>OZ010790.1:483593514-484798651 GCA_963932465.1 Maratus speciosus | reverse complement strand
GATTTTTTTAGGCATTAATATAAAGCTATTTTCTGGTAATTATGTTTAAATTGAGAAATTTTTATCTTAAATCAATCTTAGTGTATATGTTTTTTAAATGTTATACTTAATGAACACTAAAAATTGCTGTGGGTAATTGACATGTATCTATCTGTCAAATACCATATAAATTGAGATTAAACCATTTAAATTGCAGAATTTTGTCATGTCAAATTCTATGAAAATGGAATCAAACTTAAAAAGATATTAATAAAAGTTTCCTCCATTCTATTAAATCCTATCATACGTAATTAATTCAATGATATCCCATGATAGGTAATGATTCCAGGTTGCCATGGTGATTATTCTATTAAATCCTACCGCACGAAATTAATTCAATGATATCCCATGATAGGTAATGATTCTAGGTTGCCATGGTGATTATTCCATTAAATCCTATCGCACGAAATTATTTCAATGATGTCCCATGATAGGTAATGATTCTAGGTTGCCATGGTGATTATTCTATTAAATCCTATCGCACGAAATTATTTCAATGATATCCCATGATAGGTAACGATTCTAGGTTACAATGGTGATTATTCTATTAAATCCTATCACACGTAATTAATTCAATGATATCCCATGATAGGTAATGATTCTAGGTTGCCATGGTGATTATTCTATTAAATCCTATCACGCGTAATTAATTCAATGATATCCCATGATAGGTAATGATTCTAGGTTGCCATGGTGATTATTCTATTAAATCATATCGCACGAAATTATTTCAATGATATCCCATGATGGGTAATGATTCTAGGTTGTCATGGTGATTATTCTATTAAATCCTATCACACGTAATTAATTCAATGATATCCCATGATAGGTAATGATACTAGGTTGTCATGGTGATTATTCTATTAAATCCTATCGCACGAAATTAATTCAATGATATCCCATGATAGGTAATGATACTAGGTTGTCATGGTGATTATTCTATTAAATCCTACAGCACGAAATTATTTCAATGATGTCCCATGATAGGTAATGATTCTAGGTTGCCATGGTGATTATTCTATTAAATCCTATCACACGTAATTAATTCAATGATATCCCATGATAGGTAATGATACTAGGTTGTCATGGTGATTATTCTATTAAATCCTATCGCACGAAATTATTTCAATGATATCCCATGATGGGTAATGATTCTAGGTTGCCATGGTGATTATTCTATTAAATCCTATCACACGTAATTAATTCAATGATATCCCATGATAGGTAATGATACTAGGTTGTCATGGTGATTATTCTATTAAATCCTATCGCACGAAATTATTTCAATGATGTCCCATGATAGGTAATGATTCTAGGTTGCCATGGTGATTATTCTATTAAATCCTATCACGCGTAATTAATTCAATGATATCCCATGATAGGTAATGATTCTAGGTTGCCATGGTGATTATTCTATTAAATCCTATCACACATAATTAATTCAAGGATATCCTATGATAGGTAATGATTCTAGGTTGCCATGGTGATTATTCCATTAAATCCTATCGCACGAAATTATTTCAATGATGTCCCATGATAGGTAATGATTCTAGGTTGCCATGGTGATTATTCTATTAAATCCTATCGCACGAAATTATTTCAATGATATCCCATGATAGGTAATGATTCTAGGTTACAATGGTGATTATTCTATTAAATCCTATCACACGTAATTAATTCAATGATATCCCATGATAGGTAATGATTCTAGGTTGCCATGGTGATTATTCTATTAAATCCTATCACGCGTAATTAATTCAATGATATCCCATGATAGGTAATGATTCTAGGTTGCCATGGTGATTATTCTATTAAATCATATCGCACGAAATTATTTCAATGATATCCCATGATGGGTAATGATTCTAGGTTGCCATGGTGATTATTCTATTAAATCCTATCACACGTAATTAATTCAATGATATCCCATGATAGGTAATGATTCTAGGTTGCCATGGTGATTATTCTATTAAATCCTACTGCACGAAATTAATTCAATGATATCCCCTGATAGGTAATGATTCTAGGTTGCCATGGTAATTATTATATTAAATCCTATCGCACGGAATTATTTCAATGATATCCCATGATAGGTAATGATTCTAAGTTGCCATGGTGATTATTCTATTAAATCCTATCACACGTAATTAATTCAATGATATCCCATGATAGGTAATGATTCTAGGTTGCCATGGTGATTATTCTATTAAATCCTGTCACACGTAATTAATTCAATGATACATCATGATAGGTAATGATTATAGGTTGCCATGATGATTACGTTCTATTTAAGATGGAGCCCTATTATTTTCGTATTACTGAATTTAATGTATATAATCGTAATAAATTTTGTATTCATGTATTTTTGCATAAGAGTGAGTCTAAAGGGTTATTAAAATTTGATATTTTGTATGCTCTGACTTGAAAACATATAGTAATCTAAAATATACTGTTACATTTTTCCATAAATATTTATGAAGTATTCTGGAAAATAATCTTAGTTGTATGTTAAGAAAAATTGGAATTTTTTGTAGAAATTGAGTCGGGTCTAATTTTTTTTTTTTGCAAGGGCCGGGCCGGGGCTTGAACTGCGAAAATACAAACGGGCCGGGCCTAATTATTTCTCTTTCGGGGCGGGCCCGGGTCTGGAAATTCCGGTCATCTAACCCCCCCCCCCCACTTCCTTCTTATAAGTAAGATTATATTAAAATCAAACTTTACGACTTTTGTAAAAATTAGTTCCTGAACAATGACCTATAATTTACACGTTTTCTTTCCCAAATAATTAAGGTAAAAATTTGTTTTAATTCTACATTTATTAATTGCATAGATATCAAAAGTTATGAATTATTAAATTAGTCAAAGTTTATAAAATATACGCGACATTAAAATTTACTCCAAAAAATATTAAATAATACTTTTAATTTTAAAAAGTCATTAGTCCATTTATTTCTTCGCGGCAGAATTATCCCCGATATTCAATGTTTTTAAATGGCCTGTGGCCTGCCTTCGCTTTTTTGTCAGAATGATCTCTGATCTTAAATGTCTTATAAGAAGCAATCGAAAAGCCAAGTGCCTTTGAAAAAATATGTATCTTATGAAGAAAACTGTAATCAATCAGATTTTTACTTGTACGACTTTCTTAAAATTCAAATTTTCTATTAAAAAAATTTTAAAAATCAGTGCTTTTCCCATTGAAAAGCATTGTAGAACCATCGATCGATAGCCTACATTCTACGGTATCGCTATCTAACGGGAGAAAAACTGCATAGCAAAATTTCAACTCCAGTTTCGCCTCCACCTTTTTTACTCCGTGATAGATACTTTAAACTGAATGCATTAATTCATAATTAAGTTGTAAAAATATTAAAATGTTCTACTGTCATCGGAAACACACGTTTGTACATAATTTTTAATAATTCTAGCGTATTAGGACGCGGGTTAAAAATCGATTGCAAAATTTCATCTTTAGATATAAAAATCATGTTGAGTTAAGTAAAAGAATGTGAAAAATGCAGTCAGTTTAAAAACAAGGATGCAGACAGTTCTAATAAGGAACCGATTTTATACTCCACCTATTGTACTTCGTGCTTCCGCACCCTCCTTTGTCATCTCGCTGCATCCAAAATTATAACACGACTCCAGTAATTTAAGGCTCCGCTGCACTGAAACTCCCCGATCGCGAAATCCCATGTTAGCCTATGGGAAAACTTTGAAGCGCGATGACTCGTTACCTAATATAATTATTAAAATACCGTTTTCACCATCGGAAAGAAGACGTCAGATGCCGATGATGTGCATTTTTAAAAATTGTTTACGTAAATTTTAAATATTTGTAAGAAGATGATAAAATTTAATCAAATGGAAATTTCCTAGTTTATAGGGATTTTTTATGTACTTCAAACTTACGGTGATAATTTTTAAAAACGCACATCATCGGCATCTGACGTCTTCTTTCTGATGGTGAAAACGGTATTTACCCGACTGAAAAAAAGGGTTATGCGTTTCACGCGTATCTGTGTATGTGGATTTCTTTATACCCTCGAAACATCTCAACGGTTGGATGGAATTTAATGAATGGGGTCTCTATCAATTCGTCTTAACGGCCCGATGGTTATAGGCTAGGTTTTGTTTTTAGAAATTTCAAAATGGTGGTAGAGACGAAAAAAAATTTACGCACCCTATTGAATGGCATATCAATGGATAGGTCTTTCAAAATGAAGACGATGTTTCATAGACTATTTTACAGTCAGAAGCTCCGTTAAACAATTGTTACAAATTCTGCAATAAACTAAATTCAAGATTACTTTTAAAAAATAGTGGTGACAATTGTAAAAACCGTACGGAACCGGGGTATGACAAACCCCACGTGGCTGCTCCCAGGTTAAGTCAATTCCTACTTATAGTCCAGGCAATAGAGACCGTATAGGGACTCTACCTAGCAAAATTAATAGTAGTACTGGAAATCGGCTTTCTTGTTTTTTGGGTAGCTGAATCCGAATTTGTAACTTCCCACCAAAATTTCCCCCGGCAACCCCCCAAAATTTTGGTAAAAAGCAACCAAATAAAGGTTTTTATTAAAAAATTCCATTTTTTTTATTGTTTTAGGGGAAAAGTAGCTAGAAATTCAGAAAGTAGACAAAATTTGCAACAAATTAGATATATGACATTATGACTTAGAATGAAGGGGAAGGCAGGATCTGCCTCGGAACATGCGTCGCAGTGCTGAATGGGCTAAGTTGCGTAATTCCACTTAACCACTCACACGTTTACATTAGCCCTCCCATCTTCCCTCCGAACTTTCTCTACAAGGTTTACTTTAAGTTTTTTGGGTCGCTGAATCCGAATTTTTAACTTACCCCCCAAATTCCCCCCCCCCCCCGAAACCCCCCCAAATAGTTGTTTTTAACTTAAATTTCTTATTGTTTTAGGGGAAAAACATACGAAATTCAGAAACTAGACAAAATTTGCAACAAAAAGGATATATGATATTATGACATAGGATAAACGGGGAGAGAGGGGGCTGTCTCGGAACATTCCCCGCGCGCTTTTCTCAAAAACCAAATTTTTTCAAAAAATCAATTTTTTGGGGGATTGCCGGGTAAAATTTTTGTGGGAAGTTACAAATTCGGATTCAGCGACCCAAAAAACATAAAGTGAGTCGAAATTCAGAACTAGTATTAATTTTGCCAGATAAAATCCCCTATTGCCTGGACTTCATAATTTAGTGCACGTAGCGGCGCAGTGCATGTGCAGGGGCAGCCCTCACCCTCCCCGTTCATCCTAATTCATAATGTCATATATCCTATTTGTTGCAAATTTTGTCTAGTTTCTGAATTTCGTAATGCTTTTCCCCTAAAACAATAAGAAATTTAAGTTAAAAACAACTATTTGGGGAGGGGGTTTCGGGGGGGGGGGACTTTTGGGGGAAAGTTAAAAATTCGGATTCAGCGACCCAAAAATCTTAAAGTAAACCTTATAGAGAAAGTTCGGAGGGGAGATGGGAGGGCGAATGTAAACGTGTGAGTGGTTAAGTGGAATTGCGCAACTTAGTTTACGCAGCACCGCGCGCATGTTCCGAGGCAGATCCCCCCTTCCCCTTCATCCCAAGTCATAATGTCATATATCTAATTTGTTGGAAATTTTGTCTACTTTCTGAATTTGTAGATACTTTTTCTCTAAAACAATAAAAAAAATGGAATTTTTTAATAAAAACCTTTTTTGGGGGGCTTTTTACCGAAATTTGGGGCGGTTGCCGGGGGAAATTTTGGTGGGAAGTTACAAATTCGGATTCAGCGACCCAAAAAATATCTAGAAAGGTGATTTCTAGTACTACCATTAATTTTGCTAGGTAAAAGTTCCTATTGCCTGGACTATTAGGTCAATAAGAGAATTTTTTTTCCTCCCATTCTTCTTTCCTTTTGAGTGGCGCTTAAAATGCTTGATCAAGAAGAGGGTTCTCTCGGTCTTAAAATTCCTTGATCAAGAAGGGGGCTCTTTCGATTATTGAAAATTAATTAATTTTATTTAATTAATGAATTAATATTTGAAAAAAAAATTGGATTAACATCAAGTGTCATCCACTACAAGTTAAAAAAAATTATATGAGCTTGATTGGATGAATAAGTATTTTATTAACGATTGAAAAATTGAACAAGACATATATAGCGAGAGTGTGAGCTAATAGTAGGAATTGAAAAAAAGAAAAAATATATAGTTTCCCATTGATGAGAAATAATTAATTAGTTCGCTTTTTACGCAGTTGGGTTTTTTGATTTTTTAAATTTAATTGTTTATTTAATAATTGTATTAGGTAGCGAGTCATCGTACTTCAAAGTGTTCCCATAGACTAACATGGGATTTCACGATCGGGGAGTTTCAGTGTCCCTTAATCAAATACAAGCATTTTATTCCTTCAGGATCTAGAATCCGACTGCAATCGAGTTTCAGCTGCAGTTGTGAATGTCCACCTCCTCCTTTATTATTATTATTATTTTTTATTGGGAAATATATATTTTATATCGTTAAAAATGTTAAGGGGACAGTTTACCTCAAAATTGATCAAAAAATCGATTTTTATTTTTAAATATTAAATAATAGCCTGTTTAATGTGAATATTTTGATACTTCATTTTTACTCATACGGCCAAATATAAATACAGTAGAACCTCGATTATCGGAAGTAATTGGGACCGACCCTCTTTCGGAAAACCGAAATATTCGGATAATCGAGAATGCTTCAATTTTAAGATTAAGGAGAAACATATGCAGGGGCGTAGCTACCGTGGAGCAGTTGGAGCAAACTGCTCCAGGCGCACGAATCCTAAGGGCGCAAAAATAGAAAGAGCGAAATAAAGATTTGTAAAAAATATTTGCATATTTTTTCATTGTTAATCAGATATTACAAATTAATCTTGTTACAATCAGCATATTCCTATTATATTTTATCTTGTGATAAAACATGTTTTCTATACACAGTTAAAAGAAATGAATTCTATTCGCGAAGTTTTAATTTCAATTCATACCATATTGCAGCCTCAAGTAACTTCTCCAACACCGTTTCAACATGTCTGATTTTTTTTCTGTAACTTTTTTGTAGACGACAGTTGAAGATTTTCAAATCTTGAAATAATCAAAACTTATTTACAAGACTCTCATCGGTTGCTTTCTCAGCTACCACTATTTCCAAACAATAATCTTCCTGGTACATTTCCATTGAAAATGTTTTACAAATTTATCATGATGATTACTCTGCGGAAATAATGGTAGCCAAAGAAGTCACTTCTGAGAAATCTATATTTACAAATCTTCTCCGTATTTTAGCATGTAAAATAATAAAAATTTATTTTTTTCTACGACCAAAATTTACCGATTTATGTTACATTGAATTTTATGGAATTTTAATATTTTCTGGCACTAAAAACGTGGTTCATCCATATGCGAAAGTTAAAAAAAAAAATTCTTGACAATAGTGTTTTTTTTTTTTTTTTATTCTGCAATGTTTCGAAATCCTTAAATCGTTTTAGGGGCCTTTTTTCCATTTAGTTATTCCCGCATTTCAACATTCCAGTTAGGACCTTGGTCCCCTTGAGTTTTTTGTGAGCCATGTATTTTTTACCCTGTAATTGTGTTTCAATGCATAACTTTAAATTTGAGTCTTGGACTCATCTCCCCAAGCCAATAACCTCATATTATTATTTGGGCCCTAGAGCCCTTTTTTAAGCATTTCTCCCCATTTTTTGCGCATTTTTTTAAAATTTTATTATAATAATTAATTTATACCCTATGCTTAATTTCGACTACTTAAAGATCTAAAGCGCTATGTACTAGGACCTTTTAACATGTTTTCATCTTAGGGTCCTGCTCTCAACATCAGTTAGCCTCTTTATGGTCCGCTATTATAGATCCCTTAAAAATGGTCCAATTCACTCGATTTTTTTTCTAACAACTTCTTAAGTCCTCCAGTTACTACACAAAAGACAAAAAAATGTTCCCAGGTTTCAGCTACCACTAATTTTGAATATTAATCGCCTTCTTGGGGCCCTTGGTGCATCTTCTGTAATAACTATCCGATTCTCTACCCATTTTCCTTATAGTTCTAGTGTCCTCCGGCTACTTTGTAAAACACTAAAACATTTCCTTACGTCGAGCTGTATTCCACTTAACACCCTGGACCCGTGAGGCTCGGTGCAGTGCCCTCTGAAGTTTTTGTGCCACAAATTGTTAATAAATTGCCCTTTTTTAATCCTATCTTCGTTTTTGGGGCTCTTTTCCCATTTTGGTTATTCTTCCACTTTAACATTTCAGTTAGGACCCTGCCCGGTCCGGTGCCCCTTGAACTTTTTGTGCGCCATGCACTTTTCACCCTCTAATTGTGTAACTATCTCAATATCTTTAAACTTTAGTCTTGGACTCCTCTCCCCGAGCCAACATCCTCAATTTTTTATTGAGACGCTAGGCCTCTTTTTAAGCATTTCCTCCCATTTTTTGCGCATTTCTTTAAATTTTATTCTAACGATTAATTCATACACTATATTTAATTTCGACTAATTGAAGATATAAAGTGCTAAGTACTTGGACCTTTTAACATGTTTTCATCGTAGGGCCTTGCTCTCAACTATCAGTTGGGCCCTCTATTATAGCTCCCTTAAAAATGGCCAGATTCCCTAGGGTTTTTTCCTGACAACTTAGGTCCTGACAACCTAGGTCCTCTACCTACTACATGCATGACAAAAAAATTACTCAGACTTCAGCTACTACCAATTTTGAATATTAATCGCCTTCTGTTCTTATGGCTCTTGGTGTAGCTCCTTTAAAAATGATCCGATTCTCTTACAATTGACTTTTTTTTCTTCTTTTTCTTGTTCTAGGGTCCTCCGGTAAAGAATAATCTTCATGTATTCCACGAAATTTCACGTTATCACAATTCAAAATATTTTTATTGGGAGAGCATAGTTGTAGAATTTACGATTCGTTTTAAATCATATTTGGGAGAGCTAAAAAAAAAAAAAAATAAAGAATAATCTTCATGTATTCCACGAAATTTCACGTTATCACAATTCAAGATATTTTTATTGAGAGAGCATAGTTGTAGAATTTACAATTTGTTTTAAATCATATTTGGGAGAGCTTATTAGATGAAAACTTCACGAATCATGTAAAATCACATTAAAATAATAAAGCATATTTCACAACTGAAAATGGCGCTGGTGTTGTTCAGTATAAGTCCAAGTCAAGCACAGGATGATTAAAAACTTTGTTAATTCTATTTACACTTATAAATATTTACAGTATATACAGCGAAAACATTTGAATAATATTTCTTTAAAAACATGTAAATATTCCACACTGGGAATTCAAGATAATTTCTTTTATATGTTCAAGAATATTTATTTCTCCCTTTTCGGAAGATCAAGAAATACACAGCCAGCATGCTGCTTTCGAGATTCACATTCGCAACAAAAACTAAACTAAAAAAGGAACAAGAAAGAAAAAATGTTTTTTAATATTAATTCTCTAGTCAGACCGCGTGACCTGGGATCACTGGCGCCTAACCAGTCTGACTGAGAAAAGAAGGGGTTTGCGAAATTTCACATCCGGCTACTTCATAAGCTACTAAAAAAGTTCCTTATACCCCAGCTACCGCCTTTTTCTAATATTAATCTTCTTTTTAGGCATCAACTTACGTTTACTCACTACAGCTGTAAATTAAAAATCGAAGTTACTGTTAAGGGTAATGTGGTTCACTTTAGAGGGGGGGGGGGGGGGGTTTGATTTCATGCGCAAATTAAATATTAATTTAATGTTAAAGGTAATTCTTTAAATTTACTGGGGGGCAGCCACCCTCCACCGCTTAGGGGGGGAAGCATTCTTTGTCGGGTTCTATGGCCCGATTTCAACGGGAATTCGTTCATTTAACCTAGATTACGATTCATCTACTTTGTACATTATGAAAGTTTATCTTAGATTTTCGAACATTAATGCTGCATTCTTTTGTTGGGTTCTATATAACCAATTTTAACGGGAATTGGATCATTCAGCTTAACTTACTATTCAGCTACTTTCTGCATTATAAAAGTTTATCTTATACTTCTGTTACCACCATTTTCGAACATTAACTGCGCACTCTTTTTTAGGTTTCTATGTGCTCTATTTCAACAGTTTTTTTTTAAGGTTATTATAACGGGCCCGGACAACGCCGGGCAGGTCAGCTAGTCACATATATAATAGTATATATGTAACTTCAAAACAAAATTGCACAGAACTTTTTCGAGTGACGAGAGGGCGCACAAACTTTACTTGCTCCAGGGCGCTGAATATGTAGCTACGCCACTGAACATATGCGCTATTTCTTATTATGGTAACAAGTGCTTAATAAAAATAAAACAATAACAAAATAGAAACAAGAATAAATTACCTGAATTTTAATTTTGAAATTAAGCACCTTTTGCATATTTCACAAGGATTTGAAACAACGTTTTGTTTGTCGCAGTTTCGATTGCCTTTGCTTTGAAACTCTATCACGAAGTTTTTTAATGTTATTAGTTCCAACCATGCCAAACCTTTTGCAAAACTTTCAAAAGCTTCGGAATTGCTAATTTGTTCGTTTTCTTCATTAGCTTTGTTTGTTCAACTCCGCAGCTTACGGGAGCTCAAGTTAAATTCAAAGGAACTCTAAGAAAAGGAATTGAAAATATTTATATGTGCTCGGCGTTCGGAATGGACCACTTGTACACAAGGAATATGATAATTAAAAAAAAAAAAGCTTTGAAAATGGATTTTGCATACAAGGAATGTGATACTAAAATAAAAAAAAATCTTTAAAAATGGATTTCGGTTAACCGAGAGTTTCGGTTAAAAGAGTTTCGGATAAAAGAGGTTCTACTGTACTAATATACGCATACTAATCGCGAGATATTGTAAATTTTGTTTATACACCCAGCGCAATTACTCACACAAGTGAAAACTTTAAATGGCTTTTTCTCCATCATGTTCCTATTTTCTTCACTTTCATGTTTTCAAAATGTTAAGGCTCCTTAACACTTTCCAACAAACTTGAAAAGTGTTTATGACTTCGGTTTGTCTGTCCGTCTGTACGCGCTCTAACTCTTGTAAATATACTCAAGAATATACTCATACCCTGAAATTTTTGGATGTTATTGACGTTTACCATAGCACGATCCCTATTTTAAATGAAGTTTGTAGCATGTTTAGTTCATCTACAGGGACAGTCAAAAGTATTCCGTTACATTACGGCCAATGGGAAAAAAATGTTTCAAATGATTTTTAATGATGTTACACGCATCCAAACATAACAAAATTTATATGCATTTATGAAGTGCGCTAAAATATGCATTCTGTAGAATATGCGGTACAAAGAATAGTTATTATTCATTTACAGGGCCACGCCACGCAAAAGAATTCCGTTACATGATGATATAGGGGGGGGGGGGGATTGTTTGCGGGGTATTTTAAGTATGTTAAACTATTTCATATTTAAATGTAATTTATATACGTCGTTGAGGTGTACTATAAGTTATTTAATGTATAATGCGAAGTGCATAGTATTTACATCAGGGACAGATAAAAGATTTCAGATACTATATTGTATCAGAAGTACTGTATATTAGCGGTGATTGCTGGGAATGCATTTTCAATTATGATATGCGCTTTTATGTTTCACTATATTTATGCATACTATATGGTGTGTATAAATGCTATAATTTATATACAGGGCTATACAAAAGAATTCGTAAGGGTTACTGGGTATGAGCGCAAATTGCTTAAAGGTGGTTTTTAAAGGAGTTATGCATTTTTACGCTGAACTGCGTTTAGTTTATTAAGAAATGTTTGTAGAATATACATAAAATGATATACATGATCACGCAAAGAACTGGATACTTGCCATCTATGGATGATAATTTCTGGAAATGTGATTTCAGTAGTTTTAAGAGTGTTTTAGTTTTATTTAAATTTTAGCTAAATAAAGGTGTGTAATAAAGGTACTAGGTAAACTACAGAGCTGTAAAAAAATATTCAAGTATGTTTCCATTTATTAGTATAAATTGGTGAAAGGGAAATTCCAACCTGTTATGCGTTTTCTTGCTAAACTAAATTTTCCCATTATATAGTATATATATATATATCAACATACTGATCAAATACAGAGCTATTCAAAAGAATTGGAATACATATTTGACTATGAACGGTAACTGCTGAAATCAATTTTTTAAATGTTTACTTAGTTATCTTATTTACCTAATTTCCCAAATAACGAAGGTTTGTTAAAGCTTTCAGGGAGTTTTGGAAAGAGTTTCATAATCTATACCGTACGCATGATTTTTCTTTCTTGTTTTGTATTTGAGATAGAGATTTAAATTTTTTTGCATATCATCTTTATAATATATGTGATAAATCTGCGCATGGAATTAGCCTTCAGGTTTTTCCCCCTTTTTTATAAATAAAAGTACATGAAGATGTGTTAGATTTCATCGTTTTACACTATATATATCAGTATATTAAATTTAATATTATAAAACGTTATATTAAACGTAACACTAGATTTATCTATAAATCCATGCGCTGTCCTGTGTAATACACATTTGTAAATCTTTAAAAAAAAATGGGGCAAATATATTAATATTTAAAAAATAGTAAGAATTTTACAAAATTCAAAATTTTTTAAACTTTTTAAAAATTTTAATTAAATATGGAATTAATTTGTTTTTTTTGTTCAAAATGTACAGTCGTGGAAAAAAAAAAGTAAACACCCCCTACTAACTCCTCAACAAATTATCGTAGACGAAAGTTACCAGTACCGAACGATTGGAAATAAAGTCTACTTTTAAATGATGTATATAAAATTTTCTTAGGGGGCGATCTACATATTAAAACGAATCCAAACTTCATTTTTTTCAATGGCAATACCCAATTTTAACGCGATATTTCAAATCTTCGGTTCAAACTATGCCTAGACACCGAATTTCAGGTCATTTGAATGATAAGTTTTTGAATTATAAACATTCAAAATTTAGTGCTTGTAATGTTAAATTGCATTTTCATATTTTTATTTATATCTCCTGGAATTATGGTCCTAATGCGCTAATTTTTTTTGTAGCAATAATACTAATATACCCAAACATAGATACGCTGAATTTGCAATTTTTATAATTTTATGATATGAATTATGAAATTAATATTCGAAAAAATTATGAATTGCAACCTACAATTTTTTGATGGATTTAGATTTATTAAGAACTGCTTTATGGAAATCCAAAATTTCACATTTTTCTTCCAAGTAGTTTTCAAGTTATGCCTAAAAAACGGCAAAATGATGGTTTAAGGGGACGTCTATGATAGAAGTGAGTAGATATTTTGAAATTTATTCCGCTATTCTGTAATCTAACAGGCTTCATTGATTCCTTGAGTGGCGCTTCAGGTGCCTAGATCAAGAAAGGGGCTCTCTCGGTTAACAATCACGTACGGAACTTCAATTTGGATACAGCCCTTAAAATACGCTCGTTTTAAAATAAATAATTTCTGGGAAACTTACGGTACGAATTACATAAAAATTTGTTTTTGGGCTAATTGAAGGGAGTAGATTTCATTTATGCTGTCAGAATTGCGTACTTCTATTGAAAAAAACAAAGTTATGGTTCGTTTTAATATGTAGATGGCCCCTAAAGCAAATTTTATATACATCATTCAAAAGTAGACTTTATTTCCAATCGTTCGGTACGAGTAAATTTCTTCTACGATAATTTGTTGAGGAGTTAGTAGGGGGTGTTTACTTTTTTTTTCCCACGACTGTACTTTAGTTATACATTGAAATGCAGTGAGTTCACCATTTGAACCATATTAAAAAAAAAAAAAAAAATGTTGAAAAGGTAAACTGTCCCCTTTGAGTGTTGGTTCAAGGGTGCAAATAAAGAGTCACTCAAACAATTTTAGACAAGCGCGTGCGCGAGTACTGCTTTGTTATTTAATCGCTTGCAGTGCCACATGTGCAAAATAGCGACCCCTGAGCGTAAAGCGTCATTGCTAGGCGGAAGATTTAAAAGCCATTAGAGCCATGCGATTTTTCCCTTTGGGGCTTTTTAAAAGATCGTGTCTACGTTCCGCCGCTACCTAATGATTTGCCAGAATTGAGACACAGAATGGATGAGGCTATTGCTTCCATGACTCCGGACTTGTTAATCGAAGTGTGGGAAGAATTGGACTTTAGGTTGGATGTGTGCCGTATAACTAGAGGTGCACCTATTGAACCTTTGTAAGATAAACTAGGGTAGTATCATCAATTTGATGCATGATTTGTTGTAAATAGTCTAAATTAAACTATTATAATACTAGCCGCCCTTGGCGACCAGTTTGGTCTCCCTTAAATGTAATACTAAGCATTGTATCATGTTACTTTTATTCATAATTTAATTTATTTGTTCAATCCTTCGCCAAATCGGAAAATTCTGATAGAGAAACCAAGAACTCGGTATATTTAGATTAGCCGGACGCAGGGTGATAAATCGCCAAACATTGTTCCTGCCGCTTTTTTTCGTATTTTATTAATGTCATTTAAAACATATCCTTTCACTCATTTTATTAAAATACACAACTTTAATTTAAAACTGAAAATTTTAAAATTCCTGACTTTTACTTATTTCTTAAAAAAAAAAAAAAAAAAAAAAAAAAAAGAAAGAAAGAAAAGAAAAATAATAAGACATAAAAGTACCAAAATATTTTTGCGATTATGACAACTTTAATGTTACTTATATTCGAAAAAATAATTTTGACAGAAAGTGGCTGCGCATATGAAAAGCGTAATTGTTTATGACAGTCACATGGCTTGAACTATTATAACATAGATGAAATGATGGCGATGGAATAATATCTGGCGATTAATCACTTGCGCCAAGTACCAAAATGGCCGCCTGGCATATAAAAAGTGAAGCGGTCAGCCCGGAACTGTTGACGACAGTCACAAGACTTATGCTTTTATTATATAGATGCCATTGAAACTGGGACATTCTTTTATGGTCACTCTGTATATGATCGTCTATTGCACGTTAAAATAGTAATATGGAGAACAATGGGATTTAACCCTTAAATGCCTGAGTTTTCAAAAATCATTGTAATAATGTTTTTCGGCTTTCATTTTTTAAATAAATCATGGTAAAAATACTTTAAAAAATCCTGTTTTGTTTTAAGTATAGTTTACGGCTAAAAAACAGTTTGTTACTAATCGGCAATACTGGTGTTTAATTGAAAAAATAATTTGCCTTG
Source organism: Maratus speciosus (assembly GCA_963932465.1). Taxonomy (NCBI): domain Eukaryota; kingdom Metazoa; phylum Arthropoda; class Arachnida; order Araneae; family Salticidae; genus Maratus; species Maratus speciosus. Next base: position 484,783,337 of record OZ010790.1, on the reverse strand, counting down.
GTAAAATTCTATAATATTAAACACACAAGAATTTTAGGAACTATAATAAGAAATAAATTTCACTTGCTCACTACAGGTCAAAATAGGGTATTTCGCAAGCTCCCAAACAAAACAAAAAGAACAAGTAACAACAATTGAAAAAATAAATCTATCTTTATTCTTAAACAGCACATGTGTTGCCATCTACATGTTTAAAATCGATTTAATAATATTTTCAGAATGTATTTTATTGACAACATTAGGCATTATAGCTGCAATATTATTCTAATAGTATTTTAGAGCCTAAATTGAGTATGTTGCCGAAAAGCAACACCAGGCATTTAAGGGTTAAAGTGAATGTGAACAATGATAAAAGATTGTCATAAAAACAACCGTTTGTTCCAAACTTCTCTCATTCAGCCCTTTTAGAGGCAAGTAATTGTATTTCTGTAAGGTGTAATTCACACCAGAATTTGTGAAAAAATTTATTTGAAAACAAAAAAATGAAAGTTAACAGTCTTTTTCTTTTCTTTTTTTTTTTTTTAAACCAAATTTTTGAAAGTAAAATTTTATACAAAAATTCTGGTACGAATCTTGATTAAAATTAAGGGGGACAAAATATGCCACCGCTCTTCAAAAATCTACTTCTTTGGATAAAAAATTTCGATTTTTTTTTTTTTGTATTTTTTTGCATCTGTCAAACGTTTAGATAGTTGCCGTAAAGCGGTTTCGTGATATTTCCCTTCCTTACAGTATTTTTTGTTCATGGAATATAACGCCGCTCGTCGAACGTAACGCGATTGTAAAATTTTAAACTTATTTTTCTCGAAACACCGTTTTTGAAACTGGAGGACCATTTTTATCGAGAACTGTTAGACCGATTTCTTTAATTTTTTCTAAAAAAGAAAGCTAATCGCTTTTGCTGGAGCTTTTACCAACGAAAAATATAATTTTCATTGATTAAATATTTTTTACATCTCGCAAAAAGTTAAAAACAGGCGTGAAAGTAAACTTTTTTGTTCGAATGACTGCCATTTTGTAAAAAATCAACTTGTAAATCTAAATGTTGGTATAAGCTCCATAGAATTGAATTCTCTTTCATAATAGCGCGATCAAATTTATTTCAGATACTTGTGACTATGGATAGACCGAAAAAGGTTATTTAAGACCAAAACCGAATTTCAGTAATCATCTTATTTTCAACCAAAAACGAAATAGTAAACGAAAATGTAAAATAATAATAATAATAATTAATTAATTAATACATAAATACACATAATTATTAATTATACGTGTTGTCAAAGTTGGCTCTGACCAGAACTTTTTATTTTCATGTGAAATAAAATGCAATTAATGCATCAACGACACAGAATGATTTTCTAATTATACGAAATTTATCTAATTAAAAGATGTTTTAGGTATACATACCTCTATTTATATTTTAGCGATGATTTTTGTAAATATCCTCTGTTATTTTAGAACGTTTTCAAAGAGTATTCGAAACACTTCTGCGATTTCAAACTAAAAATTTTCTATTACTGTTCAGTCTGCAACTTTTAATGAGCACGTGAAAAGCGTCTTGAAAGTTCAGTCATATATGCATTTCTTGTTTTATAATTTACACTCACGTCTTGAGTCGGTCATGACTGACAATTATAAACAGTGTAGTTCATAGCAATAAAAGAGTGTCTCATTTCAGCCGGTACAGCTCAAATCTATGAACCATGTTGAAATTTTCCAAAAGAAGAAACGAGATTTTTGGAATACAAATGGTCGAGTTTCGGTTCGGCGGAATTTTCGACAGCATTTTCGCCGAAACTCTGATTTTGGGCCGAAAACGAAAACGAAGTCGAATTTTCGGCCGATCGCTACTTGTGACCGAAAAAAAACGGTCGCCCGATTGGAAGTCCACGGCGCGCATCTGCAGCCGCACAAGACATACCGTGTCCCAAATTTATCTTTACAATTTTGCTCCTCCATAAAACTTAAACGAAATTAGATAACAAAAAACTGTTTATTGTGTAATGAACAGCAAGTTTTATGTGATGCCAGAAGAGCTCCACATGAGCACCTTTGGTTGCACGAACAACGTCGAGACGGTATTCAACCTCTTGCGATATTCTTTGAAGCATGTCCACAGGAATTGTAGCGATGAGCGTAATAATCTTGTGCTTCAGCTCATCAAAATCCCTAATGGATGGTGGGTGACGTCCGTAGTTAGTTCGAAAATGGATCTTATGCACGTTATGTCAGACACCAGAGCTGGTGGTATGTTGATCTGTTATTGTAACCACTGCACCGCCAGAATGCCAGTATGCGCAGGCGCAAACACCGCTGGCGCTGGCAGACGACTTTAGCCTCGACCCAGGTTGAGCGCATAAATTTTAAACGAAATGTTGCAAATTTAGAGCATTTTCTCGCATTCAGAACAACATTTTGAATTCATAAAATAATTTATTAAGTATATACTGCTACAACAAAGAATTTTTTTGCGGTATTTTTAACAAAGAATAATTGATAACTCGTCTTCATAGACTGCTATGTTAATGTTCAACAGTAAATACTGCCAGCAGACGAATTTTAGCTTCGACCTCAGGCAGAGTGCAGAGGTTCATTCCTTTGGACTTGAGTAACTGACTTCGTCTCTATGAACCAGGCCACACACTGGGCCTTTTCCTGTGGTGTAGCCATCGGCAGTTATGGATGTTACTGGGTCGTACCTGAAAGCAAAAATATTTTTTTTCGTACAAATAAAACTTTCCGAGTTTCTGTTACACGCACACAAAAACCGAACTTCTCTATCTTATTTCGTTTAGGTTTTAGGGAAGGTCAAAGTTGTATTGATAAATTTGAGACACCCTGTATTATTATCATTATCATTATTATTATTATTATTTTTGCTGCACAAAAAAAAATAAATATATAAGTGAAATGTCAATAAATATAATGCAAAATCTCCGAAGATGATCTCTCTATTTTTTTTGTAACCGAAAAAAATCGTAAAAATTGCGTAAATTTTAGGCTAAAGGAGTAGAAGATCCCCTTAATAAATAATCCCCTTAACAATTTTGTGTTAGGCAAACAATTGACAACGAATAAATAAATATCAGTGCAATTCGGTAAAAAAAAGCATTAATTATTACTTTTTTAAGTAAAAGTAAAAGTTACTTGTCTCATGCTCCTTAGTATTATTCAGTTGCTGAACTCAATAAAACCCATTTTAGTATAAATTGCTAACCTACATTAATATGTATGCAGAACGGTGTGAAAATTGAAATGAGACTTTGAAAAATATTATGTAATTTTCTTTTCTAAATCCACAATGTAACAACATACTTTTGACATGTAGAATACATACAACAAATACAGGCTGGCCATGATTAAAGTGCACGTGTTTGAAGGGCTCTACAAGTTAAACTATTAGGAAAATTTTAAAGAGATTTGGATTTTATGCTGTTTAGAGCATCCGGAAAAAGTTCTGCAATAAAAAAATAATTTACAAAGTTTCCGACAGATGGCGCTGTTACCATGAAATAAAAAAAAAATAAATAAAAGAATTTCCTATTAACTAAATTTTAAAACTTTTTTATTAAAAATTTTACTTGATACTAACTTAAAAAGCTAGTATTAGGTCAAATTTTTAATAAAAAATTTAAAAATTTAGTTGGTGGGACATTCTTCTTTTCTTTTATTCGTTTCTTTATTTTATGGTATACAGCGTCATCTGTCGGAAAATTTGCAAATTATTTTTTTTATTGTAGAATTTCTTTCCGCATGCTCTACACAGTATAAATTCCAAACATTCCAAATAGTTTAGCTTGTTGAGCCCTTTAAACACGTGCACTTTAATTATGGCCACCCTGCACATATATAATTTTTCTGTTTTATTAATTTTCAACAATCATATTCTAAAAAAATACACATTATTCTCACTTTAAAACTGCCATTTTTTACTGCCACTCTATTAATACATTTGCCCTTAGAGAGTATGCAAAAACTAGACGTTTCTATCTGTACTGGTTGTAGCAATTTCCTTAAAGAAAAAAGAACTCTAGATGTTACTTTTTTAAGATGAAAAAAAAAAAAAATCCAATCAGTTTAAAAACAGCGATTCGGACAATTCTAACAAAAATCCGATTTTATGCTCCACCTAATGTATCCCCCCTCCCTTCTCCCCCCTGCCACCTCGCTGTATCCAATTTATTAAATGGCTCCAACAGTTTAATCAAACTAGCAGCATTTTCTTCGTTCACGATCTCGAATCCGACTTCAGGGCTTTTCAATTACAGGCTGAGGCGTTCCCACGTTCTAAATTGCAATTAACACAATTAAATTATTCACCTAAAGTGAGTGCAGAAATTTGAGCGGAGGAAAAATCTTAGGGGAATATCTTTCTTTTGTCTATGTTCCAGACCCTAAAAGCATTTTTCTTCACGCTTGGTAAAATAATTCGGAAAGACTTCTCTAGAGGGATTTCTAAAACTAATTTGTGGAATAAGATGTCTGCTCTTGTGGCTTCTATCACCTCCAGACAAGTATAGTTTATGTATGAAAACGACTTCATCTTAAGAGGCAAGTGATCTATGAGATAATCAGTAAATGTTGGTATTCTGTGGCAGACGATATATACATAAAACTCCAGGCAAAATTTTCTGTTTAGTTCAGCAAAATGCTTACTCTTTTTCAATGCGTAATTTAATAAACTGTAACTGCAAGATCAATATATTTGTCTCGTAGTTATGAGAAATTGTTAAGAAGAATTCTTTTGGAAATAATTATTTTTTTTTCCCTCATGATAGCTATGAATAAAAAAAATATTGTGAAAAGTAACTTTATTTTACTGTTATTCAAGCGAAAATAATGCATTTTACTTTGTAAGATAACTTGCCGTGCATTCATCAACGATATCGATTCATTGATAGTACTCTTTACGAATCGATATAAGAAATCGAATCCATGTTTATGAATCAGCATATTGAATGTTACTCATAAAAATATTTGACAGTGAAATCGAATGCATAAAGCATATAATGACATTTCTCCCTTCTAATTTTAAAATCATTAATTATTTCAATTTTTCAGTTAATTTTTAAAATTTTCTAAAATGTTTCGAATGGGAAAAAATATAATTTTATTAATTTGGATTAGCTTTTAACTAACCCTCTTATAAATGTAGTATTTTTTATCCAAGGGTCAAATTCTATATAAAAAAATATATATATATATGTAGAGGAAGTCCAGAAGAAAAGCTCCCTAAATTTAAAGTTACAAAAATGGTTAAATGGTTTCCATAAAAATTCATATATCATATCAATTCAAACTGAAGGTAAATGCACAAATGCATAAAATAAACAAAAAATATATTTATTGACATTTGTTACACATTTTACTCAGAAATTGTGCTGCGTCCTCTCATTTTAGTGATCTTAATTTTTTTTTTTTTTAACCGAACGTAATTTTATCTTAATTACAAAATGTTAAACATGGCTTCTCCGAATACGTACTACTGTTTCTGTAAAAATAGTTTTGCAAACGTTAGTGAATCATGCATTATGCATGGACCAACGTTGCTGAAGATTTCGTGACAATTTTCTCGTAATGTCGGAAAGAGTTTCATAATCTATGCGTGATGCGTTTTTACCCGTTTTTATTTAACTTTGTTTATTTTATGTCTGTCTGGATCAAATCTTGCAATTCATTATTGACCCCCTTTGGGCGAATTACCTCACATTAAGCGCACAAATTGGTTGTCGATGACAATGCCTTTTATCCTATTCAAGTATTTTCAGAGCAGTGTTGTAGTCAGAAAAAAAATCAGAGGGTATACACTATGAGCAGAGGGTATACGCTAAAGTCATGAACGTTCAGGGTTAGAGTACACGCTCTAGCTATATTTGAGAAATAGGGGGTATACGGAGCTTCTTAAAAATATCCAGAAGGTATGCCTCCGTATACTCTCCACTACACCCCTGTTTCAGAGCCGATCTCATCAGGGGCATCATCCAGAGATGAAATTCTCGTTTACGTTTTTCATTGAAATTGCTGGAAATGAGTAATCTTTCATCGGTTTGAAGTAAATGACCAATGAATGATAAAGAAAGTTTAACAAATTATGTGCAATCAAAAAAATTAATTCCTCATTATTGCATGAAGGAATATCCCAATAAACCGTACTTTTTCCATCTCGCGTCAAAGGTTTTTTGAAGGACATGTGACAATTATGAACTCAGAAAACTTTTCTTTATTATTCTTTCTTAGTGTAAATCTCTATAAGCAGAGGAGTTCTGTGTAAATGCTTCTATGTGAAAAGTAAAATTAAAATTAATTGTATTAAAATCTAAAGTAATGATGATTTGTTTAAAATACTCTAACATTTTTATTATTAATTAAATAAGAAAGATCGAAAAATGGATCACGCTTATCTGATACAAGACCAGTGCGGATTTTACATGAAAGACGTGTTTGATTAATTTTTCATGAGAGAAAGACTTGGATTACCAATGAAAGAAACATGTGAAACTTACTTACCTTACTTTTCCACTTACATATTCTTCTAACTTTAATTACGAATTAGAGTTTTTTGAGATAACCGAGATTAAAGTCGCTACATTCGTAAAGTGAGGAACACGCCATCAGAAATCACACATCTAACGGAACCGATTTTGTTCAAAATTTGAAAGTCAATGTATTGCAAGCATTGGCGATAAGAATGACCCCTGTTTTACAACCTTAATCCAACCTGGTTTTTGTATGTAATGATAGAACTTTGCAATGGATTATTAACCCATTTCCTGATAAGCAAGAAATACAAATTATACAGAGAACAAACAAACAAAAGTTTCTTCTTTATGATTATTAGTATAGATGAAAATGATTTTCTTCATGCATTTGTTTCTCCAAATAAGTTCGCTAAATGAGCATGCAATGTGTATGTCGCTAAGGAAATGCGAAGGAGGAACTAAAAAGAGATATTTTTAGTATATTTTAGCATATTTGGCAAAAGTGTTTCTTTTTTTTTTTTTTTTTTTTTTTTCACTTTTTATTTAATTTAACCTGGATTTTGTATGTAAAGTTGGAATTTTTCAATCGATTTTCCCTTTCTGATATGCTAGAATTATACAAATTTTGTACAAAGGCGTGTTTTCGATGGTTCTACAACATTTTAATATTTTTGTAACTTAATTATGAATTAATATATTAATTGTAAGATATTTTTCAATTTGTCCGCCACTGGTGATACGTCGTAAAATATTCCCCGTAACTCGTACTGTTGTATTGAGGTTGAAAAAAACAAAGTATTTAAAGGTGCGCCAATAAACGCTCGCAAATTATGCCAAATGTTTGTGATAGTGTAACAATGAAACATTTTAAAGACTAAAAAGTCTGAAATTGCACGTCAAACGTGGCAAATGAGGTGCGTTCGTACTATAACTAGTTAGTTGGATAAATATTCAGATATTGGTGCAATAGCTGTTGCATTCTTATATGCAAAAATGCACGAATAAAAAATTTATTACAAAAATTTATTACATACAAAATTTATTTATATATATTAAATTCAGTAATTGGAAATAATAGGACTTAATCATCATGTCAATCTAGAATCATTACCTGTCGCGGTATATTATTCAATTAATTATGTATGATAGGATTTAATAGAATGAGGAAAACTTCTATTAATATCTTTTTAAGTTTTGATTCGTTTTTCATAAAATTTGAAATGACTCGACAAAATTCTGCATTCAATATATATATATTAAATTTCGTACCATTCGGTTGGGTATTTTTTGCGCTGTTATATGTGAACAGGCGGACAGACTGACGGACGAACCAGACGACGACTATTATGTGCTACATACAGTAAAGCGCCGATTATGCGAACAAGTCGTGACCGGCCCTAGTTCGGATAAGCAAACGTTCGGATAAATGGACAGACAATTTAAGGGATGTTTCTGACTGTACTAAAACTTTCACACGTTATCTAAGCTTAGGACTGGCAGTACCAGTTAGTGCTGGCATGTTTAAAAATTGTTTTTTTTTCTTTTCTTTTTTCTTTTTTTTTTTGTCTTTTAATATATTTTTTTGTTTTTTTTGCATTTTTATAATTTTTTTTCTTCTCTTTTTATCATTTTCTGAACTCCAGAGATTATAATTTAAGCAAAAAAGCTTCTGATTGTTGCTTGCTTCAACGAAGACATTCTTTTCAATGTTGCCCTATCTCTAATTCTTCTTAAATACGTTAGTTGAATAGGATCAACGTTCTTCTGCCGTTCGAGCCATTTCATAGCTGTTTCTAAACATTCAAAGGCTTCGTTATGTGATGGACCCAAGTTTTTTTTTCAAAACATTCATTTTCATTTTCTTCAGCTTCTTTTTCATCATGAATCTCAATCACAATCTCATCATCATTTAAAATTTGATATCCAGTGTCACGCCATTCACTATTTAACCACTCATTAATTTAATTTTCTTCATAGTTTAGGATTTTTTTTTATCTCCTGTATTGTTTTACATTCCACATTTTCTGATCCACTAACACTTTTTTCTTTATTTAAAATTTTATTCCAACCCAATGTATAATTGGGAGATCGGTTAATTTTTTTTTTTTGGGGGGGGGGGGGGGGGGAGAAATAGGTTGTTTGGATAACTGGAAGTTCGGTTAAAAAAAGTTTTTTGAGAGAAATAGGCTGTTCGGATAACTGGAAGTCCGGTTAAAAAAAGTTTTTTTTGAGAGAAATACGCTGTTCGGATAATTGGAAGTTCGGTTAATTGGAGTTTCCATATTCTGCGCTCTACTGTATTTATATAATCACAAACACACCTAAAAGTAGAAAATAAATCATAAATAAAATATTAAGGGTGTAATATTTTTTAAAAATATGCTTTTATCAGTTAATATTTGACATTAATTAATTTTCGATTATGCCTTGAGAAATCAATATAGAAATCTTAAAAAGATAGCTGAAATAATGTTTCATTTTTTCCCTGTTGCCCCGTCTTAGAAAAGGAACATAGCAAAAATTATACATATTTTAATAAATTTACTTCCTAGCGTTTTCTACAAAGCATAAAAAAAAGCAGTAAAATTTTCTTAATCAAGTTCGGTGCCCAATCCAAATTAATGTATTTCAATGGAATTTTCTCGGAAAAACATGAATTACAGTAAAAAAATTAGGCAAGATTTTCACGATGAACATTGTATGCTTATAAAAGAGTGTTTTTAGTTGCATTCGTAATTATGTAAATACGTAGCACTTGTAGTCGTCTTCTGGTCCGTCAGTCTCTTCGTCTGTTTGCATATAACAGCGCAAAACTACCCAGCCGAATGGTTTGAAATTTACTATATATAATCGTTGTAGAATTGTGTCGTGTCATTTCAAATTATATGAAAATCGAACAAAAACTTAAAAAGATATTAATAAAAGTTTTTTTTTCATTCCATTAAATCCTATCATACATAAGTAATTCAATGATATCCCATGATAGGTAATGATTATAGGTTGCCATGGTGATTATTCTATTAAATCTCATCATCGGTAATTAATTAAATGATATCCCACGATAATCTAATGATTATACGTTGCCATGGTGATTACATCCTATTTAAGATGGAGTCATATTATTTCCGTATTATTGAATTCAATATATATATAATTGTAATAAATTTTGTATTCATGCATTTCTGCGTAAGAGTGCAACAGATATTGCACCGAGATCTGAATATTTATAAAGCTTTTTTATAGTACGAACGTACCTCATTTGCCACGTTTGACGTATAATTTCCGACTTATTTTTTTAAAAAAGACTATTATTACTTTTATACTTATTATTTCAGTTTTGTGGAATAATTAAATGAAAAAAATATTTTTTCTTTATTTCGTAGTTCTTTAAAAAGTAAATATTGCGGTTACGCTATCTTCTTGACCTTTTTTCTGTTTTTTCTTCTTTTTTTAAGGTAATAAAACTCCAAAACTGAAACGAAAGAAAACCCAGAAACACGACCTATAAGAATTAAGAAACCAATATATATTCAACTTGAACACCTCTCTTTCTTTCTCTTTCAAAACAAAACAGCATAAAAAGAACTTATCTCTCTCAAAAGTGTTTTTATTTTTTTCGATAAGCACAGAGAGAGGTTACATGTAAGTGTTTTATTTATTAAACCGTAGAGAGAATTGTGTCAAATTTAATACAAATCTTCAATTCGAGCGTTTATTGAAAGCCTTCTAGAGAGGAAGTCGGAACATAAAAGAAATAAAAAATCGAATCCCGGTAACATTTTTATTTGGGTTTGTACTTTGGTTTGGTTTGAAACTTAGTCTTTTCTAAATAGAATCTAAATGTAGTAGTTTAGTTTAAAAAAAGAATTAAAATGAATAAATAGAATTTAAAATGAAGCAGATTTATTATTTAAAGGGGTCCGGGACACATTTTAAAATAATTTTTATTTATTGAGTTAAAATTCTGATTTTTTTTTGTGATGATTAACTTTATCATTTTTAAACAAAGTCACATGATAAAACTTCTCAATTTTTTTTTTATAAAATTTAAAATTTATTAAAAAAGTGGGATAAATTAAAATCATTATAACTCGGAAAATTATTTATAGAATTTCAATTTTTTTTCATCTAAATAAACTAAAATATATAAGTTTTAAATTTGATTCAGCATTTTTAATAATATTAATTTATAAAAAAATTAAAAATATTTAACGAAAAAATTAAAAAAAAGTGGTGCAACTTAAAAAAAAAAAATCATATTTTCAAAAGTAAATATTTTTTTCAAATATGCTGAATCAAAATTAAAGTAAAACAATAGAAAAAGATATGTTTCAAGTTTGAACCGTTCATCTTTAACGGTTCTCGAGTTATAAGAATTTGAATACGTGAAATGGTGAAAAAACCTATCATGAAGAAAAACGCATTTTTACAAGAAGTCGTTTCCATGACAGCCATTGCCTGAAAGCTAGATTTTGAAAACAAACCAAAGCAAAAAACTTGATATTTTTTGTTCTAATTCAGATAGAAACATGATTTAAATGTCATTTTAAGCAAAAAAAAAAAACAGAGAAATTTTTAATGGAATAAAAAGTTTTTGCAAAATTTGAAGATTTTTGTGTCCCGGACCCCCTTAAGGTATTATAAATTGTTCTATGAATACTATATCTGCCGAATATTCTGCTGTATTTATGGGAAATTTGATAGGTACATATATCAAATTTCCATTCTTATGTACAAAATAGTATACAGTAAAACCTCCCTAAAGCAACCACGTATTTCGCTCCAATAAAAATTGATCGCTCCGAGAGGTGGTCTCTTAATGGAGGTCATGTTATCTAGATTTTAATTTTTGAAGAAAGGTAACAATGTTACTAAAATTTATTTTTCACATTAGGGAAAAATATGAAAATTTGAGTATCAAAACAAAAGTTAATTACATAAGTTAATTACTGCAGAGTTTAAAAAATGAATACATTGACGTTTGCTTTGATTTTACGGTTTTATCTTTTATAACTTTTACTTCCAAATCCTTTCGAAGTTCAGTGAATAAATGCAATTTTTTTTGGACGGGAACAAATAATTTCATTAATTTATCTGTTTCTTTGAGAGTTTCCTGACAAAATAGAGCAGGGGAGTTTATTGACCGTCATTCTTAATTTGTACTCAGAATTAAATTCATTGCCTAAAAGGTACAAAGGGGTTTAAACACTTAAAAGTTACCGGAATAATTAAAAAAAAATCTAAACTTAGTTTAGAAGTTTGATGAATAATGCACTCTCCGGAATTATTTTTCTAATAAAACTTTCTTCAAGTGACCAAGAAAAAACGGAATTTGTTTCATTTTCTTCAAAAAAAATGGGTAGCTCATGGAGGTAGTTTAACTGGGATGGTCTCTGAATGGAGGTAAAATTAGTATTGCGCCTATGGGAATAAATTTCGTTCCATGAAAAAATGGTCATTCAGGGAGGTGGTCGCACAGGGAGGTTTCACTGTATATGGTCACCAACGGTAGAAAGGAAAACAATATTTCAAAGCTGATTACCGAATAATTTGCACTTTGCAAGTATTGGGTGAATGCAAAAATTAGTGTACGATTTCCAATACATCGAGTTTTGAAGTGTACCCAATAGACCAGGAGCCGCCAGCACAGACAATCACCTCATCGAGTTCACGGCTGAAATTCCAGAATTAGTTAAAACTCGATACGCATATTAAAACGCAATCGGTCTGCCAAGTCATATCTTGGTGGAAAACACCTGAAAACAGCATTTTTGCTGTCGACTCGTAGGTTTACCATTGTGTTTTCCTTCACCCAAAAGTAAAAAAAAAACATGGAGGACTGGATGCAGGAAAATGCAATAGTAAACGTACGAGTCAACCGCTGAAATGGGGTTTTCAGGTGTTTTCCAGCAAGATATGAGTTGGCACACCGATTGCGTTTTAATATGCGTATCGAGTTTTAACTATTTCTGGAATTTCAGCCGTGAACTCGATGAGATGATTGTCTGCACTGCCGGCTCCCAGTCTATAAGTTGTTTTAAATGGTGAAATGAAGTCGAATTGTCAACATTTAGTCTCTCAGTAATTTCTTCAGTAAAAATCCGTGGATTTCCAATACATCGAGTTTTGAAGTGTACCCAATTAAATTAGTACCCACTAAATCACAGATTAAGGGGGTCCGGGACACATTTTAAAATAATTTTTATTTATTGAGTTAAAATTTTGATTTTTTTTTTGTGATGGTTAACCATATTATTTGTAAACGAAATCACAGAATAAAACTTCTTACAATTAAAACAAAATTTTTTTAATTAAAATTTATTAAAAAAGTGGGGTAATTTAAAATCGTTATAACTCGAAATATTATTTGTAGAATTTCAATATCTTTTCATTTAAATAAATAGAAATATATGTTTTAATTTTGACTAAGCATTTTTAAAAATATTAATAAAAAAAGTAAAAATAATTAAAGGAAAAATTGCAAAAAAAAAATAATGTAACTTTTAAAAAAAGTCATATTTTCAAAAGTAAATATATATATATTTTTCAAATTTGCTGAATCAGAATTAAAGTAAAACAATTGAAAAAGACGTGTTCCAAGTTTGAACAATTTATCTTTAACGGTTCTTGACTTATAACAATTTAAAAATGAGAAATGGTGAAAAAAAAAAAAACGATCTTGAAAAAAAAAAAAAAAAATGCATTTTCACAAGAAGTCGATTGCATGAAAACCATTGCTTGAAAGCTAGATTTTGAAAACAAACCAAAACGAAAATTTTAATATTTCCTGTTCTAATTAAGATAGAAACATGATTTAAGCGTAATTTTAAGCAGGAAAAAACAGAGAAATTTTTAATGCAATAAAATGTTTATAGTAAATTTGAAGATTTTTGTGTACCTGACCCCCTTAAGTCATTATCAATTCCAGAAGGTCGCTCAGAACGAATTTTAACGTTTAGATTGAAACCCCCATTTCGAAATCGGCAAAACCACTTTTTAACTGCCCTAAGAGCGGGAGCAAGATTCAAATAAACGTCTTGAATATTTTTTTGTAGCACATCTAACACTCACTCCTTTTTAAAACTCGTATAACATAACATGACGAAAATGTAACTTTTCATTTTCCATTTTGAATATTAACCTTGAACGCAAATTAGTTTGAAAAACTTTTTTTAACGTTATTTTCATTCACGACACACGTAGATAACTGTCACTTAATAATAGGGTTATGAAAGAAACATCAGCACAGTCACAACTACAAGTTTCTGCCATCTATGAAGGCACGAACTTTTGAAATCACCCAATACAGTAGAACTTCTTTTATCCGAAACTCTCGATTAACCGAAATCCATTTTTGAAACTTTTTTTTTAAATTGTCACATTCCTTGTGTGCAAAATCCATTTTGAAAGCTTTTTTTTTTTTTTTTAACTACCATATTCCTTGTGTGCAAGTGGTCCTTTCCGAATGACGAGTACATATAAATATTTTCTATCTCCTTTCTTAGAGTTCCTTTGAATTTAACTCGAGCTCCCGTAAGCTGCGGAGTGGAACGAAGAAAACGAATAAATTAGCAATTCTGAAGCTTTTGAATATTTTGCTAAAGATTTGGCATAGCTGGAGCAACAGAAAGACTGTGATACTGGTGAACTTATAATATTAAAAAACTCCGTGATAGAGCTTCAAAGCAAAAGCAATCGAAACTGCGACAAACAAAGCTTTTTTCAAACCCTTGAGATATATGTATAAGGTACTTAATTTCAAAATTGAAATTCAGGTAATTTATTCTTGTTTCTATTTTGCTATTGCTTCATTTTTATTAAGCACTTGTTACCATAATAAGAAATATTGTATATATTTCTCCTTAATCTTAAAATGGAAGCATTCTCGATTATCCGAAAATTTCGATTTTCCGAAAGAAGTTCGGTTCCAATTACTTCAGATAATCGAGGTTCTACTGTATATTCTTTACGTACAATTTCTGCAAAGATTGTTATTTTTTTATTTTATTTTTTTTTTTTTATAGTATAAGCAGAGAAGAAAGTGAAACTTTCATAGAAGCTTCACTTACAAGGAAGTTCTCCATATGGGCATACTCCGAAAAATCTGAAACAATTATAGAATGTTCTTCTCATGAGGATAGATATGTTTATAAAAAAAATTTCGGTGGAAACTCGATAGAGTGTCCGTAAAACAATAATGAAAATTTCGTTATTTGGCTATTTATCACCGGTTGGCGATGAAATTAAATTTCAAAAAATACTTTTTTATGTCAAATACTTTTTAAGGTAAAAATGTTTCATGTTGAACTTGTTTAAATAAAAATTTAAATAACTTTAGTTTTATCAGTTTTAGTTTGTTTTAACTATAGTTTTGTGATATATATATTTACAATGAAAGTTAACTATGAAATTTTATGAATTAAAACAAAATTTAAATGGCTGAAAATTGTTTCAATCTCAAAATTAAGTCCAATTGAGTAGTGTCGATTCAATTGTGTTGGTTTGGAAACAAAAACTTCTCCGATATTGAAATGGAAAACTGCGACATTCTTCATCTGGCCTTTATTTTGGAATACGCTTAAACATATAAAAATATTTTTTACATATGAAATTATTTTTACAGGGATAAAATTAAATAACTGCAGCAACAAGCAACATATATATGTAATACAAAAAAATATATAATAAACTCTTTCATAAACTTTCATTTATTCTATTATATAACTATTCAATAAACTTTTCAATTAAGTTTAAATACATTAAATACCGCGTATTCTAAAAAACAATTGACAAGGAATTTTCCGATGCATTAAAATCGTTTGAGTTTGGCGATGAAAAATCCTGCTCGCCAAATCGTGTGTCGCTTTCGTATTTTCGCGCCAAATATTCGAAAGTATTTTATTTTTTTTATAAACTTTCTACTGGAATTCCGCCGTTAAATTTAATTTATCATTTATTACATACATGAGTAAGTTTTACTAGCATTTTTTTCAACATATTATGAGTATACCATGTTAGGAGACCTTCCTTGTTTGAACACATTTTTAAATTATAAGATGTTAAACTATTCAAATGAACAGTATCACTCCTAAGTAAAATTTCAATGAATTCCCAGATTATTGAAGAGTAATGGTTAGATGTTGAAATGATCATGTTATCTTTTTCGAAGTTTATCTAAATATTTCCTTTTTGATGCAATCTGGATAAAGCTGTTCATGGTTTGTTAAACTTGATCAAACAAAAACATAACTGTGAAAAAAGTTAGCCAAGTTCTGTAAAGACAGTGGCAAGAAAAGAAGTGATATCTAAGTGGGTGCCAAGTTCAAATAAAATTCTCTCAAACTTACCTACTGAAGTATTATAGCATTTTTTAAATTGTTTAAAAATAAAAATCATTGATAGCATATTAATAATAAATCTAGAACTTGGCAAGTTTTTGATAAATGTTATGCCTATCAATTTCATGTCTTAATAAAATGATGATGTTAATATTAATAACAATGTCATTATAAAAAAAGTTTAATATAGTTATTATTATAAAAAATACTCATGTTACAGATTTGATAAATCAATAAAAAGACAGATACACTTCCGCTCGTCTTTGGTTATCACTGTAGCATCCACCCTCCGAAAACCTCAATGCAAACAGACTAAAAGGCCTGACAAAGAGACAGATACACTTACGCTTGTTCTTGGTCATCACTCTAGAGACTGCACCCCGTTAACCCTTTCCGGGGCAAAGAAATTTTATTCGTAAAAAGCTGAAATGATTGAATTACACCAGAATTTAAAAACAAATTTTTTTCAAAATGGGTAAAAGCTTCTTTTCACGTATTTAATAAAATTAAACTTTTTAATCCTGAATTCTGGTGTCAATGTGGCATTTTGCAGTTAAAATTATCCCACCGCTCTTCAAGTTTAAGGAGGTCACTCAAATTAAGGCTTCCAAACATGAAATAAAGAGTTTTGATATAATAATGTCATTAATAAAAATAAATGACTCGTAGGTAAAAACTTGCCAAGTTCTAGATTTATTATTAATGTGTTATCAATAATTTTTATTTTTACACAATTTAAAAAATGCTATAATACTTCAGTAGGTAAGTTAGAGCGAATTTTATTTGAACTTTGCAACCACTTAGATATCACTTTTTTTCTTGCCATTGTCTTTACAGAACTTGGCTCCCTTTTTTCACAGTTATGTTTCTGTTAGATATCATTACTTTTTGTAAAGTTACAATATATTTAGACACTTTACTTAATGCTTTTTGATGTGTTTACATGTGACTATTTTATTCACCAAGCAACATTCTATTTTAATTTAAATCTCCTACAACAAAATATTCGGCTGTCAATTTGCGGCAGAAATCTATATTTTAATACTGCTGTATTGAATGCATGTTTTGAAACGAAAGTAATTGATTCGAAATTTTTATTGTTTCTGAAACAACAATTCCTATTAAATTCCTATATTAAATTTTCCTATTAAATATTCCAATTAAATTTCCTATAGCTGGGCCTGATTTTTGTACTGAAAGTGAAAAATAAAGTTATGTGCTTATGCCACACTATGTATCATTCATCCATGGGCGCCGGCAAAGAGGGAGTGCAGAGGAAGGACATTGCCCCTCCCCCTGGATTTTCAAATTTAATTAACTAAATATTCTTTTTCTCTGATGATTTTGAAAATAAAAATAAACTATATTCTTCTCAAGTGATTTAAAATAATTAAAACACTGAGGAAAAATGGAACTAAAAATTTTTCTTATAGCCGAAATTTTTTACTAAAATTAACTGAATATTTCGTTTGCAAACAGGGTTTTTCTCAAGGTTGTACTGCACTATCATATTTGAGAGTTCTAATTTTTATAAAATTTCCTATTTTCGAAATGAACTCACGGGTTTCTGAAAAAAAAAGACCGCAACTGTTTATTGAAAATTTGATAAGGTTCGGAAAAAAAAAAAAAAAAAAAAAAAAAAACTTGTCATTGCTTTGGGTATTTCATAATAGGTGAATATTAAAGGAAGAAAGTAGTTACTTAATGTTAATCGGCTTCAGATCAGATTAGTTTCAAATGAGTCAGACCTTATTCATTAAAGGAATATTCTGGATAAAAGGATTTTCAAAGTTATTTGTCATTAATTCGAGCAAATTTGCTTATTTTCAACGTTCCCTGCCCGTTTAAAGTATCCCAGTACGTTTAAATAACCAATTCTCGGCAAATGTAACATATTATTTTTATTGTTTCATATGAAAGACTGTACATTTAGCTATCCAAAACTGTTTTTGTTTTCTTTGTACGATCACTGGAAGTGCAGTTATGACTGTTTTTTTTTATTTTAGTTCTAAAACGAGAAGTTTTATTTAAAAAAAGGAAATGTAAGTTTAGGTAACCTAAAGAAAGATAATGTCTTTCAATATTGAAATTAAGGAAGGTACAACGTATAAATCGAGATATTTTTGAAGAGGTTGAATATTTCTAATAAATTTTACGAAATAAAAACTTAAATGCGTTTTCTGAAAACATGATTTTTGTGAACAATCAGTTAGGGAAACTATCAGTTGCTGCATGTTTAGCTCGGATTCAACATTTGGCACTTTTTTTGGCAAATTAAAATTTCGCCTAAACGCAATGTTTAAGTAAAAATGGACACCACCATATGGGTAATTAATCGATTTTCACATTTTTTTAAATTCCTTAGTTTTACAGTGTAAATGAACTTCGCACCAAATTTGAAGTTTGTAGGTGCAGTAGATAAGTATTTGGCTGTCAATTTGCGGCAGAAATCTATATTTTAATACTGCTGTATTGAATGCATTTTTTAAAACAAAATGTATTGATTCGAAATTTTTATTTTTTCTGAAACAACAATAGACACACAACAAAGAGGAAATTGCTGGCCAGTAGCAAGATAGGTGCTGGCAATGATGAGAAGTGCTGGCTGATGGTCTACCACTGCATGACCACTGCTGGACAGCTTCAGTCAAGTTTGCTGTTGGAAATCATCAGTTAAAATTCTGGTGGGCATCAGTTTTATCTCATGAGCTGGCCCACCACTACATGGAAGTGCACGAACTTTTGCAGTATTATTTCTGGGAACCCTTACGCTAGGTGGCGCTGCGAATATCGAAGACATTATTTGAACACAAATCTGAAATGAATATCTTAACACAATTTAAGCTCAGAAGCTATTTTTTTTTAAACTTTAAAAAATATAGCACCACTGCCACCAACAAAATAAATAATTAAATGAATAAATAAATAAATTCGTTATTTCAACATTACTAGGTTACAAAGGATTTCGGTTTTCATAATTTACAAAGTTCAGAATCAATAAAAAAAAGTATACAATATATAGGATTTCTATACAATAGAATAATTTCTATACCAGTTTAATGATTTAAACGACGTTTATGACATAAATCACAAAAGAAACAAACTTGAAATAGTGTAATGAGAGCTTGAAAACTACGAGCATCCGTAGCGCACGCTGAAAGTACTTGTTTATGTCCGACCACGAAAACCAAACAGCGTCGAGCGCGGTCAGTACTTGGCAAGGTGACCACATGGAAACCGCTGAAAGTTCAAATATTTCTATAGGCATTTCTATTATAGACACTTCTACAGATATTTCTATAGCTCTTGGTGAATCTAGCTTAAAGAAAAAAGAGCCATAATTATATAATACTTTGTTTTTTTATAGAATTTCTATAAGAAAGTTTTGTAAGGGAAAGTGCTGGGCCAGTAAAGGAATAGCAGTGGGATAGGTGCTAGCACTGCAGGAAAAGTGCCGGATTGAAGTAATGTGATGGCATACCAATGCTGGCTTGCTGTTGGCCATCACTGATGGGCCAGCTGTATTCCGCTCGGACACTTTTCGACAGGTTTAAGTAATGGCACTATTACACTTTACCGCTGATGGCAGTGATGGCTGCCATCTTTTTTCCAGCTGATGGCCCACTGTTTCTTTCTTTGCTGGGAGATGTCATATACACACAGCTGTCATAGACACAGCCCCATATTGGCGCGATGTTTTTCCGACGCCAATTTGGCGAAAACATCAACAGCATAAACAACAATAACCGGGTTACCCTATCAAGCAAAATAACAACACTTTGGCGCCAGTAAAGTACCCTTTGTGTATATGACATTGGCAGTCGGCCTTATGGAAGTCGGCATTTCCACAAGGAGTTATTTGAATAAATTAAATTAACTGGCTGTTATGAATTTTTTAAAATGAGTCATGAATAATTCAGTCCTTATTTTCTCTTAATAACTTCCCAAGATCCTTCTTTAGGGAATTTGGAATATTCTCCTTTGTCACAGAACTTCTGTATACGGCGTCTTACAAACACGAAGTCGGCATTTCCATAAGGAGTTATTTGAATAAATTAAATTAACTGGCTGTTATGAATTTTTTAAAATGAGTCATGAATAATTCAGTCCTTATTTTCTCTTAATAACTTCCCAAGATCCTTCTTTAGGGAATTTGGAATATTCTCCTTTGTCACAGAACTTCTGTATACGGCGTCTTACAAACACGAAGTCGGCATTTCCATAAGGAGTTATTTGAATAAATTAAATTAACCGGCTGTTATGAATTTTTTAAAATGAGTCATGGATAATTCCGTCCTTATTTTCTCTTCATAACTTCCCAAGATCCTTCTTTAGGGAATTTGGAATATCCTCCTTTGTCACAGAACTTCTGTATAGGGCGTCTTACAAACACGACGTCGGCATTTCCATAAGGAATTATTTGAATAACATACCCAGTAGCTTCCTGAATTGAAACGACTCTTGTTTGCTCGAATAGCTTATCAAGTGCTTTTTGGATAAGATCATCTTTTTGCCGAATTGACATTCTTTCAATTGAAGGAGACTTTGCTTTTTCTATCTCGAAATATTCCGACTCCTCATCATCGACATATACTGAATGGTCATCTCCAACTGGCAGTACGCTGTGAGATGAAATTCTTCGAAAAGGCCACATTTTTATAATGAAATTCAATACCGCACAAAGCAAATTATAGATAAAATCATTTACATCCATTTTAATCCAAAATTTCGTACTGCTTTTTAATTTTCTTATTTTTGAATTAAGTTCTTTTAAATAAAAGACTTATTTGCACATGACTACTATAAACAGAAAAAAACCCCTATGAAATCTATATGATAAAAGCCAAAGTCATGTGACTGTCATCAACAGTTCCGGGATGACCGCTTCACATTTTATATGCCAAGCGTCCATTTCGGTACTTTTATATTAACAGGGCGCAGGTGATAAATCGCCAAATACTATTCCATTGCCATCATTTCATTTAAAATATAAATGGTACTACTTGGTTATCCCGTCGACCAATTTCGCTAAATTATACAAATCGCCAAACTATTCACCAAATTATAGAAATTGACATAATTTTTATTTTAATTAACGAAAGAACAAATAAATTAGTAAAACATTAATAAAAATACAAATAAAAAGTCAAATTAACAATCACTTGATCAAGTCGTGTTTAATGTTAAGAGATTGTGACATTTACGATCAACCATTATTGGCGTTTAATTTTATAGTTTGGCGATAGTTTTTTGGTCGACGGGATAATCAAGTGGTACCATAAAAACTTATCACTCATTTCATTTGAGATACATAACTTTCATTTATAAGACATATATCAAAGTAATTTAAGATACTCTTTTTTCATCTGTAATAATAGAAGATTAACTCATGTAACTTTTATATAAATACGGGCTGACAGTTTCACTTTCCATATGATAAGCAGCCATTTTTAATCAAAATTATTTTTTCCAATAAAACTGCACAAAAGGTAAATTTTTTGAAAGATCGTTCAAATATAATTGATGTTTAAGCGATAAATTAAATTCAAATATGGATATATTCTGAGACAACTTCAGTTGGAATTAGGCTGAAACTCAATATCTCATTCCATCAAAGTAAACAAACAGTAGTGATTCGTTCATTTTGGCAATTAAAAATATTAAGCTATGAAGGTAATCATTTGTAAAGCGAGTTCGCCAGAGAGTAAATTAAAATAATTAAGCTGATTAAGTTAAAATAATGCTATAAAAAGTGATAGAATATCTTTATTAAGACTTACGATCGTTTCATCGCACAATCGGCGACATTTTCAAAATCAATCATAATAGAAAATTCTATTTGGCTATTTATTCGTTATTTGGCTATTATTTATTCGTTTATCCGTTTGGCTATTATTTATTATTTATTCGTTATTTGGCTATTTATCACCGGTTGGCGATGAAATTAAATTTCAAAAAATACTTTTTTATGTCAAATACTTTTTAAGGTAAAAATGTTTCATGTTGAACTTGTTTAAATAAAAATTTAAATAACTTTAGTTTTATCAGTTTTAGTTTGTTTTAACTATAGTTTTGTGATATATATATTTACAATGAAAGTTAACTATGAAATTTTATGAATTAAAACAAAATTTAAATGGCTGAAAATTGTTTCAATCTCAAAATTAAGTCCAATTGAGTAGTGTCGATTCAATTGTGTTGGTTTGGAAACAAAAACTTCTCCGATATTGAAATGGAAAACTGCGACATTCTTCATCTGGCCTTTATTTTGGAATACGCTTAAACATATAAAAATATTTTTTACATATGAAATTATTTTTACAGGGATAAAATTAAATAACTGCAGCAACAAGCAACATATATATGTAATACAAAAAAATATATAATAAACTCTTTCATAAACTTTCATTTATTCTATTATATAACTATTCAATAAACTTTTCAATTAAGTTTAAATACATTAAATACCGCGTATTCTAAAAAACAATTGACAAGGAATTTTCCGATGCATTAAAATCGTTTGAGTTTGGCGATGAAAAATCCTGCTCGCCAAATCGTGTGTCGCTTTCGTATTTTCGCGCCAAATATTCGAAAGTATTTTATTTTTTTTATAAACTTTCTACTGGAATTCCGCCGTTAAATTTAATTTATCATTTATTACATACATGAGTAAGTTTTACTAGCATTTTTTTCAACATATTATGAGTATACCATGTTAGGAGACCTTCCTTGTTTGAACACATTTTTAAATTATAAGATGTTAAACTATTCAAATGAACAGTATCACTCCTAAGTAAAATTTCAATGAATTCCCAGATTATTGAAGAGTAATGGTTAGATGTTGAAATGATCATGTTATCTTTTTCGAAGTTTATCTAAATATTTCCTTTTTGATGCAATCTGGATAAAGCTGTTCATGGTTTGTTAAACTTGATCAAACAAAAACATAACTGTGAAAAAAGTTAGCCAAGTTCTGTAAAGACAGTGGCAAGAAAAGAAGTGATATCTAAGTGGGTGCCAAGTTCAAATAAAATTCTCTCAAACTTACCTACTGAAGTATTATAGCATTTTTTAAATTGTTTAAAAATAAAAATCATTGATAGCATATTAATAATAAATCTAGAACTTGGCAAGTTTTTGATAAATGTTATGCCTATCAATTTCATGTCTTAATAAAATGATGATGTTAATATTAATAACAATGTCATTATAAAAAAAGTTTAATATAGTTATTATTATAAAAAATACTCATGTTACAGATTTGATAAATCAATAAAAAGACAGATACACTTCCGCTCGTCTTTGGTTATCACTGTAGCATCCACCCTCCGAAAACCTCAATGCAAACAGACTAAAAGGCCTGACAAAGAGACAGATACACTTACGCTTGTTCTTGGTCATCACTCTAGAGACTGCACCCCGTTAACCCTTTCCGGGGCAAAGAAATTTTATTCGTAAAAAGCTGAAATGATTGAATTACACCAGAATTTAAAAACAAATTTTTTTCAAAATGGGTAAAAGCTTCTTTTCACGTATTTAATAAAATTAAACTTTTTAATCCTGAATTCTGGTGTCAATGTGGCATTTTGCAGTTAAAATTATCCCACCGCTCTTCAAGTTTAAGGAGGTCACTCAAATTAAGGCTTCCAAACATGAAATAAAGAGTTTTGATATAATAATGTCATTAATAAAAATAAATGACTCGTAGGTAAAAACTTGCCAAGTTCTAGATTTATTATTAATGTGTTATCAATAATTTTTATTTTTACACAATTTAAAAAATGCTATAATACTTCAGTAGGTAAGTTAGAGCGAATTTTATTTGAACTTTGCAACCACTTAGATATCACTTTTTTTCTTGCCATTGTCTTTACAGAACTTGGCTCCCTTTTTTCACAGTTATGTTTCTGTTAGATATCATTACTTTTTGTAAAGTTACAATATATTTAGACACTTTACTTAATGCTTTTTGATGTGTTTACATGTGACTATTTTATTCACCAAGCAACATTCTATTTTAATTTAAATCTCCTACAACAAAATATTCGGCTGTCAATTTGCGGCAGAAATCTATATTTTAATACTGCTGTATTGAATGCATGTTTTGAAACGAAAGTAATTGATTCGAAATTTTTATTGTTTCTGAAACAACAATTCCTATTAAATTCCTATATTAAATTTTCCTATTAAATATTCCAATTAAATTTCCTATAGCTGGGCCTGATTTTTGTACTGAAAGTGAAAAATAAAGTTATGTGCTTATGCCACACTATGTATCATTCATCCATGGGCGCCGGCAAAGAGGGAGTGCAGAGGAAGGACATTGCCCCTCCCCCTGGATTTTCAAATTTAATTAACTAAATATTCTTTTTCTCTGATGATTTTGAAAATAAAAATAAACTATATTCTTCTCAAGTGATTTAAAATAATTAAAACACTGAGGAAAAATGGAACTAAAAATTTTTCTTATAGCCGAAATTTTTTACTAAAATTAACTGAATATTTCGTTTGCAAACAGGGTTTTTCTCAAGGTTGTACTGCACTATCATATTTGAGAGTTCTAATTTTTATAAAATTTCCTATTTTCGAAATGAACTCACGGGTTTCTGAAAAAAAAAGACCGCAACTGTTTATTGAAAATTTGATAAGGTTCGGAAAAAAAAAAAAAAAAAAAAAAAAAACTTGTCATTGCTTTGGGTATTTCATAATAGGTGAATATTAAAGGAAGAAAGTAGTTACTTAATGTTAATCGGCTTCAGATCAGATTAGTTTCAAATGAGTCAGACCTTATTCATTAAAGGAATATTCTGGATAAAAGGATTTTCAAAGTTATTTGTCATTAATTCGAGCAAATTTGCTTATTTTCAACGTTCCCTGCCCGTTTAAAGTATCCCAGTACGTTTAAATAACCAATTCTCGGCAAATGTAACATATTATTTTTATTGTTTCATATGAAAGACTGTACATTTAGCTATCCAAAACTGTTTTTGTTTTCTTTGTACGATCACTGGAAGTGCAGTTATGACTGTTTTTTTTTTATTTTAGTTCTAAAACGAGAAGTTTTATTTAAAAAAAGGAAATGTAAGTTTAGGTAACCTAAAGAAAGATAATGTCTTTCAATATTGAAATTAAGGAAGGTACAACGTATAAATCGAGATATTTTTGAAGAGGTTGAATATTTCTAATAAATTTTACGAAATAAAAACTTAAATGCGTTTTCTGAAAACATGATTTTTGTGAACAATCAGTTAGGGAAACTATCAGTTGCTGCATGTTTAGCTCGGATTCAACATTTGGCACTTTTTTTGGCAAATTAAAATTTCGCCTAAACGCAATGTTTAAGTAAAAATGGACACCACCATATGGGTAATTAATCGATTTTCACATTTTTTTAAATTCCTTAGTTTTACAGTGTAAATGAACTTCGCACCAAATTTGAAGTTTGTAGGTGCAGTAGATAAGTATTTGGCTGTCAATTTGCGGCAGAAATCTATATTTTAATACTGCTGTATTGAATGCATTTTTTAAAACAAAATGTATTGATTCGAAATTTTTATTTTTTCTGAAACAACAATAGACACACAACAAAGAGGAAATTGCTGGCCAGTAGCAAGATAGGTGCTGGCAATGATGAGAAGTGCTGGCTGATGGTCTACCACTGCATGACCACTGCTGGACAGCTTCAGTCAAGTTTGCTGTTGGAAATCATCAGTTAAAATTCTGGTGGGCATCAGTTTTATCTCATGAGCTGGCCCACCACTACATGGAAGTGCACGAACTTTTGCAGTATTATTTCTGGGAACCCTTACGCTAGGTGGCGCTGCGAATATCGAAGACATTATTTGAACACAAATCTGAAATGAATATCTTAACACAATTTAAGCTCAGAAGCTATTTTTTTTTAAACTTTAAAAAATATAGCACCACTGCCACCAACAAAATAAATAATTAAATGAATAAATAAATAAATTCGTTATTTCAACATTACTAGGTTACAAAGGATTTCGGTTTTCATAATTTACAAAGTTCAGAATCAATAAAAAAAAGTATACAATATATAGGATTTCTATACAATAGAATAATTTCTATACCAGTTTAATGATTTAAACGACGTTTATGACATAAATCACAAAAGAAACAAACTTGAAATAGTGTAATGAGAGCTTGAAAACTACGAGCATCCGTAGCGCACGCTGAAAGTACTTGTTTATGTCCGACCACGAAAACCAAACAGCGTCGAGCGCGGTCAGTACTTGGCAAGGTGACCACATGGAAACCGCTGAAAGTTCAAATATTTCTATAGGCATTTCTATTATAGACACTTCTACAGATATTTCTATAGCTCTTGGTGAATCTAGCTTAAAGAAAAAAGAGCCATAATTATATAATACTTTGTTTTTTTATAGAATTTCTATAAGAAAGTTTTGTAAGGGAAAGTGCTGGGCCAGTAAAGGAATAGCAGTGGGATAGGTGCTAGCACTGCAGGAAAAGTGCCGGATTGAAGTAATGTGATGGCATACCAATGCTGGCTTGCTGTTGGCCATCACTGATGGGCCAGCTGTATTCCGCTCGGACACTTTTCGACAGGTTTAAGTAATGGCACTATTACACTTTACCGCTGATGGCAGTGATGGCTGCCATCTTTTTTCCAGCTGATGGCCCACTGTTTCTTTCTTTGCTGGGAGATGTCATATACACACAGCTGTCATAGACACAGCCCCATATTGGCGCGATGTTTTTCCGACGCCAATTTGGCGAAAACATCAACAGCATAAACAACAATAACCGGGTTACCCTATCAAGCAAAATAACAACACTTTGGCGCCAGTAAAGTACCCTTTGTGTATATGACATTGGCAGTCGGCCTTATGGAAGTCGGCATTTCCACAAGGAGTTATTTGAATAAATTAAATTAACTGGCTGTTATGAATTTTTTAAAATGAGTCATGAATAATTCAGTCCTTATTTTCTCTTAATAACTTCCCAAGATCCTTCTTTAGAGAATTTGGAATATTCTCCTTTGTCACAGAACTTCTGTATACGGCGTCTTACAAACACGAAGTCGGCATTTCCATAAGGAGTTATTTGAATAAATTAAATTAACTGGCTGTTATGAATTTTTTAAAATGAGTCATGAATAATTCAGTCCTTATTTTCTCTTAATAACTTCCCAAGATCCTTCTTTAGGGAATTTGGAATATTCTCCTTTGTCACAGAACTTCTGTATACGGCGTCTTACAAACACGAAGTCGGCATTTCCATAAGGAGTTATTTGAATAAATTAAATTAACCGGCTGTTATGAATTTTTTAAAATGAGTCATGGATAATTCCGTCCTTATTTTCTCTTCATAACTTCCCAAGATCCTTCTTTAGGGAATTTGGAATATCCTCCTTTGTCACAGAACTTCTGTATAGGGCGTCTTACAAACACGACGTCGGCATTTCCATAAGGAATTATTTGAATAACATACCCAGTAGCTTCCTGAATTGAAACGACTCTTGTTTGCTCGAATAGCTTATCAAGTGCTTTTCGGATAAGATCATCTTTTTGCCGAATTGACATTCTTTCAATTGAAGGAGACTTTGCTTTTTCTATCTCGAAATATTCCGACTCCTCATCATCGACATATACTGAATGGTCATCTCCAACTGGCAGTACGCTGTGAGATGAAATTCTTCGAAAAGGCCACATTTTTATAATGAAATTCAATACCGCACAAAGCAAATTATAGATAAAATCATTTACATCCATTTTAATCCAAAATTTCGTACTGCTTTTTAATTTTCTTATTTTTGAATTAAGTTCTTTTAAATAAAAGACTTATTTGCACATGACTACTATAAACAGAAAAAAACCCCTATGAAATCTATATGATAAAAGCCAAAGTCATGTGACTGTCATCAACAGTTCCGGGATGACCGCTTCACATTTTATATGCCAAGCGTCCATTTCGGTACTTTTATATTAACAGGGCGCAGGTGATAAATCGCCAAATACTATTCCATTGCCATCATTTCATTTAAAATATAAATGGTACTACTTGGTTATCCCGTCGACCAATTTCGCTAAATTATACAAATCGCCAAACTATTCACCAAATTATAGAAATTGACATAATTTTTATTTTAATTAACGAAAGAACAAATAAATTAGTAAAACATTAATAAAAATACAAATAAAAAGTCAAATTAACAATCACTTGATCAAGTCGTGTTTAATGTTAAGAGATTGTGACATTTACGATCAACCATTATTGGCGTTTAATTTTATAGTTTGGCGATAGTTTTTTGGTCGACGGGATAATCAAGTGGTACCATAAAAACTTATCACTCATTTCATTTGAGATACATAACTTTCATTTATAAGACATATATCAAAGTAATTTAAGATACTCTTTTTTCATCTGTAATAATAGAAGATTAACTCATGTAACTTTTATATAAATACGGGCTGACAGTTTCACTTTCCATATGATAAGCAGCCATTTTTAATCAAAATTATTTTTTCCAATAAAACTGCACAAAAGGTAAATTTTTTGAAAGATCGTTCAAATATAATTGATGTTTAAGCGATAAATTAAATTCAAATATGGATATATTCTGAGACAACTTCAGTTGGAATTAGGCTGAAACTCAATATCTCATTCCATCAAAGTAAACAAACAGTAGTGATTCGTTCATTTTGGCAATTAAAAATATTAAGCTATGAAGGTAATCATTTGTAAAGCGAGTTCGCCAGAGAGTAAATTAAAATAATTAAGCTGATTAAGTTAAAATAATGCTATAAAAAGTGATAGAATATCTTTATTAAGACTTACGATCGTTTCATCGCACAATCGGCGACATTTTCAAAATCAATCATAATAGAAAATTCTTTTCTATTATGATTGATTTTGAAAATGTCGCCGATTGTGTAGCATTATTTTAACTTAATTTGTTTATAAGTGATTATTATACATGTTTTTATAATTAAGCTGATTGCGATTTTTATAGCTGTCAAATCATGAGGCAGAATCCATCTTTGTTCGTGACGTCATTCGCCTATGAACCAACGAAATAAATTTTAGATTTAAAATTGAGCTCGCTATTCATTGAACGTGAATCATTTTTTACTATTATTATTACTTAATCGGGGAAGAGTTCCATTTTGTGTGCTGGTGTTTTTGGCGATAAATGTTTCAATGTGGTTGTTGCGATCTTAAACCTTTGAGGTTGCTTTTTTCATATTTACATGGATTTTATTTTCGTGTCGTCAAATCTGCAATGGCTCTTTGGCGCGATTTTGGAGCTTTTTGCCAATCGCGCCAACCAGCACACAGTATGGAACTCTTCCCCTTAATCGTATCAAAACAACTTATTTGCTATATTTCGGAAATAAATTATTTGTTTACACTATAACTTACCTTTTATGTTCATTCTGAGGTGGATATTACCATTTAGTACTTATTTGATGATGAAAGAGCTGCATCAAAATTGTAACACGGAATTATACATAAATATTTTCGGTACTTGTTAGTTATCCCGTCGACCAATTTCGCCAAATTATATAAATCGCCAAACCACTCGCCTTATTATACAAATTGACATAATATTTATTTAAAATAGCGAAAAAACAAATTAATTATTATAACATTAATAAAAATACAAATAAAACGTCAAAATAAAAATCATTTGATGACGTAAACACGTTTTGTCAAGTGAATGTGACATTTACGATCAACCATTATTGGCATTTAATCTTACAATTTGGCGACAGTAATTTGGTCGACGAGATGACTAACATGTACCATATTTTCTTTGAGATGCAGGCTACGAGCATTTCTCAGTAAATTTTTGTAATTTAAATGATAGATTCACAGTAATTTTGTTGACCCTGACGCTGGATCCCTTTGGTGTCGTAATTAGCTGAAATGCGCTAATAGGCAGAGGATCCAATTACGGAAGATTACTTAATATGTTAAAATCTCCGCACTGGTGAACGTATTACAATTCATATACGGACGGACATGAAACAAACTACCTAAGTGAGTTAAGCGGTTTTTGACAAGAAAGATGAAATATATAACATAAAAAAATATACGAAATGCTGCCATAATCTTAAAGAATTTTTCATTTCTCTGTCAGAATCTTCCGATTTGGCGGAAGATTAAATAAATTAATTAAATTATAAATAAAAGTAACATGTTGAAATTGTTAGCATACATTTAAGGGCGACCAAATTGGTCGCCAGAGGCGGCTAGTTAGAATTAGATGATTGCGTGTTAAAAGCAGGAAAATATTAAAAATTACGTCATAAAAATTGTTTATTCATGTGAATATTAAAAAAAAAAACTATAAAACTATAATAACACATATAAATTTAATATGTGTTAAAAGCAGTAAATGCGGGTGAATTTACGTCCTATTTCAAATAGCCAAATAATATTGCCAAACAGTTTAAATTAAAATATATATCTAACAAAAACATAGCTGTGAAAAAAGTGAGCCAAGTTCTGTAAAGACAATGGCAACAAAAGAAAATTTTTTTCACTAACTTGCTGCTATTTCCAGTATGTCGCCAAATTTTCATAGAGTCTCTTTGAAATCCAATAGCGTTTATTTGTTTGCAGAAAATAAACAAATTGAGATATTTCAATGCAACAAAAACTAATATTAGCTTATGAATAGAGCTTAATTGAACTATTTACATTATTTTTAAGCACAAACACCATCTATTTACAATATTCGGAACACTAGACATATAATTTTTATTTAATTTGTAATTATTATAAACTTTTTTACCAAAAATAAAACCGACTTCAAAAACTACTACAAAGTAAAAAATAATTTTTTTACATAATAGTTAATAAGAAATTAAATTAAGAGCATTGTATTTATCATGCGTATTATTATATTTATGTACATTAATTTGATTTTTTTGGAGTCGGTGCCAGCCAAACGAAGTTAAGTATAATTATCCAACAGACACAGATCCAAATATCTACGAGATTTTTTACGATTTGTTATTTAGTTAAAAAATTTTAATTTTACCATTTTTGAAACATTTCATCTGATTTTATAAACGCGTATTTTCAAGTGAGATTAGCTGTAATTATGTGTACTAAATTAAGAGTTATTATAAAATTAGTGCGTTTATACAGGCTATTATGTAAAAAAATCATAGCCAAAGATAGATTTTCAAATGCAGGATGGTGTCAAAGTGGATTGAGAATGGAATTTTTTTCCTAAACGGCTTTGCTGAATCTTGTTACGATGTGTATTGGATGAAGAATTTTAATTTTGAACTTGGCTTGGCTGGCACCGACTCCAAAAAATCAAATTAATGTACATAAATATAATAATACGCATGGTAAATACAATGCTCTTAATTTAATTTCTTATTAACTATTATGTAAAAAAATTATTTTTTACTTTGTAGTAGTTTTTGAAGTCGGTTTTATTTTTGGTAAAAAAGTTTATTTTTCACTTTTTAGTTTTTTCGCCTTACAGTTTTTGCATAATTCTTTTGGAGGAAATTACGGACTTAGATGTTATTTTGATAAGTAAATACTTTTGTCCAGATTTGTGTGTACATTAATAACACAGGTTTTCTGTGAAAATTCTTTATATATATATGTTACATTTATTCTTCTTCAGATTTAATAGCTTTATTTTTAAATTGAATATTTTTGTTCCTCTATTTGGATATGGGTAGAATGACAAGAGATGCTGCTCGCATGAAAAAATATCGAACTTTGGAAACTGACAATAAAAAGTTCTTCGGCTTACTAAAAATGCTCTATGAAATAGAGAACAGAGACCCAATGACTCATTTTTCATACTTTCTGTAATGTATTTAATATGTTTGCACCTGATGGCAGCACATACTATGTACTAGTACTACTACTTTAACTTGGTGGTCTCGTGGTGTTCTAAAAAAATTGCTAACTAAGATATATCATGGTGTCAGAAGTATAGTGACCCATGTATTTTTGTTAAATATTACAAAAGAAATTGAAGCAATATGGCAGGAAGTTTACCTAATATTGCAGCATTTGAACCGGGATCAAATCCATCCGAGTCATGGCGGTATTGGAGGCAAGATTTTGAAGATTACATAGAAGCTTTGAAATATGCAGGTGAATCCGAAAAAACAAAAACAGCGCTCTTCCGGCATGTTGGCGGTGATGAGTTAAAAAAGCAATTTCGTGCATTTGATCTGAAGCCAGAAGGAGGAGCCAGTGAAATAACATTGAAGCAAATTTTCGACGAATTTGATAAATATTTTCAGGACTATGTGAATGAGATATATGCTTCATTTAAATTTTTAGAAATCAAGCAAGAAAGTGAAGAAAAATTTGCGGACTATTATTCACGTTTACGTAGAGCTGTTATTGAATGCAATTACGGCAACCTTGCGGATCGGATGCTTCGTGATAAAATCATTCAAGGGTTGGCTGATAAATCGCTACAAGAGCGATTAATTCGCGAAACTAGTAGAAAGAAGAAGACGTTGCAAGAAATTGTTGCTGAATGTAAAACGGCCGAGTATAGTAAAGTGCAGGCCGCGGAAATGTGCGATAAAATCAGCCGATTGAATGTCGATGCAATGAAGTGGAAGGATGGCCGGGCACGATATCATAAAAGAGAAATATTTTGTAAATACTGTGGCAGATCTCACGAACCAAAGAAATGTCCAGCCTTCGGTACAAAATGCAGAAACTGTGAAGGAAAAAACCATTGGTCGAAAGTATGTCGGAATAAAGTAAACAACAGTCAACAGGTGCGTCGACTAAATGCAGTGGAACGGAATAATGACAGTGATACAGAGTTTGTTTATTTGGGTGAACTGAAATATATAAATCAACTTGAAAGTAAAAAATCAAATTCTGTATGGCTACAAAAATTAAAAGTAAATGGAAATGATGTTATATTTAAGCTAGATACAGGTTCTCAAGTCAATGTTATTCCAAAGAGTCAAATATTAAAATGGAGTGAAAAGCCAATGGTGAGAAAATGCAAACAGCCTATACTGGATTACTGTGACAACGTTGTACCAATTCTAGGTGAGTGTTTTCTTAATTGCAAAACTTTAAAGAAAGAATATGCAACATTTACGACCAATGACAATGAATTGCAAGATGTTTTATACCACATACAAAATGGTTGGCCTGAAAGAAAAAATACACGAAATTTCGCTAAGCCCTATTGGCATTGCAAAGAAGAATTGTACTGTACAGATGAAGGTATAATTTGTCGCGGTAAAAGACTTGTTGTGCCAAAGGTCGCAAGAGCAGAAATATTACAAAAGTTGCATTTAACACATAGGGGTATAATGGCTTGTAAAACGAAAGCAAGAGAATATTTTTATTGGCCATCAATAAACTGTGACATTGAAACTTTTATTGAGAAATGTAAAACTTGCCAGCAGCATCAGCGTAACAATCAAAAGGAAGTTTTGCTTGATCAAGATGTTCCAGAGAAGCCCTGGCAAAAGGTTGGTTGTGATTTTTTTTATCTAAAAGGCCAGCAATATCTGTTATTAATTGATTATTTCTCAAAATATGCTGAAGTCCAAATAGTTAAGAATAATAATGCACCAAGTGTCATAATTGCCTTCAAATCTATTTTTGCAAGACATGGAATTCCAGAGGAGTTGGTCAGCGATGGGGGACCACCATTCAATTCAGAGGAAGTGAAATTTTTTTTTAAAGAATGGAATGTGGAACATAACCTCACATCACCATACTTTCCTAGAGCTAACGGTCAAGCTGAAAGAGCCGTGCAAACAATAAAAAAATCCTTAATTAAGGCATTACAGGATGGAAAAGATCTATATATGGTCTTATTAGACTATCGTATTCAACCATCTCAAGATCTCCCCTCTCCAGCTGAACTATTAATGGGCAGACGACTGAGGTCTCTTTTGCCATGCCATCCAGAAAAACTTAGGCCAAATTTTCCGTTAGCTGAAGCAAAGCAGTCTTTAGAGAAGCGACAGATGATTCAAAATAAATATGCTAACAAGCATAGTGCACAACTCTCAAATTTGAAAGATAAGGCAAGAGTTTGGTTTCGCCAAAAGATGAACGAACCATGGAAGCAAGGAACTGTCATTCAGGTTGGTCCTCAACCTCGATCCTACATTATTAAAGGGATAGATGGTATTATTTACAGAAGAAACAGATTTTACATCCGCCCTGATAAATCCGAATTAAGTCAATCTGTGAGATCAGTAGAGGATTTTTATCCAGCAACTACAGATTCAGATACAATAGATACAATAGATAATAAAACAGCTAAGTTACAAACGGTGTTGCCTCAAGTGCCTCTACGGAAATCTTCAAGAACAATAGTAAAACCTCAACGCTATAGAGACGACTAAACTATGTTAAATTTAGAACTTTAAGTGATTTATAATTTTTAATACTTTTTAAATATCCATTGCCTTCATAACTCTCTTGTTTATTTAAAAAAAAGGGCATGTAATGTATTTAATATGTTTGCACCTGATGGCAGCACATACTATGTACTAGTACTACTACTTTAACTTGGTGGTCTCGTGGTGTTGTAAAAAAATTGCTAACTAAGATATATCACTTTCTAACCAATGACCAGTCCCTTATCTTCCTGGTTGCCCTAGATGAACGGGTTTTTGATACTTGTCATCGGCGTAGGAGACCACCTAATCGCCACGTAGCGGCAATAAACCTGATGAGCGCCTAGTTCGTTTTTCTATCGGCAGTGCCTATTTCTTAATTATGAACTTTTTTATGCCAGTTACTTAACATTTATATCTTGTTGTTTAGCACCTGTACATTGCTACTCATGTTAATCTCGTAATTTAGAAGCTTAATCAGATGACTAGACCTTTACTTGGCAAGGCACCTCAGAGGTATAATTCATAGGTAACTTTGAGGTCTTCGCACTCGCGACGGAGTTTACATGCACCATGAGCCATTAGGGTACACGAAAACCGAATAACTTATCAAAAAATGATCGTGAAAAGACTACAGCGGGAAAGTCTTAAATGGTGTTCCCTCAAATGGCTAGTCATTGATGAAATTTTTTGATGAAATTTAAAAACAAATTATTTTTTGGTGGCATTAATGTTTTCTTATATGGAGATATTATGCAAGTGCCAATATGTAATGTATAATGTATACGCAATGCCAATGCGCTTAAATGAATGTATGCTAAGCATTTCAGCATGGTACTTTTATTCATAATTTAAATTATTTGCTTAATCTTTCGCCAAATCTACAGATTCTGACAGAGAAATTAAGAACTCATTGCATCATGACGGCATTTTGTTTATTTTTGGTTGTTATGTATTTAATCTTTCTTGACAAAATCAGCTTAACTCACTTAGGCATTTATGCTTCTTATTGCATCATCATTTGCAATACGTTGGGCAGTGGAGATTTTAAAACTATTAAGTAATCTACTGTGGTGTATTTGACTGGAACCGCGACTAGCGCGAAAAAGAAATAGAATGTTTTTGTGCTTAAGCGGCAATTGTATGCTATGCCGAATCTGTGTTTCCTGTGATCGTCTGCTGTAAAATGTGTTCGTTATTAAATACTTGTTCGAGCAAGATGTATATATTATTCTTGTAGATATATCTCTCCACACAATGATATTTAAGTCCATAAAAATATGCGACAGCTGGCGACGAGGTGTTTGTAACTAAAAGTTTCAAAGTCATTACGACCACGGACAACGCCGATGGATAATTAGCTGCTGAAGACTGCCCAAGGTAAAAAAAAAAATTCTTTTGTATTTATCTTTTAAAGAAGGATAAAAATGGAGCAGCTCGTTCAAAGTTTAATCGAACAGAATAAAGCCTTAATGGAAACTTTAGCCACTTTTGCCGGTCCGAAAACCCACGAACCTAAAGTTTCGGTTCAATTTGAAAAGTTCGATGATACAAATGAAGCTTTTGATGCTTTTATAGAACGCTTCGAAGCATTCATGGACATTCAAAATGTTCCGGATGGCAAACGTGGGAAAGTTTTTATTTCTAGTTTGTCAGCAAAATTATACAATTTGTTGAAAAACCTGCTAGCTCCTGACAGTCCTTCCGATAAAGATTTCCTTACCCTAAAAAATACGTTAAAAGCTCACCTCACTCCGACGCCGCTTATAATTCCTAGTAGGCATGTATTTCTAAATCGTAAGCAACGAGAGGGGGAAAGTGTCAGTGCTTTTATGGCTGAACTTCGCTCCTTAGCAATTCCTTGTCAGTATAAACAAGAAATGTTAAATACGATGTTAAGGGATGTTTTTGTAAGCGGGTTAAGGGATAGAGCAATATTAGATAGACTTTTCGAGGAAGATGATATAGATATCGAGAATACCTTAAAAATTGCTTTAGCTATGGAGAAAGCTATGAAAGGGGCAAATGAGATAATGGGGAAATCTTTAGAAATTAAGGAATTTAGCGTGGGAAAAAATAAAGAGCAGTCAAAATGTGTTTCGCAAAGGAAAAACCTTGGAAAACAAAATCATTCGGGAAAGAAGGAAAAAACAAATTGCACACGGTGTACGGCAACTAATCACGATAAGCATTCCTGCAGATTTAAATTAGCTAAGTGTCATTTTTGTCAAAAAATTGGGCACATTCAAAAAGCCTGTTTTGCCGCAAACAAAGGGTTAAAAGCAAACACGGTAAAACAAAAGCAGGTAGATACTCTGTATTCTAGTGAAAATGTTATCCCAATGTATTCTTTTGATTTGAACTCGCTAAAAGAGGAGGAGCAAAGAAAACCTCCTATTATGTTAACACTAATTGTTGAAAATAAACCTGTAAGTATGGAACTGGATACTGGAGGGGCCGTCTCGGTAATGAGCGTTAAAAAATTTCGTGAGATTTCGAAGAAAAAAATTAAGCCCTCAAAAGTAGTTTTTAAAACATATAAAGGTGAAATAATTGTACCTTTGGGATTTGTTACTGTTGATGTTGAATACAAAAATCAAAAATTCAAATTAAATTTGTACATTGTTAAGGAAAATTTGGATACAATTTTTGGCCGTGAATGGCTATATAGTATAAATTTGGATTGGAATTCTATCAAAGCAGTGAGAACATCTTGTGAATATGATTTGAATAAATTGTTAGAAGAGTATAAAGAACTTTTCGACGATCAGTTAGGTGAAATTAATAATTATGAAGTAAAGTTGGAACTTAAATCCGATGTAATACCAAAATTTTGTAGAGCCAGACCCGTACCTTTTTCTTTAAAAGATAGGGTTGAAGAAGAAATTGATAGGCTTGAAAAGGAAGGAATCATAGAGAGGGTAGAATCCTCGGATTGGGCAACACCAGTTGTCCCGGTTGAAAAAACTGATGGGTCAATACGCCTATGTGCAGATTACTCTGTTACCGTAAACCAAAATATAATGATACAACAACATCCTTTACCAAAATTAGAGGAAATATTTTCAAGCTTAAATGGGGGTAAACATTTTTCAAAAATTGATTTTAAGCATGCATATTTGCAAATGAAAGTGCATCCCGATAGTCAAAAACTCTTAACTATAAATACTCATAAAGGGTTATATGTATGTAAAAGACTTATGTATGGTTTAAATTCTGCCCCAGCTATTTGGCAAAGATATATTGATGGTCTTTTCCAGGGGATGGAAGGTATTAAAGTTTTTATGGATGATGTTAGAGTGACTGGATCAGATGATAATTTACATTTAGAGGCCTTAAGAAAATTTTTTCAGAAATGTAAAGATCATGGGCTGAAATTAAATTTGGGTAAGAGTAAATTTTTTCAAAAAGAAATAAAATTTTTAGGGCACAAAATTGATGAAAACGGTTTACATAAAACTGATGAGAAGATTTCTGCGATTTCGAAAGCTCCTAGACCTACAAACGTACAAGAAGTACAGAGTTTTTTAGGGCTTGTTAACTTTTATGGAAAATTTTGCCCTAATTTGGCTACAATAGCGAATCCTTTGTATAAATTAACACAGAAGGATGTTAAATGGGTTTGGTCAAAGGATTGTCAGGAAGCTTTTAAAAAAATTAAAAATGAAATTTGTTCTCCGCGTGTCCTAATGCATTATGATCCAT
Organism: Maratus speciosus; assembly: GCA_963932465.1. Lineage (NCBI taxonomy): Eukaryota > Metazoa > Arthropoda > Arachnida > Araneae > Salticidae > Maratus > Maratus speciosus. The sequence goes on along the minus strand of OZ010790.1, from coordinate 484,745,456 downwards.
CACTGCCATTGGTATTGGCAACTGACGCATCTCCTGTTGGGGTAGGGGCGGTACTTTCCCACTCTTTACCTGACGGAACGGAAAGACCAATAGCTTTTGCCTCCAGAACTCTCACAAAAACTGAGCAAAGATACGCTCAGATTGATAAAGAAGCACTCGCAATTGTATGGGGTGTCAAGAAATTTTATCTTTACTTAAAAGGGAGACGATTCACATTATTAACTGACCACCAACCTTTAGTGGCCATCTTCGGATCGAAGAAAGGTCTCCCAATTCTGGCAGCGACAAGATTGTTACATTATTCTTTAGTATTACAATCTTTCCAGTTTGACATAAAGTATCGTCATACAAAAAACCATGGTAATGCTGACTGTTTGTCTAGGCTGCCGTCCACTTCCGAACAGCTAGACGTTAAAGATGAAATTTCTCTATTTCAGTTAGCACAAATAGAAACTCTTCCTGTCACAGCTAGTGACTTAGCCAAAGAAACTCTTTTGGATGCAGACCTCGCTCCAATACTTCATGTGTTACAGAGTGGAGGAGTTTTAAGGGGAAGAGAAGCAGAATATAGTCTACAAGATGGTTGCATACTGTTAGGTCAGCGGGTGTGCGTCCCTAAACGGTATCAGGCTCAGGTGCTTGAAGAGTTGCATCATGGCCATCTAGGTGCTGTAAAAATGAAATCTATCGCGAGATCGTACGTTTACTGGAAAAACATCGATAAGGACATAGAAAACACGGCCAAGAACTGTGTAGACTGTGCTCGATATAAAACCGACCCAAAAAAAGTGAAGGTGCATTACTGGGAGTATCCTAGTACACCTTGGCAACGTATCCACATAGATTTTGCTGGACCTATCTTTGAACATATGTTCCTGATTATAGTAGATGCTCATTCAAAGTGGTTGGAAGCTTATCCAATGAGATCCACCACAACAACCAAAACGATTGAATGCTTAAGAGACTGTTTCTCACGATTTGGATTGCCACTTATGCTTGTAAGTGACAACGGTCCACAGTTCACATCGTTCGAATTTGACATGTTTATGCGTAATAACGGCATTAAACACAGAACCACTGCGCCCTTTAGGCCATCTAGCAATGGGCAGGCCGAAAGATACGTATTTACAGTGAAGCAATCTTTAAGAGCTATGCAAAATTATGGCGGAACGATACAACAAAAATTAAGTACGTTCCTTATGCAATACAGAAAAGCTCCGAACCTCACTACACTCCATAGTCCAGCCATGCTCATGTTGAAGAGAGAGATTCGGACGAGAATCGACCTGCTGCGTCCTGATCTTAAGAGCAGAGTGGAAGAAAAAGTTCGTAAAGGAACTTATGAATTCTCAGATAGAGGGTTCCGAATTGGCGACAATGTCGCTGTACGAAATTACCGGCAAGGAGACAAGAGATGGAGGTTTGGAAGAGTCGTTAGTAAAGATGGGCAACTACATTACACTGTGGATGTAAATGGCCAATTGTGGCGTAGACATGTAGATCAAATAAGGGATGGAGGAGACATAGAGGAAAAAGAATGCGAGCTCCGACGACAGTCTGCAAAACCTGCCATTCCTGTGCAAGATGCTGAGGCTCCGACGTCCAGTGTTGAGTCAACACCCTCACCGACCTGTAGGGAGACGGAGACGACTGATGCAACGCCAGTCACAATTCCTACACCAGAGCATGCTCCACTCATAGCCCAGGGTTCAACTCTGACACCACAACCAGTTCGCCGATCCACTAGAGTCCGGAAACCTCCAAAGCGATTAGATCTATAGAAGAAGTTTTGGAAGGGAGGAGATGTGGTGTATTTGACTGGAACCGCGACTAGCGCGAAAAAGAAATAGAATGTTTTTGTGCTTAAGCGGCAATTGTATGCTATGCCGAATCTGTGTTTCCTGTGATCGTCTGCTGTAAAATGTGTTCGTTATTAAATACTTGTTCGAGCAAGATGTATATATTATTCTTGTAGATATATCTCTCCACACAATGATATTTAAGTCCATAAAAATATGCGACAGCTACCGTTATTGGATCCATTGCCAATTGTTGTTTATGAGCTAATATGATTTGGAGCATTGAAGCGTTTTGCGAATTAAATATTTTATGATACCCACATTTACATTAAACCACATTGCTGCTGATATTTTTTTTGTTTCACGCTAGCCTTAACTGTGGGCTCGATTATGGAAGATTAGAAATTCATCGTCATACTCATTTAATAGTCTTGGTTAAAGTGTCATCGGTCTGCATAGTAACTGACGTATTTTAGTGAATATAGTTCTGCAAAATATATAGAACTTTCGGAAGCAACTTATGATATTCGCATTTCCTTTACACCATGTTTGTTGTTAGTATTGCGCACCTTTTGCTTTTATCGGGCAATCTGATTCAAATTTACTTGCTCTCATTTCTTGATACAATTCAAATGTTTTCATGACTGCGTAACTCACTGACTTGCTTTCGCAATTATGCTTATGCCTACTGATGTTTAAGTTCTGTGCCATGTAAATACACCGCACCATAACAATGCCGCCTATAATACTAATTAGAGTAACTCCTTTTTTTTTCTTTGTTTGTTGTTAATCCTGTACTTTAACAGCATAAGGGATCTTGGCTCAACTTGTGTTTGCATATAAAAGTAGACAAATGGTTGTTTAGAATAAATAAATTTATAAATATTGAAAAACTTGCTTGTGTATATGAGACAGTGGTACTACTTAGTTATCGCGTCGACCAAAAATCTATCGCCAAATTATAAGATTAAATGCCAATAATGGTTGATCGTAAATGTCACATTCACTTGGCTTTAAGCAAGTTACACGTGTTTACATCATCAAGTGATTTTTATTTCGACGTTTTATTTGTATTTTTATTAATGTTATACTAATTTATTTGTTCTTTCGTTATTTAAAATAAAATTATGTCAATTTGTATAATTTGGCGAGTGGTTTGGCGATTTATATAATTTGGCGAAATTGGTCGACGGGATAACTAAGTAGTACCGAGACAGTTAATAGGTTGTTAGAAAATATGCGTGAAATTTTCATTTTTTCTCCAAAGCCCCTATACAGGAAAGTTATCATTAATGTTATATAGTGGAAGTTGCCAATTGAGAATTTTAAATAGGACTGTCGATTAGAAAATGCGAAGAAACAGATTGGGGAAGATCCATTACTGAATTTGAATGGGAATATCGCCAAATTAGTCAGTTACAGCCAAGTTGGCTTCATTTATGGCGACTTATTTTGGTCGCCAAATTTGGCGATAATTCACTTAACTTGGCGATAATTCACTTGGCGCTAACGTATATGAATACATAGTTTTATGCTTATGATTGAGAACCTGGTTGCAACAATGAAAGATAATCTGGGTGAAATCCTTTATCTTATTGGTTTTTGTTGAATTATTAAAAAACTACTGAACCAATTTCGATGAAACGGAAGTGGTACGAATTCGAGAGTATCCTCTTTCAATTAAAAAAAAAAATCACATAAATCGGACAAAAAGTTCCGAGCAATCGGTGAACATACATAAAAAAAAAAACAAAACATACATACGCGTCGAATTGATAACCTCCTCCTTTTTTTGAAGTCGGTAATAAAAATAAATTATAAATTTTACCTTTTTTAATGATTTTATATTTAATTCTTATAATTATGAAATTCTGTAAGCTCTAATGATTACGTGCTTGGAGATAAGGAAATAAAATTGTCGGGAGTTGGGGAGGGGCGCGTTTTTACAAAGTGGAATCTAAAAATTGAATGCATAGAAAATGAGGAATCGCGATCGCGAAGCGATCTAGAATGGAAACGCGAAACAATTACGTCTAGGATTGGCTAGAAAATAGGGATTGATTCGCGATACCGACGGAATCGGGAAGCCATTACGCGGGGATTGGTGAGCGTAGCCTCCTACTTTTATCTAAGAAATTACCAAAATAAGCAGTTCATCAGAATTTCAGAATATCTATCCATAACACCGTGTTTAATTTAACGTTTCTAATTTCCGAAGCTTTCCAAGAATTTTATGTTTATAAATATTTATGTAATAAATAAATAAATAAATTGTAGATTGTATGATGTTGAATATTATGCAAAGTGAAATTAAAAGACAATGACTTGCCGAGCTGACGTTGAGGCTCCTGTTCTGCAGATTTAGAAGCATAAATTTGTAAATTCTAAGATGCCAAGCTATTCAAATAAATTCGAGAGAATATTATTGCCGAAATGTCAGTGAGGCTGACTGTGGAGACACGAAAAATTTTGGTTTCTATCTGTTAGTCTGTTCTGTGATAACCGCCACAAAAAGCATCCGATTAGCTTGATATTTGGTAGGTATATGCACTGAAAAAATAGGTATTCTCAAAACTGAGTAAAAAGTACTCAATTTTAAATACGTCAAATATTCAAAATTGAGAAACACGCGTACCCATTTTTTCAATTCCTAGTATTAGTTCACACTCTCCCTATATTTATTTATTTATTTATATATCTTGTTCAAATTTTCAATCGTTAATAAAATACTCATTATTCATCCTATCAAGTTGAAATAAATTTTTTTAAACTTGTACTGGATGACAACTGATGTTAATACAGTTTTTTTTCAAATATTAATTCATTAAATAAATTTTAATTAATTAATTTTAGTTTTGCATGGGAGACAAAATATCGGTCATTGTTTATTGAAGCATGTAATGCACCTTCATATCTATAAGAGGGTTACCATAGGGGGAACCTGTTCTGTCGCCAAAGACCGCCAAGTTTGTCGCCAACTTGGTGATATATCGCCAAATTTGGAGGCCAAAATGAGTCGCCAAAAGTGACGCCAACTTGGCGATATCTCTACTATTTCGCCAAATTCCCATAGACTTCCATTGTAAACCTACTCGCTTATAGATAATCACCAAATTGAGATATTTCAACGCAACAAAAACTAATATTAGCTTAAGAGATTATATTAAATTTTTCTTTGATGACCTAAGTAGGAATTGACTTTAAAAACAAAATTTTTATATTACTTGTTGATACTATGATCGTGTTCAAATATGACTCGTTATGTACCGCCTCCCTGAGCCTATATATTAAAGTAAAAATGTACTGACATTTATTTCCCTCTCAAAATTATTAACAAACAAGTTGGAAATTGCTCGTTAAACGTGCAAAAGAGGTGCGTTCGTACTATTACTAGTTTTAGAAATATTTATTATTCCGCATATTGTACTGAATGTATATTTTAATGCACTTCATAAGTGCATATCAATTTCATTCTGTTCGAGAGGCTGTAACATCATTAAAATGCACTTGAAATAATTTTTTCCCATTGGCCTTAATGTAACGGAAAACTTTTGACTGTCCCTGCAATTAAACTATACATCCGATTTTCATAAAATTTGAAATGACTCGACAACATTTTGAAACAATCATATATTTAAAATTTCAGACCATCCGAAAGGCTGTAACATCATTAAAATGCTCTTGCAATAATTTTTTCCCATTGGCCGTAATAAAACGGAAAACTTTTGACTGTCCCTGTATTTAAACTCTACATCCGATTTTCATAAAATTTGAAATGACTCGACAAAATTTTGCGACAATTATATATTTAAAATTTCAGACCATTCGGTTGGCTAGTTTTTGCTCGGTTATATGCGGACGGACGGACTGAACGACGACTATAGGTGCTACGTATTTATATAATTACGAACGTACCTAAAAACGTTTAATTGATTATTTATTAAGAAAAATAGCAAATATATTATCAAGATATCGAAGTCGAATATTTTTTATGACGAGAGCATTATTTGCAAGCACTTTTAAATTATTTTAAAATACTGTGCCTAATTTAATATTTATATTAATAAACATCTTTTATGCCGCTATGAATGAAATAAACCACTACAGAGTACAAAATTATCGTTTTACTTGTGTTTGATAACATGCAATGTTTCAAAATTGAGAAAGCATAAGTTAATTTTTGATCCAAATATACTCAATCCGATATGAGTACATCGAATTACTCATTTTTGAGTACTTCATTTTTTTTTAACTGTGTTGTTGAGATACCCGGATTCAGCTGTATAATTTTTGGTTAAATTTGGTTGATTCGTTCGGAAAATATAGAACTGTTTCTTTTATGCCATAATGCTTTTCTATGGTAATTCAGACGATTTTCGGATTTTCTATTTGTTGAAAAGGAATTTATTTTCAACTTGATAAATCATGTTCAAGGTTGGAGTAGTATGGTTGACGTTTATTCCAACAGAGCGAAAAAATGTCCAGGCTGGGACTTGAAGCTGGGTACCTTGGCTTTTCGTGCCAATGTTCTTTCCGTTGAGATACCCGGACGATACCTGACTGACATAATTCACTCTTATTTGTTGGACATTTTTCGCTTGGTTGGTATAAACCTCAACTATTAGTCAAAGAGCCGATAGCACAAAAACCTGTGTTATCAAGTACAAGAAAAAAAAAAAACCCTTTATTCTATGGAAGAGTAGAAGAAGGGGAATCTAATGATCCATGTCTGCCGGAAGTAAAATGGTGTATAAGCCAAAAAATTAATACCACCAGTGATTGACTCGTAGGTTTATCATTGTGTTTGTCCTACAAACAAAGTTGTGAAAACATGGAGGATAGTTGTAGAGGGCAAAAAAACATAGTTTTTTGTGCCCTCGGCTCTTGGACAATGTCATTTTATTGATAAAACATTTTACAAATAAGCCTTTTTACACATATAAATTTTATAAGAATCTTTTAAGGAAATAAATAACTCACAACAAAATGAATAATAAATCATAATGAAGGGAACGAATATATTTTCCAACTGGATTAAATCATATTCAAGGCTGGAGTAGCACAGTTGAAGTTTATTCCAACAGAGCGAAAAATGTCCAGACCAGGAATCGAACCTGGATACTTGGCGTGCCGTGCCAATGCCTTACCTATTAGGCTCTAGCGCTGAATAGGAATGAAACTAACGCTGAATGAAACTAGCGCTGCAGTTCGCAGCCAAGTCCAACAAATAAGAGTGAATTATGTCAGCCAGGTATCGTCCGGATAGCCTAAAAGGTAAGGCATTGGCACGCCACCCCAAGCCAAGTATCCAGGTTCGATTCCTGGTCTGGACATTTTTCGCTCTGTTGGAATAAACTTCAACTGTGCTACTCCAGCCTTGAATATGAATAATAAATATTTGGCTATTTAGTACTAAATATTTTGTTTGGGGCGCGAGGACTTCTGCGACCGCACCTGTTACAAAACCCTAAGGACACGGACCTGCGTCTGTCGTCTGTCCGTGCTCTAACTCGCGTAAACATTCTCGATTTGATATGGAAATTTTATATGTTATAGAGGTTTACTATAGTATATCCGGTATTGAAAATAAAGTATGTAGCATTTATAGTTCGTTTACAGGGATGTTCAGAAGAGTTCTGTTACATTATAGTCTCTGGGGAAAAATCGTTTGCGGCGAGTTTTAATGCTGTTAAGATACTTCAAACACAATGAAATCGATGAAGTGCACTGCGAAACGTTTTCTATAGATTGTGGCTTGCGTAGCATTTATCGTTCACTTACAGAGACGCTCAAAAGAGGACAGGATTGATTAAGATCGATAATTGGCGAAGTGTTCCGTGAAAATTGGCCGAATTCCAAATGCTTTTCTCCGGACGGCTGTGATATAGGAGTCTGTGCATATATAATGTTAACACTTTAGGGGGGGGGGGTGGGTGGCACATGTAAGATATCGCTAGGGGGACGAGGGATTTGTCTTTTGATGTCATTATCATTTTTTATCTAAACAAAATTTTCTCTTTTTATTTGTAATTTGTTCTTTAAGGGAAGGTGGCCTAAAACGATCCCCTTAAGGGGAAAACTTGTGTAAAATAGCGTAATTGTTTAAATTAAACTTTGGATCTATGCTAATATGTTTTACACTATATTTTGCATTATAAACATATTTTAATGCAAATCTTTTAAACTCATATTGAGTAATGAAACAAATAGATTTTTGAAAAAGTGTCCAAAGGATCATTTTACCCCCACCAAAGGGCAAAATGATCCTTCATTTAAAAATAATTGTAAATTGTTTTTTATTGGCAAAATAAAGGATATAAAAGTAATTATTCAAATACATAATGAAATAAAATAAGTTTTACAATCAAATAGCATGCATAATTTATTTTATGTAAATTTTAAAATAAAAAGTGTCACAAATAATTTTGAAAAAACAATCAAATGAAATATTTGAAAATTATGATCCAAAAATAATAAGATAACGCGAGGACTCAAACAGAAAGATTTGGGACAGTCACACATTTGGCTTCCGTGATGGCTAGGACCCGGTACCAGATTTTCTTCAGTCTATGAAATGGTAGTAAAACGATCCACATAATGGATCATTTTATCTGCACATATGGTCGTCCATTTTAGGTCATATAACTGGATGACGCCGAAAAACATAACAAACATACCAAGTGTAATTCAGGCCTAAAAACATACTCTATTAACTAAACCAAATCATATTTCTGTACATGAAAGATTGTATATTTAAATAAATATGAAAGTTAGTGCTTATCTCATAATAGATGTTATAAAACTCACTTTTCAAAGAATTCTATTCAGGCGCGTAATACTGCGATTACTTGGATACCACCGTTACTTCTTCTTCACTTGGCACAACAAGTTTATGTGTTACCCTGTAGATATCGTGACCTCTCAGTAATAAAACCTATGTGGAACGTTTTGCCCGCTATGATCATTTTAGGCCTACATCAAAATACTGTTATCTATTTTTACGAGAATAAAAAGTTACTAATAAAATCATTACATGACTATAAAATTATTTAATTCCAAAGTATGGAATAGTCCAACGTTTGGCATTCCTATTCTTCTGTTATACGTGTATAGATATATAATCCGCTGTTCGAAAAACCTGATGCGAAGTATGTTACAAAAGTAGTTATTGCGTTTATTAGTACAGAAAAGAGAAAGAATGTTGTCCATCTGTTTTGTTGATAAAGTTCTACCTGCCCCCCCCCCCCTCTCCCATGCGGGGGCAAGAGCAAGAAGACGTTTAACTGTTGAATGCATTTTGTAACAAAAAGCTATTATTAAATAATTTTAAATATAAACTGTTTCTTTTAAGTGTTATTTTATATAAAGTTATTTCGTATATAATAGTGATATTTTATTGACTTCTCTTCATTTGAATCAATAAAGTGTGCGAATAATAAATATATAACCATATCTGTATATCACTGTAAACAAAAGAAAAAAAAATGTGAAAATCAAAAGAATTTTTAGACATTGATAACGATATCATAAGGGAGATCGGGGGGGGGGGGGATGTTCGAGGAATGATAATGTATAATATCGTAAGGGCAGGGGGTTAAATTACCAATTCTTACTTTTTGTAATCGAAGCTGCCTAAAAGATAGACAACTGTCTTTTCCGGACGTTAGAATGCTAAGAACAAGGATGAAGACCAAAACATACGGTAGAGAAATACATATGACATATATGCCTAAATCTCCCATTTTTAACGAGAGACTTCCGTTTAAATAAACATACTTGAACCAGAAATTTTATATGTATAGTTTTTAACAATTTCCAACAAAGTTGAAAAGTGTTTATGCATTCGGTTTGTCTGTCCGTCTGTCCACGCTCTAACTCCCGTAAATAGAGTCGGATTTTCATGCAATTGATAAAGGTTACTTAGGCAAAGCATGTTTGGTATTACATATGAAGTATTTAGGATCAATAGTTCATTTACAGGGGCACTCAAAACAATTCCATTACATTATGGTATATGGAGAAAAATCGTTTGCAGAGTATTTTAATGACATTATGCTATTTCAAATGTATTGAAACTGATATAAATCACTAAATTTCACTACGATCATGTTAGAATAGGGCATTCATAGTATTTTTTATTCATTTACAGGAACACACAAAAGAAATCGGTTACAGTAGTGTCTTTGAGTAATAATTGATGGAGTGTACGTTTTAAAATTCGGTATGAGCTTTTAAATTTAACTAATTTTTTGCATGTTACTCGTTCTATATAAATTCTATACCTCCTATACAGGGCTGCACAAAAGTATTCACGTACCATTCTCCTTATTAAAGAAAATTACTGAAGGGGAATTTTTAACTAACGTGTATGTATTTCTTAAGTGAACAAAACTTTGGCATGCCTGTAGTTAATAGATACAAACCTCTAAGTCATACACTGGGCTGCTCAAAGAATTCGGATAATTTTCCGATTGTAGAATGGGAACAGTTGAAATGAGGTTTTCAAATGTGTTATGCGTTTCCATAGGGTTGAATTAGACATAATATTTCAACTTATTAAACGGTGCAGTTTTATTACCTTATTCTGAATGTGTTGAAAAGTGTTTAATAATCTATGCTTGACCCATGATTTTTCTTTCTTGTTTAATTAATTTTCAGCAGTGAAATTACGCTTGAAATTATTGAATATTAAATATGTGAATTTTTCACATTGCTAACTAAGCGTAAAACCAACTGAGTGAAAATTGCCCAAGCCGGGAATCGAATCCGGATCCTTGGAATAAATCCTTAATAACCTTGGAATAAATCTTCGAACCCGGATGCCCGTCCTCTTAGCTCAAAGGTAGAGCATTGGAACGTTATTCCAATTTGTCCAAGCGCGATTCCCGGCTTGTAGATTTTACACTCTGTTGATTTTACGCTTAGTCAGCAATGTAAAAAAAAAAAAAATCGCGTATTTAATATTCAGAAATTTTATTTCATAAATGAAATGAAGTTATTTTATTTCATAAATGAAATGAAGTGTTGGCAAGTATGATATAATATAACAAAGGCCTTCTAAACTAGAGAATAATAAGCACGAATTTTTATCATCAGTGTGAGTTATTATTCTAGCTCTGTATCGGCATCATGTCTGTTAAACAATTGTTTTCAAGATAAACTTAACCCGTATTTTCGATTTTATAAAAGTTAAAAAACAAACAGACACACACGCAGCAATCTTAAAAAAATATATTTTTAGTTTCTCTGATCAACTTCTCTCAAGTATTTTTGATATACTCGATACGAATTTAGATTCAGTTCTAGAAAAATGAATTGCGCTTTTATTACTCTATGCAGTAAACACACGGAATCCAACTAGAAAGAGAAGCCAGGATCTTCAAGCCGACGAATGCCAAAGAAAATAACCGAAAGAGAAATAAGAACAAAATGAGGAAATTAAATTCAACGCAAAGTCAAAACTTTACTCTTGGACCTGAATAAAAAGGATTGTTTTTGCGGAGAGAGTTTTTTTTTTATTTTCCCTTTCTCCATAGAGACTCAGGAATGAAGATTTCCCAAGCGAATTTATACTATTCTTTATTTTGCTTTTGGCTCTGTTTTTCTAACTTTTGTTTCCAATTTCCCAGCGCGTGAATCTTTGTGGGTCAATAAGGAAAAATAGATGACCACAGGAAATGTTTGGTTGATGTATACGTATTATTCTTATGCATTTCAGCGTTTGTAGGAATATATTTTCAAATAGGTTTTATTCGAATATATCGAGAGAAATTTTTTTTGAAATGCATTCGTAGTAATTTTAAGAGAAAAGCGGCTAGTTTTAATATGTATATATAGAATCTGCAAAAAAATTATTCGGGTTATTGAATAAACACAGCTTTTATTTGAAGATTTCAAGTAATTATCCTTTTAGCCTGTACTATGTGCTCCGAATTTTTATTAAATTAAAATTTCATTTCTTTGGGAAAGGCGAATGGAATTACTTAAAAGAAAATCTAGTGTAGTTCCACTTGGCGTTCGGAACACCGGTGTAGCTATCGAGAAAATAACTTTTGCTGTCCTATTTTTACTTTAACAGTCATATCTTGTCTGTTTATCTATGGTGTACGGTAGCCCAAATTTTGTATTTTAAAGCTTGTTATGGCTCATACAAGAGTGAAACTGTACATTGTATTTATGGAACTCTTAAGCAATTTAAGTAATCTGTAACTGAAGATTCTGCCTTAGTTCCACAAATATTTCCATTTTTCCAATATTTTTATGATATGCAGTGTTTACTGTATTTTCAATTCCTTGTCTCGTTTGTTATGATGATATGTAAAATAAAAAAATATATGTAAAGGATAAAATTTAATTTTTAATTTGCATATTCACAATTGTAGATGATCATTTGTATTGGTTTAACTGTATTTTCTATTCCTTGTCTCGCTTGTTATGATGATATGTTTAAATAAAAAATATATAAAGGATATAATTTAGTTTTAATTTGCACATTCACAATTGTAGATGATCATTTGTATTTATTTATAATGGTTTTATATACAGGGTGATTATAATTAAAGTTGCAGTTTCAAAAGGCTGAAAAAAGAACCACTGGTCAGAATGACCTGATATATTTCATCTGAGTATGCGTAAAGTAATGGGAATTTGTTTTGCGAAATAAAATAAAGTACAGAAGTTGATCGATAAATGGCGCTGTACTCATTATAAGATGCTAATTAAAAGACGTGGTATGCTGTTGTAGCACTCTTTGTTCAAAGCCTATCCTCCACTACAAGGTGGTGCCACAACGGATAGGAAAAAATCGGTTTTTTATTGTCCCTAGGCCAAAAACCGTAGAAAGAGTAAAAACGAAATTGGTTTTGAACTGTCCATAGGCCGAAATCCATAGAAATAGCAAAAATGAAATCGGTTTTGAATTGTCCCAAGGCCAAAAACAGTAGAGAAAGAAGCACCGATGAAACCATCAAGAATAGGAAGTCGGTTATGATTTCCTTAGGAAATGTTCAATATGCTGTCCACCGTTTTCTCCTACGAGCTGAAAGCCCAAAACAGCATGTTCCACAACAGTTCGGAGTGTTTCAGGGATGATATTGTGAATGTGTTGCATAATACGTGTTTCCAATTCACCTAAGTTTGCAATTGGATCCCTGTACACAACCTGTTTTACGTAACCCTACAGCCAGAAGATGCAAGGGTTCAAGTCAGGTCGTGGTGGCCAGGCTGTTGAGAAATGGCGACTGATAATTCTGTTATTTCTTAAATGCATATTCAACAGCTGCTTCACTGGTGGTGCAATGTGCGGAGAAGCGCCATTTTGCCCACATCCGCGCTGTTGCAGTGTTGGAATGAACTGGTTGCGCAAAACAGATTCATAACGTCTCCCATTGATTGTAGAGGTGACAGGACCCAAAGAACCAATATCCTCGAAAAAGAAAGGACCAATGATAAATGCTGCTGTAAACTCGCACAACACCTTTGCAGAATGAAGAAACAGTGGTTGCATTTGGAACGGATTCTCATTTGCCCATATTCTGCAATTTTGAATATTGACAGAACGATGGAAATGGTCTTCGTCTGTCTTCTCGTTTTGTCAGGTCAGCAGGAATCAACTCCTGAACATGCGTAATTTTGTATGGATAGCATTGCAGGATGTTTCGTAAAACTTTACGAATCGTGCTGACAAGCATGTCTAAATTCTGGAAATTCCCGGTGCACTGCACGTTTCCAAAGAATCGCTTGACACTTCCTGCATTGCTTTAGCCACATCCTCTACTGTCTTTGAAGCTATTGCTTTTCTCTTTCTACCACATTTCACGGCAAATGAACCCGTCTCACAGTGGGGCAAAATCCCGAAAAGCTGGCCAAAAGTCGGAAAATAAAGTTACTATTCAGGGAATTTTGACTATACAGATGGATAGAATAATGTTTGGAGGGTCAGAATCTACATTTATAAAAAGGTTTTCCTTTTGCCTTGACAACCTGTATCATTTCAAAAGTGACGCTTGAAGGATCATCATCTGAGGTGAACAAAAAAAGCAAAACAATGGTTCCTCTAAACACGTGCTACATTTTCCCATATCATCCGATTTTAATGCTTTAAAATGGATTCACGCGATGATAGAGTGTAAATTATTTGCGCGTGTTAAAAAAGTTTTTATTAAGCACATAAAAATTAATAATTTCATGATTATTTTTGATAAAAATTTTGAAAAAACATCTTATTTTTTTGTTTTTAAACATCAAAAAGTTTAAAAGTTCCACGGTGTTCCGCAACGACATATAATGGAAATAGTAGCCTGAACTATTATCTAATGTATAGTGAAAAACCAGCTGCCAAAAACTGCCATTCTGCATTCTGTGCAGGTTTTTGCAATCACAAGTAAAAATGTCATTTTTTTAGTCGCTTCAAAAACTCTGAAATTTATTACTTTTCACAGTAATTTAGCTGGCAAACATTTTTGAAATTTTTAGATTAATCAGTTTTGTGATAGATTATTATGTATTATATTTCAAATAAATGTTATAATCATAAGCATAAATGAATTTCATAAGCAATATTAGTAAAAAAAAATTAAAATAATTCTCTATCATCGATCCGATAGAAATACATTATCTTATCTTTGTAGATAATAATTCTGTTTATTCTAATGTAATTAGAATAAACATCTTGTTAATTGAAATCTTTGCTAGATCATACTGCTGAACGTATTTTATTATTGGAAACGGAAATTATTAAGAATCTGACTTCCGAGAACATTAGCAATCTGAATTTGATTTGCAAGTGGGGATGTAATGGCACATCTATGGCCAAAGTCCCTTAAAAAAAAAATTAGCGATGATGATGGTAGAAAGCAGGTTTAAATACTTTTTTAACTCCTCTAGTGCCACTAGAACTTTTAAATGTTGCGAATAATTCAGAAATCGTTATCTGGAAAAATTCGAGACCTTCATCCCCTAGATTTTTTTAAGCCCATCAGAATCCATTTTTTTCACTTAAATACGGAATCTACTGTCAGTGAAATGGATTGTATTACAGATCAGGAGAGTAAACTTATTCCTTTTAACCCCTTGAGGGGCAAGCAATTACGTTTGTGAAATGCTGAATTCCCACCGGAATCTTTGAAAAATTCTATTTCAAAATAAGTAAAAGCAATTTTACTTACACAAAAAATACTTACAAATACTAACAATTACTTACACAACTTACACAACAAATGCCTTTTTTCCACCAAAGTTAGAAAAGTAAAATTTAATAAAATTTTTCTGGTGTAAAACTTCATTAATCGTAGGTGGTATATAACGTATACCGGTGCCCCTCAAGGGGTTAAAGCAATCATTGATAGAAAATAAGTAAGCGTTAATTACAAACTAGATTTAAGAATGATTGATTTTAAAATTTCTAATGCCTTCACTAGTAATTTGCCAACTTAACGTTGGTAACTGTGTCAGGCAACTTCAAGACAGTTTAATAACCTTGATGACATTTTCAAACTAAAAGTGAATGAAGGTCATTTACGATTCGGGATGACCACGTTACGTGCCCATATGAGATATTTTGAGTGTAGCTTGCATGTGGCATACAAACAGGATATAAAACAATGGCAAGCGCGCACTCCTGACGAAAAGAAAAAAATAAATTAAATTGCAAAACAAAATTTATAAAAAGGATTTCGTTTACAATTAGGAGTTCTCGTCGATAAACCAAAAGGCGGATTTGGAAGCACAAATGATAACAGTACAGCCGTCGATTCTTTGAAAACGCAACTATTTCTGCTTTCATAAAGAGAGTAGATGAAGATTTGATCAAACGATTCCACATCAAGTGATTTCTTAACATTCATTTGATCAATTTCGTGGATTATTGCTCACAAACAGCTTGTAAATTCGTTGAATTGTATTCCTAGTTCTATATGCCAACTTCAGTGCCCAGAATACTTATTCATGGCAAAGAAATAACTTCCTTAATATTACCAATTGGGAAAATGTCGGAAGACGCTCAAAAATCGTGCAACAAATTGATCGAATGGTACCAAGAAGATTTCTCGCTAAAACGCAGGAGGACGAAAACAATGGAAGACTTTGTTTTTTTTCGGCTTTGAATGTCATCAGATCCCATCATTTAAAGATTACATAAATTACCGTAGAAGAAATTAAGATCCTTGTCCTTAGAGGCATAACAAGTGCTGTAAAATATTTCGACAACTTCCATTCGGAAGAATCTACTTATTATACTATAGATGATTCAGAAGACGAATTTCAGAATATCCTTTCGTTTTATTTTAATAATATAAAAATTAAACCTTTTAACATTTTACTTTCCATTAAAGTACTTAATTGTGTTTCATAAATAAAAATTCAACGTGTAATTTCGATTAAAAATGTCTTAGTTCCTTGAAAATTCTTTGTAACGTTTAGTCTCGAAACTTCACATTTTATTTAAATCTAAATGTTTTCAGAATTAATTCGCCATTTTTTAAAATTTAACTTTTGACTCGTACTTAGCATCCTCAAAAGCACCTGTATACGAAATTTCATAGAAATTGAGTAACTTTCAAAGCATTTTAATTTTTAGTCAGCCATATTGGATTCGCCATATTGGATCCGCCATTCTGTTTTTTGGAATTTTAACTTTAGAATTGTAATCAGCATCCTGAAAAACACCCGTTTACGAAGTTTCGTGCAATTTGATTAACATTTTCATATTTTGGCCAGCTTTTCGGGATTTTGCCCCACTGTGCGTCTCTTTGAATTTATCAATTATCTTCTTCAAACCGAATACAGTCATCGGCCAGGAGTGCCTTCTTAAACCCTTTAATATCCGGAATTCCTTCAATTCAATTGCGGTACACTCACCATTTTTCTGAAAAAGGTTCACAAGGAGATCCCGATCTTTCAATGATAGAGTTATGACTACCTTCTCAGACGCTGAATAACAGGAGCTTCATGTTCCCTGCCTTTTTATCACAAGTGTAATATGCAGTGCGCATTTCACGTCTTTTAATTAGCATTTTATGACGAGTACAGCGCCATCTATCGGTCAACTTTTGAACTTTTTTCTTTTGCAAAACAAAATCCCATAGCTTCACGTATATTCAGATGAAATATCGGAACATTCTGACGAGTGGTCTTTTTTTATAGCTTTTTGAAACTGCAACTGTAATTACAAACACCCTGTACATATATATATATATATTATTTTATTTTATATTATATTAAAAGTTATTTAACATTTATTTCAAAATGTATTAACTGCATCCTATGGTATCAATTACTGTGATTTCTTAACTGTTTTATTCACCTTAATCTTTACGATATTTTGGGTGCCATGTGCGCGTGGATTTATTCTAATATATTAAAATATTAATCGGTATGGTGTTTATTATTTCTATTTTATATCCTATAAATATTTAAATAGGTTTTATTGATTTTTCCATTTCATATTATTTGTTTCTATTCTGTTTTCATTTTTAATCAATTCACTTGATTTTAAT
The DNA here is from genome assembly GCA_963932465.1 of Maratus speciosus. Lineage (NCBI taxonomy): Eukaryota > Metazoa > Arthropoda > Arachnida > Araneae > Salticidae > Maratus > Maratus speciosus. The sequence continues at coordinate 484,728,163 of OZ010790.1, read as the reverse complement.
GGTTGTTTGGGCACAGGGGAAAATAACTTTTAGCTTTAGCTTATTTTTCTCACAGAAAACAACCATTTTGCTTATATCATTGAATTCTGTGCCCTTGACAACGTAATTCAATATATAAGCATTTCCATTATTTGTCGGTGTCCACTTTCTTATTTTTCTTCCATAATAATTCTTATAATAAATTAAATTTTTTTTTTTATACTTACAGCTTTAATTCATAATATTACGGTTTTTGATGGTGGTAGGTTATGTTTAATTAATGGTTATATATATATATATATACTATACTCGTGTTAAAAAATTAAGCATAATTCGTAAAATGTGAAAAAATATGAGCAAATAATGATAAAATAGTTTGAAATCATTTGTGAGGAATCATGAGATGAAGATAAAAGATATTCTTATGCAAAACATTTCAGTGTACGTCGACATGCGCATAGCACCGGTGCACGCAAAACTGGGATATAACAGCCTGAAGCGACGTGCATATTCACAATACCATGGAACATGGAACATGAGATGTAGATATGGATTGCCTAGATGAGAGCATCTGTACATCCAGTCGAGAGGTGAAGTCGTCTATTGAGGCATGATAGGGAGCCGTGAAAGAAACTTATAAATGTGGTTAGGCCACTTAAAGTTAGTGATAATAATAGAAAAAGAGAGGCATAGTAAAATGGTAAGTAAAATACTTATAGGGTAACAATATATAAAAGAGAGAAAAAGAGAAAAATGTAAAGTTCCAATGATCCGAAAAAAGGAGACGAAAAAGCTACCGGGACGTGCCCCAGAAAACCAAGAAAAAAAGACTCTTTACAGAGACCATACATTTTAAAAGTGTAACATTATTTTGAATGCTTAAGAAGCAATGCAACATTTTTTTTTTTCTTTTTTTTTTAAAATTAAAGACAAATACAAGACAGAAAGAGAGAAAAGTAGGAGAAGAAAGAGGGAAACTCAATCTTCATCATCTAACAAGGTAGAAAACCTTGGGCGTTTACGATTATGGGGGTCGGAGACCTCGTAGTCTGGTAACCCAGCTATTATATCATTGGGTAAATTATAGATATTTTTGTAGAAATTTTTAGCAAGTTTACTTATGCGTACTTTGAGAGAAGTGGTCTTTAAGTCCCTTCTAATGGTTGTGTTTCTTAAGTATCTGTGACCGTTTCTGATGGTACGAAGATTTTTATTGTGTGCTTTACTAAGAAAATCCATGTTGGTTTTACAGGCAAAACCCCATATGGGGCTTGCATATGTAAGAATTGGTCTAATACAGGCGTTATAGAGGAGAATTTTATTTTTGATAGAGAGAGTTTTACCTTTTAATAAAGGGGAAAGGGTTTTTGAGATACCGGCCGGTTGGCCTCTGATGTTGAGGAAGTGTTTTTTCCATGTTAGTCTTTTATCCAGAGTTACCCCCAGATACTTGGTGTGATCGGACCAGGGTATGGTTGTATTGTTGATAGTAATGCGGTTAGGGTTAGTAAGCTTCCTAGAGAAGTAAACTGCAGCAGTTTTTTGTTCGTTGAGTTTAATGCGCCATAAGGTGCACCAGGCCGTGAAATCGTCAATGTGTTTCTGTAAAATTTTGTATAAGGTGTAAGCAAAGTGAGCTGAGGCGTAAATTGCCGTGTCGTCCGCATACAGGGCAAGAAAGGTCTCCAGGGTGCGCGGTATATCATTAAAGTAAATGTTGAATAATGTAGGGCCAAGGACAGAGCCTTGAAGAATGCCAGCAAGTATACGATATAAAGTGGAGAGTATATTGTTGATGCGGACGCAGAATTTGCGATTGCTAAGGTATGAATGTATGAGGTGAATAAGTCTAGCATGAATTTTGAGCTTAATTAGCTTGTATATAAGGCCCTCATGCCAGACTTTGTCGAAAGCTTTAGCAATGTCCAGAAAAACAGCAGCTGCTGGAATATTCGAGTTGAGTTTCTCACTGAGAAACTCCACAATCCGAAGAAGTTGATGTACAGTGGAGTGTTTGGCTCTGAAGCCAAATTGTTCAGGGATCAAAATGTGATTAGTGTCAAGAATATCATTGAGCTGGGCCCTTATGACACGCTCAACTACTTTACTTAAAGAGGGAAGCAGGGATATAGGTCGAAAGCTAGTTGGATCAGATAGATTACATTGAGGCTTAGGGATAGGAGTCACAACAGAAATTTTCCAAGGGTTTGGAAAGTGATAAAATTTAAGGATAGCGTTAGTAAGATCTGTTAGATAGTTAATACAATTTTGAGGAAGGTTTTTAATAGCGAAGTTAGAGATTTTGTCGGATCCGGGGGATTTCCTGTTTTTGAGTTTTTTGATTATATTAGATATAGTTACAGGTTGTATTTCTGGGAGTGGTTCCTCAGGAGGGGTACTTAAGAAGTTGTTGACAGTTTCATGGACATCAAAGAAATGATCCGGGTTTGCAAGGTAGGGATTAGGAGAAAATTGATTTGCGTAACTTTTAGCTAGAGTTTCAGCTTTATCATGATCAGTGTAAGCAGTGATATTGTTGGTGTCTGTTAACGGTGGAATGGGGTGTGATGATTGTTAAGTTTTTTCTTAATGGCCCAGAGAGAGTTGTCTTCCGGAGAGAGAGAGCTGAGGAATTTCCCCCAACTCTTCTGCTTTTCTTTGGCAATAAGGGTTTTGATTTTATTGTTAAGACGATTAATAATTGGTTTTAGAGTTGGGTCTCTATTATTTTGATAGCGACGCCGTAAGTTATTACGATGTCTGCAGACAGCGTGAATATAGTTTGGAAGAATGAAGGATTTAGAGTTTTTGACATACTGACGAGTAGCCTGCTGTTGGGCATTAGTGATAAGATCTTGAAAGTGAGTAACTGCATTATCAATATCATTGGTGTTCTGAATGGTTGGAAAAGTTAAATCGGAATTGTTCAATATGTTTTTAAATTTGTTCCAGTCCACTGCAACCAGAGGAGGGGGAGAGGGGGGGTCAACAAGGTCAATTTTGAAGCAAACAGGAAAGTGGTCAGAAGTAAGGTCATTAATAACGGTGGTAGTAACAGGAAAGGCTAAGTTTTTGGAAATGCCAAAATCAATGATAGAAGGATGAGTGTTATTGTACCCAATACGTGTAGGTTTGTTTGGTGCATGTAGACTAAGATCAAGGTGTGAGATGAGGTTATGTAATGATCTGCCAAAACCAGAGGTCGAATGACAGTTCCATCGCCGGTTACGTGCATTAAAATCACCAGCAATGAAACTGTGTGTGTGTTCAGAGAGAAGTTGTGTAAGGTCGTTGACTGGGAATTGTCGCACATGTCTGATGTAAGCAGAAGTAAAGTTAATATTAATGTGTGGCAATTGTACAACGATTCCCGTATAGTCAATACCAGCGAGTGTAGTTTGTTGTGTAGTGTAATGTGGGATGTGTTGTTTAATGTAGATGGCAGTACCCCCGACGTTGGAACCAAGACGAGGGGTATGGTATAATTTATAGTTAGCGATTTTGATACTACCAGAAGTCTTATGGACTTCCTGAAGTAAGATAATGTCAATATTGGGATTGTTAGTAACGAAGTCATAAAATTCAGAAAATTTGTTGGAGAGAGAGTTACAATTCCAGGTTAAAACAATGAGAGAATTAGGGGGAGAACTACTCATGGTTGGAGGGGCTGAGCTCATTGGCAAGGGTGTCGAACTCTTGTATGATTATAAACATTTTTTCAAGTGCGTTATTAGCGCGTTTGGTTTGAGAGGCAATATTTTTTATACATTTAAGAAATTTTGATATTTGGAGGATCTCCTTCATGTCTTTGAATGTCTGAAAGATGTCCTGTAATTTATTAGTGTAACTAGTGGTAGTGGTTTTAGTGGTCGGAGCACTAGCATTGTCTGTATTTTCTTTGGAGTTATTAGTGTCAGCAGTGAGAGGAGGGAATTCATCTTCGACATTAGAAGTGCTTCTTCCCGGTGTAACAGTTTTGTTTTGATCTTGTGTTGTTATGGTTTTTGCTTTTTTAGTATAGTTATAGCCTTTAAAAAGTTCAATGAATTGTTGGGTTTCCTTGGAAACCTGTGTATTGCTGTTTTTGCTATTGTTTGTGTTTTTACCGTTTCTATTTTCCAGTCTGTGTGGGTTTTTTACACATCCCCTGAATGTGGCTGGGTGATCTTGGCCGCAATTGGCACAAGTGGGGACGATACGCCCCTTGTGTGGACATGAAGGTGTTAAGTGTTGACCTGCGCACTTTGCGCACTTGGCATCGAACCCACAAACTTCCGATGCGTGGCCAAACCCTTGACATTTATAACATTGTTTAACTCTTTGTTTGCTGTTAAAAGCCTCAATTTTGACAGAAATGTAGTGGATTTCCCTAATCTGGTAAATTTCTTCAAAGTTAGCACGTGGCATGACATTCACTATGTACATAGGCATGGGGTTACCAGTTTTTCTGTGCTTCATCATTGAAGCTCTAGTGACTGTGAATCCGTAATCTTTAAGACTGTTAATAATTATGTTTTGCTCAGTGTAGCAGGGGAGGCCCCTAATGCAGACCTTTTTAGGTTTTTGCTCCTTGGGATGTAATGTAGTGTATTTTTTTGTATTTGTATCTAACCAATTTTGAGTTGCTCTAAAGTCCTCATCATTTTTGCATAGGACCATCAGACGCTCACCTTTTAGTTGTATAGTTGGTTTTTCCTTGTTAATTTCCTTAATATCTTTCGCTAAGTTTGACCAGTTTTCTTCTAATTCAATAAAGAAAGGGTTTATCTTGTTTTGTTTTGTGCTACCTGAGCTACCAGGACGAGATCCCGTGGGCTCAACGCTAGAAGCGTCAATGTTTTCATTAGTTTGGTCCATTTCGACGCTGTTGTCGAGACTGGCCTCATTGGCTAAGTTTTGGAATTTATTATTCAGGGGGAGAGTTGAATTTCCCTCGTCATTTCGTCTTTTTGTGCCTCTATTAACTGTTATGAAGTCGTTAAGTTTAACTTGTTCTAGAATAAAGTGAGCAGATTTTTTGTATTTTGAGAAACAAAAGACAGTAAAAACAGTAGAATTAAGTAAATTGTAAATGTTAGTAGGCTCCCTAACAATTAATAAGGCCTCACGGCAAGTTTCACTCACCTCAGACTGATCGCCTAATGATGTTGCATACTCAGCCTTGCTTCTAGTTTCCAGGATGTAGTTATCGACGTAGCTGAAAAAGTCGATAAACAGTTGTTTAGCAGATTCGTCAAACTGTGTTGGAGTGTCCAGAAACTGGTTAACAAAGTCCGGTTGTCGCGTTCCATTGACAATAGTTGCCAGAATACTGATAGGCTGGTTGCCATTTTCAACCGCCGCCATACTGCGCAATCATAAAAGGAATCACCACTCAAACAGAAATGTTCGTGGAATCACACAACTATTCATTACGAACCGCTATATAACCACCAGAACACAATACGTAACCAGAGCAGTAACACTCTATGATAAACCGCAAAAAAATCACATAAAGAAAAGAGCAGCACAAAAGTACGTCTTCTCTCAACGAGAATCTCCACCGAACTGAGATTCACAATACCAACTCGCTCTCAGATTCAACACTGAGATTTCTCGGTATATTTTTCTGGTATGAAATTTTGAATATTTTGAAACAGTTTTGTTATTATCTTTATGTAATATTGATAGTATCCTAATTCTAATAATATTAAAAATGCAAAAGTGTGAAAATGTTTGGCTGAAGTCAGCGTCAAAACGGATAATTAAATGCCTTTGTATTCACAAGCAAATTGCAAAAATATTTACTTTATAATGGAACTATTAATACTGAAATTGCAATATATATCTATTTTCAATATTGCGCAAATATGTGCAAAATGTAAATTGGCAAAAAATATTTTGCAATTTCACTATTAATATTTCCAACATAACGTAAATATTTTCGCAATATTGACATTTTGTTGGAGATAGTTACAATTTAAAGTGTTGATATTTCATTACGAATATACTGGTGTGCAAAAATTAAGGACGAAACATATGAATTGGTATAAAAGCCGAACAAGGCAACAGAACGGAATGAAAGACCAATCAGGAGAAAGACCTGGGAGCGATGCAGAAGGGCATAAGCGTATATGGCATATGACGTAAGACGAGGAGGTCTGAAGGGTATAAAGCACAGAGGCGGTGGACGCTCAGTAATACGGTAAAATCTATTGCACGGTGTACAGTGATTTTAATGACAGTTTGTTGCTTCTACTGTATAATACGGCCAACAGGCAATGCAGAACATGTCATCTGGATGAATTCACCAGAGATCGCTTCATTGGGAGGTTGGGATAAGGTCGAAGTGTGACAAGTGTGGCAGGGGAGTTCGGTATGCCTCACAGCATCGTTTCACGAGAATGGAGAGCATTTGAAATGATAGGAACAGCTGTCTGAGCGTTCAGCAGTGGTTACTCATGAGCAACAATAACGGTGGACGGCCGCTATATTGTCCTACAGGCGAAAAGAAGCAGGCGGAAGACTGCTGGAGAAATCACAAGGCACATGGAGCAGACTACCGGACGTCGGATATCATGTCTTACCGTGCAGAAGAGTACACAAAGGTGGTCTATATGCGAGACGAGCAGTACGGTATGTATCATTATCGCTTGTTCATCGGACTCGCTGCTTTTCTGTGGTATCAGGAACACAAGAACTAGACACAACAGGAGTGCAGCAAGTACTCTTTACAGATGAGAGCCGACTTAGTCTGACGAGCGATTCTGGACGTATACACATCTGGAGAGAGCAGGAAATACACAAACACCCCTCGAACATTATCGAAATGGACCGTTTTGGAGGTGCCGGAGTTCTCGTTTGGGGTGGTATCATGCTTGGTAGCTACACGAACTCCACGTCTTCCAAGAAGGTTCAGTCACTGGTGCCCACTATTGCACCGATATTCTCTTGCCTCACATACGTCTGTTTAGAGGTGCTGTGGGTCCAGACTTCCTCTTCGTGGAAGACAATGCAACACCTTATTGTACAGCCACTGTCGCAGAGCTCTTTGAAAGTGAAGATATTCAACGCATGGATTGGCTTGCAAGGTCCTCGGACCTACATCCCATAGAACACGTGTGGGACAATCTCGGCAGACACTTGATAGTACGTGACGAGACTCCAGCTTCGATTCCTTAGCTGTAATTGGCGTTACAAGTGTAATGGAACTCGATACCTCAACAGCCCCTGGACATAATCGTGCTCAGCATGGACATACGTTGTAAATCCTGAATCGCAGTCAGGGGTGACTATATTGCCTATTAAAAACTGGATTATTCCTGCCAGGTGCCTGTCAGATGGACGTTTCTGTCTTCTCTGCAATATTGCTCCAAGTGACCTTATTAATAAAGTGTTTTTGTATCCTTTTGATTCCTTGGTTTGATGATTTTGATAACTTGTCCCATATTTTTACACTTTGGAGATCTTATGGTATGATTTAGGTCGATGTGGAAATATTCTGCACGAAGTTACATTCGAAAAAACATCCCGTCCTTAATTTTTGTACACCAGTGTATTTCCAATGTAAACCCAATATTTTACCAGTATTGGTATTATAGTTGAAGTATCATTCCTAACCATCAGTGCTTAAAATTAAACGTATTTTTGTATTTAAAATATGTATCAGAAATTTGTAATAGTATTAATTTTCCCTTTATTTAATGACAGACTTTCGCAGGTTAAATAAAAAGAAAATACTGTTTAAAAAGACTGGAGAGATTTTTAATTCAGTATTCCGGTAAATTGGCAAGACTGTTAGCGAAATGAAAATATTAGCACAGTATAACCAACATAACTAATATTGGTTTTCAGGGTAATTGTGTTTTAGGATTTTTTTAATCTCTATTTCCAGATAGTAGTCGTCGCATTTTTTAATCTCGTAATTTATAAGGCGAATATTACTATTAGAAATAAATAGTGGTTATAAAAAATCCAGAAACACAATCACTCGTAGATTTTCGTATATGGTGCATTTTTAGTAAGGTAAACATTGATGTACCTATTATTACTTTAATGTCAAATCAATTTTCATATTTTTTTCTTTGAAATGCCACAATATTACAAACGCAAGAGAATATTATATTGCTAAATTTGATTAAAAGTATGTTTCCTTTCTTTTATTTTGTGTATTACAAACAAATAAAATGTGTAAATTTTCTTAAGGGAAAATTTAAACATTGGAAAAAGTTAATACAATGGATAATGAATAAAAAAAAAAAAAAAAAAATAATTATCCGTTTTGTATCTGACTTCAACCAAACATATTCACACTTTCACATTTATAATATTTTTAGGATTAAGATACTTTTATTTTAACATGAAGATACCAAACTAAGTGTTTTAAAATATTCAACAGTTCATACCAGAAAAATATACTGATAATATCAAATTGGAACCGAGCAAGTATTGTGAATATGAAAGTGGTGTGCCCGGTTCAGTCACGTTGTTTGTAGTTGTTGTTTTATGAAGCGTTCGTAAATATAAATAAACGGTCAAGTGCGAATATCACTCGAGTACAGAGGGTTCCGTACAATAAATATATTAATTAGTAACTGCATTTTTACAAACAAAATCGGTGGTAAAAGAAGAATGAGACTTTCTAAAAAACTATACACGTAGGGTTGGGTATAGCTGCATATACTAGAAAAGTATAAATGAATATACTTTGAAAGTTCAAAGCGATATGAAGCCTAAACAGTATCAAATATTACTATTCTGCATAACTCTTTGTTTAATCTTATTCTAATCTGTTTATGATGAACTTAATTTGGTACTGACAATAAAAGTAGTGCATATTTCAACTTCATTTGGCATTTCATAAACCTAAATTCAGCATAATAATAATCTTTTCTTTTTACAGTATACCTAAAACAAAACCCATGTCCAAAGTTTAAACTTGCCATTGTGCTAGGTGCGCTTCGAAAGGAGGTCGCAAAGTTGCAATGCCGCCTTGGTCCGTGCCGCGTTTTCCCAGATAGGTTTTTAATTAACCTTTAAAGACACAGGTGGCGTATTGGGAGAGCCACTCAATGCAAACTAGTCGAGGATCCCATACTATTTATGTGATTAATTCTAAATAAATTAGTCTGTTTTTAACAATTTGACGTTTATTGCTTTTATACCACTACTGGGCATTGCATTGCACAAATATGTCATTAAAAGTTGTTATCTAGGCTTTAAAAGCCGATAGTGCATAGAGTACGCTGCCCCTTTCTTTATGTATGTCCAAACCTTCCATGCCTTTGATGGTTAATATCTCGGCTAATTACCGACGATTTTTTTCGAATATCATTATCAACAAGCATTTTATACTTCTGTTACGATTGGTACCTCCAGCACTCCTTAACACCTTTGCTGAATGCTCGCAAATCGAAATTTGTGTGTAACGGAAAAATGAAAAATGCGCTTTTCTCAAAAACTATGTGACCTAAGGTAATCACTAGAGTTTTGCTTCAAGGTTTAAATTAACGTCTAATACCTCTAATTTTTCCATAATTTTAGTTTCAGTAGATTCAGATATAGAGTGGGGGTGGGGGTGGGGGGAAACATATTTTTGCAGTACATTTTTGCCGATATTTCTGAAAATATAGTACCTAAATTTAAAAAAATGTACTTTTGAGTTCAGCGTTACGAAAGCTTTTACACGATTCTCCACATAATATACAAAGAAAAGGTTCTTTTTTTTCAAGTAACTTAATTAGCCCGTCTGTATTTTTCCTAAATATATAATAATTTATAAATATGTGGGTCAGTTTAATACCCCCACCCCCCCTTTTGAACTTTCCACGTTTCAAAGTTTACGAGTAAAATGGCTGTGACAGACAGACAGGCACAGGAGTGATCTTATAATGGTTCCGTTTTTACTTTTTAAGTACGGAACACTAAAGAGGACTAAAGTGGCACAAAGGAGGAAGCTGGATATGTTTGTGAAAGGGAGAATTATTGGAATGCTTGAATGGTGACAATCCCAAACCGAAGTGTCTAGAATTCTGAATGCGCCTCAGTGTGTAGTCTCCAAACTGTGGCGGAGGTTTCAACGTACTACAGATGTTACTCGACGATCAGTACCAGGTCGACCAGGAGTGACAAGCGCTCGGCAAGACCGATATCTCTCAATAGCGGCGCAACGTCAGCGTGATCGTTTTGCCAGACAACTGGCTGCAGAGTTGACAGTAACCACAGGAATAAGAGTTTAGCGACAAACTGTTTACAGGAGACTTAACCAAGTTGGCCTGAACCGCAGACGACCAGTAGTTTGCATTCCCCTCTCGTCTGCACATAAACGCGATCGCTTTCAGTGGAGTTTGGAACACCAACAGTGGAGTCGGGCACAATGGGCCAATGTCATGTTCAGTGACGAGTCCAGCTTTAGTCTATAAACCGATTTTTGTCATATAACAATCTGGATTGAACGTGAAACTCGATTTTACCCAAGAAACATAATAGAAATACATCATTTTCGTTCAGGGGAGTCATGGGGTCGGCAGGCATAATGCTGGAACACCGAAAAGACCTCCACATTTTCGACACGGGGTCTGTTACTTCTGTAAGATGCAGAGATGAAATACTTGAACCTTACATTCGCCTGTTTTGAGGTGCTCTCAGTCCTGGATTCACATTCATGGATGATAATGCCCGTCCTCACCGTGCGGCCATCATCGACGACTTCATTGAAAATGAAAATATCTAGGGCATGCACTGCCATTCTATGTCTCCTGATCTAAATCCTATAGAGCATGTGTGGGACAGGCTCGGGAGACAATTTGCAGCCCGTCAGCATCCACCAAGCTCCGTTCGAGAATCGAAAAGTGCTCTCCATCTGGTTTGGAACTCTCTGAGCACAGAACTCATCCATTCTTTCATCGAAAGTATGGGGAATCGTTGTGCAACATGCGTGGCTGTCAGTGGTAACCACGCACCTTATTAATCTGTAGTATTTCTTTTTAGCCCCTGGTATGCTATTTTTTTTTCTCTCACCTTTTAATGTTTCGTCTTCAAAAAATAACGTTACGTTGTATAAGCCAGCCGTAAAACAAAGCAGATGTATCACGGTACGAAATAATCTCTACTGCAATTTTTTAAACTTCTAATCCTCTCACATTTTGAATTTTTATACCGTCTATACCGTATTAAAAAAAAAAAAAAAAAAACGCACTTTTAAATTTAATTTGTTTGAAAACTACATCTCCATTTATTTTTGAGTTATTAATTTTTTTGTAGTTTTTAGCACCATTTGTTTTAATTTTGGCAACTCAAATACTCCATTTCTGTAGAAAGTAAAGGGAAAATAGTTGAAAAACAGCAATTATATCTTTTTGTTGCCATTTTCACATAAAAACTGAAAAAAAAATGTAATTAAAATTAGGGCTGGACGATATCAGAAATTTAATATCGCGATATATCAACGAGTTAATATCGATATTAGTGATATATCGCGATAACTACCTTAAACTGTGTAAGAACAGAAATATTGCTGATTTCGGAAAAAATGGTACAGTACCAATAATTTAAGTACCAACAGATGTAGAAAGCAACGAATCAATGTTTTATACCTATATATGTTCACACAGCATAATTAAAATATGTATATATATACATATATATATATGCAAAATAGAAATATTTCAGAAAAAGAAACCAATGTTTGATATCTGTTTGCACTTATACCATTTGTTGCATAGTACTTTTCTTTAAAAATAGTATGTTTCCTTTTCTTCCTATTTTATGGATTATTTTTATTAATATAACATTTTTGCTATTTAATTACTTCGTATATAACTGAAAATTTTATAAAAAAACAAATTGAAATAAATATTCTAAAATTTAGGACAGTGACGATTTTAATATAATTAAAATAAGTAAAAGCAGGGGAAAAACTAAAATTAATTTAATACCACGTCATGCTAATATACTTGTAATTAAGTAGGTTTCAGCGGATGATAGATGCAGCAGATATGTTGTTTTTCAATCTTTCTCTAAGGAATGAGTGCATTCTTAATTGAAAAAATTCAACTATATTTATATCTTCCTACTTATTTACTAGAAATAAACAACATGGAAACTTTTTACAAAAATATATAAATTATCAAATCCCATTTCGGAATAGTTTTATACTAATTTAAATTTAGTTTTTCGATAAATATTCCTTTTAAGCTAAAATATCAAGATAGGATATGTTAAATTCATTCGACAAAACTTCTCTCTAACGAAAATACAACAAACGACACAGAAGAAAAAATATCAATACACAATGTGAATAAGCACTGTATTCAGTAGTATAGTAGACATTATAGACTGGGAAGCTCTTTTTAAACGCAACGAACCATCACAGTGAACGAGTGCTTACCTTGACTTTTCCCCAACTTGACGAGAAACAAGTGGGTAAGTGTGACCACATATCGCACAGAGGGATTCGTTTAATATTCCTTTCAAAACACTTTATTATTTAATTAATAAAGCCAAATCGATAATTTATAAGTATTAAATCCTTAAAAACCGCACATAAAACAGTAAAAAACGCTACGGTTTAAAAAAAAATTGCGCCTCCCCCCCGAAATTTCTCGTGCCATTCTTTTTAAAACTTTTTATTATGCGTTATAAACTATCTTAAAGTTTCAAACAGATCGCCGTGTTAGATTTCCTAATTTAAATAAAATCGCATTATTTTAGTTCCACATCCCACCACCAGGAAGCGCACTCTATTCTTAACAAAACTGTATCTTAACGAAACTCTGTTAAAAATCCTACCCGTAGATATATTAGTCGAGAGGGTGGTGGTCTTAAAAAACAATTTAAAATGTTTGCTAAATTACTATTCGAAAATAGTGGTATTAATACTTATGAAATTTTTATATTGAACAAGTAGCATTTCTCTCTGGACTCCGTTAAAAAACCACACATAAAACGGTAAAAAACGATAAGGTTTAAAAAAAAATTTAACCCCCCCCCCCCCCCGAAATTTCTCGCGCCATTATTTTTAAAACTTTTTATTATGTGTCATAAACTATCTTAAAGTTTCAAGCAGATCGCCGTGTTAGATTTCCTAATTTAAATAAAATTGCGTTCTTTTAGTTCCATATTCCACCATCAGGGAGCGCACTCTATTCTTAACAAAACTGTATCTGAACGAAACTCCGTTAAAAAACCTAACCATAGATATATTAGTCAAGAGGGTGGCGGTATTAAACAACAATTTAAGATATTTGCTGAAATTACTTTTAGAAAATAGTGGTATTAATGTTTATAAAATTTTTATATTGAACAAGTAGCATTTCTCTCAGGACTCCTTTAAAAAAAAACGCACATAAAACGGTAAAAAATGCTAAGGATTAAAAAAAAAAATCAACGCCCCCCCCTACCCCCCGAAATTTCTCGAGCCATTATTTTTAAAACTTTTTATGATGTGCTGTAAACTATCTTAAAGTTTCAAACAGATCGCCTTGTTAGATTTCCTAATTTAAATAAAATCGCGGCCTGTTAGTTCCACATTCCCCCACCAGAGAGCGCACTCTATTTTTAACAAAAGTGTATCTGAGCGAAACTCCTTTCTATAACTTATCCGTAGATACATTAGTCGAGGGTGTGGCGATCTTAAACACCAATTTAAGATATTTGCTGAAATTACTATCCGAAAATAGTGGTATCAACAATTATGAAATTTTTATATTGAATAGGTAAAATTTATACTGTATTTTTAAAAATGTGACACCGCTCTGAACTATGCTTTAAAATGGATCGGAAAATTGCTTAAAATACACAAGTTAGAGACCGGACGGGTAAATATAAGATTTTTCGAAATTTTTATGATTTGTCGTGTGATCGCAAGTGTTCAGCTATATGCATATGTATGCAAAATTTCAACTCTCCAAATTAATTAGGGGTTGAGTTGGAAAAATTGCTTAAAATACACAAGTTAGAGACGGGGGGCGTAAATAAAAGACTTTTTGAAATTTTTATGATTTGTCGTGTAATCGCAAGTGTTCAGCTATAAGTATGCAAAATTTTAAGCCTCCAAGTTAATTAGGGGCTAAGTTAGAAAAAATGCTTAAAATACACAAGTTAGAGCCCAGAGGTCTAAATATAAGACTTTTTCAAAATTTTATGATTTGTCGTTTGATGTGAGGTGTTCAGTTATAAGTATGCAAAATTTCAAGGAATCAATGATAACCAATTGCATTCTGTATCAACTGGAACTCAGCAATAATCCGAGCTCGTTTGATAATTCATAACATATCAATAGCTGTAGTGTATGTTATGAATATATTATGAATATCAATAGCTGTAGTGTATGTTATCAATATGTGTGGAGTAGAGTAATAGACCAATTTTAGTAGCAAGAGAAAGAAGTGCATCAAACGCGACAACGAATAACCAATGCTCATTTCATTATTCATAAGATATCAATATCTGGAGTTATTGCAATACGTGTTGGCCGGAAAAGAAGAACGGAAGATAAGTGTTATTCAGTATTACGCAGAGAGGCCGTGGAATAAACTCGGAAGTTTTCAGCGAAGGAATATTGCAATGATTGGGATATTTCTAGAGATAATCAGCGGAAAGAAAGGTAATCGAGGTAGATTTTCTGTTTTGAAGAGGATGGAGGGTGAAAATATTCTAATGGAATATTGGGCTATGTTTTTCGGGGCTGTGGCGGTGTGGGCAAAACATTATTATTTTGTTTGATTTTGAGATATTCTACATTCTTTTCTCGAGGCTCGTGTTCAATATTCCAGTGAGCTCAAAATATTGTTATTTTATTGGGATATATCAATAGAGTCAAGGTTTAGATATTGTTATTGCGATACTTAAAAAATATCAATATTTGTCGATATATTGATAAATAATCCAGCCCTAATTAAAATACGTGCTATTTTGAAAAAAAATATAAATGAATGATTTCTGATAAATCAGGGATCTATTATAAACTAAATTTAATTTTAAGTATGTAGGTATATTAATATTACAAACAAATGAAGGCCTATGAACCATGAGATAGCCGATTTTTTTTTTGTCCAGGTTCTTGAATGGCGAAATCTCTTTTTTTGGATGTGCGTATTATTCAGCGATAGTCACGTCCTATGCATATTTTACTGTAGATGTTGTTTAAGACTGGATCGTCAATGAGGAATTCTTTAGCGGATGCGGATGACGTCATTTTATATAAAATAAAAGGGCGTGTTTGGTGTCTTAAAACTGAACTATGTATATTTATATACATATTTTTTTTTTCATCGGGGGCGACACTAAATTCTTAAAAGGCAGAATTCTTGTTTTTTAGTTTTAAATAATTCTTTTTCGCTCAATTCCAAACTATTGATTTCACCATTTTTCTTGAAACCTTCTTATTTTGATAATAAAAGTCAATATTATCCTTGTTTTCCACTGATTTATTCTCCTATAACCCTTTTATACCTCCATGCCACGTTTCTTTCAATTCAGATGTACAATTACTTAAATTTACTCACAAACATAAATTATGCTTAACTTTTGGACGCGAGTGTATATAGATAGATAAATAGATATACATGAACTTAATTCAACTTTTTTAACAAACAATATATGTAATTATAAATATTTTGTTATAAACAAAAAGTTTAATCTTGCAATTATTTTTGCTTCATATTTCCTGGAGCGACAAGAAATGTATGCAATTTCCAAACAAAATAGTTTAAGAAGAATGTATAAATCCATTATATCGGCGAGTTAAGTTACTTCGATTCGATAAATAAATAATAATCACATAATTCGGCTATCTGTAACCTTTAATTTAAAATCAACATTAGTGACATGCAACATTTACACTGATTGCAGAAAAAAGCAAAAAATGTATTGTGATTTTTTTCATCGATATCTTCAATTTTCTCATCACTTCGTTTGTTTTCTCTCTTAGGACACAGAAATATCCTTAATTATTGGGCTTCCTTTAAAGGCAATTAGTGGAAATAAATTTTCCCGTTCTCATTTAAAATAACGATTTGCTTTTCATTAAAGGGAAAATGATTTTTCTCACGTGACAGAAATGTATAGTTCATTTAGGGTGCTATTAAGATACACGCGGAAGTCTACACTACGGAGAAAATTCGATTCTAAATTAATTTGACAACACATGGTTCGAGATGAAGTTTTTTTTTATTATTATCCTTGGAGTGGCTTAATGTCGGTTATTAGCAGAAATTGACGTTTTAAAAAATGGCATCGCTTAACGAAATAACTGTTATTTTGAATTCTAATTCTATAACTCTGTTTTTACGCTCAGTTCATAAGTAGGTAATATTTTACTTTAGAAAAATAAATGGGTTTTGCTAATAGCAATGTAAAAGATAAATTTTGTATCAAAATTCTTTAAATTTAAAAACAATTGGTTTGGGCAAATTTATTGTTTGTAATGATAATTTTATCAGGATATGTGCAGTAAGAAAAGAACAAGAAATAAATGGAAAAAAAAAGGGGTTGATGAAAAAGCAAAAATTAAAAAAATTAAAAAACCCAAACAAAACAACGTTCTACAACCCCCTCCCCCCCCCCAAAAAAAAAAAAATAAATAAAAAAATCAGGCGGTTTAAGAAGTTGTATGTAAGCAAAATTTATTCCGCATTGCCAATTTTTATTCAAAGAACTACAGTAGATAAGACAATGAAAGTAATAATTTTCAATAATGAACACAAAAGTTTCTTTTAAAAATTTTTACTATATTTTTAAATTACTTATTGTATCTATTCAATATTAAATAATGCAACTGTAAATGTTAATCAGATCTTTTTTAATGCCCAAACTTGGCTATTTTTTTTTTTTTTTACATTTTTACTAGGATTTTTAAGCATTTTTTTTTAACATGCAGAGCAAAGGACCATTTTGATTTTGATATATGTTTATGTTTGGAATCAGTGGTTACGTCAGTGGAGGCTCAAAGTGGAGACACGAAAAGTTTTTGGTTTCCGTTTCTTTGTTGGTCGGTTCCGCGATAACTGTCGCAAAAAGCATCTTATTAACTTGTAATTAAGTACTCATGTTGGTAAGGTACCCGGATATAGATGCATGGTTTTTAATTAAATTTGGTTTATCCGTTCGAAAATATCGAACATTTCTTTTCATGTCATAATGTTTTGACGTGGAAATTCAGACGATTTTCAAAAATTTTCCAACACTGTAAAAAAAAAACCGGACTAAAATACGGAAATACTACTGGCAATCGAGACGTCAGTACTATTTCCGTATTTTAACGGAACTTTTCCCCGGAAATTACAGAAAATTTTCCGTTAAATAATAATAATAATAATAAAAAACGGAAATTTTTCTGCAATTTACCGGGAAAAAGTTCCTTTAAAATACGGAAATAGTACTGGCGTCTAGATTGGCAGTTTTCCGTAGTATAGTATAGTAGGTAGTATTTTATTTCCGTATTTTAGTCCGGTTTTTTTTTTTTTTTTTTTTTTTTTTTTTTTTTTTTTTTTTTTTTTTTTTTACAGTGAATCATTAAAAAGAAAAGGCGCATTTAACCAATGTATTTAATCTTGAAATTAATCACACAGATGCACGGCAACAAAACCCAATTAATTGAGAAAAGAACCCAATTAGTGAACTCAAAACTTCTTAACGAACTATTTTGAAGTTAATTTTTCTTCCATGTATTGATGACGGCTATTTCACCATTCAAAATCAATTTCCGAAACAGATGTATGTACTTGAACTTTAACAGACTTCCTTTTATATATTTATGTTTTATTCCGCGGCATATGATTTTATCGCCCGCTTCTGTTTTCATCACTTTCTTATAATCTAATCGCTCTTGGTAGATGGAGTTTTTCTTAGTACTCCGATAATGTTAATCAATAGAAGCTTTTAAACTCAAAAATGAGCCTTTTCCTCTTTCACAAATACACAAAAACTATTAGGCATGGATATAATATGTTGCTCTTCTACCCAGTCAAATATTAAATGTTCGCATAACAAATGAGGATAAATAGAAATCGTTGAAACAGCGACTGTGACCGATCCATGACCATACTCCATGCTGACGTTGGCGAATCCCGAGCCAACACGAAATAAGATGTATAACAGGTAAGCGACTTCTACTTACCTCTATTTTTGAATCAAGCAACATAAAGCAACTTTGTAGGTATTTTATTGTTTACGTTTATTCATGAGAGAGCGCGTTTTTGCTATCGCGTGTTTTTTTGCTCAACACGTCATAAACCTCCAACATTTAATTCGTAAACTATGGATGCTAAAATTTTAAATTATCCCGATTAATTTGAAAAAATGTTAATGCTTTTGTTAGATTTTTTAAATTAGGTGTATAACATCTGATGGAATTTTATGTATTGGTTCGAATATTATACAAAAATTTGTTTTATAACTTTACTTATTTCACAGGATACATATTTTATTTTCTCTTTTTCTTTTATCAGTTCCCTAGCAACTGTATTTAATAGCCTATAAGGAAAAAAAACAAACATTTCAAATAATCCCGATTTCGAAAGATTAAGTAGAAGGTCTGGCAGAGGGAAATAAAAAGGTAGTTAATCTTTCATAATCTGGTCTGTTACATAGGTTTGTGTCAAATATTAATGATGTTAATAACATTACGTTTTAAATTGAATGTGGATACTATTAAAAGTCCATCACAAAAAATACTTTACAGCGCCAAATCAGGTTTGACATTTAAACAATTGTCGGTGGACACGATGATGAATGATTACCCAGTAGGTTCAGAAGTCTACAAATATGCCATGTTTGCGTGATTTTAGTATGCTATTGCTTTCAAGTAGATTAGGATGTATTTAGATAAGATCTTGCATTTAAATATTATAGAGTGACCATCAAAACGGTTTTTTTGGAGAAAAAAAATTGTAAAAACACTAGATTTCTAAATTAGATTATTTAAATTCGATTCATTTTACAATTCCATAAGTTCCTTTTGTATTTGAGATTTTATTCAACTTATCCCGCAAATTCGGGTATTTCGTCGTTGGCAGGTAAGTAAATATTGCTCTTTGGATATTAGGATAATAAGTACGAGGTAGAACCCGTTGAACTTCGAGGAACGTCTGTCAACAACAAATTTACTTGTGAACAGTCGCACTCTTAACTTCAGATACTAATCTCAATTCCGAAGAGTAAAAATTGCCGTTTTAGACGCATTTGTGTTAACATGTTTAGTATTATCTAAGAGACTCATCGTTTTCGTTTAAATATAACGTCATTTTCCCGTACTTAAGCCTTTTGTCTAGTGTCTCAAAATTAGTATGAGCTTTCATGCAGAAGAAAAAAATATGGAAACTTTATAAGGAAAAATGCGTGTTTTCAAAAGCAGTCTGTGTCGGAATTTTTTCCGGTACGATAAGGGCAACTATTTTTCCGATTCCTACAGGAAAACTGGTCGTATTTTTTTTTTTTTTTTTTTTTTTTTTTTTTTTTTTTTAGAGTGTATGATTATCGTAGTAAAAGGAACTTATAAAAGATGACACTTTGTCTTTAAAAAAAAAATGTCAAATATTTTTGAACAAAATATTTTCGTAAATCCAGAAGACAAATTAATATTTATTATTCTTTGTTATTTATTTATTATTCTGTACTCAAAACTGAAAAAAAAGGATGTAAAAAGCGTTATTCTTTCAGCAGACATATGAATTTTAGAATGTTCTTAAAATTAATAATTTCTAAATTTTTAAAATCAAAAACCTTTTTTCAAATATTTTAAAACGAGCCACTTGCAGAGCAAATATTATTTGTATATTTATTCTTTGGATAATTAACTAGTCGGATATGCCAATCCCAAATCTTTCTTCTATCTCATGCATGTTAATACTTCAAAATTCTCTAGTACAGAGCCAAAATTAAATGGCAATGTATGCCCATCATGAGGATTCTAAAGAGATGAAATTTTGTGCATTAGATCTTGAGATAGGACTATCGCTAAAATCCTGTAAATCATGTAAAAATGCAGCATATTAGCGCCACCGGATATGTGGATTTACACCAAAATCTAATAATCAACAACTTATGTTAACGTTTAACTGAATCCGAAGTTTGATGAAAATCCGTTCATTAGTTTTTAAGATACAGCTATTGCGGAAATCGTAAAAAAATTCCACATAGCAGCACCACCAGTTGAGCGATTTACACCAAAAACTAATTAGCACCAGTTTATATTAGGGACTAACAGAATCTGAAGCTTGATGAAAATTCCTGCATTTGTTCTTGAGATACAGCTATTGCGGAAATCGTGAAAAATGCAGTACAGCAGCTCCACCTATTGGGAGATTTACACCAAAAATTAAACAGCATTAATTTATATCAGGGACGATTCAAATCTTATGTTTAATGCAAATTCGAGCATTTTTTCTTGAGTTAGAGCTATTGCGATAATCATGAATAATGCAGCATAGCAGCGCCACCTGTTGGGCGATTTTCACCAAAAATCAATCAGCAGCTAAATATATCCTGGACTAACTGTATCTGAAGTTTTATGAAAATCTGTACAGTACTTCTTGAGATATAGCTATTGCTGAAATCGGGAAAAATGCCTCATAGCAGCGCCACCTGTTGGGCGATTCTCACCAAAAGCTAATCAGGACTAGTTTATATTAAGGTCTAACTGAATCTAAAGTTTTGTGAAATTCCGTGCATTAGTTCTTGAGATAGAACGCCCACAATTTTTTTTTTTTCACATGCAGACTCACAGAGTGAAAGAGTGACAGAGTGACAGACAAAGTGACAGACAGAGTGATGGACAGAGTGACAGACAGACATTTTCTAAAAACCATCAAATCGTGTTCAGGACATTCTAAAACGTATAAATCCGTCGAAAACCGGAATTCGAAAATTTTCACGAATCCAATACTTTCTTCTTGTAAAGATAGAAGAAAGTAAAAATTACAATTAATATATTTACCATAAATTAAATAAATGTATTGATGAGGAACAAGAATACATATGCAAATAATAGATGATTCATGAGTGTATGAACTCTTATTTATCATCTCTCATTCATATGTTGATTGAAAATCTTCTGATGTTGCTTTAAATCATGTTGATCCAACTAGGTAAATTGCGCCATTTATGTCATCAACAATAACAGCAACAAAAAATCAAAATTTTATCAAAAAAGGTAAAGTATTACTTACAAAATTAAACAGAAAAACTTTTTTTTACTAGTGGCATAGCAGATGGCATTTTCCATTCAAAATATTTTGGTGCAATATGTCCCTAATGGGATTTTGCGCCACTTAACCCTATACAACGAAATTTAAATCACAGAAAAAAAATATATACTTTTTTTAAAATTTTTATCAAAAAATGGCATGAATAAAGATACATAAACCTCATTATTCTCTCAATTCTGCAATAACGAAAACTATCTAATTACCATCATTTTGAAGAAATTTCATAAAATATTTTAAAAATTAAAGTATTAAAGTGGGGATATTAAAAAAACGGCTAGTTCGGGCACATATACAAAGGAACAGCTTTTAATTAAAAAAATATTAGTAAAATTGGTTCAGTAGAAAGCTCAGGACAGATGATTAAAAACAGTCTTGTGTGATAAAATTATAGCAGAGTGTCTTAAAGAATAGCAGTAAAATTTTATTTGTCAAGAGAATTTTGGACAAAATCATGGGGAACCTGATATTATTTTAAACCTCAAATTATTGCCAAGATCTTCATTGTTTGCTTATATAACTCTACGAAGCAAATTTATCCCGGCGATAATCATCAAGTCCTTTAATATATGTCACTATTTTTTGAACAAAGGCTTACAAACTGAGCATGCACATTGTATGTCACCACTCTTCTATAAAGACACTGTAAATTTTTGTAAAACATTGCGCTTTATCAGCCTGTGATTTCGATTACGTTATTTTTAAAAGAAGTTTTTTCCCCTGTGAAGAATTTCAAAGCAGCTTTGGTGAAATGACGTACTTCTACAAAACATATTTCAGTTTTAAGAATTAAAAACATGCTTTTTTATAAAATGACGTCATTTGCATCCTCTAAAGCAGTCCACTTTTTTGATCCAATCTTAAACTAAATCTATATAGAGCTTCTAGAATTCTTAAATTTTGTAGTCAGTTCTACATCTATAGAAAAGTATTTAAATGACTTCATTATTGCAGAATAATACACAAACACAACAAAAAGCAATATCGTCATGCAAGAAAATCAGCTAAAAAAAAAAAAAATAAATAAAATAAAATAAAATAAAAATTCGAGTATTTAATGTTACATATGCCTTCACTTGTTTTTGTTTATAATAGCTACATGTTTTATCAGAAATCATTTTTTTTTTCAAAATTCGGAAAATCTTATTACACACGGATAAATAAAATTGCGTTCTTTCAGCTTTCTGATACAAAATAAGTAATTGTGAAGGAAAGTCACACAGTTATTTTAAATACATTTTTGTAAAGATAAAGTGTTATATCGTTTGTAAAATATTTTTGCTATAAACTAATAGACCGGGAGCCGGCAGCACAGCCAATCACCTCATCGAGTTCACGGATGAAATTCTACGATTAGTTAAATCTTGATTCGCATAGTAAAACGCAATCGGTCTGCCAAGTCCTATCTTGGTGGAAAACACACGAACACTCGATTTTAGCGGCTGACTCGTAGGTTTAACATTGTGCTTTCCTGCTCCCAGTCCTCCATGTTTTCATACTGCTGGCAAGATCTAGACAACTATTAAAAATTAGGTTAATGAATATCTTAATTTATCTATCAATTCCCTAGCACAAGCTAACAAGAGTGTTGGGCGCACCCTTTTCTCCGAACTTACTTGATCCAAAAGAAAATCTATCTTATAGGGGCCTCTAATTATAGAGGACCTGGTGATCGTAAAGCCTAGTTAGTTAATAGATAACCTACGGTCATTTACCTAAAAGGTTATCTTGAATAAATAAGACAATGCGTTGTGAAATGTTTAGAAGATAACTAACCTATGGCCAATTGGTTTGAAGGGAAATATATAATAAAATCAAAACCACTAAATATAACTCCCCAATTTTCAGACAAACCAACCCTACAAGATAAATTTAATTACGGCTTTTTCATATATGGTCTAATAATAATATTAAGCAGTCAGGTAATTTCTAAATACGTAAAATAAGTAATTAGCAAGATTTTTAACAAATAATAACAAAGAAGGGAATTAATAATAATAAATCATTTATTTACACCACAGGCAAATTATATTAAGTTACAGTTAAATAATTCATACTTTTACCATCCAAAATAATAACTCATGAAAAAAAAACACTAATTTGGATATTAATTGAAGTTGACAAGTTCTCCTGGGCACCCTATTCCCAATTCAAACATTTGATATTAATACGGTACACAATAGAAAAGAGAACATCCATAACATCGTACCTTTTTCCCCATTGGGGGTCACAAGATCCTTTTAGAGTTGTAGACTTGACAGTATATATATATATATCCAAAAGTTCTTTTTTTTTGTTTGTAGAACCACAACACACATATTCGTGTTCCGTAATTTTAGTTTTATTTACACTAAATTCCACCCAGGTCTGGGCCAAAAGCAAAAATGTTTAAATCATTTTTTAAAAAAAAAATTAACACTACTATATTGCTCGTCATAGACAGAGCAAGTAAACATGGGCAGATCAGCCAAAAGGGCTTGAAAAAAATAACCACCGCACTCTGGAACTCTTTTTGTACATCTGTATTTTTTTTCGAGAAAAAGAAAATCTCTCTCTGTTAAAAATTTGCATGTGCGGCCCTGAGTGGTGGATGCGAATTAACATATTCAGCATAATTAAAATCTCCAACCACTCGCCGCTGCCTGGACCCGCCTTCGTGTCGGCCAGTGGTCAGTGGGTCCCCGGAATGCACAGGGCCTTCCGACCCTCCTACATCCGATATTTCAAACCCCACTTTCTCACGAGACCGCGGGCTCCCACACGAAGATCCTGCAGCTGTCCCATAAAACATGAGGTCATAAAAGTCCCTCTTTTGTACCAAAACTGTCCAATTCTTTACTTTACATCGTAATATCATACATACAGATAGTAACTGGCAATTAAGCTTTCCCCTTAGCAAAACACTTGCCTGGGAAAATACTTAATGCTCTTGGTACCCATCCTTAATAAAATAATAATAATGTATTAATAAATGCATACATAAAAACAATAATACTGTACATTGAAAAAAAAACTTGAATTAAAAAATTAATCAATTAGATAAAATAATCACTTAGATAAAAAAAACTTGAATTAAAAAATTAATCAATTAGATAAAATAATCACTTAGATAAATATATACATAGATGATATCGACAGTAAACTTATTCATATATATATATATCTTTTTCCTTCAAAAAAATAGTTCTAAATATCCAAAATGTTGAAATCATGCCAACACATACCTTTTGGCGCAGGAAAACACAATGGTAAACCTTCGAGTCAGCCGGTAAAATCGTGTTTTTCGGTGTTTTCCACCAAGATATGACTTGGCAGACCGATTGCGTTTTAATATGCTAATCAAGATTTAAATAATCCTAGAATTTCATCCGTGAACTCGATGAGGTGATTATCTGTGCTGCTGGCTCCGGGTCTATAAGAAACATTTAACTGAAGAATAGAAACGAAATAAAACCAAAATTTTTTGACATAACATGTATTTTAATTTCAAATTTTATGAGGAAATGGCAACAAAAAAAAATACAATAATCTACTATTTTCCCTTTACTTTTAATAGAAATGGGGTACTTCTGTTGCCACAATTACAAAATTGGTACTAAAAACGATAAAAAAATTAATATCTCAAAAATAAATTGAGATACGGCTTTCAAACAAATTGCATTTAAAATTACATTTTTTTTCCCATATGACGGTATAAAAACTGAAAATGTCCGATGTGTAGAAGTTTAAACATTTTCAGTAGCGAAAATTGCAAAACGAAAATTCATTTCAAATTTGAAAGTGTTGACATTCGCAGAATGACGTATGAGTTACGCACAGATATGTTTGTCCTTTATAATATAGATAGATAGATATAAAATCCTTGTCAAAACTGTTACTTATCCTATAAAATCACAGTGCAAAACGAAATCCAAGGTATACTACAACCATTCGCACAATCAATAGAAAATTATTAATGTAAATTTAATGAGAGTTTGGGGGACCTGAGGAAATGTACTTTTTTATTTAAAAAATTACCAGAATACGCAGTTTATCAGAATTTCAGAATATCAGTGCATAACACCGTGTTTAATTTAACTTTTCTAATTTCCGAAACCTTAAAAGAATTGTATATGCTTATAAATTATATCTCTCTATTCTAAAAAAAAGTAACTACCGCTGTCACCGCAGCCGGGTTTTGAATTTTTTGTGACCGGGGGTCTTTCTTCGTTAATATTAAGAAAAATAATGCATACAAAAATATGAAAATCGGTAGTGTTATACAGAAATGTTTGATAAACACGCTGATGCAGACAGTTTTCAAATCGAAGAATTATTTTAAGAGATATTTAATGCTAAAGTTGGGCAAAATCGTTCCACTAAAAAAGTTTTATAGTAGCAAAAACTATACATCGGAATTTAATAATTTTTAGTTCATTTTATACGTTATAATTTCCCGGTGTGCAGAATTGATTTATTTTTTTAATTTGACTCATTTTTAGAGGTTTTATATCTATTTTAAATTCAAATTTTCAGCATTTCGAGAGATATTTTTTACAGATTTTAGAAAGTGATATTAATTTAAACTGTTGCCAACTGTATAAACAGCGAAACAATAATGTTTGCTTAAAAAAAAAAAAAAATATTTATACGTGTAATAAATTAAAAATTTATTTACACGTGGCTATTATAAACAGAAAAAAACATTTGGAATTAGAATTAAATAATTATGTACAAAAAGCAGGAACTTATTAAAAATTACGTCATAAAAACTATAATTACACGTGAATTTTAAGAGAAAAAGGAATTTGTAAAATAATAAATTCATTAACATCCGTTAGAAGTCTTAAATAGGAGAAATTACGTCATATTTACGTCACATTACAGTTATTACATAAAATGAACACAAAATAATATTGCAAAACGGTTTAAATTTACAAATTGCGCTAGACATTTATTTGATATTTTGAGAGGATACTTTTCAACTATTTTTCTTAGGAAAGTGCAAATAATATTTTATTTCTAACACAAGTATTTTCACGTGAATATTAAAAAGAGAAAGAATAGTTTGGTCAAAATTACGTCAGATTAAAAACGATTAATTTAAAATGTCTCATTTAAAAGAACTTTCTTTTCACTTTGTTAAAAAATACCGGGAGACAAAGATTCTGTTTACTTAATTCCTTTTATATTAGCTTATTTTGAAATGTTGTTACACGTGTCTACGTCATCAAGTTATTTTTATTTCGACGTTTTATTTGTATTTTTATTAATGTTGTACTAATTTATTTGTTCTTTTGTTATTTAAAATAAAAATTATGTCAATTTGTATAATTTGGCGAATGGTTTGGCGATTTATATAATTTGACGAAATTAGTCGACGGGATAATCAAGTAGTACCGCAGCGGATTTGGCGTTAAAATTTCCCCAATCAAAGAGAAATGAATAGAAATCCGTTTATAGGGAGATCGCCACTGTTTTTTAAATTATAATTCAATCTTTCGAAATCTTTTTAAAGCCGATCACATTAGCGTGCATTTAGAGTCTGCGGTGTCTGGACGGGGGTTGGCGAGCGTAGCTCGTATGGGGCCAAGCCCCCTAGTAATTAAAAAATTAAATTGTGGATTGTAGGATGTCGAATATTATGCAAAATAAGATTGAAAGACAATGACTTGTAGATCTGATCTTCAGGCTCCTGGTCTGCAGATTTACTAGTCATATTAACTTATTCCCTTAGTTATGATGATAAGGGGTTTTGGTTTGGGGAATAATGGTTGATAAAATATTAAAGTATACTTGGTAAACCAACTTTCTCATACTTGGAAAAAAAAATTTGATTTGCTTTTGCTATTTTTCCCATTTTATCCGTTTATTTTACACAGAGAAAATAAAGGTGCCATTTTGTTTTTGACATTTGTTTACGTTCTAAGGAATTATAAAATATTGAAATAAAATTCGCACCTCAATAAACTCATGCTAAAAAAAACCCCCTTTTCATTGTAAATAACATTTATTATATTATACATTTATATGTATATTTAGGGATATTAAAATGAATGAATGGATCAGTTAGTCAATGAAAGGTATGAATGAATGAAAAGGATTAAATTAATGTACACATGAATGAAAACTAAATGATGTTTTGACGATGATGAGATGAAAGCGTTTTTACTTAGTATACATTTATATCTATACTGAGGAACTTTGTCCCCTGCGTCCTTTGTGGTCCTATCCCCGGATATTTTTGGCTGCCTGGTTGTATGCCTGTCTATCTATCTGTATATTTTCCCCTCATTCACCAATTCATTTTCATTCATTCCTCCTTTCATTCATTTTTACCCATCCATCCATTTACTTTCATCCATAAAATTCATTACTCATTTTCATCCATAACCCCATTCATTTTCATTCATTGATTCATTGATTTATTCATTTAGTATGTTCATAAATTTTCATTCATCCATTGATTCATTAATTTTCATTTATGCATACATTAATTTAATCGTTTTCATTCATTCATTCTTTTCATTGATTGATTGATCGATTGATTTTTGTTCATTCAATCATGGAAAATATTATACATAGAAACCGCGAATTTAAGCGCTTCATAAATTCGTTTCATATAGATTCAATTTTTATATTCGTTTCACATATAGGTATTCATGTATTAGTCGTTTTATAAAATCGTTACAAAAATTCGTTTCACCAGAATTTTGTGTATATAAGGGAGATTATATTTCTGTAATATCAATAACTAAATTACTTTTCTGTAATGTCAATAAATAAATTGTTTTACTTTAGCATCGATTTACATTAAATCATTTTTGATACCCATTATTTATTACATACTTAGCATTTTAAAAATAATTTTTGATTGCATGTTGTTAGATAATAATTGTCCTCTGATATGCTTTAAAATTAATATGAATGTCACAGGGGCCGGTTTTATAGACTTATGAACCCTAGTTCTTTTACAAGTTTTAAGCTAGCTAACGTAGCAACCTGATGTGTGGTTTTTGCTTTGCATGAGATCTTTCAGTTTCAAAAGCTCGAGGTAGAGAGAGACGTAGAGAGAGAGAGGGAGATACAGAAGGAAGGAAAAGAAGAAAATGCTATTCCGAGGATATTTCGATATAACATACATTTTAACCAATTCAACTTAACTCGATATTTATTTTATGTTCAACGTAAAGGAAAAATCTGCCTTTTCATCATATTTCAAGTGCGGTATCTTATGGTTAATCTTCCGTAAACAAGTCCACACCCAAATGGCATATCCGAGGACATGTTATTTGGCGAAAGAGTGCTTTTTAAAACTTTTAATGGCATACATTCACTTTAAAAGACATTGCAGCCATGATTGCAACGATTCGGAGTGAAACGATTTGATTTCAATTATTGTAAAATTATAGAATGTAAACAGAAAAAAATTTTTTTTTTCTTTTTAATTTACTCTGGATAATCAATTGCTATTTACGGCAACTATTTCTACTTAGTACTTTACACTATTTTAGCAAACAAATATTCATTATTGAGGTAAAAGTAAAAAAAAAAAAAAAAAAAAAAAGTCACTAAATTGAGCTACAATTTTCAAATACATTTTACCTGAAAGTAAATTTTTTCTATCCGGTGTTGCAAAAATTGAAACTTTGAAATAAAAGAAAAAAAAGGATTACGAACGCGATAAATGTATTATGTGAGCCGTAAAATAAGTGGTTTTAATATACAACTTTCCGTCGAAAACTCAGCATTTTAGAATGAAATGAAAAAATAAGTACAATTTAAGTCTCCCGTCTTTCGATTTGATTATACTTTTTCTTAAAATTCTTACAATTTGAATCGCAAAATACAACCTTTAGTAAGAAAAAGTGCACTCTTACTAGAAAATGGTTAAAATTTGAGGCACATGTGGCGAAGGACTCGGATATTGCCAATTACATTGTAATAGGGAGTATCTATTACGGGTAATAGAAATAAAATCACTTTTATAAATACCTACCGAAAATATACTTACTGAAATAATAATAACAAAAAATCATTCGAAAGCTTCTCCAAAGACAATTCTTTATTTTTTGTTGCTTCCTTTCTAAAAAGTATTTTCCGATTCGAAAAAAAAAAGTCTTTTTAAAACCCACTGGAATTAAATTCGTTTGAAATTTAATTTGGAAACTTTACGGCTCGTAGAAAAAACAAAACGAATCTATTAATGCCACAAGAAACAATACGTTCTTTTTTCTTTTTTTACTGATCAATTTATCTGTCGAAAACGTCAAAATAGTTGGAGAAAATATAACTGAGAATTATTTATTAAATTTAGGTAATATATAGTGACAGGTTACCAGACTTCAACATTTTGCAACATTTCTCATCATTTTAGTTTTAGAACTATTTTGCATTTTCTAAATTTCCCAAACTTGTAAAATTTTAAAATCGAAACACTTTAAAAAGGTAATTACGGTTCTTGCTCAAAGTAGTTTCTGTTCATTTTGAGTATGAAAACAAAAAATTTGAATTTTCTTCCCCTATCTTGAAAATTGCTTTTAAGTGAAAGATTCTATATTTTATTAATGTTTTATATAAGATGCAAAAGCTTCAAAATTCAATAAATTACATGCATATTAATGTATCTACATTTTATATTTTGTCACTTTAAATGTAGTTTAAGTTTCACAGATACCAGAAAAAGGTGCTCTCGACAAGCTTGGGCGATAAATCATGCTTATTAGGTGCGTTCATAATTATATAAATACGTAGCACCTATAGTCGTCGTCCGGTCCCTCCGTCTGGCCGCATATAACACCACAAAACCTACTCAACAGAATGGTTTGAAATTTAATATACGTATATAATCGTTGCAGAATTTTGTCATTCCAAATTTTATAAAATTCAAATCAAAACTTAAAAAGATATTAATAAAAGTTTTCTTCATTCTATTAAATCCTATCATACGTAATTCAATGATATCCCGTGATAGATAATAATTCTAGGTTGTCAGGGTGATGAAGTCTATTTAAGATGGAGCCCTATTATTTCCGTATTACTCAATTTAATATTTATAATCGTAATAAATTTTGTATTCACGCATTTTTGCATAACAGTGCAACGGCTATTGCACCAAGATCTGAATATTTATAAACTAGTTATAGTACGAACGCACCTCATTTGCCGCGTATGACGTACAATTTCCGACTTGTTTTACTTTAACCCGGGAGAACTCACTAGAGAGAATGCCCAATTGCTTTTCTTTTACTTTACATTCATACAATATCAACTTTTTTTGGTTGGCTTAGTACTTTTATTTACAAAATAGGTAAAATAATTTAAAAACATTTTGAAATTTTAATTTAAATGATTTAAATGAGAGTCTTAAAAAAGTACGACTGTGAGAGAAAATCTCATGCAGCGAGTTCTCCCGGGTTAAAAACACTACAGTTAGAATCAGAGCCGCCCTTAGCGAAAGCGAGGAGCTTTTCCCACCAATGTTGTCAATTTAGTTGATTTTTTGATGCATCTACCAGAAATTTAGGACAGTAATTTTTTCTTTATTTAATGACAGACATTCCATGATAAAATAAAGTTAAGATAACTATTCGAAAATTCTGGTACATGTCTTGAATAAAAAAAAATTCACTTCCTCCCACCCTTTTTTGGTAAATTAGTGATATTGTACGGTTGTTAAAAAAGAGAGAGCGAACATCCCAAATTTTTTTAATCTCCAAATTACCGCAGAGAGATACGAAAGGTTGGACTGACAATTGTGTCTATTTTAGAATTTGAAATATTGAAACGTTTTGCATTACAAATTTTGAAACAGAGGTTATCTACATAATAAAAAATTTATCTACTTTGAATTTTTTTGGTAAATTAGTGATATTGTACGGTTGTTAAAAAAGAGAGAGCGAACATCCTAACCTTTTTTTAATCTCCAAATTACCGCAGAGAGATACAAAAGGTTGGACTGACAATTGTGTCTATTTTCGAATTTGAAATATTGAAACGTTTTGCATTACAAATTGTGAAACAGAGGTCATCTACATTGTAAAAATTGTATCTACTTTGAATTTTCCAATGATAACTACCACGTTTCACACCTTTTTTTTTTTTTTTTTTTTTTTTTTTCTTTTTAGCAACTTTAATAAAGGTAGCATGGAAAAAGGCATCGATTGCATATTTTTTCTTAAATCTTCATAGCGTTAGATGAGTTCAAAGTTTGAGGATGCTAATGTCCCTTCATGTGACAAAGTTTTATTTATAGCTTTTCAAAAAATCATCTCCCACCTCCTTCAACACATTCTATAATTCATTTTGGAGCATATATGCTTGACATTTGAAATACTTAAGTATTGAATAGCGTTTTTCATTTTCTCATAAATGAGATACGTTTGGAATAGCAGCTCCCTGATAGTGAGTTTTCCGAGACTGCCACGTCCTGAAAATCGACATAAACTGCCAAATTTGATGGTATTTTAAGAATTCTTTTTAATCGGAAATTTTGGTTGATAGGAAGCTTTTTGTATATTCGAGATTTAGAATCACTCAATTAGATTTATTAGACAACCTTTTTTGTCAATATTTTGTAATAGTATGGAAATAAAATAACACACCATGGTGCTGTAAAGAGCTGAAAAACAAGTCTATAACGTAGCAAGCATTTAAGTAAATAAAAAAAAAATGGTTCAAGGCTTTGCAGTTCATACTGAGAAGATGTCTTAATCTATGCATTGCCCTAAATCACAGATTTTCAACTGATAAATAGCAAGTGTAAACATTTTATTAATATTTTTTAACTAACTAAAATTAATAATGCACTTTTAATGCACTTTTATTTTTTTTTAATTTTAATTTTTTATCCTTATCGAATCGGCGTTGATGAATTTGAGGCCAAACATATTCTTTATAATCCTGAAGTTCCAGAAGAATCTGACAAGTATAATTTTAAATATTCAACAAAATGTCTAAAAGTGAAAGTGTCCAATGACTAATGGCTATATAGTGTGATATGTGAGGGAAAATCTCTGTATAATCATTTGTAGTTGTAATTTTGTGGCTCTCCAGTTATCGTAAGTTCATAGTTATCCTCTCTTGTTTGTATAACGAAGACGCCCTTCAAGACAATTGCATCATTTATTAAAATAGAATTTCTGGGTAGTGAAAATTGTTACTAGCATGTTATTGCATAAAACTTTCCATTCGCCACTATTACATTTGACACAGGATTGGAAATTTTCATGATTTTCCCGTAAAAGGACTAGTACACAGTTATCCATAATGGAAAGATGTTTATTAGATCAATTGGTCATTACACATCTGAATAGGACATCTGTCACAAGTTACCAGAGTCCATCATATTGCAATAAGATTAATTACGGCATTCCACCACTTTAACTTTTCGTTAACAATCCATCATACTCTACACTATTAGATGATGATAAATGAGCTTTTCCATGTTATTAAAGATGACATTATATCCTGACGACGCGACGTACGTAGATTTTAAACAATTCAAAATACAAAAAATCAGTAATTCATGTCTGTCAATAAATACCAGCCGGCGAAGGGCTGCAATGCAGTAAGTACCGAAGACCAATGGTAGGACGTAAAAACGTGGGCTCTATTTCCTAATTACAGAAGAAAAATGAGGTGAAAAGTTCTTCCCGATAAGCGCGAAAAAAAAAAAAAAAAAAAAAAAAAAAAAAGAAGAAGGGATTTTAGTATGCTGCAAAAAGAAAATGGTAAAAAATGAGAATTCCGGAACAAATAATTTTTGTAGATTTCATATGAGCATTTAAAATAAAAATAAAAGAGAAATGACATTGAAATAAAAATAATAATACGTGAAGTGTTTTTTAAAAAAGGATTTTGAAAAGAGAAATAAAATATTAATATACGCATTTAGATAGAAATGAAATGAAAGTAAAATGAAGGATTGGATTATTTTTAAGACTCAGATAAACTAGCGTTATAAAATTATGTTAGGAAAAATTTATAGAATATTTTTTAGATAGAGCTGAAATTTTAAATTTCGTAATATATGTTTATATATATCATAAAGTAGACTTTGGAGTCATGGCAAGTGTCATTCTTAAACACACACACACACACAGTTCATATACACATTGCGTTATTGGAATTGAAACATTTCCCAATAGTATTGACATCATGAATACTAGTAGAAGACTGCCTGAAATCTCAGTGTTTCTATGTAATAAATGCCATGTTAGACAAAAACTAATTAGGATTTATAGAGTATCTTATTTTGATGTTACTTTGAATTTATCTTTTATTATAATGATTTAATTTGATTTATATGCTCTAAATCTCATAACTGTCAAATATGAGGAAACTTAATTAAATTTATTGCTCAAGTAATCATCTAATGTTTGTTTTAACTGAAAGTTTATTATGAGTTATGATTTTAAGTATTTATTTCTAATTTAGTATATTGTTTTCAGGATCTTTAATATTCATTAAGATATTCAGATGGATAGGGTTCTATGATTTGAAGAATTATTTGGGGCAGATATAGAATCTTATTTAGCAATTAAGAGGAGAAATAAACTAATTGAAAAATTCTATAAAACATCTTATCAATTTTATAATATATATATATATATATATATATATATGCGCGTGTGTGTATAATTAGCTGATAAACTGGTAAAACTGATAAAATTATTGCATTTTGACAGACAGCTGTAATGTAAAAATATTATAGCTAAGAGAGAACAGTGTTCGACAAGAAAGCGATTTCTTTCCTAATTCTATCCACATTTCGTCGAAAATCAAAATGAAATGAACACATGTTTTTCTCGTATTAATCGCGATCCTGCTTTTGTGTGCCGTAAAAAGAGTGTAAATCTTAATAGCGTTTAAATAATAAACCATTCCTAATGTGAAAATCGCTGTTTTTACCCGTGTTCTCGTTTTAGCCGTGCTCGTATTAAACGAGTTAGAATGCATATATATACATAAACGAAGGGAAAGCAACAGCCCTATTTCTAAAGAAAACAACTTCATAGAGGAATGATCCAAGATTCTGAGTATTGTAATTCCACAATCATTTTTAACAGCTGCTTGGCGTTTCCGCATTTGCGCACTTGTCGGCATAATCACTCAACGAAAGGTAAAACAACATTTACAGGCATCGGCACAACACTAGACACCAGAGACTAGAGTATCGATTATCCGAACAAGCTCACCTTGGATAGGCAAAAAACTCGGATAAACCAGATTTAAATAGATAATCACACACTATGGAGATGAAATATGAATGTACACATAATTTATTAATTTTTATGGTACAACCTACAACAGTTCTTTAATGTACCTTTCCGTTGTTTTTATAAAAATTGGGGATGGAATTGTTCATTTGAAGCAGTTCTTGATAATTTTTTGTTTGTTGGATGATAAACGTAAGAGTGTCATCAGAATTGGAGGCGTAGCCTCTTCTGGCTGTTTAGTGTAGTTAAGAAATTCCTT
The DNA here is from genome assembly GCA_963932465.1 of Maratus speciosus. Taxonomy (NCBI): domain Eukaryota; kingdom Metazoa; phylum Arthropoda; class Arachnida; order Araneae; family Salticidae; genus Maratus; species Maratus speciosus. The sequence goes on along the minus strand of OZ010790.1, from coordinate 484,693,544 downwards.
GCTGATGGTGCGAAAAAAGCACCATTTTTAAGTACTTTTTTCCTTAAGAAAATAAATGTTTGGATCAAGAACAATACTTTCCTAGAAAAATAAAAAGTTTCTTTTAATTAATTAAATTATTTTGGTTGTTAGCTGCAATTTTTTATATTAAAGCATATTGTGATGAAAGTGATAAAAGAATGTCTTGACTTTTTCCAAGCGATGCAAGGTGAGTATAAAGGGTGTTTTTTTAGAGGTGTGGTTTTGAAATTGGCAACACTGTTTCTAGTCACAATCAATTTGACAGCTGACAGATGATTTGTGCTCAGTATGTTTTGCCCTTTCACCATGAAGATACTTACACCAGAACAACGTTTGCAAATTGTGTAAAACACCATCAGTTTATTGTGCGAGACATTCGGTGAGTGCATAATTTCGGATAATGGACCTGTCAACTGACCTCCACGGTCATGTGATCTCACACCAATTAATTATTTTTTTGTGGGAATATGCAAAATCGCTGGTCTACGCTGGTAAACCAAAGACGTTGGACCACTTGGAAATTAACATTCGCTGCGTTATTGCTGATATACAGCCCCAGCTGCTCGATAAAGTGGTCCAAAATTGTACTCGCTTGATTCGAGACAGCCGCGACGCCCATATGCTCGAAATCATTTTTAAACACTGATGGCATAAAATTATTTATTTTATAAAACCAATATCATGGCTATTAATATTATTTTTATGTGCTTTATTTCGTTTTAAATTTGTATAATATCTCTAAAAAAACACCCTTTACTTCCTAAGTTCTTTGAAATATTTTAGAAATGGCTAAAATTTGATATGCCATTTTTTTAAACAGCAAATTTAACTATAAATCACATTTTTGTTTTTGTGTTTTATATCGATATTTGATTTTGTTTATGTTTCTTGCTGATGATACATTTTTGCACCGTTTTATAAATCATAAACTAATGAAGCTTTTTATCAGCTTTATCAATATTCTAATCTGTTTATCACAAAATATTAGCATTAAGCACAAATTTTAATAAAAAGCTAGTACGGTAATGGGTGTGGGTTAATAGTTTTTTCAATAGAAATTAAACTTTCGGAATGCATCGTTTTCATCATTAAGAAACAGTCATTGTCAATAGATTGCTAGGAGAAGATGAAAGAGCAGTCGTAAAAATTTAGAGCTCTGAATTTCTGGTCAGAATAATAATATGAAAAAAATTGCCATTTTTTCAGTAATTCGGTTAAAGTGGAAACTCGGTTAAGCAGGACTCAAATAATCGGGACTCTTCTGTATATGTAAATAATAAATGAAAATTGAAAATTTTTAATTTTTCCCACAAGTATCGCAATGTTTTTTTAATCTACTGATGTAGGGTACCTTTTTAAAATTTACTTATTAAGGAGGAACAGGACTTTTAAACTTCCAAAAAATCAATTTTCGGTTTTTGTTTTATTCTGAAACTTTAACCCTTTAGCGCGCAGCTTTGCATATATGCAAACTACAGTGTTTTGAATTTAGTGTTTTTTTTAAATTCGTATATACCTAATTCACACCAGAAAATTAAGATAACAATATTTCGTTTAATTAATAACAGACATTCCGTATTTAAATAATTCGAAATTAACCATTGAAACTTTCTGGTGTGAAGTCAGATTCTCTGAACTATGTAATTTCTAAAACGTGTTCTATCATAGGGATTAAAGGGTTAAAGGTTAAGTTTTATAAAATACAGAATTATATAAAATAAGGTATTTGGAGACATACTTATTAAAATATTTATTTATTTGCAATATTTTAGCGTAAAACAGTCAAACTTATTTAACTTATACTGCAGATGTGCAACAGAAGAAAAGATTGACGTATTATATGAAAAATGTATCTCTGATTTTTTTCATTATTTTTCCTGTGTAATAAATCTTTCAGAGAATCATATGTAATTTTTTCGAAACAAAATAAAAAAAAATCGCGCATTTAAGGGTTAAACATTTCTGAACAATATGAAAAAAAAAACGAAATTAAAAGTCTGCATAATTTATTTAGTTGTAATGATTTATAGACAGCTTTACATTCAGCTTTGCAATGGATATTGAAACTTTAAGATGCGTTTTCTCAGATTAGTAAATCTCGAGTTTGCGCACTGTTACTTTCAAACTGCATAAACCACAGTTTTAAAACTTTAACCATATGTTTGTTTAATTTAATTGAGTGAGGGTACCTTTTTAAAAATTACTTTTTAAGGGGGAACAGGATCTTTAAACTTCTAAAAAATCAATTTTCGGTTTTTGTTTTAGCCTGAAACTTTAAACATTTCTGGATAATATGCAAAAAACCGAATTCATAAGCCTGCATAATTTATTTAGTTGTAATGATTTATAGACAAATCTACATGCAGCTTTGCAATGGATATTGAAACTCTAAGATGCATTTTCTCAGATTAGTAAATTGTGAGTTCGCTCGTGCTGTTACTCTCAAGCTGCATAAGCGACAGTTTTAAAACTTTAACCACATGTTTGTTTAATTTAATTGAGGGAGGGTACCTTTTTAAAAATTACTTTTTAAGGGGGAACAGGATCTTTAAACTTCTAAAAAATCAATTTTCGGATTTTGTTTTAGCCTGAAACTTTAAACATTTCTTTATAATATGCAAAAAACCGAATTCATAAGCCTGCATAATTTATTTAGTTGTAATGATTTATAGACAAATCTACATGCAGCTTTGCAATGGATATTGAAACTCTAAGATGCATTTTCTCAGATTAGTAAATTGTGAGTTTGCTCGTGCTGTTACTTTCAAGCTGCATAAGCGACAGATTTAAAACTTTAACCACATGTTTGTTTAATTTAATTGAGGGAGGGTACCTTTTTAAAATTTACTTTTTAAGGGGGAACAGGATCTTTAAACTTCTAAAAAATCAATTTTCGGTTTTTGTTTTAGCCTGAAACTTTAAACATTTCTGGATAATATGCAAAAAACCGAATTCATAAGCCTGCATAATTTATTTAGTTGTAATGATTTATAGACAAATCTACATGCAGCTTTGCAATGGATATTGAAACTCTAAGATGCATTTTCTCAGATTAGTAAATTGTGAGTTCGCTCGTGCTGTTACTCTCAAGCTGCATAAGCGACAGTTTTAAAACTTTAACCACATGTTTGTTTAATTTAATTGAGTGAAGGTACCTTTCTAAAAATTACTTTTTAAGGGGGAACAGGATCTTTAAACTTCTAAAAAATCAATTTTCGGTTTTTGTTTTAGCCTGAAACTTTAAACATTTCTGGATAATATGCAAAAAACCGAATTCATAAGCCTGCATAATTTATTTAGTTTTAATGATTTATAGACAAATCTACATGCAGCTTTGCAATGGATATTGAAACTCTAAGATGCATTTTCTCAGATTAGTAAATTGTGAGTTTGCTCGTGCTGTTACTCTCAAGCTGCATAAGCGACAGTTTTAAAACTTTAACCACATGTTTGTTTAATTTAATTGAGTGAGGGTACCTTTTTAAAAATTACTTTTTAAGGGGGAACAGGATCTTTAAACTTCTAAAAAATCAATTTTCGGTTTTTGTTTTAGCCTGAAACTTTAAACATTTCTGGATAATATACAAAAAACCTAATTCATAAGCCTGCATAATTTATTTAGTTGTAATGATTTATAGACAAATCTACATGCAGCTTTGCAATGGATATTGAAACTCTAAGATGCATTTTCTCAGATTAGTAAATTGTGAGTTTGCTCGTGCTGTTACTCTCAAGTTGCATAAGCGACAGTTTTAAAACTTTAACCACATGTTTGTTTAATTTAATTGAGTGAGGGTACCTTTTTAAAAATTACTTATTAAGGGGGAACAGGATCTTTAAACTTCTAAAAAATCAATTTTCGGTTTTTGTTTTAGCCTGAAACTTTAAACATTTCTGGATAATATGCAAAAAACCGAATTCATAAGCCTGCATAATTTATTTAGTTTTAATGATTTATAGACAAATTTACATGCAGCTTTGCAATGGATATTGAAACTCTAAGATGCATTTTCTCAGATTAGTAAATTGTGAGTTTGCTCGTGCTGTTACTCTCAAGCTGCATAAGCGACATTTTTAAAACTTTAACCACATGTTTGTTTAATTTAATTGAGGGAGGGTACCTTTTTAAAATTTACTTTTTAAGGGGGAACAGGATCTTTAAACTTCTAAAAAATCAATTTTCGGTTTTTGTTTTAGTCTGAGACTTTAAACATTTCTGGACAATATGCAAAAAACCGAATTCATAAGCCTGCATAATTTATTTAGTTTTAATGATTTATAGACAAATTTACATGCAGCTTTGCAATGGATATTGAAACTCTAAGATGCATTTTCTCAGATTAGTAAATTGTGAGTTCGCTCGTGCTGTTACTCTCAAGCTGCATAAGCGACAGTTTTAAAACTTTAACCACATGTTTGTTTAATTTAATTGAGGGAGGGTACCTTTTTAAAAATTACTTTTTAAGGGGGAACAGGATCTTTAAACTTCTAAAAAATCAATTTTCGGTTTTTGTTTTAGTCTGAAACTTTAAACATTTCTGGACAATATGCAAAAAACCGAATTCATAAGCCTGCATAATTTATTTAGTTGTAATGATTTATAGACAAATCTACATGCAGCTTTGCAATGGATATTGAAACTCTAAGATGCATTTTCTCAGATTAGTAAATTGTGAGTTCGCTCGTGCTGTTACTCTCAAGCTGCATAAGCGACAGTTTTAAAACTTTAACCACATGTTTGTTTAATTTAATTGAGGGAGGGTACCTTTTTAAAAATTACTTATTAAGGGGGAACAGGATCTTTAAACTTCTAAAAAATCAATTTTCGGTTTTTGTTTTAGCCTGAAACTTTAAACATTTCTGGATAATATGCAAAAAACCGAATTCATAAGCCTGCATAATTTATTTAGTTTTAATGATTTATAGACAAATTTACATGCAGCTTTGCAATGGATATTGAAACTCTAAGATGCATTTTCTCAGATTAGTAAATTGTGAGTTTGCTCGTGCTGTTACTCTCAAGCTGCATAAGCGACAGTTTTAAAACTTTAACCATATGTTTGTTTAATTTACTTGAGGGAGGGTACCTTTTTAAAATTTACTTTTTAAGGGGGAACAGGATCTTTAAACTTCTAAAAAATCAATTTTCGGTTTTTGTTTTAGCCTGAAACTTTAAACATTTCTGGATAATATGCAAAAAACCGAATTCATAAGCCTGCATAATTTATTTAGTTGTAATGATTTATAGACAAATCTACATGCAGCTTTGCAATGGATATTGAAACTCTAAGATGCATTTTCTCAGATTAGTAAATTGTGAGTTTGCTCGTGCTGTTACTCTCAAGCTGCATAAGCGACAGTTTTAAAACTTTAACCACATGTTTGTTTAATTTAATTGAGGGAGGGTACCTTTTTAAAATTTACTTTTTAAGGGGGAACAGGATCTTTAAACTTCTAAAAAATCAATTTTCGGTTTTTGTTTTAGTCTGAAACTTTAAACATTTCTGGACAATATGCAAAAAACCGAATTCATAAGCCTGCATAATTTATTTAGTTTTAATGATTTATAGACAAATTTACATGCAGCTTTGCAATGGATATTGAAACTCTAAGATGCATTTTCTCAGATTAGTAAATTGTGAGTTCGCTCGTGCTGTTACTCTCAAGCTGCATAAGCGACAGTTTTAAAACTTTAACCACATGTTTGTTTAATTTAATTGAGGGAGGGTAACTTTTTAAAAATTACTTATTAAGGGGGAACAGGATCTTTAAACTTCTAAAAAATCAATTTTCGGTTTTTGTTTTAGCCTGAAACTTTAAACATTTCTGGATAATATGCAAAAAACCGAATTCATAAGCCTGCATAATTTATTTAGTTTTAATGATTTATAGACAAATTTACATGCAGCTTTGCAATGGATATTGAAACTCTAAGATGCATTTTCTCAGATTAGTAAATTGTGAGTTTGCTCGTGCTGTTACTCTCAAGCTGCATAAGCGACAGTTTTAAAACTTTAACCATATGTTTGTTTAATTTACTTGAGGGAGGGTACCTTTTTAAAATTTACTTTTTAAGGGGGAACAGGATCTTTAAACTTCTAAAAAATCAATTTTCGGTTTTTGTTTTAGCCTGAAACTTTAAACATTTCTGGATAATATGCAAAAAACCGAATTCATAAGCCTGCATAATTTATTTAGTTGTAATGATTTATAGACAAATCTACATGCAGCTTTGCAATGGATATTGAAACTCTAAGATGCATTTTCTCAGATTAGTAAATTGTGAGTTTGCTCGTGCTGTTACTCTCAAGCTGCATAAGCGACAGTTTTAAAACTTTAACCACATGTTTGTTTAATTTAATTGAGGGAGGGTACCTTTTTAAAATTTACTTTTTAAGGGGGAACAGGATCTTTAAACTTCTAAAAAATCAATTTTCGGTTTTTGTTTTAGTCTGAAACTTTAAACATTTCTGGACAATATGCAAAAAACCGAATTCATAAGCCTGCATAATTTATTTAGTTTTAATGATTTATAGACAAATTTACATGCAGCTTTGCAATGGATATTGAAACTCTAAGATGCATTTTCTCAGATTAGTAAATTGTGAGTTCGCTCGTGCTGTTACTCTCAAGCTGCATAAGCGACAGTTTTAAAACTTTAACCACATGTTTGTTTAATTTAATTGAGGGAGGGTAACTTTTTAAAAATTACTTATTAAGGGGGAACAGGATCTTTAAACTTCTAAAAAATCAATTTTCGGTTTTTGTTTTAGCCTGAAACTTTAAACATTTCTGGATAATATGCAAAAAACCGAATTCATAAGCCTGCATAATTTATTTAGTTTTAATGATTTATAGACAAATTTACATGCAGCTTTGCAATGGATATTGAAACTCTAAGATGCATTTTCTCAGATTAGTAAATTGTGAGTTTGCTCGTGCTGTTACTCTCAAGCTGCATAAGCGACAGTTTTAAAACTTTAACCATATGTTTGTTTAATTTACTTGAGGGAGGGTACCTTTTTAAAATTTACTTTTTAAGGGGGAACAGGATCTTTAAACTTCTAAAAAATCAATTTTCGGTTTTTGTTTTAGCCTGAAACTTTAAACATTTCTGGATAATATGCAAAAAACCGAATTCATAAGCCTGCATAATTTATTTAGTTGTAATGATTTATAGACAAATCTACATGCAGCTTTGCAATGGATATTGAAACTCTAAGATGCATTTTCTCAGATTAGTAAATTGTGAGTTTGCTCGTGCTGTTACTCTCAAGCTGCATAAGCGACAGTTTTAAAACTTTAACCACATGTTTGTTTAATTTAATTGAGGGAGGGTACCTTTTTAAAATTTACTTTTTAAGGGGGAACAGGATCTTTAAACTTCTAAAAAATCAATTTTCGGTTTTTGTTTTAGTCTGAAACTTTAAACATTTCTGGACAATATGCAAAAAACCGAATTCATAAGCCTGCATAATTTATTTAGTTTTAATGATTTATAGACAAATTTACATGCAGCTTTGCAATGGATATTGAAACTCTAAGATGCATTTTCACAGATTAGTAAATTGTGAGTTCGCTCGTGCTGTTACTCTCAAGCTGCATAAGCGACAGTTTTAAAACTTTAACCACATGTTTGTTTAATTTAATTGAGGGAGGGTACCTTTTTAAAAATTACTTTTTAAGGGGGAACAGGATCTTTAAACTTCTAAAAAATCAATTTTCGGTTTTTGTTTTAGTCTGAAACTTTAAACATTTCTGGACAATATGCAAAAAACCGAATTCATAAGCCTGCATAATTTATTTAGTTTTAATGATTTATAGACAAATTTACATGCAGCTTTGCAATGGATATTGAAACTCTAAGATGCATTTTCTCAGATTAGTAAATTGTGAGTTTGCTCGTGCTGTTACTTTCAAGCTGCATAAGCGACAGTTTTAAAACTTTAACCAAATGTTTGTTTAATTTAATTGATGGAGGGTACCTTTTTAAAATTTACTTTTTAAGGGGGAACAGGATCTTTAAACTTCTAAAAAATCAATTTTCGGTTTTTGTTTTAGCCTGAAACTTTAAACATTTCTGGAAAATATGCAAAAAACCGAATTCATAAGCCTGCATAATTTATTTAGTTTTAATGATTTATAGACAAATTTACATGCAGCTTTGCAATGGATATTGAAACTCTAAGATGCATTTTCTCAGATTAAGAAATTGTGAGTTTGCTCGTGCTGTTACTCTCAAGCTGCATAAGCGACAGTTTTAAAACTTTAACCACATGTTTGTTTAACTTAATTGAGGGAGGGTACCTTTTTAAAATTTACTTTTTAAGGGGGAACAGGATCTTTAAACTTCTAAAAAATCAATTTTTGGTTTTTGTTTTAGTCTGAAACTTTAAATATTTCTGGACAATTTTTTGTGCGACATCTTTATTTTTTTCAACTTTTCCGAATAATAAAAGTTTGAAATGATACAAATTGATGTCTTTTACTTATTAAATATACTTTAAATTTTTTTCCGGTGCATATTATTAATTTTTATGGCATTTTGATATGGAATTTTGCTTGTTTTTTTTGTAACAAGATAGTATTTTTTTTTTTGTATGTACAAGTTTAATTCGGTGCAATAATAAAATAAACTTGCTTTTTTAATAATCTGGCCCGCGGCTTTGCACATAATCCTTAATTTGGCCCTCGGTGGTTAACGAGTTTCACATGCCTGTTGTAAATCGATAAAAGAACTTTTCCTGATATCTTACGCAGAAGCTACGATGTACAAAATTACACTATTTCTTACGATCTGACATATTTTAGTCATGAAAATTCTAACCACGATACGGAAATTGATGAAATATACTTTCTTCAAAGTGTGTCTTCTAGCATAAATCCGGGCGAGAAATTAATATATTGTCAAACATAAGAACTCGTGTTTCCGAAACTTAAAGATATATAATTCGATACTGCGTTTAAGAAAAAAAAAATTCTCATTAGATGTGGAACAAAGGAAAACATTGTATTGATGCCTGAATGATTTGCAAATCAGATCCGAAAATTACCTGGGTGCAGCTGAAGAGATTTTAATTAATTTCAGGACTTATTTTTTTCTTCTTTCTCCTACATTTAATTTGCTACGTTTCCCGTTTCTTATATAGTTTGTTTTTCTGCTGATATTGATTAAGGAAAAGCTATACAGATAGGATACTGATATCTACTTGAAAAGTCCCTATGCCACGTTGCTTCTTATAAAAGGATATAAAAATGAAATATTGCTCTAATAAAATCAATTATCTGGAGAAAACATTTATAATCTTTTACTGTAAGGAATGTTGATTGTATTTAATTCTGTCGTAGGTATGTTTTTTTTTTATTTTTTTTTATTAAAGATAATTAAAGATTTATTTCCAATTACAGGGAAAATGTCGTATCATTTATGATATAAACAAAATTTCCTATGAAATACACATATTAACTTTAATTTTCTGACAAAGAGTTTTGGCGCTAGAGTGCGCTGAAGAAAGGCAATTTCTTGACTTTGAAGAAAGGCAATTTTTTGACTTTCTACCCAAACCGAGAAAAAATCCCTCGCCCATCCTCAATTTCTCAAAATCTATGCATTTTATCGAAAAAAAAAAAACAGTTACAAAATTCAAGTAGAGAATATTTTCTACAAAATTCACAAAATAGCTCTAATTTTCTGAGAAAAAGTTCAGGCAATAGATCACGTTGAAAATAAGGCGATTTCTCGACCTTTGAGCCAAAACGAGAGAAACGTCCTTTCTAATTTCGATTTTTCGAAAACTATGCATTTTATCGAAGAACGCAGTTTACAAAATTAAAGTGGACTTTATTTTCTAAATAATCCAAAAAATAACTTTAATTTTATGATTAAAGTTTTGGGAAGTAGAGAGCGCTGAAAAAGTTTGAGTTTTTGACCCTCTGGCCAAAATGATAGAAACGTCTTATCAAGATTGTTACCTATCTTTCAAATTATTATCTTTGAAAATTTTACAAAGCTTGTGTTCTAGCATGAATCCTGGCGATAAATTAATATATTGTCAAAGATAAGAACTCATGTTTCCGAAACTTAAAGATATATAATTTGATACTGCGTTTAAGAAAAAAAAATTCTCATTAGATGTGGAACAAAGGAAAACATTGCATTGATGCCTGAATGATTCGCAAATCAGATCCGAAAATTACCTGAGTGCAGCTGAGGAGATTTTAATTAATTTCAGGACTTCTTTTTTTCTCTCTTCTCCTACATTTAATTTGCTCCTTTACGCGTTTCTTATATAGTTTGCTTTCCTGCCGATATTGATTAAGGAAAAAATATACAAATAGGATATTAATATCGGCTTGAAAAGTCTTCATGCCACGTTTTTTCTTAATAAAAAAATGGATATAAAAATCAAATATTGCAATAAAAAAATAAAATAACTAATCTGGATTTAAAAAAAAAAAAAAAAAAAAAAAAAAAAAAAAAAAAAAAAAAAAAAACTATAATCATTTACTGTAAAGAATGTTGATTGCATTTAATTCCACCCTAGGTTTGTTTTTCCGAATTTTTTTTATTTATTAAAGATAATTAAAATTTTGTTTCCAATTACATACTGAAAAAAAATGCTGATTTTACAGTATAATATTGGCAGCTGGGGCACCAGTTTATAACCGTAAAATTAACACTAATAAACAGTAAAATTAGCATGATACCGTTAAGTAGTAATACGCGGTTTAATTCATTTATACGACGTTATATTACTGTTTATTTTATGGTTATAAACTGGCGCTTCAGCTGCCAGTATTATACTGTAAAATCAGCATTTTCTTTTCAGTGTAGGGAAAATGCCGTGTCATTTAAGATAAAAACAGTCCGACCATGAGAAAAAACGATTGTTGTAGTGATTGTTGTGTTGCGGATTACGGTTATTGAAGATTTCTTATTAATCTCTATTACTTCCAGTTTTTGAAATAAAGCTTGTTTAGTCTATTATATGCGTCGAACTCCGATCATGGAAAAGGGCATAATTTAACTTCTATTGAATAGAAAGCAAATGCATTGGCTATATTAATTAAGAAATTTTCCAAGGAAGGTTTTCGTATGTTGATCATCTTTATGTGTCACTTCAGTATAGAGTTAAAGCTACATTTGTGAAGCAAGTCATATAAAAATCAAACGACTGGCGTATCAACAACTGATTAATAACAGTACATTAATACCCATCCTTAATCCATCTATTTTAGTCATTGTCTCATAAAGGCGTGAAATTTAGAGGATTATTGAAGATTTCTTATTAACCCTTTCATGGTCGCTTAATATTTGGAAAAATCATCAAAAAAGTACCTATTTATTTTATTACAGAAATTGAATAATTATAAGGTTTCTAAATAAAATATGCAATTAGTTTTTTTAAGGCGAAAAAAAAAAAAAGATGTTATAGAACAAATTCACATTTGTAGAACATACATCATGCGAGAATTTTGTGTCTTAATGTTTGTTTTACACCATACAAATTAATGCGAATAAGACCTTTATTTTTCACATCTTAGCTCTTTATTTATCATAATCATGCAAATTTTTACAAATAATATTTGAAATAATATATATACATTAAATTTTGATTATTAATAATTTTTTTGAATGTGATATATTTCGAATCATGCAGTACAAAGTTCAACATTACAATCAGCGCCAAAAACCATACCCGTACGCTAATATTAAAAGACTTCACACCGAAATGCCAGCTAAATTTTTCTGGTTTCAGAAGTTTTTTCCAGCAATAAATCTCCAGCCCGGAAATATGACGGGCATGAGAAATAACGAACGACACCTCAGCCCGTGATATTTTCGGGAGCGAGAATTAAGGGGTTAATCTCTATTACTTCCAGTTTTTGAAATAAAGGCTGTTTAGTTTATTGTATGTGTTGAACTCCGATCATGCAAAAGGGCATAATTTAACTTCGATTGAATAGAAAGTAACTGTATTAGATCTGTTAATTAAGAAGTATTCCAAGGAATGTTTTCGTATGTTGATCATCTTTATGTGTCACTTCAATATAGAGTTAAGGCTACATTTGTGAAGCAAGTCATATAAAAATCAAACGACTGGCGTATCAACAACTGATTAATGACAGTATATTAATACCCATCCTCAATCCATCTATTTTAGTCATTGTCTCATAAAGGCGTGAAATTTAGAGGATTACGGATGATTCCTTATTAATCTCTATTACTTCCAGTTTTTGAAATAAAGGCTGTTTCATCTGTCTCTATATGTATTGAACTCCGATCATGGAAAAGGGCATAATTTAACTTCTATTGAATAAAAAGCAAATGTATCTTCAAAGTGTGTCTTCTAGCATAATTCCTGCCGAGAAATTAATATATTGTCAAACATAAGAACTTATGTCCCGAAACTTAAAGATATATAATTTGATACAGCGTTTAAGGAAAAAAAAATCTCAATAGATGTGGAACAAAGGAAAATAGTGTATTGATGCCTGAATGATTCGCAAATCAGATCCGAAAATTACCTGAGTGCAGCTGAGGAGATTTTAATTAATTTCAGGACTTCTTTTTTTCTCGCTTCTATTACATTTAATTTGCTCCGTTTCGCGTTTCTTATGTAGTTTGCTTTTCTGCTGATATTGATCATGGAAAACTATACAGATGGGATATTAATATCTAATTGAAAAGTCTCCATGCCACGGTGTCTTAAAAAAAAAAAAAAAAAAAAAAAAAAAATGTACATGAAATTCAAATATTGCACTAATAAAATATATTATCTGAAGAAAAAAATATAATAATTTATGTAAGGAATGTTAATTGGATTTAATTCCATCGTAGGTTTGTTTTTCCGATTTTTTTTTTTTATTTATTAAAGATAATTAAAGTTTTTTTTACAATTACAGGGAAAATGTCGTGTTAGTTAAGATAAAAATAGTCCGATCATGAGAAAAAAACGATTATTGTAGCAATTGTTGTGTTGTGGATTACGATTATGAAAGATTTCTTATTAATCCCTATTACTTTCAGTTTTTGAAATAAAAATTATTTTACCTATTGTATGTATAGAAATTCTTCCATGGAAAAAGGGCATAATTTAACTTGTATTAAATAGAAAGCAAATGCATTGGCACGGTTAATTAAGACGTTTTCAAGGAAGATTTTCGTAGCTAACCATCTTTATGTGGTTTTTGGATATAGAGTCGCGGCTAAATTTGTGAAGCAAGTGATAGAAAAATCATACGACTGGCGTATGAACAACAGATTAATGACAGTATATTAATGCCCATCCTTAATCCATCTATTCTAATCATTATTCATAAAAGCATGAAATTTAGAGGATAGGTATCTTTCGTAACGTAGTTACCCACAAAAAAGCTTAAAAAATAAAAATAAAAATAAAGCTATTTGTTTAGCTTAATTATTCTTACGCATGTATAGAATCCACCATGAAGACACAATTTTCTTTTCATTTCTTTATTTTGTTTGGTAATAGTAAAAGTCACAATTTGTGCATACATATGTGTAAACGCGATTAACCCTCTGATGCGTGGCAACCTCATAGGGTTGCCAATATGGCCTCTTTTACATTCAGAAATTCTGAATCCATACCATAAATTCCAAATTATAATTGTTTCTTTATGTAATGACAGGCATTTTGTGGTTACATAAAAAAAAAAAAAAAATTCTTCTTTCGAAATTTCCTGTATGAACTCGAAATATCATCGTTCAAATAGAAAGTTGCAATTGACTGAAAAAAATATTTTCTACTGTAAAATAATTAATATTTTAATATTTTAGGAGGAAATTTAAGCGCTACATTTTACGAAAATATATTCCAAATAATGTTCGAATTCCGAATAATCCATCCGAATTGCATCCGATATATATATATATATATATATATATATATATAGTTGTAATTTCCTACAACAGGTGGATTTTTTAGTTAAATTTTGACGATATTGTTAAATAGTAATTCAGTAATTTATAAGTGCATTTTAGTTATTTTAAATAATGTAATTACTTTCTATTTATTTTATTTTATATTATATTAATTGTATTTATCATGGCATTTCGAAATGTATTAACTGCATCCTTTGGTATCAATTACTGTGAATTCTTAACTGTTTTATTCACCTTAATCTTTACGATATTATGGTAGCCATGTGCGAGTGGATATTGAAAAAAAACTGAAATGTTAATCGGTATGTTGTGTAATATTTCTATTTTATATGCTATAAATATTTAAATTGGTTTTATTGATTTTTCCTTTTCATATTATTTGATTCTATTCTGTTTTCATTTTAATCTATTCACTTGATTATAATGGTTGTTCGGGCACAAAGAAAAATAATTTTTAGCTTTAGCTTTTTTTTCTCACAGAAAACAACCATTTTGCTTATATCATTGAATTCTGTGCCCTTGAAAACGTAATTCAATATATAAGCTTTTCCATTATTTGTCGGTGTCCACTTTCTTCTTTTTTCTTCCATAATAATTCTTATAATAAATTATTTGGCACTTTTTTTTTTTTTTTTTAATACTTACAGCTTTAATTCATAATATTACGGTTTTTGATGGTGGTAGGCATTGTTTAATTATTGGTTATATATATGCATTACGCTATCGTACGTGGCGCAAAAATCGCGATTATTTGTTAATTATTTAATGGCAACACCGGAATGAAACGCATCTCATTGGTTATTGAACAGCATGTAATGAATCACCATACCTATAAGGGGGTTACCATAGGGAGGACTCTGTCGCCAAATGCCGCCAAATTTGTCGCCAACTGGACGACATTTCTCCAAACTCGGCGGCCAAAATTAGTCGCCAAAAGTGACGTCAACTTGGCGCTGTCTTTAATATTTCACCAAATTCCCATAGACTTCCAATGTAAACCAATAGGTTTACTTGCTTACAGAAAATCAACAAACTGAGATATTTTAATGCAACGAAAACTAATATTAACTTAAGGGGCACTATAATGGCCAAAGGTGACCGGTCACTTGCGATTTTAGACGTTTTGTTAAATATATAGAAAAATACATGAGGAGTTAACCTGAAACTGCAGGTGTGTAAACAATATAGTATACGTCATATATTTCCGCGAAGATTTTTTCCCGAAACCCCATAGGGGACCGTCATCAAATTGAAAAAGAAGAAATATCTTTTGGATAACCTGTAAAAACTAATGTAGCAAAAGTATTCAAACTCGAAATTATTAATAAGTGGCTTATTGTAATATATTGTGTTTATTTTTATGAGGATAGCATGTATACTCGTAGAAAAATTAAGGTTTTTATAAAACAGTCCCAAATTTCGCCAAGTTTTTTGCTTATAATTTGCAGAGTTCTCAATATAAAAAAAAAGTTATTTTCAGAAAATATGACAAACAACATTGTACACAATACTCTGCAATCAGAATTAAAAAAATAATAAAAATTGGATGAAAAATGAGCAAGTTTACTAAAAATGTTTCACTGCGCATGCACGAATGCAATCAAAATGTAATGTGCATAATGTATTAGCTAAGTATATAGAGCAATTTTTGTGAAAGTCTCAAAATCATAGCTTGAAAATTCTGAAAATTATCGTCGATAGAATAAGCTCGAAATCCGTTGTTTCCAAAAGGAAGCAAATAGATGAGGGGTTATATCAAAATACGCAATGCATGTAATATTGTGTACGCTATCTTGACAATAATCAACAGACATTTGATACAACCCCTCATATTTTTGCTTCGTTTTGGGAACAACGGATTTCGAGCTTATTTTATCGACGATAATTTTCAGAATTTTCAAGCTATGATTTTGAGACTTTCACAAAAGTTGCTCTATATACTTAACTAATACATTATGCATATTATATTTTGACTGCATTCGCGCATGCGCCGTGAAACATTTTTTGGTAAACCTGCTCATTTGTCATCCAATATTTATTTTTAATTCTGATTGCAGAGTATTATGTACAATTTTGTTTGTCATATTTTCTGAAAATAACTTTTTTTTTTATATTAAGAACTCTGCAAATTATAAGCAAAAAACTTGGCGATATTTGGGACTGTTTTTATAAAAACCTTAATTTCTCTACGAGTATACATGCTATCCTCATAAAAATGAACACAGTACATTGCAATAAGCCACTTATTAATAATCTCGAGTTTGATCGCTTTTGCTACACTAGTTTTTACAGGGTTATCCAAAAGATATTCGTCCTGTTTCAATTTGTTGACGGTCCTTTATGGGATTTCGGAAAAAATCTTCACAGAAATATATGACGTATACAATATTGTTTACACACCTGCAGTTTCAGGTTAATTCCTCATGTAGTTTTCTAGATATTTAACAAAACGTCTACAATCGCAAGTGACCATTCACCTTTGGCCATATAGTGTATATTAACTATATATAAGGGAATCCAAGTAAATTAAATTATGAATAAAAGTAACATGTTACGATGCTTAGCATGCTTTCCCAAACATATATTTTAAGGGAGACCAAATAGATCGCCAAGGGCGGCTAGTGTGTAATATTAAGCAAATATGTCTGATAGTTTTTTTTATAATCTTGCACGCAAGTCATGTACGTCAAATGTGATGCGAAAAAAACCCTGAATAGTTAATATTAATTAAAATTAATTCTGTTTCCATTTCATTAAATCTTTTTATAGCAATAGATTAAAAACCAGTTGTACCGTTTCGTTAAAAAAAAAAACTTTATTTTGTTAAAATATTTGCAGCTTTATCAAATTTTCAATTTTGGTATAAAATTATGTAACATCGAGCGGCTCATGCGATTTCGCCTCTCCTAACATTTCTATTTTACCTATCAAATACTGGACTTCCATTACAAACGGAGGAATAAATTTTTAACATTTAGCCATCTTAAAAGTGGATCTTCGGAACGTTTTGCCAAACAGAGTAAACTAACGTAATGAAAAAAAAATCTTTATGCTACTGATTTAATTAGCTTCATTTTACTTGCAAACTAAAATCCGAACACAGTCTTTAACTTTTAAACGAAAGTTTGAGTACTCTAACGAGTTTTTGATATTTTGAAAAGTTTTTAAAACTTTAACAAAACATGCGAAATTAATTTTCCTTGAGATAAAAAAAAAAAAACCCTTTTAAAAATAGAACTTCACGTACGATATTCATAAATTTCAGCAAATGTAAAAAATAGAATATTAGATGAAGGTCATTGTGCCTAAATGTAACGACCCATAAATGCGACAATTTTCTTTTACTTAAAATATTAACGCACGAATCGCATATAAATGCTAATAATGAAACATCCGAACTTCAAGAACAAAACGCGAAACATTTTACTGCACTGTTAAAAAAAAAAAAAAAAAAAAAAAAATCTGTAAAGTTACTAAAGTTTTTCTATGAAACTGGGATTCCTAGAACTTTTTATGTAACGGCAACAACAAAAATTCATGTAACAGACACACTTTTGCGCCAGAAATAAAAAAATCTGTAAAGTTACTAAGAATGTTTTAGGAAACTGATGTGGGATGCCTAGAACTTTTCATGTAACTGCAACCAGGGTTACAGATAAAATTTTAGTAAGATTACTGTAATTTTAGCAGATTCATTTGTAAAGTTGCAGATTTCTGTAGCTTTACAAAAACTAGTTTTGTAGATTTGCAGCTTGTTTTGTACAGTTACAGATAAAAGTTTAGTAAGCATGTAACTTTACTTCTGTAGAACTACAGATTTTTTTTTTTTTTACAGCGTGCATTAAAAAAGTTTTCTTAAAAAAATCCCATTAGAATGCACATCGTTCATTAGTCATCGCCTCCACAACTCCTTAAATGCGACGTAAGTCTAAAACTGAGTGTGTTAAATGCCGTTAACCTGAAAATATTCGAGATATCTAAATGAGATATTATCAACCTTATGAATGTAATAATATCTTAAATGGATATTATAGAAGGTAGTGAGTAAAAATTTTATTGTTCTGGTGCAGGCGTCATACACAGTAGATAAGTATATATTATGACATAAGTTTAAAGAATCGCTTATATTACAAATAATAGAGAAGGAGAAGACCACTAACGGAGAAATGTATTATGGTGGGAAAAAATTGGCTAATTAAAAGTGATAAAGATGATAATGTAAAAATGCTTCTTGTATATTGTACAGACAGATCTTATTATCGAAATATTTTTCACTTATTCTTATTGAAGTAATATTATATTGAATTATAAAATGTATCAAATGTGACAGTTTCTTTTTAAATAATAAGAATTACATATCATATAGAGAGGAGGGATATCATAATTTTAGAGATGCTTAGGTGGGGTGTGGTTAAAAAATATGTAGAAACCGCTAATCTAGATCCATACTTTCCAGAAACAAACAAACAAACAACAACAAAACATATTGAGTCCCACACAGAAGCCAAAAAGCAAAAATTAGTTGAAAGCAAACAAAAAATCAAAATATTTGCTTAAAATATAGTGTAATAAACATTACTTTTGTAAAATTTATGTTGTTGGTTATTCATTAGTTACTTTTTGTTTTATACATGGTCAAATTGAAAAGTGTTCCTAGTCTGAATATTGAAACATTCATTAACCCCTTCGGGACGAGCGTCTTTTACAGAATTTTTAACCTTTTATCAACGGTTTTTCAAAACAGAAATTTTTGCCTAATTGAATCGGGAAAATGCTCGGATTAAATAAGGCAAAATTTACAATCAAAATTTACTGGTGAGAATAATCACGAATTCTGAGCACCTTACGCGGCACGTATACCGGTCGCTCGTCCCCAAGGGGTTAATCTGCGTGTCAAAGTTATTTTTTTTATAAATTAAGTTATTATTAAATTAACTTATTAATATATAAGTAGTTCAATATTAAATGTTTCCATTTTCAGTTTTATCTATTTCAATTAAGTATTTCAAAAATAGCAATTAAATGACTATTTTAAGAAGAACTGACATGCATAAAATGCATTGTCACATTCAGGTACTTTACACGCCTGTTTTAGGTGTTAACTGCTATGAATGCGACAAAAATGAATTAAATGCGACAATCGTATATTGATTGCTTATATTGCAGAATATGATTCAATTTCTACAAAATAAGTTAGTTTTTAAATAAAGCAGCGTATTATTTTCTGCTTAATAAAATACATATTTATTTAATAAAATGCCACATATAGCATAAATGTATCAAAATTACGGGGAATCGCGTCTCATTTAGGCACAATGACCTTACATGTAAAATGATTCGAATAAATTATGTTATTAAAATGGATTTTTTTTTATAATAAATTTAATAAATATTTTTTTTAAAGAAAGAAAAAGCAACTTAACTAAACAAAACTCTCTGCGGCACTATATAATCCATTAATGATCAAGGCCTACAATGCTACAACCCTGTTTACTAGACCATATGGGTCCTGAGATGTTACATAGCATATGTCCTGGTCAGGTGATCAACCCAAAACGGAATCCCCAGTGTTTAGTTCGCAAGCAAGCTTGATACTCATTTTATCGACCCCATAGGGATGAAAGGCTGAGTTAATCTTGCACAAGCCCGGAGTCGAAACATGAAGTTGTAGCATGGTAGAGCTACGCTCTGATGACTAAGTTACCGGGCTTCGCAACTCAGAAGATAGAAAATTCTTTCATTAATGTTTTTAAACCGAGTGCAAAGGAAACATTTCCGTTTTTGCGATTGATTTCTGCTGATATTTTACTCTGCAAAAGAAAAAGTTTTGTTCGATTTTTCGGAATTTTTATGCGACAGAAAAAACGATTCTTCTTTTACGAAACTGGTCATCATGATTCGACTAATAGGAAATGATTCTCGATGAAAGTTACGATGAAATGAAATAAAAGCTACTCAAATACACTTGATTTATGATATGTGTCACGTGTTACCATATTAAGTTCAATTTGAAAAGTTTCATTTCTTTTTTTATACATTTCTGTATTTGGTTAAATTTTGATATTTTATCAGATATGATTTATTATTATTTTTTATTTAAATAATTTCGTAAAAAAAAAAAAAAAAAAAAAAAAAAAGGTGCGATTATCTTCAAGTTTAATAATGAGCAGTCTTATCTATCATTGTAAAGTAAAACTGAACATGATGAAGTAATTCAAAACAGACGTATAAAATTTATGCTTGTTTTTTTTTGTACTTATCGTCCCTATATATCCTCTTTGGTCTCTAGGCATCCATATGGTGACCTACGTTCTTTCTAGCTTTATTAATGATTTTTAACATAATTGTACTGCTTCGATGTCTATGATTCGAAATAATTCAAACAGATTAAATATCTTGTTCTGAAATCAAATTGGAGAAGAAATAGTTCAGAAATAATCAATAATATTACAATAATACTCAGTAGAGAAGAGGACATAGGATAGCCTATAAGAAGGGAACCAATAAATTTTGGGTAAATTTTTGAATTTTATATTTTTATTTGTTGTCTCAGACAGTGTAAATAGCAATTTTGAGCAAACATATTATTCTTATTACTATATATGTGGCAAAATATTGCTTAAACTGGAGTTATTAAAAATACAGAAAAACTAGTGAAAACGGAACCTGTCTATAAAGGAATCGTACTATAAATGAAAACTTTTCATGGTCCTTGCGTTTATTCGATTCATGCTAAGATTGTAGTGGACTAGCAACTCACTTATATAGAGTCTCTAGTTTTTTTAATGTGAACGTGACATCAATCATTTAATCTGTGTGCGCAACAGAGACCTATATACTGTATTTTACACTAATTTTCCGAGGTGTGTTTGGTTCTCTTAGAATCTATACGGTTGCTTGTTTTCGCTGAGGTTTTATGCAAATTAGGATGCGTCCCTCAATCTGCAGCGCGCAAAAGGTGAAGCGAAAGTGTGTGTCTTTGGATTTCGGTCGAGTCCCACCTCAGAGGAGCATTAGGCCTGCACCTGAGGACTATAGAGGGAGTTTCCGTTATGTGCATTGAAATTAGAGCCTGTGTTAGAAGTGCTTGCCCGTTGGTAAGAAGTTTTTGGATTATCATTTGAGTAAATAAAGGTTTCTTGACAACCACGGTTGCACTGAAGATTTGACTAGTTTAGTTTTGAAGCTGAAATTAGCGTATTAATTTAAGAAAGTTGCTGTCGACGTGAAGTATCGAAGAGTTCTATGTAAGTTGAAGTTGGAATATCTCTTAATTATTGAGTTATAGTGATTTATCCTGCTCATTCGACGCGTACTCTAGGCTAAATCTGGAAGTGATTCTATCAATCCCTTGCCCAATTAGTTCAACTAAAAGTGTTTTTAAAGCTTATACTGGAATATGACTAAATTTTAAATGGCGGCTTTTCTGGGTATGCCACAAGATAAAAAAAAAAACCTGCCTAAAAGGGATTTTGTTTCCCGGTCGCTTGTGATTCTGTCTTAGCAGACTTGGCTGTATTTTCGAATTCAATTTTTATTCAGCTAGACATTTGAATTGTTTTCATAGTTCTTCAGGATATGTACCAGAAAGAATGAAAACATATTTTATTATTTTAAGATGACCTGAACAATTGATATATGATATATGTAAGTCGGCAGTAAAAGAATTCTTGAAAATGTCCTTACCGATAGTGAAAGTATGAAACCCGCAGATTCGTATTATGTTCTCACGTAGAGAGAATGTGTCCCTTCCTGGGATTCCCCTGGAATAATAAACGACGATTCGGGGAGGTTCTAGAGGGATCTGGTTTGTGGGGACGATAGCAAACAACGGCTGAAAGTCTTATCGAAAGGGAAAGGAAGATATCACTCCAGATCAACATCACATTATCATTTGATCCGTGTATTCCGAGTTTTTATCAAACTGACCGTACAATATCTCACGATCCTTCTTGAGCTTTAGGATAACGCTCTCTTTCAAAAAAGAATAATATTCTTCCCTTATTATTTTGGGAAAAGAATAACATTTAAAAATGAAGAAATAACAAACGAACAAACAAAAAACGGCAATATTGTTCGGGAAAACATAATTAACTTTTACGATGCGATTTTTGATTTGCAGTGTACTTCCTGAAAGTATGAATGGAATTTATTCCTTTGAAAACTGGATGCTACTCGTGCCTGAAAAACTGGATGCTTTCATTTTATGCTGGAAATATCCGGTATTGCTCTCTTTTGATTAAAAAGTTAAAAGATAGAAAAAAAATCGTTATATCCCCGAAAAATTAGACTTCATAAATTAACTCAGAAAACATCCTTTCTATGGATTAATTTTTTCCCACTTCTCTTTCCATGAAACAAGGATAATTTATTAAATATTGTTATTTATTCATGTATTTTCATGCTCTCTTTGTAAAAACAAATCTGAAAGAGGTTATTTTTAAAGTGCTACATAAATATCTATGGAATTCCCTATTAAATTACATGAAGAAGTGTGTTTATTTTGCCAGAATTCTCTTGAGGTTGATTTTCCAATTCGTTATGAGGATGGTGAAAAAGTGTTTGAAATTTAATTTTTCGGTTCCTTTCTCAGTATGAAAATAACGGTATCATCAACTGTTTTTGTATCCTGAACATTATTTTTGCAATATTTTGATTAGTAAATGAAAAAAAGTAACCGAATAAAAGAAGTATAACCGAGAATTTCTATTTTCAGAGAATACCAGCTTTCTTTAAACTCTTGAGGGACTTTTTTTTTATGGTGAGGGGAAATTGACTTATTTATTTATATTTTTACGATTTATTCATTTTATATTAATAAGAATTCAAAAGAGAAAAAAAAAATAGAAAAACAATAAAAATTCACAAAAAAAATAACTTCCACATTTTTGGCCGCTGATCATTAATGGTAATTTATGAGTGAAATGATTTCTTATAAAATAAAAAACTAACCGTAAATTTCTTTCTTATATTTCTACAAATTATTAAAACTCAATACAGTAAAACCACTCTGTAAAGGCCATCTGCGTTCCATTGAAAATTGGCCCTTATGAGGAGTGGCCCTTGAATAGGGGTGACAAAAAAAAAACAAACAAAACAACAACAACTAAATAAGGGAATCAAAACCTATTATAGGTGAAAAAACTGTTTATTAACATTTTCAAACTCTATATATGATTGAAAAAAATTTTCTATTGAAGTTTGTTTACTTTTCATATTTTTTGTGCGGACAATTTTGGATTCTAATGGTTCTTTTACTTTATGGAACAAATTACTTAACTTTGCATAATTTATTAATGCTTTAGGAGATATTAGTTTATTTATTTCTGTTAGCGTTTCCTGACAGGTGTAAAAATTGTTCTTTAATATGCATTCACAGTTTTAGTAAATGTGGAATCAGTTTTTCTAGATAACCTGTTATCCTTTGTGTGTCCACGACAAAGGGTCAAGTTTCCACTCCAAGCCAACCCCTACAGGTTGAAAGGTCAAACAAAGTGTGAGGAACACCTGTTTGTCTCACTTGTGGAAAAGTTCGTGGTCCTTCATTGTGTTACTAAACCTTCCTCATCTCTCCCTGCCTTCTCTGTTGCAAGTGCAGTTGTTTGCTGAACTCTTATCTTTTGGTTCAGGAATTCAATACATTCGTTTAGGATTTAAGGCACATGTAAAAAAATGGCCTTTATGAGCGGTAGTGCGGCCTCTAATAGGAGTAAATTTAACATTATGTGTATGGAAAAATTTTCGTTCCTAAAAATATTAGCCCTTAATAGAAGTGGCCCTTGAATTATAGGTGCAGATTTCCAAAATTTTCCAGTGGCTCCTAAACCCCAAAAATCCAGTTGCCACATTGTGAAAAAATCGCATAAAAGCAATAACGTTTATATGTGAGAAAAAACTCAGGAATTCAAAGTGAAAAATAGCTTGTTTAGTCTATGTACAGTCGTGGAAAAAAAAAAAAAGTAAACACCCCTACTAACTTCTCAACAAATTATCGTAGAAGAAAGTTACTGGTACCGAACGATTGGAAATAAAGTCTACTTTTAAATGATGTGCATAAAATTTGTTTAAGGGGCCATCTACATATTAAAACGAACCATAACTTTGTTTTTTTCAATAGCAGTACACAATCCTGACAGCATAAATGAAATCTACACTTTCCAATTAGCCTATAAACAAATTTTTATGCAGTTCGTGCCATAAGTTTCCGAGAAATTAATTATTTTAAAGCGAGCGTATTTTAAGGGCTGTATCCAAATTGAAGTTCCGAACTCGATTGTTAACCAAGAGAGCCGCCTTCTTGATCAAGGCACGTTTAAGTGTCAATGAAACCTGTTTGATTACAGGATAGCAGAATAAATTTCAAAAATTTATTCACTTCTATCATAGACGGCCCCTTAAACCATCATTTTGCCATTTTTTAAGCATAATTTGAAAACTACTTGGAAGAAAAATGTGAAATTTTGGATTTCCATAAAGCAGGACTTAATAAATCTAAATCCATAAAAAAAAATTGTATGTTGCAATTCACAATTTTTTCGAATATTAATTTCATAATTCATAACTCATACCATAAAATTATAAAAATTGCAAATTCAACGTATTTATGTTTGGGTATATTAGTATTATTGCTACACAAAAAATTAGCTCATTAGGAGCATAATTTCAGGGGATATAAATAAAAATATGAAAATGTAATTTAACATTAGAAGTACTAAATTTTGAATGTCTATAATTCAAAAACTTATCATTCGAATGACTTGAAGTTTAGTTTCTAATCATATTTTGAACCGAAGATTTGAAATATCTCGTTAAATTTGGGTACTGCCATTGAAAAAAATGAAGTTTGGATTTGTTTTAATATGTAGATGCCCTCCTAAGCAAATTTTATACACACCATTTAAAAGTAGACTTTATTTCCAATCGTCCGGTACCAGTAACTTTCGTCTACGATAATTTGTTGAGGAGTTAGTAGGGGGTGTTTACTTTTTTTTCCCACGACTCTACATGTACAACAAAACATACACTAAATATATCAAATGAAATGAATTATGAAATTTTCTGATTAAATTAAATGAATGTACATTTAATTTAATCAAAAAATTTTCTTAATTCTTTGTGGTGTCCATGTTTAATCATATCTTTTACAACTTTATCATGAACAATAAAAAAATAAGAAAAGCAGTAAATATATCGGCGTTATGGAGGAGACATAATCCCGCGATTGATAAGAAAAAAAAATCCGAAAATCATTCGGCGAAAAAGGGGCATGGCGACTTAGAAGTTAGTTTCAAAAGCAAAAAATGTAGTCGCCACGTGGCGACTGGCGACCGTGAATCTACACCTATACCTTGAATAAGGGTGGCCTTTAAAAGACGTTTCACTGTATAATTAATATATCTGATATTATTTTTATCAAATATTAACGATTTGTTCAAATAATTCAACAACATAACTAACTAAACTCTGTGGCTATACAATTCAAGAAGGATCTGGGCCGACAGTGCCCATCTCTGTTTTCTTGACCCTGGGCCCCGATGTGTTATGCAGCATGCGTCCCGGCCAGGTGGTCATCCTAACGCGAGACCCTCGGTGTTTAGTTCCTAAGCATGCTTGGTACTCATTTTATCGACCCCAAAGGGATGAAAGGCTGAGTGAACCTTGCCCAGTCGGGAGTCGAACTCTCGACCTGCCGTGTGGCAGACAGGCGTGCTGACCACTACATTACTGGGCTTAATTCAACAACATAGACTGCCGAAAAGTTACTTCACGCGTTTTTTATATCTTTAACTGTATATCAGTGTAGCCAAACTATAAAATTTTTATTTCTCTTGTTAAGGGATTCTGTAGTGAATAAGTTATTATCAAATTTTTATTATTTTTATTTTTGACAGTAATCTATACTAATAAAAGAACAGATCGCTCTCTGTGTGTGTGTGTGTGTCGGCGATGGTTAGCAAAATCTACGGCACGTACGAGGTTCAAAATTTTTGTGCGAAGAGAGTCCAAGGCCTTTCCTAATGTACCTGGCCCTCAGAATTTCAAAATTCTAATTATTAGCTGAGTAATTAATTTATAAACGCAACTCACTTTCATAAAATATACGCTTTTTTCTCGGCTTTTTTCAATCCGCTTGCTTTCGGTTGGTTGGATGTATAAAGTTTTCTCAGAAGAAATTAAATAAACCGGGATAGCAATGACCATGGAGGAATGAGATAGATGGAGGTGCAGTAAGATGGTTGGGGGTGACGCCAAAAAAGTAACCCTAAAATCCGCTACAGAAAGCCCAAACAAAACCACGTGCTTTGACACGCCTATCAGTTCAAACCGGTTTAAACCTGTATTTCTTTGCTTTCATTTTTTACCGTCGGAAATTGTTATTCAAGATATGATTAAAATTTCGATAAAAGATGACTTATGCGCTGTTATAGGATGCAGTACTAGATCAGAATGTGTCAAAGATACTAATATATGTCACTTCACAGAATTATTTGATTATTTTATCACATGTTTTTTAAATATAAATATCTTAAGCGTCTTTTAAGATTTTACTTGAAAGGGAAACATTCTTTCGTTTTTGTCCTATAATCGTTTGCACTTGAAAATCTAGATTTTCGATTAATATTTGTAATTTAAGTTTTCATACATAATTTTAAAAGAATGCTTTCATCATTACATTTTATCTGTTTACATGCAATTATTAATATGCTGTTAAAAACAAATAAAGACGTTTAACTAAATTAGTAGCGATTGATACAGTCAAAAATGGGGCCTATTTGAAGAGCAATCACAAAATTTCATTCCATCAAAGAAACTCCATTAATCAGTTTGAATTACTTGAGTTTTGAAACATATTATTATTTGCAAAAAAAAAAAAAAAAGTTCCCTGACAGGAAAATTTTAGCTGTAAGAATGAAATTATTATCAATAAATGCTTGGCTCGCATTTGAGTAATTGGACTTGACCTTTCGATACAAAGTTTTATTTTTCACAAAATTGTTATGCATTTCTCAAGGATAACTTTTTCTTTTCAGAAAATTGATACCAAAAGAAAAACAAAACTTCCATCTATACCATTCTCAAAACTTTCTTCTATCTCATACATTTTAATACTTCAAAATTCGCTATCACGCTGCCAAAATTAAATGGCAATCTATTCCAGGGATGAGAGCGCTCCGACCCAAATGACCGATTACTACCACTAAATTTTAATAGTATTTCTCGCATTACTTAATGAACGAATTTTTTATATTTAAGAAAGTAAAGTATACGATTAAAATTTAGTGGTAGTAATCGGTCATTTGGGTAGGAGCGTTCTCATCCCTGCTATTCCCATCATGAGGATTCTAAAGATATGAATTTCCATGCATTAGTTCTTGAGATATGGCTATCGCTGAAATCGTGTAAATCCAGCAAACTGCAGCCTAGCAGCACCACCTATTTGGTGCTTTACACTAAAACCTATGATGCACCAAAACCACCAAACAACAACATTTGTCAACGTCAAACTGAATCTGAAGTTTGGGGAGAATCCGTGCATTAGTTTTTGAGATAGAGCTATTGCGAAAATCATGAAAATTCTAGCGTAGCAGCGTCACCTATTGGGCGATTAACACCAAAATCTATCAGCAACAACTCGTGTTAACATCTAACTAAATCTGAAGTTAGATGAAAATTCGTGCATTAATTCTTGATAGAACTATTGCGGAAATCGTTCAAAATGCAGTACAGCAACGCCACCTGATGGGCGATTTACACCAACACGCAATCAGCACCAAGTCATATCAAGGACTAACTGAATCTGAAGTTTGATGAAAATCCGTGCATCAGTTCTTGAAATAGAGCAATGCGGAAATCGTGTAAAACCTACAAAATGCAGCATGGCAGCGCCACCTGTTGGGCGATTTACACCAAAACGTAATAAGCATCAACTCATATTAAGGACCAACTGAACCTGAAGTTTGATGAAAATCCGTGTATTAGTTCTTGAGATACAGCTGTTGCTGAAATCGCGAAAAATGCAGCATAGCAGCGCCACCTGTTGGGCGATTTACACCAAAAACTAATCATCACAAATTTATGTTAGGGACTACATGAATATAAATTTTTATTAAATTCCGTGCATTAGTTCTTGTGATAGAGCGCCCACAAAATTTGTGTCACATACTGACAAGTACATTAGATACAGTACTGTATCCGAATCTTTTGTGTGTCCTTGTAAATGAACGATAAATACTATACACATCATAATTCACAGCAAGTAATACTGTAGTAAATCTGAGTAATTTATGTCTATTCCATTACATTTGAGTAACATAATATCGCTGTAAACAGTCCCCCCCCCCCCAAACCCTATATCATTATGTAACGGAATTCTTTTGTGTGGCCTTGTAAATGAATAATAAATGCTTTGCAAACCCCATATTCTACAAAATGCATGTTTTACTGCACTTTATAACTGAATATCAATTTCTTTATGTTTTAAATTGTCTAGCATCATTAAAATGCACTTGAAACGATTTTTCCCATTGACCGTAATGTAACAGAATACTTTTTACCGCCCATGCAAATGAACTATATAAGTGCCACACATTTTTTTTTCAATAGCGATCACGCTATAGTAAACGTCAATAACATATAAAAAATGCAGGGTGATCCCAGTATATTTACAAGAGTTAGAGCTCGGCCAGAAGGCCGTACAAACCGAAGACAAACATTTTTCATCTATTAAAGGTATATATAAATATTTTACAGACATACATACAATAAATACAATAAACCCAACTGGAGTGAAAAATTAGCCAGAGCCAGGAATCGAACCCGGGACCACTGCATTCCAGGCAGTCGCTCTAACCACTGAGCTACTCCGGCCGATGCCTGAGTCTGCAATTTCTCCCTAATAAACCATGTTGGGGAAGTCACCGGCCATTTACAACAGCCTTGGATGACCGGACAACGATGAATAGATTTTACTATTACATCGATCTACGAAATATAATAATAAACACACATACTACAATATACATTAAAACACACATTCACACATAAATAACGCCTGCATTCAACAGTTAAAGGTATATATAAATATTTTACAGACATACATGCAATAAATACAATAAACCCAACTGGAGTGAAAAATTAGCCAGAGCCAGGAATCGAACCCGGGACCACTGCATTCCAGGCAGTCGCTCTAACCACTGAGCTACTCCGGCCGATGCCTGAATCTGCAATTTCTCACTAATAAACCATGTTGGGGAAGTCACCAGCCATCTATTCGACAGCCTTGGCCGGAGTAGCTCAGTGGTTAGAGCAGCAGTCTTGTATACTGTGGTCCCGGGTTCGATTCCTGGCTCTGGCTAATTTTTCACTCCAGTTGAGTTTATTGTATTTATTGTTCGTATGTCTGTATAATATTTATATATACCTTTAACTGTTCAATGCAGGCGTTATTTATGTGTGTATGTGTGTTTTATATATTGTAGTATGAGTGTTTTATTATAATTATCGTAGATCGATGTAATAGTAAAATCTATTCATCGTTGTCCGGTCATCCAAGGCTGTCGTATAGATGGCTGGTGACTTCCCCAACATGGTTTATTAGTGAGAAATTGCAGACTCAGGCATCGGCCGGAGTAGCTCAGTGGTTAGAGCAGCAGTCTTGTATACTGTGGTCCCGGATTCGATTCCTGGCTCTGGCTAATTTTTCACTCCAGTTGGGTTTATTGTATTTATTGTATGTATGCCTGTAAAATATTTATATATACCTTTAACTGTTGAATGCAGGCGTTATTTATATGTGAATGTGTGTTTTAATGTATATTGTAGTATGTGTGTTTATTATTATTTTTCATCTATGTTGGAAAGAGTTAAAGAAAGAAAATTTTCAATAATACAATTTTTAGTTGTTATCAATTTTTTTCAATATTTTATTTAATCCTTTTTTGACATTTATTTATTGCCAATTTTCCAATTTTAATTATTTTAAAAGCAAACATCTATTTTAATAAATAACAACACAACAAAGACTCTTTGAAAAATGTACCATTTTTTCTTAAAATATACTTCAGCTGTAATTCACCTCTTTGAATTCGTCTTATTAATACAAAATCCCTCCCACGTGCTTGTGTTGTTTGGGCTTTCTTGGACGTTTAAATTTGAGCGATAAATGGTTTCATATTGCAAACCTTTTTAACGGCATACTGCAACTCCATCTATCTCTTTCCTTCATGAACAATGACATTGGGTCTGTTCGGAAGTGCAGTTCGCGCCGAGCGCGCGCTCAGAAGTTTTTACCATGGAGTAGGTCTTATCGAAGAAATGAATTTTAAAATAATTCAATTATTTCATTATTTTTATGGTTCAAAACAGGTAAAACCAACGAGTATATTTCTTTATCCTTCCAAAAAATTGTTTTCGTAACAGAGGTGCATGCATATGTTCACTCAGATAAAATCCAAAATATTCGGAAAAAGCATCACGTGACCTACTTCATCTAATTTAGCCCGTTCAGTGTTTAAAAGTTTGATAACCAACTACTCAGAAAATTTTTTATGGGCGATTTGATCACGTGATTGTGCATTTTGTTTATGTTTTATGGAGGATATTCCATTTACGTTTTGATCAGGTGGTCAAGGTAAAAACTTCTAGCGTAAAGAAGGGAAGGCTCCGTAGACGTGTAAAATAAATCCCAGCTAGCCAATGACACAGTTCATGAGGAAAAGCAGTAGTATCTTCTCTTCGTATCAGTTAGAAGTTCCTTGGGTAAATTATCGGTATCACGTGACTTTTTTCAGCCTCGAACACAGATTTGGAATATTCTCCATTGGTTGAGCTTTGTCTGGTAGGTTGATTGGTACAATTTAACAATCCAACTGGTGATCTAAAAATTTTAACTTTTTAACAATTTTCTTTTTATTTATTTAAAAATGATTTATCAGTTGCTTTATATCTTCGGTGATAAATAGAATGCTGTTAATAAACCAAGATTGTGATATCAACATATGAGATTTGTTTTTAATCTACTATACTGGATGGATTTCAATGGAATTTGAACTGTTAATTAGACAGTTTTCCAGAGAAGGTTTTAATATATCTATACTAATAAAAAAATAAAATCGCTTTGTGTGTGTGCGTCTTTCGGCGATGGCTAGCGAAATCTACCGCACGTAGAAGTCTGAAAATTCAGGAGTGATTAGTCCACGACAGGCCCTGATGCACCCAAGGTTCAGAATTTAAAAATTTTTAAGGGCCGGGGCCCCTGGGCCCCTTTAAGTTTTTATGCACTAAATTTTTAATAACATGCCTCTTTTCTATCCGATCTTCTTCGTTTTTGGGGTGAATTCTCCTTTCAGTTTTTACCCCATTTCTACATTGCAGTTAAGACCCTGATACTCTTGCAAGGGGCTCGGTATAGGGCCCCTTGATGTTTAGTGCACTAAATTGTTAATAAATTGCTTCCATTTTATCCGATCTTCATTTTAGGGATACTTTCTCCATTCAGTTATTCTCCCGTTTCTACATTTCAGTTAAGACCATGTGCCCGTCTAGGGTCCCGTAGGGCCCGGTCCAGGGCGCCTTAAATTTTTTGTGTGCCATGTGTTTTTCACACCCCAATTTTCTCACTTTGGCAGTGCGTAATTTTAAAGTTGAGTCTTGAACTCTTCTCCCTAGACCAACACTCACATAATATTATTGGGGCCCAGTGACCTTTTTTAAGCATTTCCCCAATTTTTTGCGCATTTCTTTCAAATTATATTTTAATGATTAATTCATACCCTATGCTTAAATTGACGAATCGAAGATCTAATACGCTAAGTACTAAAACTTAACATGTTTTCATGTTAGGGCCCTGTTCTCAACTATCAGTTGGCCCCTTTTGGCCCCCTATTATAACTCCCTTAAAAATAGTCCGATTTACTAGCTTTTTTTTCTAACAACATCTTAGGTTCTCCAACTATTACATGAACGACAAAATATAATTTCAGACTTCAGCTACTGCAAATTTTGAATATTAATCGCCTTCTTGGGCCCTTGGTGAAGCTTCTTTAAAAATGATCCGAATGTCTTGCAATTTTCTTTAACATAGTTCTAGCATCATCTGTTTACTTTAGAAACTACTAAAAAGTATATTTATACTAAACTACCTGCAACTTAAGTCCCTGACCCCTTGGGATCCGGTACAGGGCCCCTCGAAGCTCTTGCACCATAAAGTGTTAACAGACTGCCCCTCTTAATCCAATCTTCATTTTTGAAACCATTTTTTCAATTTATTTATTCTCCCGTTTCTATATTCCAGTTAAAATCCTGGGGCACCCTAGGGTCCCGTAGGGCTCGATCCGGGGCCCGTCGAACTTTTTGCTTGCCATGCATTTTTCACCCCCTAATTTTCTCACCTTCTCATTGCATAATTTTAAAACTGAGTTTTGGACTCTTCTTTCTGGACCAACACCTTCATATTTGTATTGGAGCCCTAGGGCCCTTTATAAGCATTTACCCCATTTTGTGCGCGCTTCTTTAAAATATTATTCTAATGATTAATTCATACCCTATGCTTAATTTTAACTAATTGAAAATATAAAACGCTAAGTACTAAAACATTTAAACATGTTTTCGAGTTAGGGCCCTGTTCTTAACTATCAGTTGGCACTTTTGGAGCCCCCTATTATAGTTCCTTTAAAAATAGTCCGATTCACTAGTCTTTTTTTCTAACAACATCTTAGGTTCCCCAGCTATTACATGAACGAAAAAAAAAAAAATCAGACTTCTACTACCATCAATTTTGAATATTAATCGCCTTCTGAGGGCCCTTGATGCAACTTCTTTAAAAATGATCCGAATTCCTTGCAATTTCCTTTTCCATAGTTCTAGCGATCTGATTACTTTAAAAACTACTAAAAAGTGTCTTTATACCAAACTACATGCCACTTAAGTCCCTTCTCCCTTGGGGCCAGGTACAAGGCCCCTTGAAGCTTTTGCAACATAAATTATTAATAAATTGCCCCTCTTAATCCGATCTTTATTTTTGGAACCATTTTTGCATTTAGTTATTCTCCTGTTACTATATTCCAGTTAAAATCCTGGGGCACCTTAGGGTCCTGTAGGGCTCGATCCGGGGCCCTTTGAACTTTTTGTATGCAATGTATTTTTTACACCCTAATTTTCTCACAATCTCATTGCATAATTTAAAAATTCAGTTTTGGACCCTTCTCCCTAGACCAACACCCTCATATTTTTATTGGGGCTCTATAGCCCTTTTTAAGCATTGATCCCATTTTAGCGCATTTCTTTAAAATATTATTCTAATGATTATTTCATACCTTATGATTAATTTTAACTAATTGAAGATCTAAAACGCTAAGTACTACAACATTTAAACACGTTTTCATGTTAGGGCCGTGCTCTCAACTATCAGTTGGACCCTTTTGGGCCCCCTGTTATAGCTCATTTAACACGTTGAATGCCACGGTGACTGACACCGAAGCGCTGAAAAATTTACAATGTTTTAAGTAATTTTTTAAAAAGTATAATCCTGTAATAAATAAGAGGTTGGTAAATTTTAAATAAATTTTCAGTAATTACTTAAAACAATATATATATATATTTTAGTTTTATATCATATTTTAGACGTCAGTCATCGGTGAATGAAGCGTTTTAAACGAAAAATTCAGTGTCAGTCACTGATGTGGCACTTAACGTGTTAAAAATGGTCCGATTCACGATTTTATTTCTAACAATTTCTTAGGTTCTCCAGCTACTACATGAGCAACAAAAAAAAAAAAAAAAAAAAAAAATTGCAGACTACGAATTTTGAATATTAATCGTCTTCTCGGGGCCTTTGTTGCAGCTTCTTTAAAAACTATCCTATTCTATTGCAATTTTCTTTAACTTAGTTTTAGCGTCTTCCAGCTACTTTAAAGCCAGTAAAAAATTTTCAGATACCCAACTACATTCCAGTTAACACCCTGGCCCCCAGGGCCCGGTCTTTCTTTATACCTCAGCTACCACCTTTTTCGAACATTAATGTCCTTTTCCAGCATCATCTTACGTCTACTCACTACAGCCGTAAATTAAAAATCGCATTATTTTAAAGGTAACTTTAGATAAGAGATTCCATCCGTTTATTAAATATCGTGTTAATGCTAACAGTAATTCATGATATTTACAAGGGGAGGGGGAATCTTCCACCGCTTGGGGGCGCTTTATTGCCTGGGGTTTAAGGGCCCAATTTCAACGGCATTTGCTTCCTTCAACTTAGATTACAATTCAGCTACTTTCTGTATTATGAAATTTTATCTTAGACTTTAGTTACCAACATTTTCTAACATTAATTGTGCATTCTTTTTTTTTTATTATTCTATGGGCTTGATTCCTGCGAGGTTTGGCTCACTCAAATTTGTTTTCGATTGTCTCCGGCACATGCGGGCACTTCCGGTAAATGCTGCCATAGGTAGCGGGGACCTAGATTACAGGTTCGTTCCGAAAGAAGTTTGATGGGAACACACTAGGCGTTGCGGAAGGAAATGGGGCCTCCGAAATTAGGTTCATTTAAAAGAATTTTCAAAGATATAAAATCATGCAAACTTAAGTTTTGTTTAAGGTTATTATTTACTAACCCCGGGCAACGCCGGGCGGGTCTGCTAGTTAGAATTATAAAAAAACTAAATATGTGGCCAAGGGTGTGAAGAGGCTAATTTACCCATCTACATCTGATATATTAAAAAGTTTATCTAAAATCCTTGGAACATAAATCGTGATTAAGTCAATTTTTATTGATAAACATTTTTTATACTGGGTACTCATGCCAAATTTCAAGTTGCTAGCCCTTGCAGTATCACAAAAATCACAATAAAAATCACAATTTAGAATGTACCTTGCTCCTGCAACCCACAGGTGGTAGTGACATCGACATGAAATTGAACCTATGTTGAAGCAATGGCTGTCACCATCAATTTCCAACCAATACTTTTGAAATTGGTTTGGTACTTCCTGAGATTGCGTAGAAATCGTAATTTAGAACGTTTTTAGAACGCTTTTCGCCTATTTTAAATTTCGAATGTTTAGGAAACGTTCTTAGAGATCATTTATATCTTACAAGTAATAACCATGCCAAATTTCAAGTTGTTAGCCCCTACAGTATCACAAAAATGGCAATTTAGACCGTTTTTTGCTCCTGAAACCCCCAGGTGGTAGTGACACCTGGGGGTGAAATAAAGCATATGTTAGAGCAAGGGGTATTACTATCGATTTCCAACCATTGCTTTTGAAATCGGTTTAATATTTCCTCAGATTCCGTAGAAATCGCCATTTAGAACGTTTTTAAGAACGCTTTTCGCGCATTTTCCCCTCCTTTAACTTTCGAATTTTTAAAGAAATGTTCTTAGAGATCATTTATATCTAATAAAGAACTACCATGCCAAATTTCATGTTTCTAGGTCCTTCAGTAACACAAAAATTGCATTTTCAGAAGGTTTTTTCTCTTGTACCTCCTTTGGGATAGTGGCATGGACATAAGATATAGCCTATGTTGGAACAGCGACTAAGATTTTGATACCATTTTGATGATACCAAGTGATACCATACTCATTTTGATACCAATAATTTCGAAATCGGTTTGATACTTCCTGAGATTGTGTAGAAATCGCCATTTAGAACGTTTTTCAGAACGCTTTTCGCGCATTATCACGCCTTTTAAGTTTAGGATTTTTAAAGAAATGTTCTTAGCGATCATTTTTACCTTATAAGTAACTAACTTCCAAATTTTACTTTCAGTAACACAAAAATCGTATTTTAGAACGTTTTTTGCCCCGCGCTCCCTCTTTGGGGTAGTGACATCGAAAGAAAAATAGCTTATGTTGGAGCATCATTTTGACACCATTACTTTTTAAAATCGGTTCGATACTTCCTCAGATTTCATTAAAATCGTCATTTAGAACGCTTTTCGCGCATTTTCACCTCTTTTAAATTTCAAAGAAATGTTCTTAGAGATCATTTATATCTAATAACTAACTACCATGCCAAATTTCATGTTTCTAGGCCCTTCAATAACACAAAAATCTCATTTTTAGAACGCTTTTTGCTCCTGCGCCCCTTTTGTGGTAGTGGCATGGACATAAGATATAGCCTTTGTTGGAACAGGGACTAACACCATCATTTTGATTCGCATTACTTTTGAAATCGGTTTGGTAGTTCCAGAGATTACCTCCTACAAATAAACACATAAACAAACAAACTTTACTTCTTTATAATGTTAGTATAGATTTCCGCTGACACAGCCTTCAATTCTTTTTTAATCTGAAGCAATTTGAGTCATACAATTGCTAACTATAGCAATGATCTATTCTTTCGCTCCGTCCATGAACACACATACACACACACACAAAAAAAAGTGCTTCCAAATTTCTAATACTATTTATGAACTCATGATCAATTTAAGTGCTAAAACTTACTGATATATTACCTCCTACGTTTGAAAGAATGAAATCTGCGAAAGAATACTGATGAAAAACCATTAAATTATATGACGAAGCTTCTGACACCGTAGGTATTTTGTCAGAATTCCCTTGAGGTTGCTTCTCCATTTTGTTATAAGAATGGAGAAAAAGTGTAGGAAATTTAATCTTTCGGTTCCCTTCTCGGTATGCAAACAACGGTATCATTAACCGTCTTTTATCCTGTGGGCATTATCCTTAGAATATTTTGGTTAGTAACTGAATAATCGTCGAGAGTTTCCACTGCCGAAGAATCCCAGCTTTTCTTAATCTTCCCCATCTATACGTGGATAGAATAAGACGTTTTCCCTAAAATCCCCGGAACATAAAACGCGAGGGGAGTATTGAAGAGGGATCAAGTTCATGGGCATGAAACAACAGGAGGGCTCGGGGTGCATCCACTTAATAGAGGGAAGATTCTTTAAGTTTATCGAAGGTGTATCAGTATGTCTTAATGTATAGCAAAGCAAAATGCAATCATCCGTCCCTTCACAAGAATAATATTATTTTTAGAAAGAACGGGTTCAACTTTCTTTACAAAGTCCGGCTTGGTGTCGTCAAATATTTAATGCACCTTTAACATGCTTTCTCTCTTCCATCCCCTCCCTTTTCCCCCTATCTGTCTTTTAACAAAATTTCTTACAATATCTTATATGCGCAGACTCTTAAGAGGTAACCTAACACTTAACCCGTTCGGGACCACGGGTGCATATATACACCACCATCAAAAAGTGCTTACACCGCTTGAGTTTGATACCAGTAAAAAATAAAAATAAAATTGATTTTATTTAATTACGACATTTTCGTGATTTATAAAGTTAAGTCAAATAATTAACAAAAAGTGGTGCAAAACGAATAAAATTCGTGTAAAAGATGCCGGTACTGAACGAGTTAAAAAATAAGTTCAAAATTTGCATAAAATATCTTTTTTCAGATTTATAAAATCCTTATATTCTAAAACAGTGTATCATAGCAAAATTTCAGTGTCATTTCTCTGTTAGAATAGCAAGGGGCTGTACATATATAACGTTATCGTTGTAGGGACTTACGGTGTGGGTATTTGATATCGTAAGATATCTGTAGGGGGAGGGGGAGTTTGTGATTTGATATCGTTATCACTTTTGATCCAATCAGAATTTTCTTTTTTGGTAACATTTTCATTGTATCAAAATAGTCTGTTA
The DNA here is from genome assembly GCA_963932465.1 of Maratus speciosus. Taxonomy (NCBI): domain Eukaryota; kingdom Metazoa; phylum Arthropoda; class Arachnida; order Araneae; family Salticidae; genus Maratus; species Maratus speciosus. Next base: position 484,655,952 of record OZ010790.1, on the reverse strand, counting down.
ACTTTTTCTAAGTCTTTTATCTATTTTTATAAAAATACAAAGTTATTATCAAAAACATTAAATAATTACAAAATCATTTTATTCCAAAATATGGAATATCCCCAACGTTCGGCATTCTTCCGCCATATGTGAATGCAATGCGTTGTTAGAGAAACCAAGGTGCAAAATGATACTTGGTATGCTTACTAGTAAAAAAGGGAGGGAATGGTGTTCACCTGTTTTGTTGATAAGAAGTTGTGTTTACCCCCTCTTCGTACAGGGGGCCAGTGCAAGAAGACAATATTACTGTTCAATGCGTTATGTAACGAAAAGCTATTATTAAATACTTTTAAATAGTATTTCCTTAACGTGTTATTTGATACAAAGTTATTTCATGCATAATAGTGATATCATATTGGCATCGCTTCATTTAAATCAGTGAAATATGCGAAAAATAAATGTTTATCATTGCGAACGTATAAAAAGAAAAAATTGTAAAAGTAAAAAGTTTATTTATATACTGATAATGATATCATTAGGGGGAGAGAGGATGCAAAATTGCCAAAAAGTTGATGATGTTATATATGCACAGCCCCAAAACAACAGCAACTGTTTTTACAAGCTGTTTTTTTTTTTTTTTTTTTCAATGAGTTTTTCTATCTTATGAAAATTTCAAATGTATTTACATTATTTTTTCTTTTTTTGTAAACCAGTTTCTTTCAATATTACCATCTTTGAAATATTAAGCCTTTAGCTAATGCTTATGAAGTTTTTTGAAAATTTTTCCAGTTGAACATTATATCGCTCATCCTCAAGAAAAGTGACACATCTCGGCTAAGTAAATTTCACAGGAGAAACAAACGAAAATGTGCATGCTTTGACTGTAACATGAAATTATATCACTCAGTTCTGCATGCAGGAGTAAAAATGTGCATAAAAGCGTAAACCTTTAAGAATAAAGACGTAGATGAGGTTTAGAGGGTTGAGTAATTTTACCTCCCCACACAATCTACCACCCCTCCTGTGGTCACGAATGGGCATATAGCGATTTTCCATATAACGTACACATGAAAATTTTTCTGTAGCAAGACGGTCCTATTAGAGCTATGTACTATTATGACAAACAATTTGTTTAGTGCAGTAAAACGCAAAATGAATTTTTGCGAGAGGTGTCGCTTTTCTTGCAGATGAACGATATTACTTGTAAGAGATTTAGGGACGGTTTTATAATATAATGAAAAAGCTTAATAAAATTCAATTTGTGATTTCTTTTTTTTTTAACCATTTGGAAAAATGGTTATTGTCCTCTGTCAGGGTAGGAAATCAAAAACATATGTGAAGCGTTTTATTGGTTGAATCCGCATTTTATTCATTTTCTGATTGGTCTATACAGTAATCGGTATTTTCCCTTTACTTTCAACAGAGATGGATACTTCTGTTGACACTATGACAAAAAAGTAATAAAAACTACAAAAAAAAAAATCAATAACTCAGAAACAAATTGAGATACAGCTTTCAAACAAATTGCATTTAAAAGTACATTTTTTTCTCTATACGACGGCGTAAAAAGTAATATTGTGGGATGTTTAGAAGTTTAAGAATGAAATTTCATTTAATATTGGTCGTCAGATTTCTTGGAAATCTGACGATGGAAAAGCCTTTTCCCGAACAGCCAATGAAATGTTTGGATAATACGTAAGTTTCAAGGTGGATAATACGAAAGGCGCGCCACATACCAGTGAGACATGCAACAAAAAAGCGTGAGGCATGCGACAATTTCACCCTGTTAACAAAGAAAAAACCGGTTTGAACAGCAGACTTTGTCTCCTGTCTTACAATTATTGTCGCATGTCTCTCTGGTGTGTGGCGGGGTGTACATCAATTGCGCCTACGGTGGGAGGAGATCATAAATTGCGCCTACAGCTTCGGCCCCTTCTGTATGAACTGCGCTCGAAGGGGGTGAGATAAGCAATCCATCATTTTATTGAGGGTTGCCTTAAAGAGTTATTTTTCCCAAAAAAGTCTTCTGGATGCAAATTCGGCCATGGTAAATCTTGGCGACAATAATCACAATACTTAAGGTCTGTATTCATCTAGCATTGCATTATATCTTATGAGATATTCAACGTAATGAATACAAATAAAATATTACTACAGGATACTTACTAATATTTACTACGAAAGAAGGGGACTTCTCATTTAAATAGCGCGGTGCAAACTGCCGCCCCAAATTTTGTTAGCTCTTTCAAGGTATTTCAAGAAATATCTAATGTTAATTTTAAAAAAAACACACCATTGTTAAGAAAATTTTTATTTTGACTTGTAACATTTGGATAAAAAGTGTTTTTCCCTTTTCAATGACAAAAAATGCTGAAAATACATAAAATTCAAGTTATCATAACTCGGTAAGTTTTATTTGTACAAAAATGAAACTTTTATTGTTTAATTATTAGTACACGAAGAAAGTTTTACTAAATATATAGTATTTAAATCCCGTAAAAAAATTAAATTTCTGTAACTTTTAAAAATAACATTTTATATATATATGCAGTAAAAACCCGGTTATCCGAAAATCTGCTTAACCGAAAGCCCTTAAAATTCCTCAAAGTCCTTTTTAAATGTGAAAAATTTTATTGCCAACACTATTTTGACCGATGTCAAATGACAACTTTTAACATATTTTGATTTATGATTAATATTTTATTTGTAAGTTTTAGATCAAACAATTCCAAATCATTTTTAGTACATTGAAGAGTTGTTTTAATACTTATTATCTTTAAAAATTAAAAGGAAAATAAATAAAAATCAAAACTTTGAAAGGTGTTATTGGATGTGGGTAGAAATAGTGTTAAAAAAGCATGTTCTTTATGAAAATAATAAACAGAGTCAACTTACTTATTTTGTCAATTGCGTAATTTCGGGCACTTTATTAGATAGACACGTACGACACTTCATCTTTTTTACAAAATACGTTGTGATTTTCTTTTGTTTTTTAACTTTGCATCGTTTCAATGCTGCTTTATCAAGTCGGCATCGGCGCAGTTAGCCGGTCTCCGTGTGGCGCGCCTAGTTTCAGGAAATCTGACGAGTCGCAGGCGATTTTTGTCGCTTGCAATTTTTACGTGTAATAACACTATTAATGTTTAATTCATGGCGTACGTAATGTATGATCAACTCTGTGCGATTTTTTTATGTCTTAAATTTTAGTCTTTTAAAAAATCATTTCCCAAATGGTCGTTGTAATTTGTTAAATTGCATTTTTTTTTTTTTTCGCACATATGATTCTAGTTAAAATAGCCTTTCTTGAGAACTAATGCCATAAAGTAAAATGTAAACCCCAAATTTGCTGATTACTTTAATAGTGATAAAACATGAAAAATTGAAGCAGCAAAGTTAATAAATAAAACAGATTTAGCAAAACATGTTTTTGTAAAATTTTTCATGAATTTAACTTTTCCAAAGATTAAATGTATTGTTTCAACAGTAATAAAATTAATTTTCGAAAAGCTACTACTAGTAAAAATATGTTTTTGTAGTATTGAACTTTTTAAATTTTAATTTTCAGTAATTACTAGGAAAAATTAGTCATTGGGGGCCACCGTGTGATACCGTGATCGTGGATATGCATAATATAAAATATGAAAATAAAACATTTGTAAACTATTTATAAAATGCATTGCAATTCCAAAATAAAATTTAAACGTATATTGAAATATTTTTTAATACATAGTAACGCTGTATTACTGAATTGCGGTTACTACTTGATTATCCCGTTGACCCATTTCGACAAGTTAAATTATATAAATCGCCAAACTAATCGCAAAATTATACAAATTGGCATACTTTTTATTTTATATAACAAACGAACAAATGAATTAGTAAAAGATTAATACAAATACAAATAAATTGTCGAATTAAAAATTACTTGATGACGTAACAAACACGTGTAACGTGTTTAATGTCAAATGAATGGGACATTTACGATAAGCCATAATTGGCATTTAATCTTATAGTTTGGCGATAGCTTTTAGGTCGACGGGATAATCAAGTAGTACCGAATTGCGTAAAATAAACATCCTTATAACTCAAAAAATGATAATTATATTAACTTACAGTTTACTGCGTCGGATTAAGCGTCTCATTTCCGATTAAAATATGTACTTGAATTGAAATCCGAATAAAGTACAGGGTCATGAAAAATCGGAGAGTGCGTAAAATATGATTACAAATATTTCGGCAACTAATTATCCGATTGACTTCATTCTTTATGCATAATTTATGTTTTTTTTATTCGAAAATTTTTATATACCTTTTATCAGAACGAATATTTCGAGAGTCCGAAAAAATAGTTTCGGATAATCGAGGTTACTGATATTTAATAGGCTTCTTTCCATTATTACATACTAGGTACACATCAAATTTCAAGCCTCTATCTCAATTTGTTCGGGAGATAGAGCGTTTACAGACACACAGGCAGATGGACAGCATTTTTTCCCCTAAAAATATGATTTTCAGAATCTCTAGTGTCTGAAACGTGTAAATTCGTCAATTCTTTTTTTCGATTTTTAAAACGATTACAAGACTTACCCTATACTACGTATAATGGGTAAGTAAAAAAGATAAAACATGTTAATTTTTAATAATTTTCTTCCAATACAATTTGCGATTGTTAACCTCGTGGTTTTTAACCCCTTGAAGGATGGTGGTATATTAAACATACCACTTAACTTTACTCCCAAATGCCACAACAGTACCAGAATTTCGAAATAAAATTTTGCTTTTATAATGTACGCGAAGAAAAGCTTTTACTAATGATATTTATTTTTCAAATAAATTTGTTCGTAATTCTAGAACCTCAGCCGTCCCACCCACTTTTCCGAGTCCAACAAGTGGATGCACACTCGGCCATCAGTGCTACCAGGACCGATACGTTCGCATCACTCTCTTATGTCAGTCTCCACCTTTAACGAGATAACTAGTAAGTGACCACGAACTTTATCCCTAGCCAGTGACAAGTCAGCGAATCAACTGCATACAGGATCAATATTTACCTCCCGCCTACCTGAAGCAGAGGCCAAAGAAGTGTGTTGGATTCCCTGATTCCCTTTTCCATGGACACGGGCAGGGCCTGATTAATGCACGGGCCTTCGGGGCCTCGGCCCTGGGCCCACCAATTTCAGGGGCCCACAGATTTGTGTGTATTTTCTCACAATTTAAGTTTTTCCACTGTTTGCATTTTATATTTTGGTCCCTCACGTAAAAAAAAAGTTTTACTGTAATAAAAAACCTCCATATTTAATTTTTCTGTAAATGTCCTTTTCAATTTGAGAGTACCTATAATTTTCAAAACTTACCGTATTCAGAAAATCAAATTTGGGGAAAATGCCAAAAACTGCATACTGTGTCTATTCATTTCAATATAAACGAGGATTTTACAATGTCAGAATTATAGTTTAAAATGATTACTAGACTGTTAGGGAAAACACAATTTTTATGGTTTTTGATAAGGCGAGTTTTGAAAAAGACGTCCTCATTTATTCTGCAACATAAACTGTGGATCATAGATGTTTGTGAATTATACAAATGCTTATTTGAGAAAGTGGACGGTAATTCATTTTCTTGATTATTCTTGTAAGTTAATTTTTTTTTTGTAAACTTGAAACTTTCACCCAAACAAGTTTGTCAACTCATCCAATAAACCTACTTTTTTTCTGAAAATGTCGCCGGGAATGGGGAGGTAGGGGGGCCCAACTTTTTAACAGGCCCTGGGCCCAACTTCAGCTTGATCGGGCTCTGGACACGGGTCACTACGTACGTAAACGCGTAGGTGTTTTACAATTCTCCTTAAGTCGATTTAGACAGGATGACATAGGCTTATGGAGAATTGCTTTCAAGCCCCAATAGGAACCACAACGAGAGTGAAACAACAACAACAACAACAACAAACAGGGACACGGTTCACCACGTCCGGCAAACACGTGGGTGTTTTACGATTCTCATTAAGTCGATTTAAACAGGATGATATCGGCTATGGAGAATTGCCTTCACATCCAAAGAGGAAAGCACAACGAGAGTGAAACAAAAAGAACATGGACATAGGTCACCACGTACGGCAAACATGTGGGTGTTTCACAATTCTTCTTAAGTCGATTTAGACAGGATGATATCGGCTACGGAGAATTGCCTTCACATCCAAAGAGGAAAACACAACTAGAGTGAAACAAAAAGAACAGGGACACGGGTCACCACGTACGGCAAACATGTGGATGTTTCAAAATTCTCCTTAAGTCGATTTAGACAGGATGATATCGGCCATGGAGAATTGCCTTCACATCCAAAGAGGAAAACACAACGAGAGTGAAACAAAAAGAACAGGGACACGGGTCACCACGTACGGCAAACATGTGGATGTTTCAAAATTTTCCTTAAGTCGATTTAGACAGGATGATATCGGCCATGGAGAATTGCCTTCACATCCAAAGAGGAAAACACAACGAGAGTGAAACAAAAAGAACAGGGACACGGGTCACCACGTACGGCAAACATGTGGATGTTTCAAAATTCTCCTTAAGTCGATTTAGACAGGATGATATCGGCCATGGAGAATTGCCTTCACATCCAAAGAGGAAAACCCAACGAGAGTGAAACAAAAAGAACAGGGACACGGGTCACCACGTACGGCAAACATGTGGATGTTTCAAAATTCTCCTTAAGTCGATTTAGACAGGATGATATCGGCCATGGAGAATTGCCTTCACATCCAAAGAGGAAAACACAACGAGAGTGAAACAAAAAGAACAGGGACACGGGTCACCACGTACGGCAAACATGTGGATGTTTCAAAATTCTCCTTAAGTCGATTTAGACAGGATGATATCGGCCATGGAGAATTGCCTTCACATCCAAAGAGGAAAACACAACGAGAGTGAAACAAAAAGAACAGGGACACGGGTCACCACGTACGGCAAACATGTGGATGTTTCAAAATTTTCCTTAAGTCGATTTAGACAGGATGATATCGGCCATGGAGAATTGCCTTCACATCCAAAGAGGAAAACACAACGAGAGTGAAACAAAAAGAACAGGGACACGGGTCACCACGTACGGCAAACATGTGGATGTTTCAAAATTCTCCTTAAGTCGATTTAGACAGGATGATATCGGCCATGGAGAATTGCCTTCACATCCAAAGAGGAAAACACAACGAGAGTGAAACAAAAAGAACAGGGACACGGGTCACCACGTACGGCAAACATGTGGATGTTTCAAAATTTTCCTTAAGTCGATTTAGACAGGATGATATCGGCCATGGAGAATTGCCTTCACATCCAAAGAGGAAAACACAACGAGAGTGAAACAAAAAGAACAGGGACACGGGTCACCACGTACGGCAAACATGTGGATGTTTCAAAATTCTCCTTAAGTCGATTTAGACAGGATGATATCGGCCATGGAGAATTGCCTTCACATCCAAAGAGGAAAACACAACGAGAGTGAAACAAAAAGAACAGGGACACGGGTCACCACGTACGGCAAACATGTGGATGTTTCAAAATTCTCCTTAAGTCGATTTAGACAGGATGATATCGGCCATGGAGAATTGCCTTCACATCCAAAGAGGAAAACACAACGAGAGTGAAACAAAAAGAACAGGGACACGGGTCACCACGTACGGCAAACATGTGGGTGTTTCACAATTCTCCTTAAGTCGATTTAGACAGGATGATATCGGCCATGGAGAATTGCCTTCACATCCAAAGAGGAAAACACAACGAGAGTGAAACAAAAAGAACAGGGACACGGGTCACCACGTACGGCAAACATGTGGATGTTTCAAAATTTTCCTTAAGTCGATTTAGACAGGATGATATCGGCCATGGAGAATTGCCTTCACATCCAAAGAGGAAAACACAACGAGAGTGAAACAAAAAGAACAGGGACACGGGTCACCACGTACGGCAAACATGTGGATGTTTCAAAATTCTCCTTAAGTCGATTTAGACAGGATGATATCGGCCATGGAGAATTGCCTTCACATCCAAAGAGGAAAACACAACGAGAGTGAAACAAAAAGAACAGGGACACGGGTCACCACGTACGGCAAACATGTGGATGTTTCAAAATTTTCCTTAAGTCGATTTAGACAGGATGATATCGGCCATGGAGAATTGCCTTCACATCCAAAGAGGAAAACACAACGAGAGTGAAACAAAAAGAACAGGGACACGGGTCACCACGTACGGCAAACATGTGGATGTTTCAAAATTCTCCTTAAGTCGATTTAGACAGGATGATATCGGCCATGGAGAATTGCCTTCACATCCAAAGAGGAAAACACAACGAGAGTGAAACAAAAAGAACAGGGACACGGGTCACCACGTACGGCAAACATGTGGATGTTTCAAAATTCTCCTTAAGTCGATTTAGACAGGATGATATCGGCCATGGAGAATTGCCTTCACATCCAAAGAGGAAAACACAACGAGAGTGAAACAAAAAGAACAGGGACACGGGTCACCACGTACGGCAAACATGTGGATGTTTCAAAATTCTCCTTAAGTCGATTTAGACAGGATGATATCGGCCATGGAGAATTGCCTTCACATCCAAAGAGGAAAACACAACGAGAGTGAAACAAAAAGAACAGGGACACGGGTCACCACGTACGGCAAACATGTGGATGTTTCAAAATTCTCCTTAAGTCGATTTAGACAGGATGATATCGGCCATGGAGAATTGCCTTCACATCCAAAGAGGAAAACACAACGAGAGTGAAACAAAAAGAACAGGGACACGGGTCACCACGTACGGCAAACATGTGGATGTTTCAAAATTCTCCTTAAGTCGATTTAGACAGGATGATATCGGCCATGGAGAATTGCCTTCACATCCAAAGAGGAAAACACAACGAGAGTGAAACAAAAAGAACAGGGACACGGGTCACCACGTACGGCAAACATGTGGATGTTTCAAAATTTTCCTTAAGTCGATTTAGACAGGATGATATCGGCCATGGAGAATTGCCTTCACATCCAAAGAGGAAAACACAACGAGAGTGAAACAAAAAGAACAGGGACACGGGTCACCACGTACGGCAAACATGTGGATGTTTCAAAATTCTCCTTAAGTCGATTTAGACAGGATGATATCGGCCATGGAGAATTGCCTTCACATCCAAAGAGGAAAACACAACGAGAGTGAAACAAAAAGAACAGGGACACGGGTCACCACGTACGGCAAACATGTGGATGTTTCAAAATTTTCCTTAAGTCGATTTAGACAGGATGATATCGGCCATGGAGAATTGCCTTCACATCCAAAGAGGAAAACACAACGAGAGTGAAACAAAAAGAACAGGGACACGGGTCACCACGTACGGCAAACATGTGGATGTTTCAAAATTCTCCTTAAGTCGATTTAGACAGGATGATATCGGCCATGGAGAATTGCCTTCACATCCAAAGAGGAAAACACAACGAGAGTGAAACAAAAAGAACAGGGACACGGGTCACCACGTACGGCAAACATGTGGATGTTTCAAAATTCTCCTTAAGTCGATTTAGACAGGATGATATCGGCCATGGAGAATTGCCTTCACATCCAAAGAGGAAAACACAACGAGAGTGAAACAAAAAGAACAGGGACACGGGTCACCACGTACGGCAAACATGTGGGTGTTTCACAATTCTCCTTAAGTCGATTTAGACAGGATGATATCGGCCATGGAGAATTGCCTTCACATCCAAAGAGGAAAACACAACGAGAGTGAAACAAAAAGAACAGGGACACGGGTCACCACGTACGGCAAACATGTGGATGTTTCAAAATTTTCCTTAAGTCGATTTAGACAGGATGATATCGGCCATGGAGAATTGCCTTCACATCCAAAGAGGAAAACACAACGAGAGTGAAACAAAAAGAACAGGGACACGGGTCACCACGTACGGCAAACATGTGGATGTTTCAAAATTCTCCTTAAGTCGATTTAGACAGGATGATATCGGCCATGGAGAATTGCCTTCACATCCAAAGAGGAAAACACAACGAGAGTGAAACAAAAAGAACAGGGACACGGGTCACCACGTACGGCAAACATGTGGATGTTTCAAAATTTTCCTTAAGTCGATTTAGACAGGATGATATCGGCCATGGAGAATTGCCTTCACATCCAAAGAGGAAAACACAACGAGAGTGAAACAAAAAGAACAGGGACACGGGTCACCACGTACGGCAAACATGTGGATGTTTCAAAATTCTCCTTAAGTCGATTTAGACAGGATGATATCGGCCATGGAGAATTGCCTTCACATCCAAAGAGGAAAACACAACGAGAGTGAAACAAAAAGAACAGGGACACGGGTCACCACGTACGGCAAACATGTGGATGTTTCAAAATTTTCCTTAAGTCGATTTAGACAGGATGATATCGGCCATGGAGAATTGCCTTCACATCCAAAGAGGAAAACACAACGAGAGTGAAACAAAAAGAACAGGGACACGGGTCACCACGTACGGCAAACATGTGGATGTTTCAAAATTCTCCTTAAGTCGATTTAGACAGGATGATATCGGCCATGGAGAATTGCCTTCACATCCAAAGAGGAAAACACAACGAGAGTGAAACAAAAAGAACAGGGACACGGGTCACCACGTACGGCAAACATGTGGATGTTTCAAAATTCTCCTTAAGTCGATTTAGACAGGATGATATCGGCCATGGAGAATTGCCTTCACATCCAAAGAGGAAAACACAACGAGAGTGAAACAAAAAGAACAGGGACACGGGTCACCACGTACGGCAAACATGTGGGTGTTTCACAATTCTCCTTAAGTCGATTTAGACAGGATGATATCGGCCATGGAGAATTGCCTTCACATCCAAAGAGGAAAACACAACGAGAGTGAAACAAAAAGAACAGGGACACGGGTCACCACGTACGGCAAACATGTGGATGTTTCAAAATTTTCCTTAAGTCGATTTAGACAGGATGATATCGGCCATGGAGAATTGCCTTCACATCCAAAGAGGAAAACACAACGAGAGTGAAACAAAAAGAACAGGGACACGGGTCACCACGTACGGCAAACATGTGGATGTTTCAAAATTCTCCTTAAGTCGATTTAGACAGGATGATATCGGCCATGGAGAATTGCCTTCACATCCAAAGAGGAAAACACAACGAGAGTGAAACAAAAAGAACAGGGACACGGGTCACCACGTACGGCAAACATGTGGATGTTTCAAAATTTTCCTTAAGTCGATTTAGACAGGATGATATCGGCCATGGAGAATTGCCTTCACATCCAAAGAGGAAAACACAACGAGAGTGAAACAAAAAGAACAGGGACACGGGTCACCACGTACGGCAAACATGTGGATGTTTCAAAATTCTCCTTAAGTCGATTTAGACAGGATGATATCGGCCATGGAGAATTGCCTTCACATCCAAAGAGGAAAACACAACGAGAGTGAAACAAAAAGAACAGGGACACGGGTCACCACGTACGGCAAACATGTGGATGTTTCAAAATTCTCCTTAAGTCGATTTAGACAGGATGATATCGGCCATGGAGAATTGCCTTCACATCCAAAGAGGAAAACACAACGAGAGTGAAACAAAAAGAACAGGGACACGGGTCACCACGTACGGCAAACATGTGGGTGTTTCACAATTCTCCTTAAGTCGATTTAGACAGGATGATATCGGCTTATGGAAAATTGCCTTCACATCCAAAGAGGAAACCACAACGAGAGTGAAACAAAAAGAAAAGAAAACATAAGAGAAAGGAGAGTAAAAAATGAAAAAGAGAAAGATCGCTCAGATGCCCGGGATTGCGAAGTCAGTGAAAGAAGGTATCCGCCTATGAGGGGGTGGGAGGGGGATAGGATTCTGAGCTCAAATACAAAGATTTAAAATTCGAGCCCGAAAAATTTATTGTCACTAGAGCCTAAACCCCAGTGGCGTAGCTACATATTCAGCACCCTGGAGCAAGTAAAATTTGTGCGCCCTCTTGTCACTCTTGCATTTTTTTTCCAAGTTTAAAATTTAAATGTGATTCTTAATTCGATTTAAAGCTTTACTTTTATTTGAAAGTCAGAGTATTTCAACAGCATTAAATGCAGATAATTAAAAATAAATAATGAATAATGAAATGAATTATACTTCTTTAAGTATGGAGTACCTACATATATTTTTGGGGAATCGGGCGGATCTTTAGTTTTAAATGCGCCAATGGGCCTCTGTACAATCTGCCACCCTTCATATCTGTTTTTTTTTCTTTTCGACGGTTTCAAAGCATTGTAGAATACTAAAAAAAAAAAAAAAAAAAACTCTATTGTCAAGATTTTAGTTTTCGCATATGGACGAAACAGGTTTTTCTGTTTTTAGTGCAGGAAAATACTAAAATTCCATAAAATTAAAAGTATCATAACTCGGTAAATTTTGGTCGTAGAAAAAAGAAATTTTTATTATTTTACCTGTTAAAGTATGGAGAACATTTTCCTAAATATATCGCATACAGCCCAGGGACCGAACAAAAATGTGAATCTCGTAACTTTTAAAAAATAACTATCTTGAGATAAATTACTTTTAAGAGGATGAAGAACAACTTTGAAACTTTTCTATTATTGGTACTATATTTCTACAGTTAATGGTTTAGAAAATTAGCCTGACACCGGGGTCCTCACTAGCTTTTGACTAACCTGAGCAATTTGGTAGATCGCTAAAGAAAAACTAGCAAATTTCATATTCAAATAATGGTAGTAATAGATTCATCGTGAAACACTAAGAATATCAAAACCCAAATGATGACAAAGAAAAGGATTAATTGTGGAATAACATAATTGAGAATGTCGTCGAAAGAAAAAAAAGATCTCTTGCAATTTGGCGATACCAGTCTTTAATTTTCTCGTCAAATGGAACGTTTAGGTTCAGTGGCGATCGGCAGCGAGAACCCTGATTGACACATTTATATATTACTCAAGATTGCAGTTTTTACTTTCCATACATATACAAAGTAAAAAAGGAAATAGGAAAGCATTGTAATAACATTAAACAAAAATAATGGTATATTTTTACATTTTCAAATGCTCTGAATGCTTACTCACAATTTTTACAAGGGTTCAATATGTATTTGTGTATGTTAGAATTTCCTCAAGTTTTCAAATTTCCAGAGCACGGTTTGATGTGTTTTTGATGATAACGACAGGTATGTTATATATCTATCACAAGAATTGTATTAATTTTCAAAGAAATCGGTCTAAGGGTTTGATATCAAAACTATTTTTCAACCATTCTGTGATGATAACTGATGAATATTCATATCACAATTAAATTATTTTTATTTCTGACATTCATCTTATATCGACGATAACGTTTGACCGCGCAGACAGTGGCGGCTCGAGGGGTGGTTCACAGTCAGTTTACTTTAGTAATTTCATTAAAAAAATTTCTCTTCGTTTAATCGTAGAAAATACCACGATTAAAACAGATAAAATTTTGTGTAACAATATTCTGATGGGAAAGAGAATGTGAACCCCTGAAGAGCAGCTACTGCACGCAGGATCGGACTCGGTCAATGTCAAATACACAGACCTTGGATTTTTGGAGGGCGCATCTTTTTAGAAACCCATTTTTTTACCAGTTTGCTAGTAGAAAACAATAATATCATTTACCATTCCAATTTTTCTTTCTGGGGATGCTTTCAATTTCGAAACTGGATCCGAAATTGAAAGTATCCTTACAGAAAAAATCGAAACAGTATTTAGATAACCGTTTAGACATCGATCTCATATATACTATGCCAAAAAAAAATTAAATATTGAAATGTAAATGAAAAATTTGTAAAGAACACTACCATTGGTTTAACATTAGCTTGCGAATGACTAGTGTAGGATTCTAAGCATACAGATTTTTAGCACAAAATATGTTATGATTAATTAAACCTATTTTAAACTTTTTTTTGCAGCGGGAGGATAAAAATCTTAATGCTGCTAGTAATATTATGAAACGTGTAAATATTATTAATTTGATTTTTAAGCAATGTATTTTTAAAATAGATTTTCAGTAAACACTGTCTTAACGGACAGATTTCCGTCTTATGCACTGTATTAAAAAAAAAGAACATTCAAAGGACGCCGGGTTGAACAGTCCTTTTCTCACGTATATACAAAATAATGCGGTTCTGATTATCACATTTATAGACAATATTGAAAGAGCCTCGTTTTAATATTATAGTGTAATTTGTAACAGAAAAGAATGTTTGGATTCCCTTTCCTTTGGTGAAAATATTCTTTGCAAAAATTTTTGTGCATCAAGCGCAAAAATCAATATAATAAACATTTATATAAGCGAAATTATAATCACAGCACTGTACGATTACATGAAGTCTACATATTTCAAACAAATACTCAATAAATGATTTTACACATGCACACACACACACACAAAAAAAGAAAAGTGTGTATATATATATATATTGCGAAATAGAGGTGACGTTCTTTGGTGCCATGTAGGATGAAAATTCTTGGGGCAGATCATGTCGCCATTGATAACAGACAGGATTACAGAATATAAATTAGGATAGGATATACAAAATATCAGAGTACTATACAAAAGATTGAAGACTGAATCAAAGAAACTTCCAAGAAAAAAAAAAAAATCATCAGCTTTGCGAAAAGAAAAAAAAATTAACAAAAAAATAAGCTTCAAGAAAGTGATTTTTCTAAAAATTATTATTAAATAATTTAAAGCTGTTCAAATCTAATGTTTGTTGTAACTATTAGCTTGAACTGAGGGAAAATTTACCTGGTTTAATTAAACCTGTTTAACCAACCAGCAGGTCGGTTGCCAGGCGGGTCAGTCTGTGCCTGCTAGAATGTGACTTAATTTAGTAAAATCCTATTTTTTTCTTTTTTTAATTTTTAAGCCTTCTTTCAGTACAAGCGGAATGAAAATTTATTGAAAATTAAGTCATTAGAAAAAGGTTAAGCTTTATGAATAAAAGTGCACGTTTCTTTAAAACACAAGGTCTTTATCACCAGTGAAAATGTATCACCTTTGTGTAAAATTAGAATCTGAGTTTTTATTCATTGTTATACTGCTTTGAACACACAGTATTTCTGTAAACTGTTCAGAAAGTTGAGTGGAATAATTCCAGATTTTTTTTTTTTCATTTTATATTTAGAAAATTTATTCATTACTAATGTGTGATATTGGATGATGGTGGTGTAGGAAGGGGGATGGGGACAGAGCCTGATTACGGACTAAGCAAACTCACGTTACTATGTTTGGCCTTATTTAATCCTAAAATTCTGCGATTAAATAAGGTTTAGTGCGGAAAAATACTTTTCGAAAAAAGTGTTGTAAGTTTGCCTAGGCGGTAACCAGGTCCTAAGGAACACTGCATTTGATAGTTAACTTTTTCTCTCAATGCTTATCAGTTCAAAAATCCCCAAAACAATACGCAGAAAATTTAATTTGCCGCTTCCCCGTCACCTCCTTCTAAATCGTCGTGGACTTGATGTGAAATATGACGTTACGTAATTTGCATTGATACATGATTAGTTTCACAAAAAAAAATTCAAAATGGTCTTACTTTTTTTTTTTTTTTTTTTTTTTTAAATGCTCAATAATTTTCTTCAATGGTCAAACTAATTTTTTTTCGATCCTGAAATAATTAAACAGCTAAGACATTGCTGTTACATCGTAAATATAGGTTTCTCAGCGGTAGTTTGGCTACCATTGCATTAATAGTAGCTCTCTGGCTACCATTATTTTCGTACAGTAATTATCATGATAAATTTCTAAAACATTTTCAACAGAAATGTACCGGGAAGATTATTTTTTGGAAATAGCGTTTGGTATCCAATAAAGTGACCGAAGAGAGCCCTGTAAACAAATTTTGATTACTTTAAAGTTTGAAGATCTTCAACTGTCGTCTAAGGAAAACTTACAGAAAGAAAAATCAGACATGCTGAAACGATATTGGAGAAGTTACTTAAAGCTTCTATATGGTATGAATTAACATTGAAAATTCCTGAATAGAAGTAATTCCTTTTAACTGTGTACAAAAACATGTTTTAAATTCAAATAATTGATGTTAAACACAAGCTAAAATATCATAGTAATATTCTGATTGTAACAATATTCATCTATAATATTTGATTAAAAATTTAAAAAAATGCAAATATTTTTACAAATCTTTTTTGCGCTTTTTCTAATTTTGCGCCCTTATGATTCGAGCGCCTGGAGCAGTTTGCTCCAACTGCTCCACGGTAGCTACGCCCCTGCTAAACCCGATACCGAAAGCATGAAGTAGAAGACTATTAATAAAACTTTAAAATTGTTTCAAGAATAGTTTTTCATTTAAAAACATTTTTTTACATTGAAAAAAAAGTATTAATCCTAAATAGTACCTCATGACAACTTTTCATGAATTTCATGGCGCTAAAAATCTGTTTAAAACAGCAGATTTCTTATTTATACCTCCTTCCTCCTACTGGTAAAAATACACGAAAGTTACAATTATTTTTCTCCTAAAATATCACTCTATAACTACGGCAGACAGAGATGAGTTCTGTTTTCCAGTAATTTCGGAAAAGGTGAGGGAAAATGACTCCAAATAGAAAGCATGGGTAAAGAACGGATATCCCACTTATGTTGTTAACGTTAACACTGACCGTGCAAAAACTTCAGTAGCAGACAGAATATTTCTATGTCCAATCAATACCAATTCTGTTTCATTTCAAACTGATTTTTAAAAGATTTTAAAACCCTTTAAGAAATTTGGATTACATTTCTGTTTTTTAAATAGCACGTTTATTTTCCTTTTTTTTTTTCAATTTTTGAATAAAAAGGCTTTTACTCTGCGTCCGAAGACTGATATAAAAATTGAATCCGAGCCCGCCGAGGTATTCAGAATTACATATATCCTCTTCATTTCCGAAGGTAAAATATCACTGCAAGTATATATTAATCGATTTTGCACAAACAAAAAGACACCATAGATGGCGGAAGGAGCCTTTTCCCTGAAATTGATACTTTAGGGGGTTGGTAATTTAGGTTCACAAATACGATATAAAATTACTATCACGCTTAAAATATCAATTTAATTATCAATAACCAAAATTCACACAATCACGAATCGAAGGCCTTTAATTAATTGTGTGATCTACAAATCCTCAAAATTTTTGATTGTAAAGCGATTAAGTTAATTAACCCCTTAACGGTCGCTTTAAATTACGTTTTAAAAATTCAAATTGCTTACTGGCACTACTTTTTTGAAAAGAAATATTCACCTTATTTAATGACAGGTAAAATGATACTATAAATAAAGCCAATTACACTATTTTATAAAACTGATGAGAATCTAACAATCTGAATAAAAGACACAGCTCGTGAATATCACGGGAGCGAGAATTAAGGGGTTAAATATGAACATTTCTGACTTTATTGGACACACTGTCTGAACTTCATTTTGCAAACTCAGATAAAAATAACACTTATTTTATGAGGAAATAAGCATGGGTACTGTCATTTATTGGTTTTAATCCAAAGCTAAAAATATTCAGCTATATATAGAAGTAAACTAAAAATGTAAAAAATCAAATAGTTTAGTTTATGTCTCCCTCGGTACGGAAGAATCACATGTAAAGTCGTGGAAAAAAAGTAAACACCCCCTACTATCACTGCAAAATATTATCGTAGAAGAAAGTTACTGGTACCACACGATTGGTAATAAAGTCTACTTTAAAATGACGTATATAAAATTTGCTTACGGGGCCATCTACATATTAAAACGAACCATAACTTTGTTTTGTTCAATAGCAGTACATAATTCTGACAGCATAAATGAACTTTACATCCTTCAATTATCCCAAAAACGAATTTTTATGCAATTCGTACGATAAGTTTCCGATAAATTAATTATTTTAAAACGAGCATATTTTAGGGGCTGTATTCAAATTGAAGTTCGATACTCGATTGTTGACCGAGAGAGCCTCATTCTTGATCAAGGCATATTAAGCGCTACTCAAGCAGTCATTGAAGAGTGCTAGATTACAGGATAGCATAAGAAATTTCAAAATATCTGGTCATTTCTGTCATAGACGGCCCCTTAAACTACCATTTTGCCGTTTTTTTAAGCATAATTTGAAAACTACTTGGAAGATAAGTGTGAAATTTTGGATTTTCATAAAGCATGACTTAATAAATCTAAATCCATCAAAAAAATTGTAGGTTGCAATTCCTAAATTTTTCGAATATTAATTTCATAAGTCATAATTCATATCATAAAATTATAAAAATTGCAAATTCAACGTATTTATGTTTGGGTATTTTAGTATTATTGCTGCACAAAAAATTAGCATATTAGGAGTATAATTTCAGGAGATATTAATAAAAATATGAAAATGTAATTTAACATTAGAAGCACTAAATTTTGAATGTTTGTTTAAAATTCCAAAACTTATTATTCAAATGACTTGAAATTTGGTGTCCACGGATAGTTTGAACCGAAGTTTTGAAATATCTTGTTAAAATGGGGTATTGACATTGAAAAAAATAAAGTTTGGGTTCGTTTTAATATGTATATGGCCCCCTAAGCAAATTTTATATGCATCATTTAAAAGAAGACTTTATTTTCATTCGTTCGATACCAGTAACTTTCTTCTACGATAATTTGTTGAGGAGTTAGTAGGGGGTGTTTACTTTTTTTTTTCCATGACTGTACATGAGGACCGAGGAGGGTATAGTTTTCGTTTAATTTGGTTGCTTCGTTCGAAAAATATGAAACATTTCCTTTTATGTCATAACGTATTTCTATGGCTTATCAACTGGTTTTAAAATTTTAGCATTTATTGATTAGAAAAAATTGTCAAAATTTGAATAATTCATTTAAATGTTACATTATAGATGCTGAATTTTATGCATATGTTCGAAAAATATGAAACATTATTTTCTTTATCACTTTCACAATTTTGAAATGATAAGCATTTCTTTTTTTTTTTCTTTTTTCGTTTAGCAATTGGATAAAAACTACATACTATAAAAAGAAAATTAAATAAAACCAGGCTACTTTGACATAATTAAACTGAGATTACAACATATTTATTAATTAAAAGCTTATTTTCTTGCGATTTTAGCGTGCTTTTTCTATCTAAGTTGATCAGGATTTATTTAGATGAGATCTCTATTTTAATTGTTATAAAAAATCATCACCATTTTTTTCCAAACCAAAATTACGGAACATTGGAACTTAATTATGTATGTCTGGCAACAGAAGCTTACATTTATTTTAATATCTTTGTTACTAGAGATTTTATCCAACTTCCAGAAAAGAAAGAGACATTTTGTGATTGCATAAATTTTTTCTGTCCAACAAGATGAATTAATTGTATTAATGAAATTACAGTGTAAAACGTAACTAATTCTAAAATCATACAATATTTAAAAATTTCGAACGTCTGCATGTAAGTCTTATACAGTAGTACCCCGACTTACGTCACACCGCATTTACATAATTTGGCCTGGAAGGAACATTTTCCTTAATTAAGCCGCACTTTAAATTTTTTTGAAGACTTATGAAAGAAATTTAACATCTCAGATGCAGCCACAGTCTTAGGGGATTCATGGGGTGAAGTTCAGCAAAAAACAATGAGAGATGCTTGGAAAACACTGTGCCTCTTTTCTTTCGCAGAGACTAAGCAAACATCTGAATTGTAATTCTGTATTTCTTTTAATTGATAAAATGGCCGAAAATGGAAGAGAACTCAACGTAAAGATGGATGCTGAAGATGTTGTCGAACTCATAAGTTCTCCTGATCCGGAATTAACCATCGACGAACTATCGAATGAAAAAAACACTGTCGAAGAAATGGATGAAGATTTTGAGCCTAGGGGAAAAGGGGAAGATTATGACGGTTGCAAAAATCAACCGAAGGACTCAACTTAATTGAAGCTGGAATACGTTTCTTTTGAAAATATTGATTCAGACGAGCAAAGTGTAGCAACGGCTAGAAAAAGCTTAGAAAATTCACTTTGCTATTACAAAGACCTTCTAAGAAAAAAAAAGACAATTTTGTTGGTTCAAATTTCATTGCAAGAGTTTTTCACATGCTCAAAGACTCGAACAGGGTAGCTAGAAAAATAATAAATTGTAATTTAACAACTTACTTATTTATTCCAAATTCTTGTATAGCAAACGCATTTTTTTTGCTAATGTTAAATGAATGTAACATAATCCCTAAATACAATAGAATATATTCATTAGATTTTTGGTGAATTTTTATTACTTATCTTTTTTTGCTCATCTAAATGTATCTCGACTTTATGTCGCTAATCTTGGAAAGAATTACTGAAGTAAGACGAGATATTACTGTATGTATATAATGCAAAATAATAATAATAATAAATAATCTGAGCATTGATTTTAGATATTGTTTAAAGTTTGATTAAAATAAATACCCGATTTGAACACATGACGTTGAAGCCCTTGATCTCCAGGTTTACTAGTTAGATAGGTCAATTTTAATATTTCATCGGAAAAAAAATTCAGTTTCTTTTTTTTTTAGAACAGGCGTATTCGCGACAGGATGACGAAGCTTTAGAAAAACTGGTAACTTTCTAGAAAAAATTTACATTGCCTTCGGTTATATCACAATCAATATCGCGAGGTGACTATTTTAACAGAATGTTTGATGACTAATGATTTCGCTTTAGGGTGACAAGTAGAAAAGTACCGATACATGAATGAACAAATTTCCGAAGGAAAAATTATCGATTATATCTTGAGGGAAAACTAAATTTACAAAATACCGAAAACTAAAAGTAAAATCAATAACAATCGAGCTCACTAGAGCGCGCAAATTATTTTTCTGTTCCACCTAGACTTTTATTTATCGAATATTTCCAATATTTATTTTATGCAGTTACAGATTCATTTAATAGTCAAAAATGGGGGTTCAGAACACAAAATTGGATTTTTTTCAATGTCGTTTTTCTTTTTATATGGTGTCTTTTGTTATTGTTCAGTTCTGTATTGTTTCTTTGAATCGATTATTCGATGAATCGAGCTGCAAAAGAAAATTATCAATAATATGATTTATATCGAAGAGTGTGGGAAGAGATTTATTAAACATAAATTTCGAAATGTAAATTGATTTTATAGGAATAAATTACTGTTTCTGGGATGATGTATACTACATATAATACACATAATATTAACTATTCTTGATATATTTTGACAAATGTTTTTTCAGACATCGTTAATACAAATATTTGTCCTATTAAATGTTTATCCTCTTGTTATGTAAGTAAAAGCATATTTGTTTATATTCTTACAATACTTTTGTCTTTAGGCACGCTGAAAGAAGATTACTAAATAAATATGGAAGTTGTTATTCTAACAATGCTCTTTAATACAAAGTAATATTTATCCAATACTCTTTGATTTTAGTATATCTTGGGTAATATCTTAGCTATATCTTTGTCAATTCTGGCATAAAATATAGTCTCAATATTAAGGTACCTACATTTTGTTAATAATGCAAAAAAAAATTAGCAAAATATACTTCGCCCATAATATTTTTTATCTTCACTTTATATTCATTTGAAGTAAAAATATATAACTTTTAGCTTTCGAGGTGGCTATTAGAGTTGAGGGGCTTGGGCAGCTGCTCCGTTTCCCTTGTGATAATCAGATCATGATTGTTCCCAATATAACCAATAGTGGTTTCATAAGATTAATTTTAACACAATTATTCCAATTGGTAAATAAATCATATTAGATGTAAATTTCCAACTGGGCGAAAAATGTCCGGACCAGGATTCGAACCAGGGATTTCCTGGCTGAAGTCGCCAGTGCTCCACCATCTATCCCGGACACAATCTGGTGGGACTTTCTCACCCAGCTAACCTTAATGATTATAGCATCTGGTCTGAAACCTGGTTCAGCTCAACAGAATAAATCTCAGAATAAATCCATTACCTGCATTTCTATGCTGCATAATCTGACCAAAACTGTGGTTCTTCTGTTGTATTCGATGTCTGCTATATGTTCTTTGATTCTAGTTTTAAGTTTTCTGCTTGTCATTCCTATATATATCCTACTATCCATCAAGATTTTATTTACCATCCATAATCCGGGAATCAATAGAGATATTTTTACGCAACGCGAATATTTGCAATGATTCAGCATCCCTTGATTTACCTAAATTTTGGAAAGAGATGCTATGTAATTTTAGTAAAAATAGTAAAAATTAATCCACGCTCGCAAATAGCCAAATTAATTTTGTTTTGTTTTATGTTTTGCAATGTTTTTTTTTTCTTTTTTCCATTATGCATGATGTCTCGTGACATTTTTTACCATGTTATTGTTTTTTAAATTATGCGAAATTTATCCACGTTCGCAAATAGCTAATATAATTTTAATTTTAATTTTATGTTTGCAATGTTTTTTATTATACACTGCTCAAAACAATTAAAGGATATTTGAAGTTTTATATAAAATAAAGATATAAACGAAATTTTTTTTGCCGAAAATAGAAGAAGAGAATCACAAATGCAAATTTTTCTGGTTTTCAAACTGTGGAGTATGCAAATTTTGAGTTCGACGTCAAAAACGTTGCTTCAGCGGCAGCGAATGAAATTTGACTTTCAACTGGATAAAAGAGAAGGAAGACAAGGATGATCGGCATTCAGTGGTTGCTTTGTTTCGATGAGTACGATGTCTCAGCGAAGTCATTTGACAGATTCAGAAGCTTTGAGAATTGTTGGTAGGTTAGAAGGGGGCCAAACTCAAGCCGAAGTAGCGCAAGCCATTGGAGTGTCACAAAGTGTCATTTCCAGGATCTGGAACCGTTTTTTGGAGAGTGGATGTGCAGGCCGAAGAC
Organism: Maratus speciosus; assembly: GCA_963932465.1. Lineage (NCBI taxonomy): Eukaryota > Metazoa > Arthropoda > Arachnida > Araneae > Salticidae > Maratus > Maratus speciosus. The sequence continues at coordinate 484,633,082 of OZ010790.1, read as the reverse complement.
CAGGGCAAGGTCGTAGACGGGCAACAACGCCCAATGAAGATCGGTATTTAGCGTTAACAGCTCGGAGACACCGAACCATGAACGCTACTCTTCTTCAACAACACCTTCGCTCGGCTACATGCACCACGATTTCAACTCAGACTGTCCGAAACCGGCTCCATGCTGTAGGTCTGTATGCTTGCCGACCGATGGTATGTGTTAGATTAACATCAAGGCATCGTCGCGACCGCAGGGAGTGGGCAATCGAGCATGTCAACTGGAGGAGAAATGAATGGAGCAATATTCTGTTTTCTGACGAGTCCCGTTTTTCTGTGCATCCGGATAATAGGCGTATTTTCATCTGGAGGGACCGTGGCAGTAGGAATAATTCTGCGTTCGTGCACGAAAGTGTCAGATTTGGCGGTGGAGGAGTGTTGGTGTATGGTAGCATCTCCATTGACGGGCGCACTGACCTCTACATCATTCGAGATGGAGCTCTGACTGGTCGCCGATATAGGGATGAGATCCTCAGACCTATTGTAGTCCCTTACGCTGCAGCAATCGGAGATAACTTCATTTTAATGGACGATAACTGCAGGCCACATCGTGCAAACCTGGTGAAGGATTTCCTTTTCGTGGAAGTAATCGTTCGAATGGAATGGCCAGCGTGTTCTCCAGACATGAATCCAATCGAGCACGTTTGGGACGCTCTAGGAAGACGAGTTTCTGGCCGCCAACAACCCCCACAAACTCTCCAAGAACTGGAAAAAGCTCTTCTGGAAGAGTGGGGCAGAATACCCAACTCGTCATTAATAGCCTCATTGAGTCCATGCCTCAAAGGTGTTCAACGTTGCTGGCCGCCCGTGGAAACAATACCCCCTACTGAAAATGATTTTCTTTGAAGAAAACACCTTTTCTTATTCTTTTTTTCTCATATGCACAAATTGTGTTTTTTTCCTTTAGTACACAAATGCGCAATAAAATGCATTTTTTTCTGCCAAACATGTGTAATTTATTCTCATATAACCTACTATGTCTGTCGACCATGTATCAATCAGCTAAACAGTTTACCAGATACAAAATCCACCTAAAACTGCAATATCGTTTAATTGTTTTGAGCAGTGTATATATATACACACTATATGGCCAAAGGTGACCGGTCACTTGCGATTTTAGACGTTTTGTTAAATATCTAGAAAAATACATGAGGAATTAACCTGAAAATGCAGGTGTGTAAACAGCATTGTATAGGCCATATATTTCTGCGAAGATTTTTTTCCCGAAACCCCATAGGGGACCGTCAACAAATTGAAAATGAACGAATACCTTTTGGATAACCCTGTAAAAACTAATGTAAGTGGCTTATTGTAATATACTGTGTTCATTTTTATGAGGATAGCATGTATACTCGTAGAGAAATTAAGGTTTTTATAAAAACAGACCCAAATTTCGCCAAGTTTTTTGCTCATAATTTGCAGAGTTCTTAATATAAAAAAACGTTCTTTTCAGAAAATATGACGAACTACATTGTACACAATACTCTACGATCAGAATTAAAAAATAATAGAAATTGGGTGAAAAATGAGCAGGTTTACTAAAAAATGTTTCCCTGCGTATGCGCGAATGCAATCAAAATATAATGTGCATAATGTGTTAGCTAAATGTATAGAGCAACTTTTGTAAAAGTCTCAAAAACATAGTTTGAAAAGTCTAATAATAATCGTTTATAGAATAAGCTTAAAATCCGTTCTTCCCAAAATGAAGCAAAAAGATGAGGGGTTGCATCCATATATCCATTGATCAGTGCCAATATAGCATACACAATATAGCACGTACTACAGTATTTGGATACAGCCCCTCATCTTTTTGCTTCCTTTTACGAATAACGGATTTTGAGCTTATTCTATAAACGATTATTATCAGACTTTTCAAACTATGCTTTTGAGGCTTTCACAAAAGTTGCTCTATACATTTAGCTAACACATTATGCAAATTATATTTTGATTACGTTCGAGCATGCGCAGTGAATCATTATCTAGTAAACCTACTCATTTTTCATACAATTTTTATTATTTTTCATTCTGATTGCAGGGTATTGTGTACAATGTCGTTTGTCATATTTTCTGAAAAGAACTTTTTTTATATTAAGAACTCTGCAAATTATAAGCAGAAAACTTGGCGAAATTTGGGAGTGTTTTTATAAAAACCTTAATTTCTCTACGAGTATACATGCTATCCTTATAAAAATGAACACAGTATATTAAAATAAGTCACTTATTAATAATTTCAAGTTTGAACGCTTTTACTACATTAGTTTTTACAGGGTTATTCAAAAGATATTCGTTCTTTTTCAATTTGTTGACGGTCCCCTATGGGGTTTCGGGAAAAAATCTTCACGGAAATATATGACTTATACTATACTGTTTACACAGCTGCAGTTTCAGGTTAATTCCTCATGTATATTTCTAGATATTTGACAAAACGTCTAAAATTGCAAGTAACCGGTCACCTTTGGCTATATAGTGTATATAATATATATATATATATAATATATATATATATGTATTATATATATATATATATATATATATATATATATATATATGAGCATGTGAAGTATTCAGCTTCAATGTAATTTAAAAATTAAAATGTATTGATTAATTTAAGCCGTTTAAATGTAACAATAAAATTTCTGAATAACGCAGTTTTTTTTTTTCTAATCTCATTTTGCATTTTGTATCTTGATATATTTATAGGAAGTAAAAGTAAAGTGTCAGATTAAATTTAATGAAATATTCGGGTATAGTACTATTTAATTTATCCACTTATTATCCCAATTTATTTTACTTAATTGTACCCAATTAATTTTTTTAATAATACTAATAAATTCAGTTTCTAAAACTGTCAAACGCAAAACCATCGTTTAAAAATCAAACTAAATTCATCTGAATAACACAAAGCTTAAAATTTATTTTATTTATTTCCCTGCCGTACTTCTGTTTATTTAGTGCGTAAAATAAACAACAATCGTACAAAGAAAGCAATTTGAAACATAAAGCTACTGAGTATTGCCTTTTGTATTTTTCAGAGGATAATCAAACATTTCTGTATATTCATGAAACTGACAGTGAGAGAAAAGCTGAAAGAACACGGATAATGAGTAACAAAAGGCCAAGGAAGGAAAAGTACTGAAAGCTATTGTAAATAAAAGAGAATGCCTTTGTTTTGTATAGTTGAATCACAATTTTATTATGAAAATTTCTTATGAATATTTCCGATGTTACTTATTTATTTAGTTAAATAATTATCCAAAATCAATAGATTTTTTTTTTCATTTGAAAAATATTAAGGAATTTCTAAGGCAGCAATATTGAAACCGCATTTTATAGAGAACAAATAATTGGTGAGTTTATAATGCAAACAACATATTGAATAATAATTACTTGATGATGTCTAAGAAATTGAGGATAATTTCTTTTTGTCCCTATTTGAGTACTAATTTAAATAAATTTTTTATTATTAAAATGCAATTTTATTGTGATAAATTCTTACGAATCATTTTGATGTTATTCATTTAATCAGTTAAATAATTATCCAAAATTAAAAGATTTTTTTTTTCATTTGGGAAATACTTAAAAATTTCTAAGGCAGCAATATTTTAACCGCATTTTATATATAGATAAAACAATAATTAGTGCGTTTATAATGCAAACAATATGTTGGATAATAATTTCTTGATTATGGCTAAGAATTTGAGGATAATTTCTTTTTGTCCCTATTTGATTACTAATTTAAATAAATTTTGTATTATTAAAATGCAATTTTATTATGATAAATTCTTACGAATCATTTTGATGTTATTCATTTAATCAGTTAAATAATTATCCAAAATTAAAAGATTTTTTTTTTCATTTGGAAAGTATTTAAAAATTTCTAAGGCAGCAATATTTTAACCGCATTTTATATATATATATATATACAGGGTGATTCAGCTCGTCGGTGACAAACTTTAAGGATCGATAGAGCACACCTAGACGAACATTTTTGAATAGGGAATGTAGGGTCCCTGACGCGATGGTAAGGCGCTAGGCGCTTTCGAAAATTTGGGTGCCGAAATTCGAAACGTCATAAAAACTAGGGAAATGGTTAGATTTTCTTGCTTGTTGCGTCGAAATGATTCTGTTTGTTTAGACTTTCTTCAGTACCAATTTGATAAGCGTATCTCTTAAAACATGGATAGGGGGCGCTGCAGACTTTGGAGAGCTAGACAACAACTTTAAGCCCGTTATTTTGATAATTTAACACATGCTCGCCAAAGTTTATACTCTAACTTAAAGTTTGAACCCAAAAGTAGAGCCCTACAAAAAGCGTAAGAGCCGGAATAAAATGTCAAAGTACAGGGTGGTCGAAACTCGAAGGCTCCTAGGAGATAAACAAACAGATTTCTTGACTTATGGCATGCATTTTCATGATTCTGTTTGCTGGGGCTCTCTGAAACTCAGTTGAACGGTACAAAAAGAAACATCGATAGGGGGCGCTTTGGGCAAAAAACATAATTCGTTGACATTTCGGACGCTAACTGGAAACGGGGCGCTACGATCAGTTAGAAACAAAACAAGAGAGTAATTTACTTATCATAAGAAGCTATTAAAACTGCAGTTTGTTTGTTTTTTTTTAACAAACATAGCTGGTTTCAATCATGCACAATGCGCGCAATAAAATTTACATAAGGTGCTTTTTGCTGATTTATGCAAAAGATATCGTACCATATCGATATGCAAAAGATACGTAATGCGTAGACGACAACGCGAGATGACGTAGTTGTATGCGCAGACACGTCTTTTGAACGTGCGGTACCTACTTAAGCTTCGGGTTACTTGTCTGCAGATCGGTAGTAGGATGGAACGGTACACAAACTCTGAATTGGCTGACATGCATTTGGCGTATGGCGCTGCTGGTTGTAATGGACGAGCCGCTCAGCGGTTGTACGCCGAGCGTTACCCCAACAGGCAAATCCCCTGCCATGCCTTCTTCGCTCGAGTACACCAGAGGTTGTCCACAACGGGATCTTTCGACGGAGGCAGGCCTGAACGGGAGCGATCAGTGAGCACCCCCGACAACGAAGAGGTTGTGCTTAACCTGGTTGAGGACAACCCAGGTCTTAGCACGAGAGATATCGCCAGACATGTTGGCATTTCGCAAGCAACTGCGTGGCGCATCTTACGTTCCCGGAATCTGCACCCCTACCACATCCAGCGGGTGCAGTTGCTCAGAGAGCAGGATTTTGGCCCTCGAGTGGAATTCTCAAGATGGTACTTGGCGATGAGATCCAGGGATCCCCGTTTTGTAAACAGCATTTTGTTTAGGGACGAGTCCACCTTCAGCCGGGAGGGAATGTGGAACGCCCACAACAGTCATGTGTGGTGTGATGAAAATCCACATGAAACCAGAAGCCGAGCAGCCCAGGAGCGTTTCTCAGTAAATGTGTGGGCCGTCATTCTGGGGGATTGCCTCATTGGCCCTTATTTGTTACCTGAACGGCTGACAGGTGGAAATTACCTGATTTTCCTGGATCAAGTGCTGCCGCAGCTTCTGGATGAGGCGCACGTACCCGAAGGTTCGCGTCGCCAGATGTGGTTCCAGCACGATGGAGCTCCGGCCCATTACACGGACGACGTGCGTCTCCATCTAAACGCAAGGTATGGCCAGCGGTGGATCGGGCGTGGGGGTCCAGTTCACTGGCCTGCCCGATCACCAGACCTCACCTGCTTGGATTTCTTCCTTTGGGGTTACCTGAAGGCCGAGGTATACCATACACCTGTCAGCAGTGCTGAAGAACTTGTGGCGCGCATTGTGGCAGCTGCAGGGCAGATCAGAGATACTCCTGGCATTGTTGGAAACACACACTCCTCAATGCGACGGAGGTGCGAAGCCTGCATCATGGCCCAAGGTCGAAATTTCGAGCATCTTCTGTAGTGTTATTTTTTGTAAATAAATTTCCAGTATCATTGATGTTTTTGGTCTAAATTTATTCAGAAGTGTTGAGCAGAGGTAGAAAATGTGTTTTCATTATTACTAACTGATCGTAGCGCCCCGTTTCCAGTTAGCGTCCGAAATGTCAACGAATTATGTTTTTTGCCCAAAGCGCCCCCTATCGATGTTTCTTTTTGTACCGTTCAACTGAGTTTCAGAGAGCCCCAGCAAACAGAATCATGAAAATGCATGCCATAAGTCAAGAAATCTGTTTGTTTATCTCCTAGGAGCCTTCGAGTTTCGACCACCCTGTACTTTGACATTTTATTCCGGCTCTTACGCTTTTTGCAGGGCTCTACTTTTGGGTTCAAACTTTAAGTTAGAGTATAAACTTTGGCGAGCATGTGTTAAATTATCAAAATAACGGGCTTAAAGTTGTTGTCTAGCTCTCCAAAGTCTGCAGCGCCCCCTATCCATGTTTTAAGAGATACGCTTATCAAATTGGTACTGAAGAAAGTCTAAACAAACAGAATCATTTCGACGCAACAAGCAAGAAAATCTAACCATTTCCCTAGTTTTTATGACGTTTCGAATTTCGGCACCCAAATTTTCGAAAGCGCCTAGCGCCTTACCATCGCGTCAGGGACCCTACATTCCCTATTCAAAAATGTTCGTCTAGGTGTGCTCTATCGATCCTTAAAGTTTGTCACCGACGAGCTGAATCACCCTGTATATATATATATAACAATAATTAGTGCGTTTATAATGCAAACAACATATTGGATAATAATTTCTTGATAATGTCTAAGAATTTAAGGATAATTTCTTTTTGTCAATTTTGCGTATAAATTTACATAAATTTTGGACTGAAAATGAATTTTTGAAAATAATTTTTGAAATGAAATTTTGAAAATGTCTACCAAAGTGTCATAACCAACTGAAGATCGTATTTTTATTGTTAAAAGTTGGTATTTATGTGGTGAAAATTCAACACTATTTTTACAGAAGTGGGCTTCAGCATTCAGAAACCGACCTAAGCCTTTCTAGAGCAATGGTAAAAGATCTGATAAGAAAATTTGAAAGGTTTGATAATGTTAAAGATAATCTCAGACAGTCGTTTTTCTCCAAATTTGTAATATGGGTATGGACACCGATAAATATTGGTTCATGCAGGACGGTGCTCCTCCGCATAGAACAGGCAGAGTATTTGACAACATCAACAGTGTGTTTGGAACCCGGGTTACTGCTTATCAATACCCGAACAACCATCCTGGTGCATTGCATTGGCCACCTTATTCACCGGATATGAATCCGTGCGATTTCTATCTTTGGGGTCGCATGGAAGACTTGGTGTACAAGAAGAAGCCGACAGACCTCAATAGCCTCAAAAAATCCATTACTGACTGATGTGCAAGCATTAAAAGAGAAACACTTGAACAAGTAGCTGATAACTTTGTGACTAGGTTGCGCTACTGTATCGCCTCTGAAGGTTCTCACTTTGAAAACCTTGTGCATTAATTACCTTTTCGACGTTCTTTTCAATAAAAAAAAATTTGCTGTGCTATCTGCAACGATTCTTGTGGTATTTCATTTTAAAGTTGTAGGTTAATTGAAAGACACCTTGTACTTTTTTTTTTTTTTTATAATCTTAGATTATTATTAAGCTAACAAAAAAAATTACATTCATCAACTTGTCAGAAACACTTTCGCTATTATTTTCAAAAATATTATACTCCTAAATCGCACTCTTGTACAACCATTGAGGGCAAGAGTGCGCAGTCAAGTCTGCAAGAGTGCACAATATAAAAAAGGAAGCTTTTCACTTACAAGCGTCATATTTGTAGAGACCACGACCTGAGTAATTTCTACAAGAAATGCACTTGCTCCAATCCTCGACAAGACAACAACCTGGTTCTCTATAGATTTCTGAGCAGCCTGGACATTTCCATAGTTTTTGGCTTCATGGGTTTACTTTTACTCTTTTTAGAGTTCCATACTTAAAAAGTAAAAACGGAACCATTATAAGATCACTCCTGTGTCTGTCTGTCACAGCCATTTTGTTCGTTAATTATGAAACGTGGAAAGTTCAAATTGGGGGAAGTAATGAAAAATATTGATTCACATATTCACAGGTTATTAAATATTCACAAATATATTTAGGAAAAATGTAGAGGGGCTAATTAAGTTACTTGAAAAAAAAAAATCTTTTCTTTGTATATCGTGTGAAAGCTTTCAAAACACTGAACTCAAAGACATATTTCTTTTATTTTTAGGTATTATATTTTCAGAGATTTCGTCGAAAATGTAGGACAAAAATATGTCCTCCCCCCCTTTATCTATTTCCGAATCTACTGAAACTAAAATTATAAAAAAATTAGAGGTAGTAAACGTTAATTTAAACCTTACTGGAAAATTATAGCGATTATCCTAGGTCACATAGTTTTTGAGAAAAGTGAATTTTTCCGTTACACACAAATTTCGATTTGCGGGCATTCAGCAAAGGTATTGAGAAACGCTAGAGTTACCTATAATCGCAGAAGTATAAAAGCATTGTTGATAATGATTTTCTAAAAAAATCGTTGGTAATTAGCCGAGATATTAATCCTTAAAGACACGGGCGGTTTGGACATACCTAATAACAGGAGCGGCGTATTCTATGTACCATCGGCTTTTATAGCCTAGATAACAACTTTTAATGATATATATGTGTAATGCAATGCCCAGTAGTAGTATAAAAGCAATAAACGTCAAATTGTTAAAAGCAGACTAATTTAATTAGAATTCATAACATAAATATTATGGGGTTCGCCACTAGTTTCCTTTGAGTGGATCTCTCAATACGCCTCCCGTGTTTTTAAAAGTTAATTAAAATCATATCTGGAAAAATGCGGCACGGAGCGAGGCGGCGTTGCAACTTTGCGACCTCCTTTCGAAGCGTGTTTAGCACAATGCCAAGTTTAAACTTTGAACAAGGGTTTTATTTTAGCTACACAGTAAAAAGTAAAGATTATTACTACGCTGAATTTAGTTTTACGAAATGCGAAATGAAGTTTAAATATGCCCCACTTTTATTGTCAGTACCGCATTAAGTTCATCATAAACAGATTAGGATAAGATTAAAAAAAGTGTTATACAGAATACCATATTTGATATTGTTTGAGATTAGGCTTCACATCGCTTTGAACTTTTATGGTATATTCATTACATACTTTTCTAATGCATACAGCTATACCCAACCCTACGTTGTTTAGTTTTTTACAAAGTCTTATTATTCTTTTTGCAACGATTTTTTTAAATAATACTGTTTGTGAATCATATATTTATTGTACTGAACTTTCTGAGCGCGAGTAATACTTCCACTTTACCGTTTATTTTGATAAAGGTTTTTACCTTTTTTCCGCAGCGTCACCTTCAAGCTGACTTTTGCGTGGTGAACTTACTTAAAATTTCAGACTTTCTGCTCCTCTTATCACGGCATCGCAGCACAGATGATTCTGGTTACAGCGACAACTCTGTTAATTTGACGTAAGATGAAGTTGTAAAAGTTGAAGCTATATCTTGCGAAACAGAATTTGGGTTTATTTCACATTGAGCGTGGGTCTTTTCTTTGCATTGCTTTTTTGAAATATCATTTCTATTAAAAGCAATTATCTTTCCTCCTCATTTTCAGCCGTCTTTGGCTCAACTGACATATGTGGTTCAACCAGTTTCGATTCTAATAACTTTACAATGACACTGCTTGCTGAAAAGGCAGTATATTAAACAAGCTGGAAATTGCACATCAAACATGGCAAATGAGGCGCGTTCGTACTATAACTAGTTTTATAAATATTTTTTGCACCGCATATTGTACTGAATGTATATTTTAGTGCACTTCATAAGTGCATATCAATTCCATTCTGTTCGAAAGGCTGTAACATCATTAAAATGCACTTGAAATATTTTTTTTTCCATTGGCCGTAATGCAACGGAAAACTTTCGAGTGTCTCTGTAATTAAGCTATACATCCGATTTTCATAAAATTTGAAATGACTCGACAAAATTTTGTAACAATTATATATTTAAAATTTCAGAACATTCGGTTGAGTAGTTTTTGCTGGGTTATATACGGACGGACGGACAGACAGACGGACCGAACGACGACTATAGGTGCTACGTATTTCTATCATTACGAACGCACCTAAACAGGTAATTTTTGAAAGCCTATAGAACCGTTGTTTTAAATCCTGCTTCAGCAACGGTAGCAGTGTTTCCAAAAACAGGTGCGCACTCTTGCACGCTTTGGCACTGCGCTTTCTTGCATTATCGTCACTAAATATCTTCGAAACATCAGTAATGCCCTCTATTGATAAACAAATAGAAATCTCTTAGGTGACGGGTAGTCCAATGATAACTTAACGCATAAAAACAAAATAAAACAAAAAAGTAAATTAGCTTTGTAATGTTTGTTTTTTGTAGTATTATAAGCACACAAAAAAATTATTACGATTATAATTTCAGGCGATATTAATAAAAATATGAAAATGCAATTTAACATCAGAAGCTCTAAATTTTGAATGTTTATAATAAAAAAACTTATCACCCAAATGAGTTAAAATTTCATATCTAGGCATAGTTTGAACAGAAAATTTCAAATATATTGTCAAAATTGGGTGTTGATTTTGAAAAAAAGAAACTTTGGGCTGGTTTTGATATGCAGATGGCCCCCTAAACAAATTTTATGTACATCATTTAAAAGTAGGTTTTATTTTGAATCGTTTGGTACCAGTAACTTTCTTTACTATAATTTGTTGAAGAGTTAGTAGGGGTGTTTACTTTTTTCCCCACTACTGTGCATTGCATGTTTCTTTTATACATTTTTTACTTTTCAAAATATAAATTCATATGTCGTTTGTAAGTAAGGGTCGGTCTTTACCGATTCTGGATTGTAAATGCTCAACTCACTTAAGGTTTGGGGTCATTAGGAGCAAGGGACTAAGGAATACGTGACTAGAATAAGGCTTAGATATAAAATGATTTTTTTCAACCTAAATATTTTCCTCTTTTGGGTTAGTAATTGAGTAAGAAAGGATGCCTCGATTATTTTTGCGTTCGTGTAGTTTTTCCTCGTCAGCATTGTTCTGTATATACTGAAACAAAACCTATTCAGGCAGGATAAGAAAAATAAATGTTCCGACCATATTCAATAAATTTAGGTAAATAAAGATCCCAGAAAAAGATACTTTATTTCAAAAGTTTATTAAGCACGAAAAGATAAAAGAGAAAAATAGAAGAACAAGGTTAAATTTTCGAAGCGAAACATTATTTTCATTGAATAAGTAAAGGAAATTATGATAAGGTCACTGCATAGAAATTACTGGGATTGGGTTATTAGAGTACAGGCGGGTTATAAAAATGTTTTTCATGATTGGACTAAAGTTAGGAGTATTTACAGATATAGATTGCCTTTTAATGTAAGAAGGTGCGTTGACAGAAATTACGAAGTTCGGCATAGATTACGCTTATGGACCTTATGCATGCCTTGCATAACAGTTTTTGGACTGCTCTTTCAGCCATCTATGTACCCTGCATTCAAGGTCTGCATCAGTCGGCTGAAGGCTAAACCATGTGAACACACTATTGCAGTTGCTATGCTGTCTATTGCTGTTCGTCTGTCAGCTCTAACCATTTCCTCAACCTTCCGCGATGTTTCTTCTGTCGCAATCTCAACAGGACGGCCAATTCGTTCTTCGTCAACAACCTTTGAACACCTCTGCTCATCTTGTACTCGTACAACTGTTCATCTCATTAATTCGAAATTAACATGTTACAGTTGAATAGTGCTGTCACCTATTGGCATATTGGAAACAATTTACTACTAATTTCCGACCTGTCATATTGGTTTGTAACCTACTTACTGACTTTCTCTTGTACCTCCCACTTGCCCCTTCCAGTGTATGCCGTAGGATGTAAGAATGCTCAACCAGGCTTAAATTACACTTTTTCTCTTTACCATGTTTTTCCTTTAAAGAATCCACTGGAACAAAAGTTACAAGAAGCCTGGCACGGTCACTAGAACACTTCACTGGTATGATTTTCCTGCTATGTATGTTTTGGCTATAGCCAGCAGGTCCCACGAGAATTTGAGAACAATCTGCTGGAAGGGAGCACTATAATAGCGGTTTTTCTCGATTTTTCATAGTTCTTTTGTACATCGGCTGTTCGTGCAGTAACGGGCAAACAGAATAATGAATTTCGTACAACAGAATAACGAAAAATATTAATTTTATTAAATGTTATGATTGAGAATAACTCGTTTTTGCATTTTGCTTAGTAAAATGGAGCAGAAACTTGGAATGAAAATCGAAGTTGGTGTAATATTGAAGTGATAACACTGGAGTATTAACATGCGTAACAACTTTTTGAAATATTAACGTGCATGAGAAAGAAGAAAGTTTTGGGATTGGCACATCCGATTAGTTAAATATTATGATTGAGATTAACTCATTTTTCTCAGATTAGTAAAATGAAGGAGAAACTTAAGATGAAAATCGAAGTTGGTGTAGTATTGAAGTAATAACACTGAAAAATTAACATTAACAACTTTTTGAAATATTAATATGTATGATGAAGGAGAAAGTTTTGGGATTGGCACATCCGACAAGTTAATTTTAGGCTTGAATAAGCTTACTGCCGTCTTCATTAAATATGAAATATTCCCACTGAACAAGAGAAGGTCGTGGAATTTATGTATCTTCCGTTCTTGATTTAAAAAGTAAGCAACACTTACTTAATGAAAAAAGTCTTTAATTCATGTACGTACAGTGTTTTTTTGGGGGGTGGGGGAGGGGCGTCGCAGAGGGGAGAGGGATATTTATTTCAAGTTTCATAACCTCCTCTAAATAAGGCTGGCATTGTAAAACAAAACATTATGTGTTTGCATCATCCGTAGATGTCTCCTATATTAAATATTATTAAGGATACTCCTTATAAAATAGATTAAGCACCAAATAATAAAAACTCTGTACAACCTCCAGTATAAAGCTTAAAAATTGTAAAAAAAGAAGTATGTTGTGTACGTAGGTCCAGTTGCAAACTTAGGTGAAATGAAAACAAGCATTACCCAACACGTTCACAATATCACCCTGAAACATTCCGATCTATTGTAGTACATGCTGTTTTGCGCTTTCAGCTCATAAGGAAAAAACGGTGGACAGCATATTGAACATTTCTTAAGCAAGTCGTAGCCGAATTCCTTTTTTTTATGTTTCCATCAGTTTTTTCCCCTGGTTTATGGCTTAGGGACAATTAAAAGCCAATTTCGTTTTTGCTTTTTCTACGGTTTTTAGCCTAGGAACAATTAAAAAACGATTCTCGTTTATGCTTTTTATACTTTTTTTTGGCCTGGAACAGTTAAAAATCGATTTCGTTTTCGCTTTTCTACGGTTTTCGGCCTAAGGATAATTAAAAACCGATTTTTTCCTATCCTCTGTAGCACCACCTTGTCATGGTAGATAGTCTTTAAACACAGAGTGCCACAACAGCAATGTCACATCTTTTAATTGATGAGCTAAGTGGAAGAACATGTTAAGTAACAAAAATTACATTTGAAGAAATTTGATGTGAAAGCTTTTGTTGTCAATTTTAATGATTTATTTTCTGTTTGATACCATGTGTTTAAAATATTAAGAGCTGTGGTACTAAACTCTATCAAAATACTTATTCATATTTAATTTTTAAATATTAAAAAATATCAATATTCTTTGCATTATTAAATATTAAAATATTAAATATTAATAAATAATGTCTTAAATTTTCAAGGCTAAATAGAACTTTGGTATTTTAGTTTACCATGTGATAGAATACGTGATAAAACCTTCGTCCAAAAGATAAAATAATTTTTAAGAAAAGGAAGAACAAATGTAGAACATGTTCTTCCACTCAGCTCTTCATTTAGCATCTTATGACCCAGCAGAACATCATCTATCTGTCAACTTTTGAACTTTTTTTTCTTTCGCAGAACAAATTCCCATTACTTCACGTATACTCAGATGAAATATAAGGTCTTTCTGACCAGTGGTTATTTTTTACAGCCTTTTGTAAGTGCAATTTTAATTATAAACGTCCTGTATATTCGTATAAATTTTTTGGAGTTATATTTTTGATTGAAATTTTTACTTTTAAAAAATAACGTTTTTCCGTAGAATGACCCGTATATGAGATGTTGCGAATATTAAGGCTAAACTGACATAGGTCGATTTTTTATTTTTTTAACAAAAGGTGGAAGACTATCTAGTGCAATCTCTTACAATGATCCAGTTTCCCTGTAATATTCAGAAATTTGCTTTATAAAACAAAGTAAACAGATAGATTGATCAAATACATGTATACAGGGTGTCCATAAATAATCAAACGACCCTACTTTAAAGTTGTTTACAGACAAAACATTCATAAAGTTCATAAAATTGTAAAATTTTGTGGAGGACATAATAAACGTATGGGAATTTGTTTGAGCGAAAAAAAAATAAGATACCGTTTTTTAACGAATTACACATTTAGCATACATTTTACGATAGTTTAACAAATTTTGTTATAACCAAAAATGTTCCACATGACGATCATCATTTTCAGATACCATCTGGAATCGTAAGAAAGCATGTTCTACAGTTGAACGTAGTGTGTTCTGGAAAATGCTAGGAACATGTCGTAAAATGCTGCCTTTACAATCAGGTTAAGTGAATAAATAAAATTTCTAAGCTATCGTAATGTTAAATGTTAAATTTATTAATAAATGCCCTCTGGTGGCGAAATTTTGAACTTTTTTTTTCTTAAACAAATCCCCTATCCCTTTATTATATCTTTCATAAAATTTCACAACTTTATGAACATTAGTTTTGTCTGTAGACAACTTTAAAGTAGGGTCGTTGAATTATGGACACCCTGTAATTAAACTGCTGATTCTAGAAACGTATGATTACGCCCCCCCCCCCTCTTTCTCTCTCAGTCTCTGTCTGTCTTTATATGAGAACGTGAGTTTCAAAACTCGCCTTATCCAGAAAATCAAATTTTGGAAAATTGCGAAAAGCCTCTGACTGCGTCCATTGGTTTTCACTGTAAAACAACTTTTTGCAATGCCAGAAATACATGATAAAAATAGTTTTTTTTTTCAGATTATAGTGTTTTCTTTCAGTGAAAGTTTACGAATAGAATAGTAGATTGCTGGGGTAAATACGAACATTTTTATTTTGGATAAGCTGAGTTTTGAAACTCACGTCCTCATATATCTATCACAAACTCTATCTCTCTCACACTCACAATCTGCCTCTCACTCAATCACTCATTCTCTTTCTCTTCATTCACCTACTCTCTCTTTCACAGTGAGAGTAGATATTTATAGATCAAATAGAACATTTAAAAATAAATTCCGCTATGTTATCCAAAGAATCAATAAACTGCTGCCATCTGTAGAATTAATCATTAGTAAAATATATTATTCTGGAATAAAAACCAATATATAATTACAAAAAATATTTATATGTATTATTTGATTAAGCTTTAAAGCATATACTGTCTAGAGATATATGAATGATAATTAAAAATTATAATTAAAAATATGTTAATAAATGTATACCATTATAATGGAAAAAATAAGAAATGATATATTAAATAATATGTTAAATTATAAAAATAGTATGTAAAATGGTGATATTGATGATTCATTAATTAGTGTTTCCCATAAATAAATGTACCTCATTATAACATATCAACATTTAAATTACTGTGACAACATTGCATAATCACTTAAATAAATATATTATTAAATTAAATAAATAAATGATTAAAACTATGATGCTTAGGAATAAAAAAAATAATTAAATTTTGAAATTAATTAGTCACATTTAATGTATCTACAAACTTTCTTAAAAATTAAATATACCTAATTTAGGGAGGATAGAACAAAGAATAAAATTTATAATTAAAACATGCACTTTATTATCTTGTAATATAATATACTATGTATGAGAAATTAATATGATATTGTGCACATTGGGCCAAAATTTAATTAAAAGTTAAACATTAACATTATTAATTACTAAAGAAAATAAATAGATTTAATTTGAATTAATAAATATATAAATATAGCTACACAATTATACACATAAGTGTGCCGGATCAACATCCATTATAAAATGTATTATTGCAACGTAATTACGAATCAAATGCACTCTTCTAATTAAAAAAAACCAAATTATCCCTTGCGTATTATCCAGACAACGCCACCCTCCTCCGTACTCTAACATCTACCGTCATCCGTCCTATTCTAAATTTTTTTTAAATTTTAAATTTTTTATTAATTTTTTATGTTTATATATATATATATATATATATATTGTTTTACGCAATGTGTTAATTGAGTTTTAAGGTCATGCATGTACTAATTGTATATACATGTATATATATATATATATATATATAGAGAGAGAGAGAGAGAGAGAGAGAGTCAAACTTTTTGTTATTGTAAACCATTTTAACAAATGAAAAATTGACCATAAAAATGAAATCATTTATGATAGGTAGATCAATTTTTAAATTGATCTACCAAAATGCTGCATATCAAAGTGGAATAATCAAAAATGTATTAGGAAAAATTACAAAAGAATGTAAAAAACATGAATAAAAATTAAACTTATATTGTGAAATTCTCGCGAGGGGCATTATTTTGCAATATAAGTTAAAAGACAGATGATTTCTGATCGAGAATAGCAAGCCATAACTTTAAACGCTAATTCTCAAATGTGAGTGAGTGTATATTTATATATGTATGTATGTGTGTGTAACATTGGTGGTGTGTGTAACAGAAAAGTACCAAATATTGTTTTAATAGTACATCAATTCCTTCTACAATGACTGTTTTTGTTTGCTTGCTTGTTTTTTTTCCAAATAATGTAATTCTCAAAGCACTTTTTTATTCATCATACTTTTATTTGGAAAAATATTTCATATTTTCATTATTTGATGCTATTAGGTGTTTAATTTCTATACTTTATTTGTTAAATAATACCCAAGCAAGAAAGAATTGTATTTTCATTCCTCAACTATCATAAATTATGTCATTGTTAAATTACAAAAATAAAGAAAAATAAGCTGAAAATAAAATCAATTATGCTCATCGGAGCATTCGATAAATTGCTTATCATCAACCATACTTCAATCTCTTTAGAATTACCGTTTTCTTTCTTTTTTCGCTTTCAAATATTTTTAGATATTCCGAAATTGTGTTCCATCAATAAAATGAGCTTCTCTTTTTACTGCGCCTTCATTATATTCATCTTTTTTAAATTTTATTCAGTTTATTTTTATCGATAATTCGATTCATCTAACCGAAAAATGATCATCGATGATTCTTCAAATTTCTAGTTCGCTGCCAAAGAAAAAAATAATAATAGAATCAAATTTTTGGAATTTAATTTAGTTGTAAAATGAAACATGCACCGTTCTACATTGTAAGCAGACGAATTCCTGAGCTCGAAATACCAAAATCAAAAATGCTTTACTTAAATATTTGAGTCATGAATTTTGAAAATATTTATTTTTAAATTACGTTCAATGCTCATTTTATTTATTTGGTGTATTTGAAAATATTTATTTTTAAATTATATTCTCAATTCCGTTTGAGTTATTTGTTAAATTAATATTGGAGGATTATATCATTTACGATTCATCTTTTAAATTTAATGAAACGCAGACTATGCCAGGCAATATTAAATAAATAAAACATAAATACATTTTCAAGTCAGAATAGGTAAACAAAAATGCTGCAATATTTAAAGATAAAAATTTCCCGAAGAAAAGCTTTAAAATCTTAAAAGAAATTAAAAATATTCTGACTTAATAACCACCAGCAGTCTTTTCTTGAAGTTTTATTTCCATTTGCATATTTCTGTTATCACTTTTTATTCTTTTTAAATACTTCGATTTGTTTAAATTTTTTATGCTTTCAAACATTAATAAAAATGTTAAGATTTTTTTGCTGTCAGTGTGTTGGCGCTCTAACGACGCTAAAAATAATTTTATAAATAATTTTTAAGCAAAAGGAATTTCAAAATCTTTTGTTCTACATTTTACAAATTTCTTTGTGATCTAAGCCTGATAGAGGTAACATTCTTAAGTTAAAAGCATTTTACGGTTTACAAATAATCGGAATCTTATGCTGAACGACTCCTGGTTCAATGCAAAACATTCTGTTGGTGTTTTGTGCTATTCTATACAAAAAATTTAAATATTGAATTGACACATTGTTCAACTTTTAAACTTAGCATTTTTCCGTCATCTGCAGGAAAATCCTCAAATTAAACGGCGATTAACAATAAACTGAAAATCATAGAATATTGCGGTTTCTAATGCTTATGAACCGAGTTGGATATAACTTAGCATGTATACAAGCCCTCAACAGAGTTCGTTGGTCAGCTTCATCCGCCATTTTGAAACAAAATGGCAAACATTTAAAAATTTCAAAAAAAAAAAAAAAAAAAAAATTAAAAAAAAAATAGATACCCCAAAAGATTTCCCTCTTAAGTGTTCGGTCTTGATACAAGGATTCCGAAGAATTCTTTTGTTTTCTCTATCTTAAAAAATGAATGAGATATAGCAGTTTGAAATTTTAGGGAGGCTGATATTTTGAAACAAGACAACAGATTAAAAATATGAGTTTCCTACAAAACAGATTAAAAATAAGAGTTTAATTTATGAGTTTCATTCAATGTGGTTTCTTGCAATTTTTCTTTCATTGTTGTAACCAGTGTTCCAACTTTCATACGCTTAAAACTACATATCCATATCCACCAGTACAAATTCTTGCCAAGTTTGGTGAAATATCGTTAAATTTGTCGATTAGGCGGCTTATTTGTCGCCTAAAATTTCGCTAACTTGACGAAAGCTGCTTATTTTTTTGAAATCCTCATTCAAATTCGATATTGAGGAACCCTGGGAATATCACTATGATCGGTGTCCCACTTATTTTAGCCTCGTGTCGTGTATTTGAGAAAAATTAACTGAGTTCTTAAATTCAAAGGGGCTCCCTTTTCCATTCCGGTGCAAGCCGAAAGAACATTTTTCAGGTACGTTCATAATTATATTAATACGTAATACCTATAATCGTCGTCTGGTCGGTACGTCTATGTTTTTCCGCATATAACAGCGCAAAAACTACGCAACCAAATGGTTTGAAATTTAATATATACAGGGTGTCCGCTCTCAACGGTGTCTAATGGCTAATTCCTAAACCGTTAGTCATAGATATATATATCCAATTACAAAAATGTTTTAAATTAGGTAAAGAAATAATTTAAAAGCGATTTGGGTCAATAAAAACATTTCTTAAAAAATTACGAAATTTAAATTTTTATACGATCCCCGGTCCTATAAGTTATATTTAGTGAAATTTTCCTTTTACACTGACAAGTAGTACGAAAAAAGTCCCGTTATTCTACGATTAAAATGGACCGCGTAATTGCTCTTTAAAGTTGGAGCATATTTTTTTGCTGCAAATTGGGGGTCATTCATAAATTTAGTCGAAATATAATTTCATCAGATATATTAAAAAAATGGTTGAGAGTAAAATTAGCATTGCAATATAAATTTGAAATCTTTAATCATTCTGACATATTAATGCAAAATATACAATTTGTAATAAACATTTAAGAAGAAAGAAAAAAAAAGGAATTTTTGTTAAATAAAATAACATTTTTGTTAAATAAAATATTGTTAAATTAACAGCCTCAATTCTTTACTAAATGATACGTATTTTAAAATATTATTAGATTGCACTCGCCTGCAAAAGTTGAGTTATGCTATGTTTTTTAGCTTTTGATAATTGATTCTTACGTATTCTGTACCGCTGAATCTGAAATTGACCTTCCTTTTTAACCATCACATCAGGATTTTTTGTAAATTGCAAAATCAAAGTTAAAAAGTTGAAAGTTAAAATTGAGCCTCCTCCCCTATCTCATCGGACCACTCAGCGGTTTAGCTGTAAGAATCCCAGGATAAGCAAAAATATTGGATAAATTATTGAATAAAATAAAATAAAATAAAATAAAAATTTTACATATGTATTATAGTATGAGATTTTCGAAATTAAAAAATATATTTGTTTTAAGCTTAGTTATTATATTTTCAGCGATATCGTTGAAAATGTTCTGCAAAAATGTGTCGGCACGGCTACGCTCGTCTTCGGCTCATGCTTTTTTCACTACAACATATACATGGGGCATTCTTACAATCTTTTGACTTTTAAGCCCCTGAATAATAATTTTTATTTTAGTACATATTCTTGTGTTTTTTTAAAATTTCATATACTGGGGAGCATTCCATTGCATGACTGCATAACAATATTAACGAGATAAATAAGTTTTGGACGATGTTGGGGGTCCAAATATCCAGGAAACTCCTATACCGTCCCGTGTCCCTGATGCGTATTTTTAAGTTTGGAGCTGTCTGTATAAAATTCTTTCAATAAAAGTAATTCAATGTAATTTTTTTCGATAACTGGGACTATTGTTTTATATAAATATGTAGCAAAAAATTAACCTGCACACATTTTTACGGTTATTATTACTTTTAACTCTGTCCCTGGGGTTTAGATTCCTTACCGACCTTTTCTAAAATTATACAGAAAATCACTTCAGATGCAACCACAGAATTTTTTTCAAGTTTTTTCTCATTCAGAAGTATGCTAGAGAAAGAATGTATAAAATTCTTTGATTGGAAATTTACTGCAGAATTTAAATCCGCATTTAAATATCAATTTCAAGCATCATGTTTATTAATAGTCTTACCGTCCCCACGGTTTATTCCTGCACTTTTCGAGGTAAATTAATTTTTTTAAATTTAATCCAATGTAAATAACTGTTTCTAAAAATCAATGAACATTGTGGCTATCACTAAGTCTTAACATGGTTTGCCTAGAAATAGGTGGTAATTTTCATTACCGTCCCATCCTTACCATCCCTTTTTTTCCCCCTTACCGTCACTTTTTCCCTATACCTTCTCCTTTTCTTTTTACCTTACCACCCCTTCTTTAACACTCCTTTAAGACAATGTTATACCAAAATTTTGTACTAGAAATACTACATTGTTATTATTTCTTATTTGAATGTCTTGTGGGTACTATGCAAATTCATACAACAATATAAGTAATAATTTAGAAGAAAATAAAAACCTTTAGTGGTAAAATGGTAAGGAATATTAAACTCTCAAGTTTAACTTAAACCTCAGTTAAATAAAAAAATTTTCGCTGCTGACCCTTTTTTCTTTATTTTGAATGATTAAGTCATTCGTCTATCAGATTAAAACTTTATTTTAGCAAGTTTAATTTCACCAGATTTTTATTCCTGAAAGTGAAAAGATTGTGAGAATGCCCCACGTATCATAAAAGAAATTTTAAAGACAGGTTGGATACAATTACATTTAGAAGCGATTAAAACTTCAGATAGTTCGACGATAAAAACAATTTGCTTGTTACTTTTAACGGCGCAAGAAAAAAAAGCGCGAGTAGAAAACATATTTTTTTTTACAACTAGATATAAATATTTTTTTTACAAAACTTTTACAGGTGCTACAATTTTTCATTTATAATATAAATTCATATAAAATCGGGTTAAAAATATAAAATCATATAAATGTGTGGTTTTTTTAAGGTTGTTATCATGGGCCGGCCAACGCCAGGCAGGTCGGCTAGTAGGGTGACTCCGCCAGTAGATGAACAAATAAAGTCAGTACTACGGAGTTTTTATTGCATTTCCTTCCTTTTAAGTTTTAGAAGTAAACTAAGATGACTGCTACAACTCTTAATGAATGTCCTATAATGGGCAAACATGAAATCAACTGAAATTAAATAACAACAAAATTATAATTAGTTTTTTTATTGTCATTTTCCCAGTGGTTGATCAAGCGAAAGAAATCAATCGAAAATCTAAAAATTAATATTTAAAATATCACCCTTGGGCTGTGATTAGCAGTAATTCTTATAAAAATATTAGTTGAAATAAGCAAGATGAAAGTGGATTATTTTAACTTACTGTTATTGTCTCTAACTCATCAAAAACCTTCTAATAAAAAACAAATCATAAAATGACTTATCATACAGCAGGCAGCTGACAACAATATAATAACAGGTGCACTAGCATTCAAACAAAAATATTATGTCTAGAGTCACATATGAAACACATTTCCGCCTGAAATGGTACAATATTTCAAAAATTAAATCAAATACTGCACGCGTATCAACTACTGGCGGGGTGACCCTATATAAATAAATTTAGGTTGGTTGTGTTGGTTTATGGCACAAAATCCCTTAAGGGACATGCTGCGCCAAAATTTAGACCGAAAACGTCAAAACGTGAGCCATAAATAATGTCAATGTAAAAGAGCAATGAGAAAAGCAATCTGGATGAGGAATCCCATCCAGATGCATTCAGACAAGTGTAGAAAAATAAAAAATAAATAAATTTTAAAACAATCCAGTATAAAAGTAAAAGTATTTCAATAAAAAGTGAAGTCTGAATGGAGTTCCATAAATAAATTTAGATTTATGGAACTCCATCCAGTTTTTCTTGTACTAAACACTATATTTTCCGTTTCTGTTTAGATGAAGTAAATATGAATAAATTTAGATTTACTTCATCTAAAGCAGAAATGGCAAAAAATAGTGTTTAGTACAAGATAAAATAACACTCTTGCCTCCTCTCCCATATTATACGAATAAAGTGAATTTTTTACTTTATCGCAAATTAGATCTTCATCATTCTATTTAAACTAAAAAATTTTGTATACTAAACTGATATGCTATCGCATTAGAAAAGGAATAAAAAGGGCCATACGCTTCACTGATCAATAGTACAAGAAAAACTGTATGGTAATTTCGGTAAAGCAACACAGAAGTAAGAAAATCTGCTTCGAAAATTAATTAAAATCTCACAATGTATCAATATTTTTTCACAAAATTTTTACGGGTGTCACAATACTGTTATATTTATAACCAATAAAAATTTCGAAGAGTTTGGATACCAAAATTTTTTTTTAAAACTGTGAAACGACGCTACGTGAGAAAACAAGTTAGAAATTGCACGTCAAACGTGGCAAATGAGGTGCGTCCGTACTATAACTTGTTTTATAAATATTTTTTTAACCGCATATCGTACTGAATGTATATTTTAGTGCACTTCACAAGTGTGTATCAATTTCATTGTGTTCGAAAGGCTGTAACTTCATTAAAATGAACTTAATTTCCCCCCCCCCCCATTGGTCGTAATGTAACGGCAAACTTTTGACTGTCCCTGTAATTAAACTATACATCCGATTTTCATAAAATTTCAAATGAATCGACAAAATTTTGCAACATTTATATATTTAATATTTCAGACCATTCGGTTGGGTAGTTTTTCTCTGTTATATGCGGACGGACAGACAGACGGTCTGAACGACGACTATAGGTGCTACGTATTTATATAATTACGAACGCACCTAGCAAGAAATCGTCTTCCTACGTGGTTTTTTACTACTAAATATCAATATTTTTTTCGCGAATTTTTCATTTAAAAATATAAATTCATACAAAATAGGATTAAAAATATAAAATCATATAAATTTGAGGTTCATTTAAGGTTATTATGAGCCAGGCAACGTCAGGCCGATCGGCTAGTATATAAATAAATTTAGATTTACTTCATCTAAAGCAGACGCACATTACCGGGTCACTAAACACTAAACGTACCGATATTTTTTTGCACCAAATCCCACCGGATGACCCCTATTAAATGACTCCTATCAAATGACCCCTATATAAAAAGTTATCTATTTTATGATGTTTTGCGAAAAATATATCAGTTGATACACTTTTGTGTATGAATAAAACATTTTTTTTCAAATAATTATTACAAATTGTTTATTTATTAAATTAAAAAAAATTATAATTCAGCAAAAATTAAAAAAAAAAAATTATTATTTCAATAAATTCGAAAATTTGATAAACAAATATTGTGCAAATGTGTTTTATGTTCACCTCATATTTTAAAGATTATTTCGTTCTCGATATAATCTGATATGTTCAAACTAGAATCTCACTCAGAGTAAAGTCAATTTCTAATTATACCATCACACATTAACCCTTTCGAGGGCGGTGTCCTTAAAAAAGGACACCTAATTTGAATTACAAATTGACAATCGACACCAAGAATATTTAATTAACAATTTCCTTTTATAATGTACGTGAAAATAAGCAAGTTCGTATTTTCTAATAAATTCGTTTATAAATTCTGGTGTCAGTCCATTATTTCATCAGTTTATAAACAGAATTACTCCGCGCCCGAAAGGGTTAACAAATATGATGCAATACAGTAGAATAAATGATGTAATAGCAAAAATACGCAATTTAATAATGTTCTTACAAAATAAAACATTTATATCTTTATTTCACACTAGCGAACTTGCCCGGCGTTGCCCGGGTACGCCAAAAAACAGCAGGAATTATGGAAAAGCTCTGAAAATCACAATAAGATATCGCGAAAATTTTTTAAATCGCTTCTCAAATTCTGAAAAGAGAAAATATATATATATATATATATATTATGTTCGAAGATTGCAAGTTGATTCCTTTCACTAATGTGGAAAAATAGTAGCAAATCGCTAAAATACACTAAAAATCACATACAAAATTCCCGAAAAATTCGAAAATTGCTATACGAAATCCGAATAAACTTTATTGAAATGAGGGCAGAATGTACTTTAGGTCAAAAATGGAATGTCAAAAAATTGCAGCAGATCGCGAAGAAACGTAAAAAGCGCATTAAAAATCCCAAATAGTTCAAAAATCACGAAAGTCAAAATTTACAATAATTGGATAAAAGTTTCAAATCTAATTCCTTTGACCTGTGGGCTCTCTTAAAATTTATGTTTTGGAAATCATGCTAAGCATTAGATCATGTTACTTTTATTCGTAATTAATTTACTTGGACTCCCTTAAATATAATTAATATAATCCCTTAAGTTAATATTAGTTTTTGTTGCATTAAAATACCTCAATTTGTTGATTTTCTGTTAGTAAGTAAAACCTATTGTTTTACAGTGGAAGTCTGTGGGAATTTGGTGAAATATTAGAGATATCGCCAAGTTGGCGTCACTTTTGGCGACTCATTTTGGTCGCCAAATTTGGCGATATATCGCCAAGTTGGTGACAAACTTGGCATTATTTGGCGACATAACTGGATCCCCCCTACGGTAACCCCCTTATAGGTATGGACATGCATTACATGCTGTTCAATAATCGCATAAAAAATTAGCTAAAAATTCAAAAATCGCTGCACGAATTCCGAATAAACTTTTTTGAAAAGAGAACAAAATTTACTATATTAGGTTAAAAGAAAGAAACTGTATTCTTTTTCCTAATCTGGAAAAATCGAATTAATATAATCCCTTAAGTTAATATTAGTTTTTGTTGCATTAAAGTATCTCAATTTGTTGATTTTCTGTAAGAAAGTAATCCATATTGGTTTACAATGGAAGTCTATGGGAATTTGGCGAAATATTAGAGATATCGCCAAGTTGTCGTCACTTTTGGTGACTCATTTTGGTCGCCAAATTTGGCAACATACCACGTTGGCGACAAAGTTGGCTGCATTTGGAGACAGAACTATGTCCCTCTACGGCAACCTTCTTATAGGTATGGAAATGCATTAAATGCTGTTCAATAATTGCATAAAAATTCGCTAAAAATTCAAAAATCGCTGCACGAATTCCGAATAAACTTTTTTGAAAAGAGAACAAAATTTACTATATTGGGTTAAAAGAAAGAAACCATATTCTTCTCACTAATATGGAAAAATCGCCTCAAAACATAAAAAAACGCTGAAAATTGCATAAAAAAACTAATCAAAAAATCGAAAATCGGGCTTCGAGGTGCAAAACTTCATATATAGACGTACCTTTTCCCCAAATTTTGTAGCTCTACGTGCAGCGGTCTCTTCAGAACACCGTAGACACACTCACTCACACACAAACTTCTTTCTTTATTATTATAGATATCGCCACGTTGGCGTCACTTTTGGCGACATACCGCCAAGTTGGAGACAAACTTGGCTGCATTCGGCGACAGAACTATGTCCTTCTACGGCAACCTCCTTATAGGTACGGAAATGCATTAAATGCTGTTCAATAATTGCATAAAAAATTCGCTAAAAATTCAAAAATCGCTGCACGAATTCCGAATAAACTTTTTTGAAAAGAGGACAAAATTTACTATATTGGGTTAAAAAAAAAAAAGAAACCATATTCTTCTCACTTATATGGAAAAATTGCCTCGAAACATAAAAAAAACGCTAAAAATCGCATAAAAAATTAAATAAAACATATCTAATAAAAAATCGAAAATCTGACTTCGAGGTGCAAAACTTCATATATAGACGTACCTTTTCCCCAAATTTTGTAGCTCTACGTGCAGTGGTCTCTTCAGAACACCGTCGACACACTCACTCACACACAAACTTCTTTCTTTATTATTATAAGATATTTTTATTCAGGGGTCAAATGACTCCTTGCGGCAGTTAAGCCTAAAATATTTTTTCCAGGCAAAAAAAGTAGTTCGGAGATGAGGCATTTTAAGGAATAATTTGATCATATATTTTAATAAAAGTCGTGAAATATAAAGAAATTTCGTAATGTTTTGGTTTAAGAAATTCAAAAAATAAATTCAAAAAGGATCATTTGACCCCTCGCGGTAGCTTTAGTGTTAAAGACATTTATCTAATTATTATTAAAGTGTTAGTGAATTAAAAAAAAATATTTTTTCAGCCTAGTCCTAATTTTCATGTACAGGCATCCCCTGACTTACGTAAGTAATGAGTTATGTAAACTTTTGCGTAAGTCGAATTTGTAAATTGCTTTGTTAAAGATTTGATTGTATATCCCAATAAAAATAAAAATATATCTAATATATAAAACTATATTATTGTTGTGATTTTTATCTGCATATTTCATTTATAAAACAATTATCAAAAGTATGCAAATGCGTATCAAACGCTCTAGTATGTTCATAAATGTATAAAACATAATATTAAAGAAACAATGTTTTAAATAAAAACTTATCTCTAAATGAAATCTCTATGAATTTTCCAAAAAAATCTGTTTCTGAAGACATTCTAGAAAATTAAATTTAAAAAATAAAAAATTCCGACTGCGTAAAAAGCGAACTAATTAATTACTTCTCATCAGTGTGAAACTTTTTTTATATTACCTATTTTTTTATTTACTTGTATTGATGACTTTTAAGTTGTGATTAATTGTTAGTTCCTATCTATAAATACAGTTTTGATGAGGCCTATAGATATCTATGAAGGTTAGAGTTGCAGTAAAGCAAGGGATCCTACCTACACAGCTTTCAGGTTGTGTAATATTTAAACGGAGCTTCTGACTGTAAAATAGTCAATGAAACATCGTCTTCATTTTGGGAGACCTATCCAATGATATGCTACTCAATAGGGTGCGTAATTTTTTTCGTATCTACCGCCATTTTGTATTTTACGGCCGCCATTTTGAATTTATAAAAACAAAACCTAGCCTATAACCATCGGGCGGTTAAGACGTATCGATAGAGATCTCATTCATTAAAATCCATCAAGCCGTTGGAATGTTTCGAGGGTATAAAGAAATCCACATACCCAGATACGCATGACACACATAACCCTTCTTGGCAGTCGGGTAATAAACAAATGTACCAGCAGAAAAAACCCCAATTATTCCAAACAGTTTATGGAAAATTAACATTTAAGGATGTTAGTCAATCAAATTTCTTTGTCTTTTTCAGAAATACATTTTGGGCTTGTTTTTAAACAGTATACATTAATTAATCATTACTGATATGTGCTATATATGCACTATATAGGTGTACTTAATGTAGAAACAGTAAATATAGTGATTAGTACAAGAAAAATAGTACTCTCGCCTCCTCTCCTCTATTATACGAATAAAATAAATTTTTACTTTATCGAAAATTAGATCTTCATCATTCTATTAAAACTAAATTTATTTGCACACTAAAACTGATATGCTATCGCTTTCCAAAAGGAATAAAAAATGCCACACGCTTCACTGATCAATAGTACTAAAAAAAACTGTGAGGTAATTTCGGTAAACCAACACAAAAGTAAGAAAATCTGCCTCGAAAATTAATTAAAATCTCACAATGTATCAATATTTTTTCACAAACGTTTTACAGGTGTTACAAAACTGTTATATTCATAACCAATAAAAATTTCGAAGAGTTTGGACAACAAAAATTTTTTTTTTCAACTATGAAACAACGCTACGTGAAAAAAAAGTCCTTCCGGCCAGTGCCGGGAGGAAGAGGTAGCTTTCATATTCCTTATTTTAAAAAAGCCAACTTATATTATTCAAACACACGAAGCTGAATTTTGTGGAAACCGAATATAGGAGATTCAATACTAATTTTTATCAATACTAAATCATAATGAATGAGAATTTCGCGAAATTAGTCGGCTTTATCCAAGCTGCTTTTATTTAAAGTAACTTATATTTGGCTGCCAAATTCGGCGATTTCTTAAAGTGACTGACATTTTAAGACAACATGATGGATGAGGCTAACCAGTGAACTTGGTCGAGACCTTAGTAATTGCTGTGCATATGCTCACTCACATCGGAATCGGTTGATATATACGAGTGCTGTCGCAGGCAAGAAATCAGATTTTTTAAAATGTCACCCACATTAGAAATTGAAACTGCTATATCTGAGCCATTTTGTAAGATAAAGACAAACAAAAAATGCTCCTGAATCCTTATATCAAGGTCAAATAATTAAGAAAGAAATCTTTTTAAATTTCTAATTTTTTTGCACCTCACTTTAAATATATATATTTTTTTATTTAATGGTCGCCATTTTGAAACAAGATGGCTGATGAAGCTGGCCAGCGAACTTGGTCGAGATATTGATGTATACGATCCACATGCCTTCTTCCATCGAAATAGGCGAATACGTGTGTTATCGCGTGACAAATACAAGATCGTTTCAAAGTGTTAGCCATGCTGGAAATTCAAAGTTCTATAATTCAACCATTTTTTAAGATATAAACAAAAGAACAAATTTTCAGAAACAAAAACTGCTCCAGAATCTTTGTATCAAGGCCAAACACATAAGAAAATCTTTTTCATTTTCCAATTTTTTAATACTTCATTTTAAATTTTAAATTACATTTTTTTAAATGGGAACCCTTTTGAAACAAGATGGCTAATGAAGCTGGCCAACGAACTCTGTCGAGACATTGGTATGTACTATGTACAGACCAAATTACATCCAAATCGGTTCTTAAATACGCCTGTTATCACATGACAAAAATCAGGTCGTTTTTTAATGTCAGCCACAATAGAAATTCAAAATGCTATAACTCAGCCATTTTTTTAGATATAGACGAAACAAAACCTGTTCCGGAATCTTTGTATTAAGATCAAACACATACAAAAAAATCTTTTTCATTTTCCAATTTTTTGGTATCTCATTTTAAATTTTAAATTTTTAAAAAATATTTAAATGGCCGCCATTAGGAAACAAGATGGCGGATGAAGCTGGCCAACGAGCTCGGTCGAGATATTTGTATGTACTATGTACACACCAAGGTACATCCAAATCGGTTCATAAATACGTCTGTTATCACGTGACAAAATTCAGGACGTTTCAAAATGTCAGCCACGCTAGAAATTCAAAATGCTATAACTCAGCCATTTTTTAAGATATAGACGAAACAAAAACTGCTTCCGAATCTTTTTATCAAGGTCAAACACATAAGAAAAAAATATTTTTTCAATTTTTAATTTTTTGGTACCACATTTCAAATTTAAATTTCTCTTAAAAATTTAAATGGCCGCCATTTTGAAACAAGATGGCGGCTGAAGCTGGCCAACGAACTCGGTCCAGACATTGGTATGTACTATGTATAAACGAAGTTATATCCAATTCGGTTCATAAATACGCCTTTTATCGCGTGACAAAATTCAAGACGTTTCAAAATGTCAGCCACGCTAGAAATTCAAAATGCTATAACTCAGCCATTTTTTAAGATATAGACGAAACAAAAACTGCTCCGGAGTTTTTGTATAAAGGTCAAATACATAAGAAAAAAATATTTTTCCATTTTCAATTTCTTGGTACCATATTTAAAATTTTAAATTTCTTTAAAAAATTTAAATGGCCGCCATTTTGAAACAAAATGGCGTATGAAGCTGGCCAACGAACTCGGTCGAGACATTGGTATGTACTATATACACACCGAATTACATCCAAATCGGTTCATAAATACGTGAGTTACAGTGTGACATAGGTCAGATATATATATATATATATATATATATTTATATGAGCACAAAAAAATCAAAAGTAAAACTAAAAGTAAAATATAAAAATAAAAATAAAATCCATGCGAAAAATTGAAAAAGCTATTATGCTAATATGATATTTACTGAGCTTAACAATAATGTCACCTATAGTTTGTATAAATCTACTATTCAGACACTGATTAAGAAACATCTGGCCTTTTCAAAAAAGGTTAATATTCCTCTGCCTAAAGTAAAAAATTTGTCATTTCCTTTTCTTTTCGTAACACCTAAATTTCATAAGATACCAATTAAGTACAGATTTATTTGTAGTAATGTAAACAGCATTGGAAACGGATTTAATCGCAAATTTGAGGAAATGTTAAAAAAGATTTTAAATATACTAAAATTTAAGTATAAAGATAGTAATATGTATTGGATTATTTTGAACAGTTATGAGATCAGGAATGAACTAATTAAAGATGATATACAAAGTGTCCAGACATATGATTTTGAGAATCTTTTCACAAACATTCCTATTGCAGGGTTAAATGATGTCCTTTTAAAGGTTGTCGATTTAATTATAGCTGACACAGATTTAGATTTTAATTTATTTAAATTATTATGTAATTTTTGTTTATATAACAACTATGTTTATACAGGTTCAAATATATATTTACAGAATAATGGAATAGGAATGGGAACAAGTTATTCTTCAACGGCAGCTAACTTATTTTTATTTTATTATGAATTTCAATTTTGTAGTGTCAATAACGATGTTAATTTTCTGGCTTTTAGATATATCGATGATTTGATAATTTTGAACTGTGATCGCGATTTTTTGGGGATATCATGTAACATTTATCCTGATATGCTGGTTTTGAAAAAAACAAATGAAAATAATAGTGCTGCTGATTATCTTGATTTGAAAATAAACATTTCAAACGGTATACACATATCAATTTATAATAAACGGGATAACTTTAATTTTGAAGTTAACCATTTAGTTAATTGGAGTTCAAATATCCATAAACGCGTTTACGTCAATATCATAATAGGTCAGATTTTTCGCTACTATAAACTCTGTTCGAATAAAAATTTATTTTTTAAAGAACTTTTTAATTTAACCAGCATTTTGTATTATAAAAACAATATACCTTTGAATTTCATTAATAAATATACTAGTTTTACAGACAGTCTTCATTTTTGAGGAGTTGCTATGCGATTGACAGTTAATGATTTGCATAACCTAAAGCCTTTTTTGGACGGTTTTACAAGGATGTCTGCAATTGTGTGGCAACAGACATGGAACGTTTATGGACAGATTATGGATCACTGGAATTTAGTTATTGTTTTTTGTGGCTGTGTTGCTCGGATTTGGGTAAAATAATTTTATTGTTTCAGTATATATTACACATACGTTCTGAATCAGTTGTATTTTCGAGATGCACTGTTTATTGTGGCGTCGGGTCCGGTGGGGGAGTGTTCGCTATATGCTTTCAATTGTTTTTATGCATTTGATTTATGCTTTGCGACACTCTGGCCGAAACCCACTGCCACTACTGAATAATAGTTTGTTGTAAATTGTAATTAATCTGAAACATTGCTGTGCTTTCTAAAATGCCCACCGCTGAAGAGGCCACAGCCTTTTGTTGTTTTTTCTTGTTCAGGTTATAGCTGTTTAAATTTCTTGGATGTTTTATGGTTATACTTAGTTTATTTATGGTGCAGGATTCTGGGTCCGACAAACGCATTTAAAACATAATGTGCTATATATATATATGGATATATATATATATATATATATATATATATATATATATATATATATCAATTTTGAACGAAGGGTGGTTTCAGGGTCTGGGGGTCATGATCGATGAAAATATACCAAAATTTTTTGAAATCGCTTTCCTCCGAACGGCTGCAATAGGTAGCTTTTTGTAATGAAAGCTACCTAATAAGAAATCGTCTTCCCACGTGGTTTATTACTACCAAATATTAATATTTTTTCGCGAATTTTTCATTTAAAAATATAAATTCATACAAAATCGTGTTAAAAATATAAAATCATATAAATTTGAGGTTTATTTAAGGTTATTATCATGAGCCGGGCAACGTCAGGCGGGTCGGATAATATATAAGTAACTTTAGATTTACTTCGTCTAAGGTAGAAGACGCACCATTAGCGAGCCACTTAAAGACCTTTATCTAATTACTATTATTAAAGTGTTAGTGAATTCCCCCTCCCCCCCCCCCCCAAAAAAAAAAAAAATATATATTTTTTCTGCCTAATCCTAATTTTCATGTACAGGCATCCCCGCCCGAATTACGTAAGTAATGAGTTTCGTAAACTTTTGCCTAAGTCGAACTTGTAAATTCCTTGGGTAAAATTTCGTCAGAAGCTGCAATATTTATTATACATACATAATATATACATTATTTGCACAGTATTACTTTATAAATAAAGTAGCATGCAGAGTAGTATTTACTTGGATATAAACTATAAAAGTATGAAAAAATATAAAAACAAACTGAATGAACACTTTAAAATAAAAAGTATCTTGTGGAATATGGGATTTATAAAATTAACATTGATGAATTAATTTATATCAATTTTGAATCTACATCAAACGAACAGCTCTGAAGTTGGAACAGAGGTTTTTTTTTGGCTCATTTTAATCAGATTTGTGTTTGTTTTATTAAAGATTTTATTGTATAGGGTAACTCCGGGAGAGTCGCCGCATACGGAATTAGATGCCCCACCCCTTGTATTTCTTGTAATTATCGATAGATGGTCGTCAAACGCACGTGCGCAATGAGATTATTTTAACCAGTGTATAGCGTGAATTCCATTTCGATGTTTACTTGTAGAAGTACAATCCTTAATTTGACGTAAGTGCATGATTTCACTGTATAAACTTTTAAACACGTTATGTTTGAATACTTTTTATACACTAGTTATTAAATGCATGCACGATTTCGAAGTCAAAAACTAAGTGTAGCGTTTGTATAGAGTACTGTGTGTATGGTTACGTCATTCTCCTTAGCGATGGCAGGTAACTGTGATGGCCGACGTCTGCACCATGCAAAATGGGATACATGCTGCATTGCTATTCCGGTATACACGCCGCAGTTTCTTTTGTACGGGATGATTAAGTTTATTAACTTTTCCTTTTCGTTTTGCACAGACTAACCATGTTAGGCATGTTATCACGTTTACTAAAACAAAAGGAGAAAAAGGGGGGAAATAAAAAGTAAGAAGGACAAGAAAGATGTAAGTCAAGATGATAATAATGAAAAATTGGATTACACGCAGCGCAGACGTTCTTTGCAAACTACTCCAGAAAAGAGGAAGTATAATTGGCTTCGTTGCATCATGTGTTTAAATGTAGTTACATATAGACTGTATTTTTTCGATGCTTTTTCTGTAGATTGTAGTCGAAAAAACGGGTCTCTTAACCCATTCGGGACCATAGGTGCATATAAGCGCCTTCAAAAAGAGCTTACAAAATTTGTTTCTGGCACCAGTAAAAAAGAAAAGTAATATTTGCTTTGTTTAATTAGAGCATTTTCATGATTATTTAAGTAAAGGTGAGTTCTTTTAAAAAAGTGGTACCAACGGAATAAAATTTGTGTAAAAGCAACCGGTCCCGAAAGGGTTAACAAATAAATTATGTAAACACAATTTTACTTTTTTCTTTTCCCTTTCTAATACATTGATGTTACGTTGTTGCTGAAATAACAATTAAAATTTAATGTAAAAAAAAAAAAAATAAGTCGATAATTTTAATAGTGAAAGTAGGCAACAATTATTAATTTGAATCTACTAATACGTTTCATTGTACTAATTCAGTTTAATTTTGTTATTACATCATTAATTATAGTCCAGATACGAATATTTTTTTGAATATTTTTATTTATAACGTCATTCTGTTCTTATTACAAGCGCGGGATAACTACCGCACAAGTGCAGCGTCTCAACCTGAATGCACGGGTCACGCGCCGCAGTGTAATGTTTTAGAAAAATTGTTAAAAAATATTAATAATTGGTTTTGAATTTTTTTGTCGCAGTACACGCGTTGTATATCTAACATTAAATAGCACAGCATAATTTTTTTTATTTTATGTCCACCACCGGACTTTATAGACAAATTAAAAAAAAAAAATGTGCGGCATAAATCCCGGAATTACCCTATCCCAATAAAAGTATAAATATATCTAATATATAAAACTATATTGTTGTTATGGTTTTTATCTGATATTTTATTTATAAAACAATTATCAAAAGTATGCAAATGCGTATCAAACGTGCTAGTATGTTCATAAATGTAATTTTCGAAATTTCTGACGTAAGAGGGAATTTACTTAAGTCGAGTATTACGTAAGTCGAGGGATGCCTGTATCAGAATAACCAAAATTTCGAAATATATATTCTTCGAGAAAAAAAAAGGACAAATAAAAAATGTTACCTTCCTCTATGCTTCAGTGTGGGCCTAGTCAATTTCTGATGCATGAATATTTAAGTTTTTGGCTTATCCAACAAACTATTTATAATGTAATAGAGTCTATCAACAGTAGTTTAATTTAAAATAAAACATAATATTAAAGAAGCAATGTTTTAAGTAAAAACTTGTCTCTTAATGAAATCTCTATAAATTTGCCAAAAAAAAAAAAAAATCTGTTTCTG
The DNA here is from genome assembly GCA_963932465.1 of Maratus speciosus. Classification (NCBI taxonomy): domain Eukaryota; kingdom Metazoa; phylum Arthropoda; class Arachnida; order Araneae; family Salticidae; genus Maratus; species Maratus speciosus. The sequence goes on along the minus strand of OZ010790.1, from coordinate 484,598,092 downwards.
AAGACATTCTAGAAAATAAACAAATGTACCAGCGGAAAAAAAAAACGATAGTCCAAGAGCTGTTAAACATTTTAGGGAAGGTATTTGAGGCACCCTGAAAATTTGTGCAACACTTCTTTTGTAATGGCTGAATACAAAATCGAATGTCTGGCTGAAGAATCGTGGCCCAAAACCTGTGCCAGACAAAAAATGGCACTTGACACGTGTCTGGCACCGTCTTTCTGCCAACTAAAGTGTCTGTCATTTTCAAAATATTTTTTTCTAAGCATAAATATTATTGTGCCTCAATCTCAGCGTGCCTCAAATACCTTTTTTGGGTAGTCAAAAAATGGCACTTGACATGTGTCTGGCACAGTTTTTGGGCCGACTAAAGTGTCTGTCATTTTCAAAATATTTTTTTCTAAGTATAAATATCATTCTGTTTCAATCTCAGCGTACCTCAAATGCTTTTTTGGGTAGTGTCAAAAAATGGCACTTGACACGTGTCTGGCACAGGTTTTGAGCCACGATCCTTCAGCCAGACATTCGATTTTGTATTCAGGCATTACAAAAGAAGTGCTGCACAAATTTTCAGGGTGCCTCAAATACCTACTCAAAAATGTTCAACAGCTCTCCTACTACAATTATTCCAAACAGTTTATGGAAAATTAACATTTAAGGATGTTAGTCAATCAGATTTCTTTGTCTTTCTCAGAAATGCATTTTGTGCTTGTTCTTAAACTGTATACATTAATTAATCACTACTATGTATGCACTACATAGGTCCATTTACTTTAATGTAGAAACGGAAAAAATAGTGTTTAGTACAGGGACGGCGAACCTTTTCACATCCACGTGCCAAAATGTTCCAAAAACATATTTTACGTGATCATGACGTGCCAACACTAAAAAAAATTTAATGGATCAAGTAATAATGAATCAAAATTACTTAAAATTTTGATTTTGGCATTACGAAAAAAGTTTGGGTAATATTTGAAGTTATACTTTAAAAATTTATTTTTTAAATATCAGTTATGTCTTACCTTAGATACTAAATATTTTACATCAGCTTCGTACTTAGTTATTTTTAAGAGTTGAATTGGTCTCATTTGATAAGATGTTTTTGATTGAATTTTTTAAAGAATTTTTTTGCTAAAAAAGAATGTCTCGCAGAAAAAAAATGTCAAAATAGCAAGCGCCAGAATCTACAGCTTTTAGTGTCTGGAATTGAATTCCAACCTGTTATAATTTATCATCAACGTTTTTGCTTATAATGCCATTCAATCTTTCTTTTTCGATAATCTCCTAATTCTCTCTTATTCTTAAAATTTTGTGAGCTAGTATTGAGTTAGATTGGGATACATTCAGTGGTGTAGTCGTAAAAATAACAGAGGGTATACGTTCTAAGCAGAGGGTATACGCTCAAAGCAGAGGGTATACCCTAGTGTATATAGGGGAGAGTAGCCTAATTTGGACCGCCGCTATAATTGGACCGTTGCCATTCTGCCGTTAATTACAGGAAGAGACGCCATCTACAGCTGAAATCCTACTTATCAGAATGACGTCACTCACGATTAGAAGAAGCAACTGCCTACCACGTGTTGTTTTCAGGCAATTTTAAAAAACCTAAAGTTAGCTGTTTTGATCTACTTTTTTCCTACTAAACATAAGTGAATACTTTAAAACTAAGGTAAGTTGTTATGTTTTCATATACATATATAAATTCATCTGTTAATTGCGCATATTTCTCACGCGGCTTTGTTTGATTTCGTTTTTGTTCTTAGTCTTGAAATTATCTGTTTTAAAAAATGGCGCAGTTGCCATAATTGGACCATTTTAAGTTGCTTAAATTGGACCAGATATGCGATCATAGATTTTGAAAATTAAGTAATGAATTTCGAGGACGGTACACTTTGTACACTATTTTTTAATTTTTTTTAATATTTTATAATGGATTACTATATCCATGCAAGTTTTTTTTGGGGGGGCGGTGGGGGTGGGGGGTTATATCTGGATTAATTGTTTTATACAGTTTAGGCCTATATAAACAAAAAAATATTTTTACATGTTTATGCAATAAATTTTGTTTGCAATTTCTTTTATCTTGTATGTATTTGTATTTATTTTCTTTGAATACTTTATTCCTACGGCGTATTTGGTTTACAGAGTTGAATTCAAACCTTTTCTTCCTGGAGGATATTTGCGATTCCTCTAGGAAGGGCAGACTTTTTACAGTTCTGGAGGGTGGAATTACACTTTTTTGCCATTAAAACTCATAAAACCTCAAACCTTCCGGGAGGAGGGGGGTGAATTCAATACTGTTGAATATATAATGTTTGTGTATAACTAATCGTAGCGTATTTTTCAATAGAGCATATTTTTTTTAAACACTTTTATAATATAATGTTAAAAATGTTGAAAAAGACACGGACAAGCTGTCTGGAAAAAAAAAAAAACAAGTGACAGCAAAAGCTGTTAAAGATATAGGAAATAAAAAGGAGAGAGTAAGTTGTGAAGAAATTGACTTGCAATAAGGCTGTAGCTACAAATCCTCCCCAAAAGCCAAAAATTCATTAGAAATATTATATCCTTTGCTAAATTTAGTTTTAAAAAAGCACAGAGGGAGCCTAAAAAACAGTTGTGTTAACATCTTCGCCATATAAAGTAAACCTTGAAATGAAAAAAACACAAAAAATCGACTAAAAGGATGCTATCACCGCATAAAAGCAAATGGAACATAAAGTTTTAATAAATAGGCGTAATGCAATTATCAAGGAAATGATGAAAGGGGAGAACTGCAATCATAATGTAAAGAAAACTTCTGTTGCAAAAAAAGTCTAATAATTCAGAATCTAAAAAGAAAAATCTAAATAGTGATGATTGGTTTTGCCTGATTTGTAAGAAAATAAAACAGCAGAAATGATTCAGTGTTCATATTGCCAAATACGGTTCCAAGTTGTGTGCGCTGGAAAAAAAAATCAATAAACGAAATTCATATGTAAGCTTTGCATCACTCCTTAAATGATATTCAAGTAACTGGCAATTAGTTTCATAATTTCTATTCTTAATTACTGATAACTTTGATTTATATTTTGAATACATTTTGATTTAAAACAATTACACTTATTTTGAGATATTTGATTTCATTATATTTCATTGCTGTTATTTTGTTTGATTGTTTCAGTAACCGCAAACTTTGCTTTTAATAAAATTAGTTATATTCCCTAGTCATTAAAACAACCTGATTTTATTTGGTCCAATTTAGGAGACTGGTGGTCCAACTTAGGAGTCCAGTTGCTGAATTTGGACCACTTTTGACAAATTTTTCAAATTAAAATAAAATTTAAGATTTCCAAAAAGAAAATGATCTAAAGTTTTATTTAGTTAGTGGATGAATTGATTGACGCCGTGTAGTGATATTTTTCAGATATTCCAAAAATTAAGTGAGTTACACCTGCAAATAAGCGAAGTGGTCCAAATTAGGCTACTCTCCCCTATGCTATAGCTTTCTTGAGAAACAGAGGGTATACGGTGTTCCTTAAAAAAATTCAGAGGGTATACGGCGTATACCCCCGTATACCCTCCACTACATCCCTGGATACATTGGGTTATATTTTAGTTTCTTCATTCTGTATGACAATGAAAACCAACTGAACTAATCGAATTTAGATAAACCGAGACAACATCTAGATTAATTAATGCTTCTTGTGAAATTCTACTGTATTTTGACGTAGAACCTGAATCTATGCCGTGCCAAAAATAATCTGCAGCGTGCCACTTATGGCACGCGTGCCATAGGTTCGCCGTCCCTGGTTTAGTACAAGAAAAAATAGTACTCTCGCCTGCTCTTCCCTATTATACGAATAAAGTGAATTTTTTACTTTATCGCAAATTAGATCTTCAATACTCTATTTAAACTAAATTTTTTTGCACACAAAAACTGATATGCTGTCGCTTTCAAAAAGGAATAAAAAACGTCATACACTTCACTGATCAATAGTACTAGAAAAACTGTGAGGTAATTTCGGTAAAGCAACGCAAAAGTAAGAAAATCTGCCTCGAAAATTAATTAAAATCTCACAATATATCAATATTTTTTCACAAATATTTTACAAGTGCTACAAAAGCGTTATATTTATAACCAATAAAAATTTCGAAGAATTTGCACAACAAAAACAATTTTTTTTTCAACTCTGAAACGACGAGACGCTACATGAAAAAACAAGAAATCGTCTTCCTACGTGGTCTTTTACAACTAAATATCAATGTTTTTTCGCGAATTTTTACTTTAAAAATACAAATTCATACAAAATCGGGTTAAAAATATAAAATCATATAAATTTGAAGTTTACTTAAGGCTATTATTACGGGCCGGGCAACGCCAGTCGGGTTAGCTAGTACGGCGTTCGTAGGGGTCCTGGAATGAAAATCTCTCTTTAAATAAGGCGAAATTTCGCGTGTTTGAACTAGATAATTTTTAATTATATATAAAAATGCTAATATTTTTCCAGGAAAATAACGGTAGCCGTACGAACCGAATTATATAAATAAATTTAGATTTACTTCACCTAATGTAGAAACGGGGAAAATAGGGTTTAGTACAGGAAAAGTTAGTACTCTCGCCTCCTCTCCCCTATTATACGAATTAAATTTTTACTTTATCGCAAATTAGATCTTCATCGTTCTATTTAAACTAATTTTTTTTGCACACTACATTGTTATACTATCGCTTTTGAAAAGGAATAAAAAACGCCATACACTTCACTGATCAATAGAACTAGAAAAACTGTGAGGTAATTTCGGTAAAGCAACACAAAAGTAAGAAAATCTGCCTCGAAAATTAATTAAAATCTTTTCAACCATACTCAGGTGAACTTTGGAAAAGGAATGAGTCGCGAATTGGTTAGGCATCCAGACAATGTTTTTCTTTTATTTCTAAAACAAACCTTTTTTTTCTCCTCTGAATAAAGTATACAGTTGTATTTAGACGTTTAAATAAGTTTAAGAAGTAAGTGAACTCTATAATTGGAGTGTTGTAATTACTTCGTTTAGAAAAATTAAAATTTCGCTCACGCACGCACGCAAGTATTGTAATTAACATTTGAATTTTTGCTTCTTAATTGCTAGGTGTATGTGTGTGCAAAATACGGACTGCAGATTGAAGATTATGCTGCTTACAGTAACTTTGTGCAATTATTGGGGAAAATCATCCTGATTTGAAAAGTGAATAAAGTTTGCTTTATTTAAAAATAATCTCTCTCTATATATTACGCTATCGTACGTGGCACAGAAATCGCGATTATTTTTTAATTGTTTAATGGCAACGCCTGAATCTATATATGGCGAGACCATATATTTGTAATAGATTTGTAGCCGAAATTAATCTCTTTTCAGAATTTATTTCCCTTTCTTCTGTTTAACGCTAGCATTCAAAATCATTTCTCTTTATGTCTAATTTACGTGCAGTCGTTATACCCACATAAATATTCTTTTATTGTTTCTGTTAAAAGCTATCATTCAGAAAAATGATTTATTTGTTATTTCTAATTTAAGTACAATTCCTTCCCCGCATATCTATTCTTTATTGATATTTTATTTGATAAACGCCGTTTTTTTACAAATCTGTTTACATAATAGAAAGATCATATAGTTAATTTAAGGTTGCTGGCGTCTCGTAGATGCATTAAAATACACATGAATTTCATTTTCACTTAGGCCGGTAAATAGATATTTGACATTAATTATCCTCACTGTTATACTCTATGTAAGCAATAATAGGTTTGCTTTATTATTTCACTTATTAATTCGTTGCTAAATGTGGTTTCTGTCCTTGGCGTTTATCTAGTTCAAATTTTAATATATCTCCCAGTTTAACGGTTATTTTGTGATTGGTGTATTGGCGTATTGGCTCAAGACAGATGTATTCTTGGCGTATTAAATTACGCAGATTGAAAAGGACTTGCTCTCTGATCTTCGTACTGTAAACAACTTAAAAATATGCTGAGTTAGGGAGGTCACCACTGCTTTACATCTTATGCCCACTTCCGTAAAAATAAATACTTTTCCATGGAAACTGTTTTCTTCTGAATTATTGCCTGATGGATTTTTCTAGGAAACGGATCATCTCATCTGGGTTTGCATTTAGCAACATCGTCTTTGTACTCAACTATTGTGTTTACTATCACGACCGGAGTATTAAATAAAAAATACTCCATACAATATATATATTAGGCTATCGTACGTGACATAGAAATCACGATTATTTGTTAATTGTTTAATGGCAACGCCCGAATGAAATGAATCTCATTGGTTATTGAACAGCATTCAATGCATCTCCATACCTATAAGGGGGGGGGGTACCATAGAGGGGATCCTATTATATCGCCAAATACCGCTAAGTTTGTCACCAACTTGGCGAAATATTGTTAAATTTGGCGATCAAAATTTGGCGCCAAAAGTGATGCTAAACTGGCGATATCTCTAATATTTTGCCAAATTCCCATAGACTTTCATTGTAAACCAATACGGTTTACTTGCTTACAGAAAATGAACAAATTGAGATATTTTAATGCAACAAAAATTAATATTAGCTTAAAGGATTATATTAATTATATTTAAGGGAGTTCAAGTAAATTGAATTATGAATAAAAGTAACATGATACAATGCTTAGCATGTTTTCCCAGGCATAAATTTTAAGGGAGACCAAACTGGTGACCAAAGGCGGCAAGATTTATTAAAATATTTGAGTTTTAAGTATAAAAATGCACGTTTAGTTTATATCAACTCAAAGTATTCGAATGTTGTAAAAGTTACATTTTACTTAATATTCAATAAAGATAATCGCTTACCCTTTCTGTTGTGTTGAACTAAAATCTGGGTTTGCCGGGATGACCGTACATTGTTCCGCAATTAAAACTGCACTCATTTTAAACACCTATTTATTGAAAACTATTACAATGACGAACACCGCACATAAAAAATATACACACTAACCAAAACAGACAATAAAAGAAACATTATTCCTTTTCCGACACGCGGATGTCCTTTCACTTCAGTTCACTGGAGATTTGACAGTTTAAACTCCTGACAACCGTGCAAAAGGGTAAAATTGTATTGTTGTATTCTCTGAATTTTTTTTTTAAATGCCTTAAAAGGATTATTATATAAAAAACTTAATTTTGTATATGAATCTAATCCTTGAGAATATTACTCTTTACTCAGTGTTTTAAAACTGCATTCTATCGGTAGAATTATACTAATTTAAATGATGTAGTGAAACCAACAGCTTAGTAAAAGCATATATCAGTTCACGGAGGTGAGAAGGTGATGATGCCAATATAACCGGTGGAAAAATTTTATGCGTAGTCTGATTAAGTATTTGTGCATCAAAGATATAATTTTTAGGGTTCCGTACTTAAAAAGTAAAAACGGAAGCATTATAAGATCACTCCTATGTCTGTCCGTCCTGTCTGTCTGTCACAGCCATTTTACTCGCAAACTATGGAACGTGGAAAGTTCAAATTCGGGGAAGTAATAAAGACCACTGACCCACATATTTTTAGATTAATAAACATTCATAAATATATTTAGTAAAAGAGTAGAGGGGCTAATTATGCTACTTGAAACAAAAAATCTTTTCTTTGTATATCATGTGGGGTATCCTGTGAAAGCTTTTGTAACGCTGAACTCAAAAATACATTCCTTTTCATTTTAGGTATTATATTTTCAAAGATATTGTTGAAAATGTAGCGCAAAAATATGTTCCCCCCATCTAATTCCGAATCTACTGAAACTAAAATTATGAAAAAAAAATAGAGGTAGTAGACGTTAATATAAACCTTACTGGAAAATTATTACCCTAGGTCGCATAGTTTTTGAGTAATTAGCATTTTTCTGTTATACACAAATTTCGATTTACGGGCATTCAGAAAAATTGTTGAGCATCGCTGAATATACCTATCCTTGCAGAAGAATAAAAGCATTGTTGATAATGATTTTCGAAAAAAATCATCGGTAATTAGCCCTTAAAGGTACGGTCAGTTTGAACATACACAAGGACAGGGGCGGCGTACTCTATGCCTAGTTAACAACTTTTAGTGATATATATGTGTAATGTAATGTCCAGTAACAGTATAAAAGCAATAAACGTCAAATTGTTAAAAACATACTAATTTAAGGGGTCTCGGGACTCTAAAAAGTGGAAAAAAAGAAAAAAAAGACCATTTTCAACATTTAATGTTTTGAAATGTATATGATTTAAAACACAATTTTAATTGGGATGAAAGATATAAGCATGTTCTTTCGTTTCATGTATTTAAAAAATTGCAAGATACAGAATTAGTATTTATAGGGGACTCGAAACTGTTAGACATTTGTCGAACAAAAAATTGGCATAACAATTTACGCGCAGGATTACAAAATAAATATTGCAACTAGAATGAAAATTTTGGTGCTTGCTTATACTTCAGATTGTTATAATTTCCCTGAACTTAAATAAATTTGTATTTAAAGCATTTTTATAGTTTTAATTCAATGTTGCATTTAGCTAATACAAATTTTTGAAAATTTCAACAGTAAAATCCTTCTCTCTCTCTCTCTCTCTCTATATATATATATATATAAAATATATATATAAAAGTTTTGATTTGGAAATGGACCAATGAAAATCTGCGTAGATATTCCGGGTAGATACACATCCAATTTGAATGCTTAAGCATGTCCTTTCATCGTTAATATTAAAAAAAAACTGTTGCATACAAAAATATGAAAATCGCTGGTATTATAGAGAAATGTTTGATAAACACGCTGATGCAGGCAGTTTTCAAATCGAAGAATTATTTTAAGAGATATTTAATGCTAAAGTTGGACAAAATCGTTCCATTAAAAATGTTTTATTGGAGCAAAAATTATACATGAGAATTTAATCATTTTTAGATCATTTTATACGTTATAAGTTCCCGGTGTGCAGATTGTATTTATTTTTCTTATATGACTCATTTTTTGAGGTTTTATTTCAATTTTAAATTCAAATTTTCAGCATTTCGAGAGATATTTTTTACAAATTTTAGAAAATGTTATTAATTTAAACTGTTGCCAGTTGTATAAACAGCGCAAACAATAATGTTTACTTCAAATTAAAAATTTATTTTACACGTGACTATTATAAACAGAAAATATAAAAAGCAGGAACTCATTGAAAATTACGTCATAAAAATCATAATTACACGTGAATTTTAAAAGAGACAGAATATTGTAAAATAACAAATTCATAAACATGCGTTAGAAGTCTTAAATAGGAGAATTTACGTCACATTACACTTATTATATAAAATGAACAAAAAATAATATTGCAAAACAGTTTAAATTTAAAAATTGCTCGAGACATTTATTTGATATTTTAAGATGATCATAATATTTCATTTCTAACAAAAGTATTTTTACGTGAATATTAAAAAGAAAAAGAAAAGTTTGGTTAAAATTACGTCAGATTATAATTCTCAGATTCAAACTATAATTCAATCTTCCGAAATCTTTTTAAAGCCGATTAAATTATCCTGCTGTTAGAGTCTGCGGTGTCAAAACGGGGGTTGACGAGCGTAGCTCGTAGGGGGCAGAGCCCCCTAGTCACCTAAAAAAATATTTTTTTGAACAATAAAAAGGAAATTTTAGGTTAAGTTTATACAAACTAACATGAAATATATGTTTTGAAAATTTCATGAAAAAATATCCAGAAGTTTTTGAGGTATCCTGCGCGTTATTCCCCAAAACGCCATTTGGAAAATAATGACTTTAAAGTTTCGGAAACGCCGCTTCAGCTATTGAGCGGGTATAATTCTAAAAGCCAAAACTTCTGTTCTAATGGGAATGTTAAGGAAACAATTATATCAAAATATTCAGAAAAGATAAGAGTTTAACATCTAAAAAAATTAAAATTTCTTAAATTTTGAAGCTTTAAGAGTCCTGCGACCACTTAATCCTTTCCGGCACGGAGTAATTCTATTTATAAACTTATGAAATAATGGACTGACAATAGAATTTATAAACGAATTTATTAGAAAATGCGAACTTGCTTATTTTCACGTACATGATAAAAGGAAAATTTTAATTAAATATTCTTGGTGCCGTTTGTCTGTTTTGTAATTAAAATTAGGTGTCCGTTTTTTAAGGGCATTGCGCTCGAAAGATTTAATTAGAATGAATCGCATAGATACTGTGGGATTCGTGATAGTTTGCATTGATTGTATCTCTCAATACGCCTCGAGTGACTTTAAAAGTTAATTAAACACCTATCTGGAAAAACGCGGCACTGACCATGGCGGCGTTGCAACTTTGAGACCTCAATTCGAAGCGCGCTTAGCACAATGCCAAATTTAAACTTTGAACAAAGGTTTTGTTTTAGCTACACTGTAGAAATAAAGGTTATTACTACGCTGAATTTAGTTTCATGAAATGCCAAATGAAGTTTAACTATGCACTGCTTTTATTGTCAGTACCGAATTAAGTCCATCATAAACAGATTAGGATAATATTAATAAAAGAATTATACGAATAGCTATATTTGATATTATTTAGGTTCCAAAAAAAAAAAAAAAAAACCCGCATAGGATTTGCTGACCAATATCACTAGAAGAAAAGGTATGATATTTCGATAAAACAGCACAAAAGAAACAAAAACACGAAAAATGCCTAGAAAATTAATTAAATTTCTTCTTTCGAACTCAGATGAATTATAGGAAAACGAATGAATTGTGAATCAGTTGGGCATCACATGATCTTTTCTTTTTTATTCCTAAAACAAACTCCCCCCCCCCCCCCACCACCACCTTTGCTTCTGAACGGAGTATAAAGTTATATTTAAACGTTTATAAATGTTTCAGAAATAAGAGAACTCTGTAATTGGAGTGGTTTAATTACTTATTTTAGGAAAATTAAAATCTCGCTCACGCACGCAAGCAAATACTGTAATTAACATTTGAATTTTTTCTTCTTAAGTGCTACGTGAATGTATGTTCAAAATAGTGATTGAAGAATAAGCTCCAAAAAAGATGGTATTCCATAAGCGCATACACAGAAAAATTTGAAAAAATTACAAAATATTCTTCTTAAGTGGGTGTACATGCTTATAAAAAACATTGCGGCGGAACCTCGATATAGCGTCAGAAAAAATAGTGAAAATTTCGTTTTCTTTAGGAAGTTGGCACACAAGGAAAAAAATATTTTTATGATGAATACTCTGTAACGAAAAACTTTTTCTCCCCTTCATATTGAACTAATTTAAATAAGTGTAACTTAAATAAATACACTTTTACAACTACAGTTTGTGATATACATTTATAAATGTATATAAGGAAATTTAACGATGATTTAACGAAGGTTAGAACAAAATTGAAATGGTTTAAACTTGCTTCAAACTCAAAATTATGGAAACTGTTAGTTTGACTTCGATATTGTTAATGTCGGAAACAATAGGAGAAAACTATTGTTGCCATTGAAACAACGACTTATTCAGTCGACGTGCTTAACGAGATCGTTCATAATCGGGAATTTATACGTTTAAATTACACATAAACATATCCAGCCGGTGAAAACGTGTAAACTTAACCCTTTAACCGTCTGGCCCGGATTTTTCCGTTCCTAGAAATCATATTAAAATGGCTGTAGACCAAAATATTTTAAACAGAATTCTATTTTTAACCTTATATAGAAAGTAGTGATATTAAAGATATTATAGCATCAAACTGAGATTTAAAATATATATATCCTGGGATTTACAAGCATTCTTATAAAATTACTGCAAAACCCTCGGACGGTGAAAGGGTTAAATAACTTCAGTGACACGCAGCTTGTACATATTATATAAGCTTATAGAAAAGTAATAAACAATTTCATTAAGTTTAAATTCATTAACCCCTCACTGACAAGCCCCCGTGTTAATACGTTCCAGGTTTCACTGCAGTACAAGCAATATTTAAAGTCATATAATTCTATTGATTTAATGTATTTTTAATACATTGAACAATCATTAGTACTTCCAAGGATTGCATTCATGTTCGTTATTAAGTTTTTTTTTTTTTTATAAAATGATAAATAAAATGATAAATAAAAATTAATAAACAATTTCATTAAGTTTAAATTCATTAACCCCTCACTGACAAGCTTGTGTTAATACGTTCCAGGTTTCACTGCTATACAATCAATATTTGAAGTCAGATAATTCTATTGACTTAATGTATTTTTAATACATTGAGCAATCATTAATACTTCCAAGGATTGCATTCATGTTTGTTATTAAGTTTTTTTTATAAAATGATAAATAAAATGATGAATAAAATGATAAATAAAAAATAATAAACTATTTCATTAAGTTTAAATTCATTAGCCCCTCACTGACAAGTCCTCGTGTTAATACATTCCAGGTTTCACTGCTATACAATCAATATTTGAAGTCAGATAATTCTATTGATTTAATGTATTTTTAATACATTGAGCAATCATTAATACTTCCAAGGATTGCATTTATGTTTGTTATTAAATTTTTTTTATAAAATGATAAATAAAATGATGAATAAAATGATAAATAAAAAATAATAAACTATTTCATTAAGTTTAAATTCATTATCCCCTCACTGACAAGTCCTCGTGTTAATACATTCCAGGTTTCACTGCAATACAAGCAATATTTAAAGTCATATAATTCTATTGATTTAATGTATTTTTAATACATTGAACAATCATTAATACTTCCAAGGATTGCATTCATATTCGTTATTAAGGGGTTTTTTTTTTATTTTATAAAATGATAAATGAAATGATAAATAAAATGATAAATAAAAAATAATAAACAATTTCATTAAGTTTAAATTCATTAACCCCTCACTGACAAGCCCGTTTTAATACGTTCCAGGTTTCACTGCAATACAAGCAATATTTAAAGTCATATAATTCTATTGATTTAATGTATTTTTAATACATTGAACAAGCATTAATAGTTCCAAGGATTGCATTCATATTCGCTATTAAGTTTTTTTATAAAATGTCGAAAGAATCATCTTTCTTTTAGCATTTAAAAAAATGCAGTGAAAACAACATTACAATTTTGCCTTTTTCCAAGACTGTCAGGGGGTTTTAGGTACCGCGCATTCGAATAATCATTTAACAAGCAATTTTCAGATGCATTAAAATAGTTTGCATTTAGCAAGGAAAAGGGGTGCATTTGTCTGTTCGCGCCAAATTTGAAAGTTTTTTTTTCTTTTTTTTTTTTAGACCTACTGTAATTCGACCGCTAAATTTAACTGCTTCCTTATTACATACATGAGCAGTTTCATTAGCATATTTTTCAAAATATTCTGAATATGCACTTTAAGGAGACCTTCCTTGTAAAGATATTTTTTGAAACTGTTCTGTTGGTTAAGAGTAATAATGGGGGAAGTTGAAATCTTGAAATTTTAAGGTGTGTACATTCTGGAATGAAATTCATATTGTTTCGTATTTTTTAATATTGTGTTATAATGTTAGTTAAATTCACCCCTTTTCTTCTCTCAAGTATGTCGCCCGAAAAAGAAAAATAGTTAAAAATATGTAAGGTATTTTTTATCCTCATTTTCAGCGGTGTAGTCGTAAAAAAAATAAAATAAAAATAAAATATATGCGCTATAGGCAGATGGTTTACGCTATAAGCAGAGGATAAACGAAAGAGAATATACGCTATAATTTTAGCTGAGAAACAGAGGGTTTACGGGGTTAGAAAAATCCAGAAGTTTTACTGCGTATACTACCGTATACTCTACGTCGTTGCCCATTTTATTTAATAAACGTGCTATCAAACAACAATAGTATAAAAACAATTTTATATAGAATTCACATATTTGTTTCGAAAATGACAAGAATTTTTAAAAAAATAGATTTTGAGTATTTAAATCCCAACTCCCACGGACAGAAAAACCAACCAAAATTACTCCATTTTTAAACAACTGTAGTAAAATGCTTGAGATTTATGGATGAAAATGCAATTATAAAAAATGACGTTATTTTCGAATATGGAAACATTTTAAGTTTGCTCAGATTATGTCTTATCAAAGATATATTTCAAACTTAATTTAATATTCATATTTTACTTTTATAATATACTTTTTTTAATTTCTACTTACTATTTACATAATAGCTGCCTGTCGTTTTTCTTTGTAATGCTATTTTACTTTTCCCTGAATTTCCTGCAATTTCATTGGCTGATTTTTTTTCTATCATGCATGTGAGCCAAGTCATAACGATTTTTACAATGGTAATGGTAATTTTAATATTACAGAAACCGTTCTGCAATTTTAGAAAATCTTCTGATGTTCCTACTATCATATAACTGGGGCATTCTCACAATCTTTTGACTTTTGGGAAAAAAAATCTGGCGAAATTAAAGTTGCTAAAATAACATTTTAATCTGATAGACGAATGCCTTAATGATTCAAAATAAAGAAAAAATGGTCAGCAGCGAAATTTTTTTTATTTAACTGAGGTTTAGGTTAAACTTGCGAGTTTAATTTTCTTACCATTTTACCCCTATAACTTTTTATTTTCGTCTAAATTTTTACTTATAATGAATTTGCATAGTACCCACAGGACATTCAAATAAGAAATAATACAAATGTTACTTTTAATGCAGAATTTTTGTATAACATTGTCTTAAAGGGTGTTAAAGAAGGGACGGTAAGGTAAAAAAAGGGACGAAATGGTAAAAAAAGAGACAGTAAGGATGGAACGGTAAGGATGGAACGGTAAGGAAAATTATCACCTATTTTTAGGAAAATCATGTTAAGACTAAGTGATAGCCACAATGTTCAATGATTTTTCGAAACAGTTGTTAACATTGGATTAAATTATTATTATTATTTTTTTTAATTTACCTCGAAAAGTGCAGGAATAAACCTTGGGGACGGTAAGACTAACCAATAAAGCCACGGTGCTTGAAATTGATATTTAAAGCTGATTTATATTCTGCAGTAAATTTCCTGTCAAAGAATTTTAGATATTCTTTCTCTAGCATACTTCTGCATGAGCAAAATCTTGAAAAAAATTCTGTGGCTGCATCTGAAATGATTTTCTGTATAATTTTAAAAGAGGGATGGTAAAAAATCTAAAACCCAGGGATAGAGTTAAAAAAATAATAAACCATAATAATAAATCAAACACTAAAAATATGTGCAGGTTAATTTTTAGCTACATATTTATATAAAAAAAAATAGTTCCAGTTTCGGAAAAAAATTACATCGAATTATTTTTATTGAAACAATTTTATCCAGACAGCTCCAAACTTCAAAATCAACACCAGGGACATGGGACGGTAGATGAGTTTTCCATGTGTTTGGACCCCCAACATCGTCCAAAACTTATTTATCTCGTTAATATTGTTGTGCAATCATGCAATGGGATGTTCCCAAGTATATGAAATAATAAAAAAAAAAACACAAAAAAGTTCATTAAATAAAAAATTATTATTCAGGGACGTGAAAGTTAAAAGACTGTGAGAATGCCCCAACTACATATTTATTTACAAAAATCTCTTATCGTACCAATCTACAAAAATTCTGTAATGTTTATTGAGTATAGTTAAGTATAGTCCATAAAAGCATCATTATAATATTTGTGAGCTTATTACTTCATATATTATATGTATTTTTTCTTTTGATCCAAACTTAATTACTTCATCCATTTTACAATTTTTGTTTTGAACCAAATTTTAATTTAAATTTTGAATGATAATCAAAACAATTACTTTCTTTTCTGTTAATTTATTTTAGCCATAAATTTTTCTGAAATAATATACAAAAATATCCATTTGTATCGACCTATAAAAACAACAACAATAATAATTGCTACAACAAAAATAAATAACATTTAATTTTTAGCAATTACATTATTATTCACTGAAAATGTTATTCTTTATGACTATTGTAATTTTAGCTGAATACAAACTATAATTTTAAGAAAATGACTTTGACAAATTACTTTTAATCAAGCGCTTAGTAAATGCTTAGTACAACACAACAAACTTCCCTATCTCTTTTCAGATATTTATTAATGCTACTTTTATTTAAATAAATTAAAAAATCCTGTCCGATAATTTTTCTCCTTTTTCTTTCGCTTTTTAAGCCATCGTTGCTTCTTAGATGCGAAAGTAATCGGTTGCCATGATAAATTACAACCACTCTGTTTAAAGATTCAGTAATGAGTCTTGATTTTTTTTTCAACTAATAAAAAATGAATGCACCTGAGTATCTGTTTCTATTGTATCTTCGCATATGATTAATTTATTCTATGGATAAGTGAGGGTAATATTTTCCGGTAATTATTTTTTATTTATCTAGATTTTGTTTACATTTTGCACCATCTACGGCCACTCCTTCTTTAAATAATAATTATTATTTTTCATTTAAATTTGAGTACTTTTTCCCTGTGAGAGTAATTTTACTTTGACGTAGAAGTAGTATTTTCGAGTATTTTTTTTTTTAATTTTTTATGATTAGAGAAAAAAAAGTCTTTAAAATGTATTATCCATCAAATTTGATTTATAGATGACTGTTGTTAAGAAGTAAATTTTCCAAAGAATTGGCTTAGACAAGAACAGTTTTCTTGCCTGAGGGTGAGACTATAATTTGTCATCAAATTTAATTGTTATTGAGTATCATTTTTGAGTGTATGTAAAAATGCTTTTTTAGCCATGAATGGCCAAGCGGAATAAAGTAAATATAAAACTATAGCACTTTATTACGGAAAATATGTATAAATCTGAATATAAAAAATACTCATGTGCATCATTTTTGATTAGCAAAATATTTTTCCTTTTGACAGACATATCTTTTATGAATTTAAAATACACGATTTATTGAAATGAAATAGTTTCCCAGCAAAGAAAGAAACAGTGGGACATCAGCTGGAAAAAAGATAGCAGACAGCAGTGCTATCAGCGGTAAAGTGCAAGGGTGCCATTACTTAAACCTGTCGAAAAGTGTCCGAGCGGAATGAAGCTGGCCCATCAGTGATAGCCAACAGCAGGCCAGCATTGGTATGCCATCACATTACTTCAACCCGGCACTTTTCCTGCAGTGCTAGCACCTTCCCACTGCTATTCCTTTGCTGGCCCAGCAGTTTCCCAGACAAAAATTTCTTATAGAATTCTATAAAAAAACAAAGCCTTATATAATTATGGCTCTTTTTCTATAAGCTAGTTTCACCAAGAGTTATCGAAATATCTGTAGACGTGGCTATAATAGAAATGCCTATAGAAATATTTGAACTGCATGTGGTCACCCTCCCAAGTACTGATCGCGCTCGATGCTGCTTGGTTTTCGTGACCGTACATGAACAAGTGCTTTCAGCGTACGCTACGACTGCTCGTAGTTTTCAAGCTCTCATTATACTATTTCAAGTTTGTTTCTTTTGTGATTTACGTTCCCAATCATTAAACTGGTCTATAGAAATTATTCTATTGCATAGAAATCCTATGTATTTTATACTCTTTTTTTTTTATTATTGATTCTGAACTGCGTAAATTATGAAAACCGAAATCCTTTGTAACCTAGTAGAACCAGATTTAAGGAGAAAAAAAAGTTCGTTGAAATAAATAATTTATTTATTTATTCATTTACTTATTTATTTTGTTGGTGGCAGTGGTGCTATATTTTTTAGTTTCAAAAAAAAAAAAAAAATTAGCTTCACAGCTTAAATTGTGTTAAGATATTCATTTCAGATTTGTGTTCAAATACTCAATGTCTTCGATATTCGCAGCGCCACCTAGCGTAAGGTTTCACAGCAATAATACTGCAAAAGTTCGTGCACTTCCATGTAGTGGTGGGCCAGAGCATGAGATAAAATGGATGCCCACCAGAACTTTATCTGGTGATTTCCAACAGCAAAGTTGACTGAAGCTGTCTAGCAGTGGTCATGCAGTGGTAGACCATCAGCCAGCACTTCTCCATCATTTCCAGCACCTATCTTGCTGCTGGCCAGCAATTTCCTCTTTGCTGATTTGTTTCTCTGGCACATTAATTTTCGATCTCTTATGCTAAGCCTGTAAAGCATTCTATTACAGAAAATAAAATGTATGTCTATTTAGAAATTAATAATGCAAATACTGGATACTTTACGATAGGGACTATCAAGCTGTGGCCCACTGGCCACGGAGAACGGTGTTTAGAATAACGTCGAGTAAGACGCGTGCGTATGTACTAGTGATGAGCGATGTCGATACTTTTTATCGATACTATAATTTTTTTTATCGATGTCTCTACAGACAGTATCGTTAATTTTTATTGGACTAATTGAAAAATATAACTTAAACAACCAAAATAAGTAGGTTTCTAAACTAAAAATACTATAAAAAATACTGGAAAGAAAAAGGTTTTTATACGAAATTTGACAGCTGGTCTCACGCTAAAATAGCAACGAAAGAATAAATAAAAATTGCTATAAAATTTGCACCAGAAGTATCGATCTATCCAGTTATCACGATTCAGGAACAAATTTCCAGCCAATTGAGCGCTAAGTTTTGAAATTACTGATTTTTAAGCTTATGTGTTAGAGTATCGAAGTATCGATTCTAGAATATCCGATACTTATAATCGAAAGGAATTGATTCTTATTGTGATCGATGCTGTTTTATACGCTGTCGATGTTTATCGATATTTGATTTTTTCAGAATCTTCCATCACTAGTATGTACGTTAAGATAATGTTTTACCCCCGGAAGAGTGTTATTATGTTATAGAAGTTTATTTTTACAATAAAAAAATCCTTAAAAGAAGTGAGAAGACTGTTTTGTGTGAAGGCTGGTCAACAGTATGCGCTATCCGACTTAACAATTAATCCAATAATGCAGCTACGAGGGTTATTTCGGAAGTAAGTTCCGGAACGCAATAATTTCCGAATCCGACAGATTGCGCTAATCTACCTCTGCTTCTTAATGACGCATTCTTAATGACGAATGTGTCATAACAAAAAAATGCATATGGTGAAACTCTGACGAGTGTGAATCTTTTCGCAAAAGATATTTTAGTCTGTCGAATGTCCCGCCAATTGTGAAATTCGTTCTGTAATTCGCTTTTTGAATGCATGGAAGGCACACCGCCTCGCCGACATGTCGAAAGTTCAAATAGATAATTTCCACACCTAAAATCATGTGCACCGTTTTTCCGGGTCAGAAAGTGTATTGCACATCCAGAAACAAAACCGTTGTAACGGAGCCGATGTCGTAAGGTGGTGTGGTAGCGGGCAACTTCAAAGGCCAAGGCTTATTTAAAGTCGAAGAAATATTTTATTGCATTACAAACAATTAAATAATATTTTCTGGATTATATAAGTCCTATTTACAACGTTTTTCATAAAAGGGTTCGAGTTCAGCTGACAATAATATATTTATAGAATCAAGTCCAGTCCTCGAATAATAGATCGCTTTCATTGTAGTCAGTCTCTTATTTATTCAATGTCCAGTATTTTCGAAGATAGAGTTCGCGATGCTCGAAAGGAATGTCGCACTTTTTGTAGGTGTTTAACCGAGGTTTAGGAAACTCCGATCTTCAACTCCGTGATGGAGATATCTTAACAGCCACACCTGTCTTTCGCTTTTCTGTGCTTAGGAATATGCCCCGAAGTCGTCGACCCGTGAGAGATTTCCACTCTGCACGGCCAGAAACACCTTGAAGTCTCAACTTCAACAGAAGGGAAAATTAAGCTCCCGAGAATGCTCTTGCATCCTCTTTTATCAGTTTCGTTTTTCCGTCTGGGACCAAAGCCACTACCATTAGCTTCACCATCCGTGGCCCATGATCTTATAGACCAGCCCTTTCTCTATAGGTTGCAGTCAGGAACCTTCGCGTCCGGTTTCATCTCTGGTTTCACTTTCTACTTTCCCACGGGAACGAGACCCTCGTGAACATCAAAAGAATATTTCTCTCGCTAGATAAAAGAGTTCCTTTCACCCTAGTGTCATCTGCGAAGATTGATTGAAATTGAAGTATTTGTTTCACCTCTAGCGACATTTTCTAGGACTCTGAAGAAATTTGGAGGCTAGGTGAAAATACATTAGCTTCCCTATGCTGGCTTTTGCCTTGTAAATTGAGAGTTCCAATGTGAGATATCGTCGAATTCTCACAACACCCCTCCCTCAAATCATATTTCGGCTACCAGACGTAATATGCTGTAAGGGAAGTGGTTAGTTCATACATTTCAAGTGGCCCATATTTAATTATATCAATTCCTAAAAAAAAACCTTTTCCTGCATTTTATACTTAGCTTGCAAATACTGGACACATTTGGTTACGAAATTTCTCTTTAACAGACAAAACACATTTATATTTTACACGATTACATTTACACATAATAAAATGAATATCAATATATACATATATTTAAGTTGAGTTTGAGTCACACAATCCTCTACTAAATCCTTAACTGCTAAAACATGTCACTTGAAAGCTTATCTCTGAATTTAGAATAGTGTTTGGGCCGCGAAGCTTTACGTGTCAAAACGTTTCTATTCTCCACGCCTTTTTCATTAGGTTTTGGTATGTTTACTCTATAGACTTGAGACTTTTCGCGTCTACTTGGGACGTTTGTAAAAAGATTAGTCGCGAAACTTTTATAATCGATTCTCCCCCGATTCATTCTTCTCGTACACCTTTCATACGACTTATGTCTGGTGGAACCTAATCCTGCATCTCCTGACACTGCATTTCTTTTTAACGTATCTTTATCGCGCCTAGATTTCCTGTTGTTCCTGGCCTGCCCAATTCTTACCGGCTTATCTCTTTGATCGCCCGTTAAAGCTATACCTATACGGGAGTCATTTGACTTCTCAAAATCCCCACAATTGCAATACGTCTTCTTTATTTTTGACCTTCTCGCTTCGCTTAACGACTCGTCCGCATCTTGTTCTCTTTTAAGCCTTTCTCTCCCAATCTTGCTTAATCCTACGCTTAAATTCCTCTCTCGATCGAGTAACAAAAGGTCCCCTCCGTCTACTTTAAAATTCCCATTCATCTTCCTTGAGCAACGTTCATCCTCGCTAGAATTTCCTCCCGTATTCACGTCAATCATTTTTGACCGGGGATTTCTCTTTTTCGACTCGTTCCCTTGCTTAGGATCGGACTTCAATTCTTCTGGTTTCAGTTTCGCCTGACTTACGGTTCTCCCGGCGTCTAAAGTCTCTGCCTTTCCCTTCTTAATTTTATCGATTAATTTTTGAGTTTCGTTTCCTAATATATAGTACGATAAATCTGGTTTATTCTCTGCTGCTATGGCCCTCGTTTTTAAATCCCCCACTCCTTCAACTTCTAAGACAACGTGGGCGGTCGGTAAACGAAGTGTATTGTTCGTCAACGGTTGCCTAACTCGTACAGCCCCACCGTCTAACTGATTGGGCTTAATTAATTGACTAGGGGTCACATCAAAGCGAGTTCCGGAATCCCTTAAAGTCGTGCATTCCTTTCCGTTAATTAGAGCACGGCTAAGATGAGGTTTGAAACTTTCCTCAAAATTCGTACCTACGCAAATGTGATGAACGCTAGTAATAGGTTCTAAGTTCCTTTTGTTTTCCGGACAATTGGCTTTTAAATGCCCAATTTTGGAGCAAATAAAACACTTATTCCAATTTTTACGTTCGAAGATCCTTTCTCGTTCGTTTTCCGTGTTTTTCTCTCTCCAATTAGTTTTGGTTTCCGAATGCCAATCTCTCATTTCGTCTTCATTTTCCGTTTTTTCCACTCTCCTATCCCGCGAATTTCCTTCAAATTTTGGTTTCGTATTCCACGATTTTCTTGACACTCCTTTTATCGCCTCGTATTCGTCTAGTGCCGTAGCGAGCACCAAGGGGTCTTTATAATTCGCCCACGAATCAATAAAATGTTCTTTTAATTCGACCGGCACGCGTCGTTTGATCTGATCAGTGATCAACAAGTCTTTTAATTCAGAAAATTGCGTAATCCCCAAACCGTTAATCCATCCTTCAAGAAAACTATTCAATTCGAATATGAGATCTCTCCACGGGTTTTCTGGATTACGTGTATGTTTATTCAATTTTTGACGGTACCCTTCCGCACTCAGCCTGTACCGGGCTAATAAAAGCGATTTAACATGTTCGAAATTGTCAATTTTTTGAGCTGGTTCGCGTAAGATTAATTCTGCAATTTCCACCGGCAATAATGCTAACAAGTGTGTGACGTATTCATCTTGCTCTATTCCGGACCTATTCGCCTGTCGCTCGAACAAATTTAGGAATAATGTTATGTCGGATCGTTCAGGATCAAAACGATGCATAATAGTTTTAAGAGGTAATTCAACGGATCTTTCGGAACCGCTGCTAGCCGTAGAATTTCGCCTTTCTGAACTCTGCGTTAATTTTAGCTGTTCTAAAGTAAACGCCCTTTGTTTTTCTTTCTCTCTCTCTTCTTTTTTTCCCTCTCTTTCTCTTTTTCTGCCGCGATTCGGTCTTCCCTATCTTTCACGATAAACCCTGCCTGCACTAAAGTTAGTTCCTCGTCGTATTTTTCTGCTGCTTCAATGTTTTCGATTATCGTTGCCATATTGTCTTGTTCATCTATTTCCACATCTAAAACTTCCGCGAGATTCTGTAAATCCGCTTTCCTGCAGTACTTCAGTGAATTTAACTTCGACATGAATACGGTATGTTGAAATAATACAAACGGAAACTATTCGTTTTGTTTATCAATTTAGAAGTATATGAACCTTACACCTCACAAGCAATATTTTATTCCTAAGCACACAATATAAATAAACATTTCAAATGCATAACCAATATGTAAAAATAATTTTATGATTTTTCAAAAGATTTTCAGAATTTCTATATTTTTGTGCCAAACGTAAAGCAAAAAATAAAATTTAAAATTTTAAAGCTTTAGAGTCCCTATACACACAATATGATAACAATAAGTAATTTTTCAAATACTATAGGTAAACTACATTCCCAGTATTTCTCAAGAATTGAACACTCTCTGCAACCTTTATCAAAATGTAT
Organism: Maratus speciosus; assembly: GCA_963932465.1. Lineage (NCBI taxonomy): Eukaryota > Metazoa > Arthropoda > Arachnida > Araneae > Salticidae > Maratus > Maratus speciosus. Next base: position 484,575,096 of record OZ010790.1, on the reverse strand, counting down.
CTATACTATTTAGGGTAAAAGTTTAATTTACTCTGTTTGTCATTTAGCAATCCAGCATGCATCAAAATTTCTCTTTATACAATCACTCATCAAAATATATTTCTTACACAAGTTATATAAGAAAAAAAAAATTACTGGGCATTTTTTTTTTTTTTTGAGTAGTTATGAATTTAGCCTATCTAATCCTTTCTGCATTCCAAACATTAAAAATAATGATAAAGATAACATAACATATAAATTTGCATTAATCGTTAGATTTCCATTAACTACACATTATCGCTTTATCATAATCTTAATATTTTCATTTACCTCAAACTCAAAAGTTTCTCTTATTTTTATCTAAACAACATTTTAACATCCTATCAGTATGATAAATAATAGTTTAAGAGCCACTCAAAATGAAATGAGCTTACCTGTTGCAGTTGCTGCTTGAAGTATCTTGTCTGGGGAACGGTCCGTTATGACACTCCGCGGGTGTCGTCCACTGTAGCTCAAGGGCTCGTATCGGGCGTGTTGCGTTCCACTGTTTGTCGTCCAAGGTCCATCTTGCACTGTCTCGAAGCACTGTCTAGTTGATCTAGCTGAACTGTCTCATGGGCAATCTCTAGATGGGCTGTCCGTCTGTCTTCCTCGGAACTGCCGTTTCGATTCTTTCGGCTGCCTCTCGAGTTGTTGTCAGAAACTCCGGGTGTTCGCCGTCTGTTTCCTCCTGGGCTTTCCTCTAATAACAATTATTCTTGCTGTAAATCTTCTAGCTGCCACCAAGTTGTAACGGAGCCGATGTCGTAAGGTGGTGTGGTAGCGGGCAACTTCAAAGGCCAAGGCTTATTTAAAGTCGAAGAAATATTTTATTGCATTACAAACAATTAAATAATATTTTCTGGATTATATAAGTCCTATTTACAACGTTTTTCATAAAAGGGCTCGAGTTCAGCTGACAATAATATATTTTAGTGATGGGCGATTCTGGAAAATTTGAGAATCGATTATAATCGACATCGTATAAAACAGAATCGATCGCAACGAGAATCGATTCTCAAATTCTAGAATCGATTTAACTGACTTTAATCGATATTTCGATGTTCACAGATTCACACAGATAAGCTGAAAAATAGTACAGTAAACTCTGTCTAAGGCGGAATCGGTCGGGACCGAGAAAAATTTTCGTGGTAGACAATATTCCGGCTTATGCAAAAAAGCTCCCCCCCCCCCCCACAAAAAAAAAAATCCCTGGAAGATGACGATCTTTTATTGATTCTCCTAACTAGAAAATCGGTTGAAAACTGAAATTCTGAAAGATCCTTTGTCTTTTTAAAGATAAATGAGAAACTTTATTCAATTTCTTAGTACTGCTGTAATACATTCATATTGGAAGTTTATACACACCAAAAAAAAAAAAAAAAAAAAAAAAAAAAAACTTCGAGAATGAGAAAGAACGCTATAATTTTGAATTTGAGTACAATCTTAAAGTATAATATATTGTACTTTCGAAAATACGTAATCATTTTCATAAATGCTCATTTTACTAGAAATATTAACTTTTAGATGCAATTTTGCATATGAAAAAATGGCATAAGCATAAATTCCTTAAAATTTAAAGTTTCTGTTCTTTTGAATTAACTTTTTTAAAAGCTTACGGAATTTTAGCTAACATGCTCGACATTGAGTTATTTGACTTATCAGTTTTAAAGTTTAATAAACAAAACGCTTTTCATTTTTAAATTATCCTTTTTCCGCTTTATGCAAAATTTTGGTGGAACCTTAAAATCCTTTCCGTTTTCGCGTCAGACAGATTCCGCCTTCCCGGCCAGACCGCCCAAAACTAATCAGGGAAGCGCCTTATGAGAATGGACCTAGAAAAAAAAATTGAAGCAAATCGGATATTTCTATCGTGAGTTATCGCGTTACGTATGTACGTACATACATACAGAAACTGAGGGCACATTAGCTCTCAGGCTTTGATATCCTGTGAGCTAAAAAGAAAACTGCCCAGTTAAACTGATGGCATTGAGCTCACAGGCTATTCACACTAACTGTATATTATGCTCTTATTTCAAAGAAGAATGCCCCTCGAAAAATAAACTAAGGGAGGAGGGGAATTGCCCCTCCCCGTTTCCCCTCTTTATATTTAACCAATGACCCTCCAAATGTCATCAGGGAAGCACCTTATCGAAATAAATCGGTATACCAAATTTGAAGCAAATCGGATACAAAAACCCATTTATCTAAATTAAGGGGGTATTAGCTCCCGTTTTCCCTTTTATATTTAACCAATGAACTTCCAAATCTAATTAGGGAAGCGCCTTATCAGAATAAACTGGTATACCAAATTTGAAGTAAATCGGATAGCAAAACCCATCTATCTAAATTAAGGAGGGTATTATCCTCTCGTTCCCCCCTCCCGCCTTTAGACTAATAATGAACCTTCAAATATAATCAGAGAAACTCGTTATCAAAATTAACCAATATACCAAAATTTGAAGAAAATCTGATAATTCTGCATGAAAAACCCATTTATCTAAGTTAAGGGGGGCGGACTAGCCCCCGTTCCCCCCCTTTATACTTAACCAATGAACCCCCAAAACTAATCAGGTAAGTGCTTTAGCAGAATGAACATAGAAAAAAAATTGAAGCAAATCGGATATTTCTATCAAGAGTTATCGCGTTACGTACGTACATACATAAATACCGACGGGCGCATTAAATCGCAGGCTTTGATAGCTTGTGAGCTAAAAAGTGCCAAGAGCGTGTAACTAGGGAGGGGGAGGAAGGACAGAAAATAAAAGAGGACGTTAAAAGCTTTCCAATAATATGTTACACGAGATGGTTTGGAAGAAACAATAAATATGCCCCCCGGGGGGCAGGTAAGTCTCAAACGTTGGGAGGAGCGACCTCAAATGTCTCTTTGGTCAAGGTTTCAAAATGTGGATTTATAATAAAATAGAACGAGAATTGGTCATTTTTAAAATAGCATGCATATTTTGAATGGCCCTGTAAATTAAGATTGGCGAGGAAGGGGGTGGGGGCGGAGAGGATTAGAAGAGGTGAACTTGAAAAATACAACATAATAAATTAGTAACCCGAATAACTAGGCTTCTAAACAAAAGTATAACGATTTAACCTAGTACTGAATTCAGGGGGTGATCCGGGGGAACATTGGAATGTCCCTCCCGAAAGTTTTGAGATTTTATGCTTTTTAATGGAAAAATGTGCATCCCCCCTTACGGAACTCTAAAATCCCCCCCCCCCCTCATTCCGACCGGAGCAGTCAAGAAATCAACCCGCCATTCAACACTGAACCTAGAAAAAAAAAAAAAAAAAAAAGGCTCTTATACAAAATTTTACCGCAATTCTGCCACTAAAACAGTAAAATTGGAGGAATTTATTCAACCCGAATCGTGGATCATGCGCGATGCGATTTGAATTGAAGTAAATCAAAATATAACGATTTCAGCCGCATCTAAAAATCGGCATCGAATCTGAACTGAATCGATTCGCCCGAATCTAAAAAATTGAAGTAAATCAAAATATAGCGATTCTGCCCGCATCTAAAGATCGACATCGGCATCGAATCTGAACTGAATCGATTCGCCATTTCTGATCTTAATATACGGGCAGAATCGATGCGGTCATTTTTTCTTGCTTTCTTTTGTCTTTAGAAAAAGAAAGCGTTGGATTCGTGAAAAATTTCGACTTCCGGTTTTCGAAGGATTTATAGTTTTAGAAGATCTTGTCTGGAATACGATTTGACTATTTTTATACATTGTCTGTCTGTCAGTCTATCTATTTGTTAGTCTCTGACAAAAAAATTGTGGGCGGTCTATTTCAAGAACTAATGCATGGAATCTGTTGAAATTTTAGATTCAATTAGACTTTCATATAAATTGGTGCTGATTACTTTTTGATGTAAATCTACCGACAGGTGGCGCTGCTATGCTGCATTTTTCCGATTTTCGCAATAGCTGTATCTCAATAACTAATGCACGGGTTTTCATCAAATTTCACATTCAGTTAGACGTTGGCATAAATTGTTGCATATTAGATTTCGGTGTAAATCGCCCAACAGGGGGCGTTGTTATACAGATTTTATCAGCAGTGTTGAATTCAGACAATTTTCTCCGGGAGGGATTTCTGCGGATCCAAAGAGGGACAGTTCAGAGGGGAAGAGGATTGGATTTTTGTACATTAAGCATAAAATCTCAAACCTTCTGGGTGGACATTTGAATGTTGCACGGGAGGGGGGGCGCATGTCCCTCTGGACTACCCCCGGAATTCAACACGTTTTTCTGGATTTAAACGATTTTAGGGATCATATCTCAAGAACTAATGAACGGAATTTCATCAAACTTAATATTCTGTCATAAGTTGTTCATGATTAGGTTTTCGGGTAAATGATATAACAGGTTGTGCTGCCATGCTGCTTTTTTTTAGCAGTGTTGAATTCAGACATTTTTTTCCGGGAGGGATTTCTATGGTTCTAGAGAGGGACATTCTAGAGTTTCGGTGGGGGTGGGGAATTGGACTTTTGTCCCTTAAGCATAAAATCTGAAATCTTCATGAGGGAAATTTCAATGTTCCGTGGGGGGGGGGGGGGGGTGTTGTCCACCAGTACCAGCACACTGAACCAGCCAGTACCAGCACACAGAATTTAACACTGTTTTTCAGAATTTACAAGATATTAGCGATAATATCTCAAGAAGTAATGACCGGAATTTCATCAAACTTAATATTATGTGTCATTGACATAAGTTGTTCCTGAGTTTTTCGTGTTAATCATGTAACAGGTTGCGCTGCTATACTGTTTTTTTGCATGATATTCGTGATAGCCATATCTCAAAACTAATGCACGGAATTTAATCAAACTTCACATTCTGTTACACTTTCAGATAAATAGATCCTTATTAGGCTTGGGTGTATACTGCCCAACAGCTGTCACTTTTATGCTCTTTGAATTGGGATTTTCCGTTGCGGACATCTAGGCTAATATCAGACGAACGTCTTTTTGCACGCCTTTTTTTTCGCTCTTACACCGTCCCTACACATGCTAGCGAAGGTGTAGGGATGGCGTAAGAGCGAAAAAAGCGTGCAAAAAGACGTTCGTCTGACATTAGCCTAAGAGGGTGTGACCCGAAATTCAATGACTTGTTAGGAAAATGCAATGCTTATATTTTCTTTTAAAAGGCACATACTTCAACGAACCTATGCTTTTTGAATCCTCATGATGCGCATATGTTATTTAAATTTGACACCGTGATAGCGAATTTTGAAGTTTTAACATTTATGCAGCAGATGAAAGTTTTGGGATTGGCACATCCAACTACTTTATCTTCAATTTTTGAAGGAAAATGAAAATGATATTACCTTATTTTGTCTTAGAGACATCGATTAAAAAATTCATAGTATCGATTAAATCGACTTGGCCATAGTATCGATTAAATCGATTAAAAAAATCGAAATCGCCCATCACTAATATATTTATAGAATCAAGTCCAGTCCTCGAATAATAGATCGCTTTCAGTGTAGTCAGTCTCTTATTTATTCAATGTCCACTATTTTCGAAGATAGAGTTCGCGATGCTCGACAGGAATGTCGCACTTTTTGTAGGCGTTTAACCGAGGTTTAGGAACCTCCGATCTTCAACTCCGTGATGGAGATATCTTAACAGCCACACCTGGCTTTCGCTTTTCTGTGCTTCGGAATATGCACCGAAGCCGTTGACCCGTGAGAGATTTCCACTCTGCACGGCCAGAAACACCTTGAAGTCTCAACTTCAACAGAAGGGAAAATTAAGCTCCCGAGAATGCTCTTGCATCCTCTTTTATCAGTTTCGTTTTTCCGTCTAGGACCAAAGCCACTCCCATTAACCACTCACCATCCGTGGCCCATGATCTCATAGACCAGCCCTTTCTCTATAGGCTGCAGTCAGGAATCTTCGCGTCCGGTTTCATCTCTGGTTTCACTTTCTACTTTCCCACGGGAACGAGACCCTCGTGAACATCAAAAGAATATTTCTCTCGCTAGATAAAAGAGTTCCTTTCACCCTAGTGTCCTCTGCGAAGATTGATTGAAATTGAAGTATTTGTTTCATCTCTAGCGACATTTTCTAGGACTCTGCAGAAATTTGGAGGCTAGGTGAAAATACATTAGCTTCCCTATGCTGGCTTTTGCCTTGTAAATTGAGAGTTCCAATGTGAGATATCGTCGAATTCTCACACCGTCAATGACGCTACTTACGAGGCAAAACTGATAAAGCTGTGACGTGCCTTTCAAAACGAGAGAAGGGCATTGCTTAGTGATGGTATCATTTTGTTGTGAGATAATGCCAGGCCACATGCTGTGTTTAAGACTTAAGATTACACCGAATCCTCCTGTTGACGGGACATTCAGTAGTCTTAAACGTCGTTAGCGAAATATTTATACGTGTTAACGTTTCACTATACGAACTGTTTTGTTATGACGCATTCTTCAGTCATTGAGGAAGCGTTAATCTATAGCCAGATTAGCGCTTTCTGTTGGGTGAGGAAAGTGTTACATACCGAATCTTACTTTTCAAACAACCCTCGTATTTTGTAATGAACATTCAATAACCTGACATGTTTAAAGGAGTCTTTGTGAATATAATTGTGTACGCACACCACCGTACGAAGAGAAAACTACGTCCGGGGCAAAGATAAAATTTGACGACCCCCCGCCCACAAACACACACACTTTTTTTTCTTTGGGAGATGAATCAGAAAATTGAAAGATGCAGAAACAGAAATAAATTCTATGGAATACATATTTCGCGTTTATTTTGGAACTTTATGCTTAATTTTAATTCAGAAGCTCCAAACAACTAAACAAGGTAAGAGAAAATTGCACGTATATTTTGGCAAAGGGAATCTGGGAAATGGGTGTAGAAAAACGCATCTAATAGTACAGTATAGCAGTTTAGAACCCTTTTGTATTCCCAGAAGGAAACGCCATACTATTTTGAGAGGATATGTTTTTGTCACAAACACAGAAAAATTACAGACTCAGAAAAGATAATTCCAAATTTTGAAGAGAAAGAAGTCTGTATTCATAAATTTGTATTTGAGTTCAGGGTAAGGGACACTGAAATAACTTTGACACAAAAATGAACGTGCTTTTCTTGGGAAAAAAGTTCCCAATATGTAAATATATAATGTTTTTAACAAAAAAAGAAGAAAAGAACTATGTTTGTAGTATAAATTTGGCGCCCCTTCAATTTCTGCTCTCGGGGCGAGTGCCCCCTTTACCCCCCACTTCGCACGGCCCTGTGTACGTACATGCGTGTTTAGAAGTTAAAAAAGCGCAATTTGAACATCTATCGTTGTTTAGAATAAATAAACTTGTTTTTAGAATTTCAATCTAATTTTTTTCGGAATTTCATTAGCGTTTTTTGGGGGATGGGAGGGGGAAGGGGAATTATTAATTATAGAGGCTTATACTAATTATCAGCTGAAATAAATTTAGGCTATAATTTCTAAGTCTGAAAAGGGATTTATGTAACACATATGCATAAAAAATTTCATTAGGTTTTACGTAATTAGTAGACATTTGTATAGACATTTCCATAAAATGTTTTTTGCATCAGCAGCAAATTAAAATATTAGTGCAAATTAATTAGACTGTTTTCAAAAATGAGGAATTTAAGCTTCAACATCTTCGTTCTGAATATGACTATTTATTTAAAATTTCGGACATTAAACTTTTTCAGTATTAGACGTTATACGATTTGAATATTTTTAAGGAATTACCACTGAAGTAATTATTCTCATCATCATGATTAAATTAGCCGAGTAAATTTTTCAGTGTTTGCATCAATTTACTTGTAGGAAATGTTCCTAAAGGGTGCGATTTATATATTCTGCTGAATCGATTTTTGCGGCCCCAAATTTTAGTTAACGTAACCCAATATTTGGCGTTCGCGACCCACAATTTGAGAAGCTCTGCTCTAGCGTATACCTTATGCTTATCGCGTACTTCATCTGCCTATCGTGTATAGGGTAGGGGAGTACACAGTGAGACATGGTACACAGTGAGACAGCAGCCACTTTGACATATAGTTGTAACCTTTTCTTCAAGCTGGCACACACACACATAACGACCTCATCTTATGCAACACGTGGATGCAGTTTCTGCACTTCAGTTATTCGTCCGACAAAATAGTAAATAATTCCTTATTTTATAATGGTTAAAGTTACATAAATGTCTAATTTAGAGTTTATTTCCTTCAATATGACACATATTTACTTAACCAAACCTAGCTATATCTAATAATAATTTCGGCAAAACGACATAAACTTTTTAAAGCGATCAAATTGATGTAACAGATGTGGCATGCATTTTGTTACAACGTAACGAAAGTACACAGTGAGACACATAGTTGGGGTACACAGTGAGATGTGTCTTATTGTGTACCTACTATGTGGTTCTGATGTTGAAAAAGTTATTTATTAATAAAAGAAGGTTTTTTTTTCTCTCTCTCTCTTTCTCTCTGTGTCTGTGGGCGTGCGATGACTAGGGAAATTTACTAAACGTAAGAGGCTGAAAATTTGCATGTAGGTAGCCCAAGGTCTGCCATTGTCCACACGAGACTCATATTTTTAATATTTTGAAAAGCTAGAAATATTAATTAGAAATCATAAACTGCAGAAAATTATTGATAGAGAGTAAAAATGTATGATTTATGAAAATATATACATTGTCTCACTGTGTACTACTTGTAGTACACAGTGAGACAATTTTCGATACTCCGTTATGCTGCTTCTGTGCTTTTATAAATAACTTTTTTAAAATCATTTATACATTAATGTGTAGCGCATTTGTGTAGCTTAAAGATGTAGAATTTTTTTTTTTCAAAAGAATGAAAATCGTCGCCATTTGTTAAGTAATAATAATTTTTGTCTCACTGTGTACTAACCTCCCCTACGTTCTATTTTTTTAAAATGTCTACAGCCCTGGATACGCTAACTGAAGTAGTGTAATTGAAATACATGCTCATTTCGGTATTCTATAATGCGCTTTATTTAAAACTTTGCGCATTATTTTAAAGTAGCAATGTATATTAAAATTAGATAAATAATAAAATAAAATAAAACAGCACGCACTAAACTTAATTGTTTGCATAAAAAATGTAATTAAAATATTTGTACAAATGAATCAGAAAGGATTATGTTTGTTAGCATCAACAGAAGTTAAAGATGAAATTCTATATTTTTAATGTGACTTTGTTTAAAACTTTGTGATCAATTTTTTTTTAGAATTTCCACAATCAAGGAAGACCGAGCTGTTATTAGTGGATATTTGTATAGAATTTTCCATAAAATGTTTTTTGCATCAGCCACAAATTAAAATATTACTTTGTTCGATTAAATTAGTTTTGTATTCAATTTAATGTAACAATAAATTCTCGCTGTATTATTCCTATAAAGAATTATATTTTATAACATTATTATTTACAGAAACTAGTGGTATTAATACTATGTACATATTTCTAAATTTTATCATAATCAATCTATACATATTCAACCATAATCGCAAGATTCACTGTCCAACTTCACAGACGTTAGGCTTCTACCTAAGAACTGTGTTATATAGGAGTGGGATTAATTGGGAGAAAGTGTTATGTACTCTTATCGGTTGAATTCTGTTTTCGAGAACATTCTATGAACTCTGATTGGTTCAATCACGTATCTCGGCTCCTATCGTGAATTACTAGAAAATTCCTTCAGATTCCGAAAGCGAATTTTTTTCGCCAAATACCGCCAAATTTGGCGACAAGCATGTGTTTTGGCATTGGCAATCTTGAAAGTCGATTTCTTTGCAGAAATTTCGCCAATATTTCGCCAAATATAGCCAAATTTGGCGAAGTATTGCCAATTTTGTGACTTTGTTTACTGCCAACTGTTCAAGAACGTAATAACTGTATAAACTTTCATTTCCATTGAAATGCATTTATTGGACAGTAGAGACCTCAAAATGACCCACTAATCGAATATTCTCAAACATGTGATCTAGCCCAAGAGTCTTCTCGTCGTACCCCAAAACGGTAGAATTCAAAATTTAGACAAAATCGTTAGAGCTGTTTTTTAGATAAAATTTACATGCACACACACAATATTTGTTCGTATTATAATGTATGTGATAAGCTATGTAAAGAATTTCTTTGGAAATAATTAGTTGCATTAACAATACAATGAAACAATTTATAGAAATTAATCAGACATGTTTTAACAATGACCAAGCAGCAATTCAACAATAAAACTTCCTGGGTTCGATTCCTGGCTATGGCTAATTTTTCACTCCAGTTGGGTTTATTGTATTTATTGTATGTATGTCTGTAAAATATTTATATATACCTTTAATAAAACTTCGTTAGTTAAAAAAATTAACATTTAAAATTATAAGGAAAAACTGTTGTTTATAAAGCTAAATTGATGTAACTAAAATGACACTAATTAACATGGATTCAATTAATGTTCCCCTGTTTCAAAACTCTCGTTATTTTCAGTTAATAAATCCATAGAGGCTAAGTATTTGTTTTGTGACTGCCTCTTCCAAAGTACAAATAGACTTTCATTAAAATAACCGGATCAACTGATTAATACGTGGTATAAGTGTTGAGTAAACAGTTCCTCTAGTGGAAATTGATTTTAGAATTATGGCAAAACATTAATTTAAAAATTTCGACGTTGAAACTTTTGATTATATTTAAAATTAGCATTAAATATTGATAAGGAAATCATATAAAAATATTTGCATCAATATGATATTTAATTATTTATGAAAATTCTTTAATTTTTAGAACAATTTATTTGCTGTCATACTGACTGACGTAATATAATTCAAATATATATTCATCATAATAATTTCTGTTTCCTATAAATGGCTTTATTTAGAACTTTGTGTATTATTTTCCAGTAGTAATAGATAATAACAATAAGTAATTAAAAATTAAAATTAAATAACATTCACTGAACGTAAATATTTGTATCAAAGATGTAGTTAAAATATTTGCACAAATTAGTCACATAAGCTTATTTTAGTTATCATCAGGCAGAAATTAAGTCTGTGATTTTCATATTTAAAATATAACTTTTCTTAAAATGTTGTGCTATTTTTTACTTTAGATTTTTTTTATGGCCATTGGATATTCGCAGAAAATTTCTTTGAAAATAATTATTTCAATCAACAACAAAATGAAAGTACTATTTATGAAAATTAATCAGACAACGAACAAGAAACTTAGTAAGTTAAAAAAGGTTAATATTTAAAATAAAAGTGAAAAACTGTTCTTCATGAAGCTAAAGATGTGTAACTAAAATTATACTAATCAATATTAATGCAATTAATATTTCCCATGTTTCAAAGCTCTCGTTAATAATCATATACTGTATTTGTTTTGCACTTGTATCTACGAAAATAGAAACAGGCTTTCATTAAAATAACTGGATAAACTTATTAGCAGGTGGTATAGGTGCTGAGTAAATAGTTTCTGTTCAGAAAAATGATTTTAGAACCTTAACCAAACTTTTATTTGTTGTAATGAAAATGAGATAATTGATTAATTTGATAGAGATCAGAAACTCTGAAATGAACGAAATGCTTTTATTTAAAATTGGAGTGTTGTGGTTTTGTTTTGCTAAATATTTTCTAACATCATTATCATTTAATACGTTAGATTTAATACAGTGCGGCGCAAAAGTTTAAGCACAATGCAAATATTTTAATAAAAATAAAATTTTACAACGAAATGCTTTCAAATATCCACTGTAGGTGAATACTATGATCATAAATATATATCTCAAGTTTCGAAAAAATTCATCGTTGCGAAAATCAGAAATTACAAGAAAACAGTTTTTGTGGTGGCACAAAAGTTTATGCACAAATGAGATTTTATGCAAATATCTCCTTAAACATGATAGATGGAGGATCGGCGAGACTTTTTTTCCTAGAGTATAAATAGTAGAGATCGATGAACGAGTAATATCAAAATGCTGAAGTCTCTGCAGTTATCGTCTGAAGAAGTTGTAGAAGTTTGGACGCTTAACCTGAAGGTAAATCTTTTTTGCAAATTTCGCTTATTTTAAATCGGTCTAAACATGGTTTGTATAGTGTGTTGCAACGTGGAAAACAATTCAAAAATGCATATTGATCAGAGGAGTTGAGTAATACCACATTTTGTGAGGATTGAAGAATTAAAAGATTGTCTGTAACTAGCTATTTGTCTTTTAATGTGATAAAAAATTGACTTGGTTAAAAAATATCACGTGACACCATATGCAGGCGAATAACAGAATCAGGAATAATCGAATAACAAAAATTATCTCGTAAGCCTTTTCTGAAACAGTGTCACAAACAAGCAAGACTTGAATGGGCAAAACAGCACATGGATTATCGTGACGAATGGATTAGTGTTATTTTTTCTGATGAAAAAAAATGGAATTTGGATGGTCCAAATGGCTTCTTATTCTATTGGAGTGCCTTGTGTAAAGATCCGAAGAGCATATTAAGCAGGCAACAGCGTGGTGATTCGCTCATGGTATGGGGAGCTTTTGGCTGTAATGAAAAAACGTGGATCTCAGAATATCAGTGTGATGAACTGGCCAGCACTCAGCCCAGATCTTAATCCGATAGAGAACATCTGGAGAATCCTCTCACGAGACGGCTCAAGAATGGGAAGCAATATTACACACCGCAAAAGCTCAAATCAGCGATCGAGGAAGCGTGGTACAAACTCGCTCCCAAAACCTTCCATACTCTCGTGTTATCAATGGAAAATCGAGTATTCGATCTCGCCAGGTGCAATGGAAACATCTTAGACTATTAAAGGACTTTTGTGCCTTGTGAAATGTATATATTTCGTTTTTGTGCATAAACTTTGCGACATCACAATTTTTAATTTTTTATAATTTGTTAATTTCCTTACAATGAGTTGTTTCCGAATTCGAAACATGAATTTCTAATCAAATTGTTTAGATACAGTAAAAATTTCAAAGCATTCCAGGGTATATTTTTCATTTTATAAAAATATTTAGCTTGTGCATAAACTTTTGCGCCTCACTGTAGAAAAATTAATGAGATTTTTTGTGTAGAGTAGAAAATTTTACATATGCTTACAAGTTGACACTTTTTAACTTTTTTTTCTGCTCTGTTTTGGGTGGGGGATTCTAGTGTTGTTGGGTGTATTTGTTGATTACCTGAGTTCAAAATACCGAGTTTTCCCGTCTGTTATGTAAGGTTTCTTTCACAAAGAGAAAATGAAAATTTATGAAAGTCACACGTGTGATATAGCAGAGTCAAAGAACTTTATTGAAAATATTTTTACAAGTTAGCTGCATCTTGCATTTTATTAATTTGTTACGTTTGCAATAGCTGTCACAAAAAGAAAAATCATTAGAATGTTTTTTCTATTTCTCGTAGAAATATGCAGCCCTCTTTTAGAACTTTTTGTTTTATGCACTGCTTCAGCATCTTCTCATGCAACAGCCAGCATTAGTTTGCTTTTATGTTTAAGGGCATCTGGTGCATTAATGACTAATTTCATAATTTACCGATAAGGAATTCTGTTGTCTTTATGGCTAAATTTATAATTTACCAACGAGCTTGAAATTCTTATTTTGTGTTAATATTGTACGTGACAGAAATTTTTTCGAAATCAGTATCTATTAATAATGTGTGCGTGAGTGGTCGGTGTTCCGAAGAGATTCAAAATTTAGTGGGAAGGTACATCTAAGAAAGTACCACGAAGCCTGGTTTTGGAATTTTTAATTTGATTTTTTAAAATTTAATTTTGCATGCGATTTTTTGTGTTTTTTTAATGTTTCGAGGAGATTTTTCTACATTAGTGAAAGGAACAGTGTTTTATTCTTTTAACTCAATATAGAAAGTTTTGTACTATTTTCAATAAAGTTTATTCGGAATTCGTACTGCGATTTTTGAATTTTTAGCGAATTTTTTATGCGATTTTTAGTGTTTTTTCGCGCTTTGTGGTTATTTTTTGTTAAAAGAAATTCAGTTTTAAACTTTTAGCCTAATATAGTAAGTTTTGTGCGCTATGATTCTTGAATTTTAGAGATTTTTAATGTGATATTCAATGCGATTTTCAGCGAATTTTCACCTATTTTTAGCATTTTCCATCGCATTTTGTCATTAGTGAAAGATTGCCCATTACAGTGTCTTACCTGATTACAGTAAAATTTGCCTCCTGCGATCTTTGAATAGTTAGTGATTTTTATCGATTTTTAGAATTTTACAATTATTTTTTGTCATTAGTCAAAGAATGCCGATTACAATTTTTACCCGACTATGGTAAATTTTATTTCCTACGATTTTTGAATTTTAGTGATTTTTACTGCGATTTTCATTGCGATTTTTAGTATTTTTTCCAGTTTCACGGTGATTTTTTGACATTAGTAAAAGGAATTATGTTTTAAACTTTTAGCCTAATATGATAAATTTTCTTCGTTTCGATTTTCGAATTTTAGCGATTTTTCATGCGAAATTCAATATAATGTTTTGAGATTTTTGTGTTCTATGTCGAATTTTTGTCATTTATGAAAATATTCGATTACAAAGTTTTACCCATTTTAGTAAATTTCGACCTCAGCGATTTTTGCATATTTAGCGATTTTAATGCGTTTTTTAGCATTTTAAGTTAATTTTGACTCCAGCGATTTTTGAATATATAGCGATTTTTAATAGGAGTTTTAGTGCGACTTTCAATGTACTTGTTAGCGTTTTTTCAAGTGCAGCGGCTATTTTTTGGCATTCGTAAAAATAATTTGGTTTCAAACTTTAGCCTAATATAGTAAATTTTCTCCTCAACTATTTTTTTTTAATTTTAGAGATTTTTATTGCGACTTTTAAAGAAATTATGAGAGATTTTTCAATTTGCGCGCAAATTTTTTGACATTTATAAAATGAATTCGGTTTTTAACTTTTATCCTAATATAATAAATTTGGTCCTCTACGATTTTTTAATTTTAGTAGTAATCAATGTGGTTTTTAGCGATTTTTAGAAATTTTTGGCGCTCCGCGTCTATTTCAATTCTTCCTGAGAGTTTTCCAATTACAAAGTTTTACCCCATTATGGTAAATTTTTACTCCAGCTATTTTTTAATAGTTAGCGATTTATATGCGATTTTTGAATTTTTAGCGACTTTTCGAGTTTGTGATTTTTTGACATTCGGAAACGCAATTTGATTTTGAAGCTTTAACCTAATAAAGTTTCTCCTATTCTAATTTTGTAGTTTTAGCGATTTTAATGCAAATTTTCGGGTTTTACGGCGATTTTTTGGCATTTGTAAAAGGAATACTGTTTCAAACTTTTAGCCGAATATGAATTTTGTTTCAAACTTTCACCCTATTGTAGTAAATTTTCTCCTTTGCGATTTTTAATGGGATTTTCGGTATTTTTATTTTTATTTATTTTATTTTTTCCGAATTCTGTGACGATTTTTTGAGATTCAGAAATAAACATTTCGCCTAATACAATAATTTTCTCCAGTGCGATTTTGGATTTTTTGGGGCTATTTATCGTGATTTTTAACGTTTTTGAGCATTTCACTGACATTCGTAATTGAAATTAGATTTCGAACTTTTATCCTAATATAGTAAAATTTGTGCTTCGTCGATTTTTGAACGTTTTGCGATTTTTACGTTTCTTAGAGATCCACTGCTATTTTGTGACATTCGATTTTTTTGATCTAATATTAGTAAATTCTGCCCTCTTTTCAATAAAGTTTACTTGAATTTCGTGCAGCAATTTTCGAATTTTTCGTGAATTTTTTATGTAATTTTTTAATTTTTTCGTATTTTGCAGAGATTTTTCGACATTCGTAGAAGAAATCCTATTTTAATCTTTTAGTCCAACATAGTAATTTTTGTCCTCAACGGCTTTTGATAGTTTAGTGATTTTTAATAATTCGCTGAAATTTTTCCACATTAGTAAAAATAATCTGGTTTCAATATTCTTGCTCAATATACCATTTTACTCTCTTCACAATGATGTTTATTCAGATTTCGTGCAACAATTTTTGAATTTTTCGCAATTTTTTATTGTACTTTTTAAAATTTTTCAGCGTTTTGAGCTATTTTTCGAAGGGTTCGGACAACGCCGGGCGAAACAGCTAGCAAAACAATAAATTAGAAACACACTGAAGACTAAAGAAAAAGAAGTTGGAAAATGCACGTCAAACGTGGCAAATGAGGTGCGTTCGTACTATAACTAGTTTTATAAATATTTTTTGCACCGCATATTGTACTGAATGTTTAGTTTAGTGCATTTCATAAGTGCATATAAATTTCATTCGGTTCGAAAGGCTGTAACATCATTAAAATGTACTTAAAATATTTTTTCTCCATTGGCCGTAATGTAACAGAAAACTTTTGACTGTCTCTGTAATTAAACTGTACATCCGATTTTCATAAAATTTGAAATGACTCGACAAAATTTTGCAACAATTATATATTTAAAATTTCAGACTATTCGGTTAGGTAGTTTTTGCTCTGTTATATGCGGACGGACGGACAGACAAACGGACGGACTGAACGACGACTATAGCTACGTATTTATATAATTACGAACGCACCTAAAGAGACTAAAGGGGAAAAATATTGTAGACCTGTGTTAATATTCAGCCAGAAAAATTAAGATAAAAAAATTGAAAATCTCTTGTTTATAAAACTACCGCGGTGTAATTAAAGTTATACTAATCAGCATGGATTCAATTAAGTTTGTCTCTGTTGCAAAATTCCCTTTATTTTCCATTAATAAATTCATAGAAACTAAGTATTTGTTTTGTGGCTGCCTCTTCAAAGTGCAGACAAGCTTTCATTAAAATAGCTGTATCAACTGATTAATACATAGCATGAGTGTTGAGTAAACAGTTCCCGGGATGGAAATTGATTTTAGAACCACGACCAAACTTTTATTTCTTGTAATGAAAATGAGATTATTGATTAGTTTCATGTGTTTGATAAAGTTGAGAAATACCGGAATGAACGAAATGCTTTTGTTTAAAATTTGAGTCTAGCGATTTCGTTCAACTAAATATTTTCTAATATCATTTGTTTTCCATTCATAGGTTAGTTTCTGCAGAAAAGTTAATGAACAATTTTTGGAAAGTAGAAAATTTTGCTTACTTGCTTAATCCAAAATAAATTTAGTGTCTGTGTTATTTAAACAATAACTATTTATTGACAGTAATGCAGTTGTTTAAATTCAATAATTTTTATGTTTTGTGCAGATTAGACTACTTTTACGACATTCAGAGCGTGTATATACACTATATAGCCAAAGGTGACCGGCCACTTGCGATTTTAGACGTTTTCTTAAATATCTAGAAAAATACATGAGGAATTAACTTGAAATTCCAGGTGTGTAAGCAGAATAGTACAGGTCATATATTTTCGTGAAGATTTTTTCCCGAAACCTCATAGGGGACCGCCAACAAATTGAAAAAGAACGAATATCTTTTTTTTTTATAACTCAGTCAAAACTAATGTAGCAAAAAGCGTTCAAACTGTAGATTATGATTAAGTGGCTTATTTTAATAATTGTGTTCATTTTTATGATGATAGCATGTATACTCGAAGAGAAATTCATATATCCATTGATTAGGGCCAATATAGCATACACAATATTGCACGTACTATTGTATTTGGATACAACCCATCATATTTTTGCTTCCTTTTGGGAATAACGGATTTTGAGCTTATTCTATCAACGATAACTTTCAGACTTTTCAAACTATGTTTTTGAGACTTTCGCAAAAGTTTCTCTATACATTTAGTTAACACATTATGCAAATTATATTTTGATTACATTCGGGCTTGCGCAGTGAAACATTATTTAGTAAACCTGCTCATTTTTCATACAATTTTTATTATTGTTTAATTCTGATTGCAGGCTATTGTGTACAATGTTGTTTATCATATTTTCTGAAAAAACCTTTTTTATATTAAGAACTCCACAAATTATAATAAAAAAACTTGGCAAAATTCGGGACTCTTTTTATAAAATGTTTAATTTCTCTACGAGTATACATGCTCTTCTCATAAAAATGAACAATGTTTATAACAATAAGTCACTTAATCAAAATCTACAGTTTCAACGCTTTTGCTACATTAGTTTTTACAGGGTTATCCAAAAGATATTAGTTTTTTTTCAAATTGTTGGCGATCCCCTATGGTGTTTTGGGAAAAACTCTTCGCGGAAATATATGACCTATACTATACTGATGGCACACCTGCAGTTTCATGTTAATTCCTCATGTATTTTTATAGATATCTAACAAAACGTCTAAAATCGCAAATGGCCGGTCACCTTTGGCCATGTAGTGTAGATGGGTAAATACACGAACTATTATTACATACTGATGAAACATATATAGCTATCTGGATAGTATATAACATATTAAGTAAAATATACAATAAGGCCAAAAATCACATTATTAAGTAAATAATACGGAAAACGCATAACATATTTGAAAACCCAATTTAGCAATAATCGTTCAATAGTCGAGAAAATATCCTCTTTTGTGCAGGCCTGTATATATCTTATAGATTCGTATACAGTGAAATACGTTTAACACGAAAACGCTTAACATGAAAAATCGGTTAACACGAAATGATATAGCGGTCCGGACAGTATACTATGCAATTTAATACATTTTTTTCTTTTAACACGAAACAAAAATAGTTTAACACAAAAAAAATTACCTTTCGAGCTAGTTAGCTTGAGTTAAAATTGGTGAATTTTGTGTTAAAATCTGTGAATTTTGGGTGAAAATCAGTGAATTTCGTATTTTTTGTAAATTAGCTTATGTTTTATTTAAACAATGGTTGAGAAATCTGTACGAAAACAAACTGCCATTTCGCTTCAAATGAAGATGAAACTGCTTAAAGCAGCTGATGAAAAAGAAATATAGGTGTTATGTGCATATAGGGATTATGTTACATATATTTAACATTAGCAATAAAATGCGTTTTCAATACAAGGATTTGGAATAAATCAATAAGTAGTTCACTTACAATTTATTGTTCTTCTAGTTTCCCCGTTCTAGTCTTTGAGGATTCGAAAAAATCTTGCAATGAAGTTTGAAGCAACAAATTTTACTTTTTTACTTTTAGAAGTTCTTTGTAACAGCAGCGTGAGTTTCCTAAGCTTTTTCTAGTGACTTTTTTTATATGTTTGTTACGAGACAGTTTCTCTTCATAGAACCAAAAATCTTCAGAAAAGTTCAAAGTGCATCTTAATTAAGGAATTTTTTTTCCTAAGCCAAACAACGTAAATGCGGGTGACATAAGTCAAGGAGACGTAAGTCGGGGTAATACTGTATATCAGTTTCAATTTGTTTGAAATAGTGCAACATCATTAAAATATACCACGAATTATTTTCCCCATTGACCGCAATGTAACAGAATTCTTTTGAGTGTCCCTGTAAATGAAATATAAATGCTACAGACTTCATCTTCAATACCGAACATGCCAATTTAAATCTTAATAACATACATCAATTATATGGAAATCTGAGTATATTTAGGCGAGTTAGAGCTCGGACAGATGGCAGGCAGACGGAGAAAGCGAATTGATAAACATTTTTCAACTATGTGAGAAAGTGTTAAAAAGCAGTAACAACAATAATTCATAAAACGAGCATATAATTTAACCTTAATTAATAATGACAATGCTTCGAGAGTAAAAGAAGCGAGAACATTAAAAAACGTAAAAAAGGGAACACCTTTATTTTCACCTTGAAAGAAATAAGTTTTTCCGGTCATTTTGAATGAATGTTTCTTCCAAAACATTTGTTTTACGTGCAATATTTGATACCATTAGAATGTCATTCAAAAGTGTCGTAGATTTCGTATTTATTCTTGCATGGAAAAACAGCTGAAATTTTCAGTTTTAGAGGAAGAAAATACTAAAAGAATATAGAATACTGTGTATTGTAGTACAAATGGTGCATTGTGTAAAAATGTCACTTGCGAAAAAAATTCAAAATAATAGGTTTAACTTTTTCTTTTTTCCTTTTTTTTTCAAAACGTGGTCAAACTACTTTTAACGAATAAAGAAAAATGCATTATTCTTGTAAAATCGCGTACTTTGAAATTCTGACTCTGTTTCCATATCGTTTACTGCTAATATTAACGGCACATGTACTGTATGTAAGTAATAAATTAAGCCACAAATAATAACTGATAATTTATCACTAAATTGTTTTAAAAATTAATCATTGATTTAACTCTTAATATATAAATAAATGTCACAATTTAAAGAAATGACAGAATTCAATGCATTTGAATTTAATACGTTTTATGTAAATAATGACAGATGCGGCAGTCCATAATCCATCGCTGTATGTAGGATGGAGTCCACACAGCAAGTGGTGTAAATAATGACAGATGTGGCAGTCCATAATCCATCGCTGTATGTAGGATGGAGTCCACACAGCAAGTGGTGTAGATAAGAAAGTAGTGAAGTATATAAGAAATTCCTCATCTGTGTAGGGTTGCTAGCTCAAAAAGGCCATGTGGTTTTATTAATTGATCGATAAAGCTAGCTAAACTGGCTACCCTGCCAAACTCGTGATTATGAGTCATCGGGTCCGTATCCAAAGTGAGGGGCAATTCATTAGAAAATTAAATAATACAGGGTGGCTACTAAATACTGTTACAAATATTCAGTCATTTTATTTTACAACTATAAAATAGAAAATGATAACTACACTAATATGATGAACAGCAGAGATGAAAGTTTACCGGGAAATAATTTTACTCGAATTGACCGCCATCTTTATCGATTACCAAAGATAATCTCTTATGCCATTGTCCGACTGCGGCACGAATGATTTTGAAAGGTAATCGGTACCATTCACGCAATATGGAAGCTTTGAGAGAGACCAACTTCTGTGTTTGTTGCTATTTACTTTAGCCTCTAAAATCCCCCAGACGCAATAATCTAAAGGATTTAGATCCGGTGAAGAAGGTGGCCAACATTCTTGCATGATAAAGTTCGGACAACTGACAGGGAGCCAAGCCTGTGTTGATTTAGCTCGGTGCGAAGGTGCAGAATCTTGATGAAATGTCCAATTCTTTTTGAGATACAACCTGTCAGCATGTGGCAATAAATGTGCAGCCAATATGCCCTGTTTATAATATTCGCATTGATTTTTATTGATAAACTTCAAAGGCAATTTCCCATTGTTTGACACTGCAGCCGAAACCATAACAGAATTCTTGTTCTGAAAGCGTTTGACATTTCGAAAGGTTTTAGGTATATCCTTGAGGGTTACTGAATATACGACATCATCATTTTTAGCATTATAACACTGTTCAGTGCAAAAAAGCTTCCCATCAGAAAATATTATTCTGTCAACATTTTTCCTACCATGCCGCTTCATCAATTTCTTCCCTCTTTGTAATCTTTTTATTATTTGTGCAGCAGTCAAACCTTGAATTTTTCTTTTGTGATAAGGGCAATAACCCAGATCCTCATTTATACTAACTTGCATAGCTATGCGACTCACGTTCTCTTCTGCAGACATTTTATTTACAGAACGTTGTGGATTTCTTCACACCTTTTCACGAATTCTTTTGATGCGCTCTATTGTTCGTGGATGACCAGACCTAGATCGAACTTTACTTAGCTATTAGTATCCGATAATCGATTTATAGTTCTATATATGAATGTCCCATTAAAGCCAAGGCATTTTAATTGCTTAAAAATTTTACCTGCGGAAACTCTGCGATAAAAGAGCTGTTTAATCATCATCCTTTTGGCTTCCCTCTTTAAAATAGTTTAAAATATTTGCTTTATAACAAAATTCGTTTGCACTAATAGAAGATTGCCAAACGCTTAAATTGAGAAATAAATTGTTTTACCAAACGGTTAAAATTAATTCGTATTTTTTGGAGTGTTACCCCAGATAGCATTTTTAATTTTCAGAAAATTTACAGCAGTCTTGCTGCAAAGTTGCAGCAAGTTCAGCATGACAAAACTGAAAGTTCATAATAAGACTGCAGCAAGATAACGTAAGCTTCTTGAAGTCACAACACTTTGAACTTGCAGCTAACTTGTAATGCAAGTTAAATTCATGCTGTATCAAATTTATTGCAAATTAACGGCAAACAAATAATTAAAAATACTGCAAACTTACTGCAAAATAGTAATCTTTCCACGCCCCACTATTCGTTTACAATTGTTACACTATAAGCTTAACCCCTTCGGTGGGATCCATAGAACTGATCAGGTCTATCGATGCGAACATACCGTCAGAAGGTGCATGTATAGTTTTCATCATCATAAACAAGTTAAAGTAATATATGCACTTTCCAATACGACCCTTTTTTGGTATTTGATAATTATAGAGTTTAGAAAAAGCGGTGCCAACCGAATAAAATTTCCGCAATTCTTGCGTATGTGTTGATTGTCTATTCTCTCAACAGAGGGATTTTTTGCTTTCGTCACTTTGGTGAATTAAAGACAATCTTGCCATCAGTTTCACACGACTTCTCATGCAAGTAGGGGATGGTGTACCTTGCGTGAATTTTGCTGCGAATTTCTCAATTCAAAATTTTCACGGCAAGATAATGTCAGAAAAATCAAACTTGCTGCCAATGTTCATGCTACCTGGGACAGATTTAGTAACCACCCTGTAGATCAGATTTCTATAGTTTTCTTACATATATAGTATATAAGTGGTAAGGAAAACTCAATGAGGGTCTACTCATTGAGTCGGGCTTCTTGAATTATTTACACTTATTTAATGAAGTTTGAGTTAATATTACAATTAATGATATAATACACTATCTAGAATATTGTATTTTAGGATGTGTTTGTCGCAACATAACGGAAGTCAGCTCGCGAACTCTGATTGTACTCGAGCCGTCTGTTTCGAAGTATGTCCTACTTAGCCCAGATCTCAATGCGTTCTGTGGCTTTTTTGAACTTACTTCCTACGTTCGGATTGTATAACCAGGACGTAGTTTCATTTTCATATAGGCTAGGCATCTAAATCATAAATACAGGGTGACCAGAAATATCGTAACGATCTAACTTGACTTAGTTAATAGAAACACAAAACATTTTCAGAAGCAAATTATTTATTAACAACCATGTATTAGAGAAATAAAAAATCTTTTTCGTCAAAGTGTCCCCCTTTTGCTTTGATGTAGATGGAGAGATGCAAACGTTTGGTGAAATTTTCCGCTATTGGCCGCGCTATGCTGGTGTGATTGGCGTTCATTCCAGAATCAACGAACGCTTCAGGGCTTCCAAACTTTTGTGATGCTTTGCATAAGCTCTTGCTCTTGCCTCCAAAATTGATCACAAACTGTAATCCAAGTGATTGAGGTCACACGAGTATGGAGGCCATTCTTGAGTCAAAATGAAGTCTAGAAAATTGGTCCGGCACAATTCCTGAATGGATTTCGCTCGATGAGAAAGCGCGGAATCTTGCTGAACGTCTAAACCGTGTTTCCAAAGTGATTTTGAGCCCAGGGAAGTACTACATCTTAAAGAATCTCTTTTCGGTACACATATTGATTTTGATTCCAGAATCGATGAAAATGATTTGCTTGTTGCACAAATTCCTGCCCACGCCATGACAGATTTGGGATTTTGAAGATGTTGATCCATGGAAGACTTGCTCGGGGAAGTTGTAAACCAAATACGATCATTCTGACGATTATACGATTCTTCCACCGAGAACAGCATTTTATCAGAATACAGGATCCGCTCACAGTGTGCAGTTGCAGCTATCTTCAGCAGCTTCCTGCATCTTTCGAGCCATACTCGTCCGTTTCCATCGGTGAGAAGTTGCGCTTGTTTGAGCTTGCAAGGATGAAGGTTCAGCTCCTCTTTGGTCACAAGTCAAACCGATTCACGAGCAATCCCTGTCTGCCTCTCTAAATTTCCTCATCAACATCTAGGATTTCGGAATACAAGTTTTTTAATCAGTTGTCGGTTTCTGGAAGTGTTCACACTCCTTTTTTTGCCTCTTTCCGGTCGGCCTCCTGGTCAGGCTCCTTGAATCTCTTGATTGCTTTGGAAACGGTTGGATGAGACACATGTAGCAATCGAGCAATCTCACACACATGCTTTTCTTGTCGACGAAGTTCTAAAATCGCATTTCGTTTGTTTAACCTCCTATTGAAAAAAATTAAGAGTTAGAACAACGATCAATAAGTGGAAAAAAGCAAACCCTGAGAATCGAGTAATAACAAGATCATCAATCAAAAGTAAAGTTACTTCTAGTCAGCGTTACGTTATTTCTGGTCATCCTGTAAACTACTTATTTTGCTTGTCTTCACGCTCTTGGCCATGAGAAAACGCTGATGTTTCACCTGTTTCTAGAGTGTATCGCGGACACTCACAAACATACATACATAGTGATAGTATCAAAAAACTATTAAAAATTAGCTTAGTAAACCCGAAAGCATGAGGAAATTTTAATGTTCATATGTACATGCACATGTAAAGTCGTGGAAAAAAAGTAAACACCCCTTACTAACTCTGCAAAAAATTATCGTAGAAGAAAGTTACTTATACCACACGATTGGTAATAACGTATACTTTTAAATGATGTATATAAAATTTGCTTAGGGGCCTATCTACATATTAAAACGAACCATAACTTTGTTTATTTTAATAGCAGTACACAATTCTGACAACACAAATGAACTCTACACCCTTCAATTAGCCTAAGAACAAAACTTTATGCAATTTATACGAAAAGTATCCGAGTAATTATTTATTTTAAAACGAGCGTATTTTAGGGGCTGTATCCAAATTGAAGTTCGGTACTCGATTGTTGACCGAGAGAGCCCTCTTCTTGATCAAAGCATGTTAAGCATCACTCAAGCAGTCATTGAAGAATGCTAGATTACAGGATAGCATAAAATTTTTCAAAATATCTAGTCACTTCTATCATAGACGGCCCCTTAAAGCATCATTTTACCGTTTTTTAAGCATAATTTGAAAACTACTTGGAAGAAAAATGTTAAATTTGGAATTTCCATAAAGCAGGACTTAATAAATCTAAATCCATCAAAAAAATTTTAGGCTGCAATTCATAATTTTTTCGAATATTAATTTCATAATTCATAATTCATATCATAAAATTATAAAAATTGCAAATTCAACGTATTTATGTTTGGGTATTTTAGTACTATTGCTACACAAAAAATTAGCACATTAGGAGTATAATTTCAGGAGATATTATTGAAAATATGAAAATGTAATTTAACATTAGAAGCACTCAATTTTGAATGTTTATAATTCAAAAACTTATCATTCAAATGACTTGAAATTTGGTGTCTAGGCATTGTTGGAACCGAAGATTTGAAAAACTTGGTAAAGTTGGGTATTGCCATTGAAAAAAAAATGAAATTTGGGTTCGTTTTGATATGTAGATGGCCCCCTAAATAAATTTTATATACAACATTTAAAAGTAGACTTTATTTCCAATCGTTCGTTACCAGTAACTTTCTTCTACGATAATTTGTTGAGGAGTTAGTAGGGGGTGTTTACTTTTTTTTTCTACGGCTGTACATTAAAAATGGCAACAACAGATGCAGGAAACCCGAAAATATAAAAATATACCAGTATTTCCACAATCAGGCTTTTTTTTTAATCATGATTATAATACTATCTTTACGCTGTGCGAGTACAGAAAGTAAAAAATACTGCAATTGCTTCAGTAATATCCGAGGAAAATATACGTCAATATCAGTTGTTTCACAAGTGATTTCGAAATTGTTGTCGCCTCTCGTTAAAGCGTATTCCCTTAAAATGCTTAAATAAAATACATATAAGTGAAGTTACCATACTCATAAACATTTTTCTTTCATTTTTTAGGGTTCCGTACTTAAAAAGTAAAAACGGAACCATTATAAGATCACTCCTGTGTCTGTCCGTCTGTCTGTCACAGCCATTTTACTCGTAAACTACGGAACGTGGAAAGTTCAAATTCAGGGAAGTAATAAAGACCATTGACCCACACATTTTCAGATTAATAAACATTCATAAATATATTTAGTAAAAGAGTAGAGGGGCTAATTATGCTACTTGAAACAAAAAATCTTTTCTTTGTATATCATGTGGGGTATCCTGTGAAAGCTTTTGTAACGCTGAACTCAAAAATACATTCCTTTTAATTTTAGGTATTATATTTTCAAAGATATTGTTGAAAATGTAGCGCAAAAATATGTTCCCCCCATCTAATTCCGAATCTACTGAAACTAAAATTATGAAAAAAAATTAGAGGTAGTAGACGTTAACATAAACCTTGCTGGAACATTATTACCCTAGGTCACATAGTTTTTGAGTAATTAGCATGTTTCTGTTATACACAAATTTCAATTTACGGGCATTCAGAAAAATTGTTGAGCATCGCTGAATATACCTATCGTTGCAGAAGAATAAAAGCATTGCTGATAATGATTTTTGAAAAAAATCATTTGTAATTAGCCGAGATATTAACTCTTAAAAGTACGGTCAGTTTGGACATACACAAGGACAAGGGCGGCGTACTCTATGCCCAGTTAACAACTTTTAGTGATATATATGTGTAATGTAATGTCCAGTAACAGTATAAAAGCAATAAACTTCAAATTGTTAAAAACATACTAATTTAAGGGGTCTCGGGACTCTAAAAAGTGGAAAAAAATGAAAAAAAGACCATTTTCAACATTTAATGTCTTAAAATGTATATGATTTTAAAACACAATATTAATTGGGATGAAAGATATAAGTATGTTCTTTCGTTTCATGTATTTAAAAAATTGCAAGATACAGAATTAGTATTTATAGGGGGCTCGAAACTGTTAGACATTTGTCGAACAAAAAATTGGCATAACAGTTTATGCGCAGGATTATAAAATAAATATTGCAACTAGAATGAAAATTTTGGTGCTTACTTATATACTTCAGGCTGTAATAATTTTCCTGAACTTAAATAAATTTGTATTTAAAGCATTTTTATATTTTTAATGCAATGTTGCATTTAGCTAATACAAAATTCTGAAAATTTCAACTGTAAAATCACCTAAAAAATATTTTTTGAACAATAAAAAGGAAATTTTAGGTTAAGTTTATACAGACTAACATGAAATATATGTTTTGAAAATTTCATGAAAAAATATTCAGAAGTTTTTGAGGTATCCTGCGCGTTATGCCCCAAAAACGCCATTTGGAAAATAATGACTTTAAAGTTTCGGAAACGCCGCTTCAGCTATTGAGCGGGTATAATTCTAAAAGCCAAAACTTCTGTTCTAATGGGAATTTCAAGGAAACATTTATATCAAAATATTCAGAAAAGATAGGAGTTTAGCATCTAAAAAAATTAAAATTTCTTAAATTTTGAAGCTTTAAGAGTTCTGCGACCACTTAATCCTTTCCGACACGGAGTAATTCTATTTATAAACTTATGAAATAATGAACTGACACCAGAATTTATAAACGAATGTATTAGAAAATGCGAACTTGCTTATTTTCACGTACATGATAAAAGGAAAATTTTAATTAAATATTCTTGGTGCCGTTTGTCTGTTTTGGAATTAAAATTAGGGGTCCGTTTTTTAAGGGCGAAAGATTTAATTAGAATGAATCGCATAAATACTGTGGGATTCGCGATAGTTTGCATTGATTGTATCTCTCAATACGCCTCGAGTGACTTTAAAAGTTAATTAAACACCTATCTGGAAAAACGCGGCACTGACCATGGCGGCGTTGCAACTTTGAGACCTCAATTCGAAGCGCGCTTAGCACAATGCCAAATTTAAACTTTGAACAAAGGTTTTGTTTTAGCTAGACTGTAGAAATAAAGGTTATTACTACGCTGAATTTAGTTTCATGAAATGTCAAATGAATTTTAACTATGCACTGCTTTTATTGTCAGTACCGAATTAAGTTCATCATAAACCGATTAGGATAATATTAAAAAAAGAGTTATACGAATAGCTATATTTGATATTATTTAGGTTCCACATCTCTTTGAACTTTCATGGTATACCCATTTACACTTTTCTAATATATACAGTTATACCCAACCCTACGTTGTATAGTTTTTTACAAAATCTTAGTATTCTTTTAGCAACGGTTTTTTTTTGTTAAGTAATACAATTACAAATTCATATATTTATTCTACGGAACCCTCTGTGCGCGAGTAATGCTCGCACTTGACCGTTTATTTTCTCTCAATGCACTTTTGAAATTCTTTAATGGGCGAATTTCATAATTCTAATACAGGTTGGGACAAAAATCCTTGGCACATTTCAAAATCCAATAAAAAATCAACTAATTGGTGTACGAGAGTGCTGCTGAGACTGAAATGATTTTCATAATCAAAAAGTTTTGTAAACTATATATAAAAATCACTTCAAAACATCAAAGTATGCACTAATTGCTATGTTTATAACTTGTAGCAATTACCCAGACAGCATGAACATTAGCAGCAAGTTTGATTTTTTCTGATTTTATCTTGCCGTGACAAATTTGAATTGAGAAATTTGCAGCAAATCTCCCGCAAAGTATACCATCACCCACTTGCATGAGTAGTTTGTTGTGAAACTGATTGCGAAACTGTTTTTAATTCACTAAAGTGACGAAAGCAAAATATCCCTCTATTGAGAGAATAGACAATCAGCAGATAAGCAGAAATTACTGAAATTTTATTCGGTTGGCACCGCTTTTTTGAAATGCTATACATCAATACCAAAAAATGCTCGAATTGAAAAGTGCAAATACAGTAAAACCTCTGAATAGTGGCCATCACTGGGAGCACGATAAAGTGACCGTATTTCGGAGGTTGCCGTTATTCAGAGGTTCCACATTTTAAAACCTCAAAATTACATTACATTAAAATAAAAATAACTGACCAAAACTATTTTATTTTTACAGTTAAAAAATACATACTATTATTTTACACTAAAGAAATTAGTTATTCGCAGTTTTTTTTTTTTTTTTTTTTTTTTTTTTTTGTTTTTGTTTTTTAAGCGTATCTCTTTCTCTAAATACATAGTCTTTTGCACAGATTTGTTGTAGAACTCGGTATCACTTTGAGTGACCGCAAAATTTTTAATTTCCCAGTTTGTCTGCAATTTCTGGGACACTTTCATGCAACATTAATCCAGAAATTGGGAGATTTTTCTTTCAAGAGTTCGAAAGCCATCCCAAAAGCAATTTATCAATCTCCTCATAACTAGTTCTTTGACGCTTATTTTTAGATTGCAAATTTACATCTTGAAATGTCTTTTCTAAATAAAATTCACTTTTTTTTCAAAATGTCATCCAATTGGATCCTTCCGCAATTGTCATTTCAGCTAACTTTCGTGCACTTACACCTTTTTTCTGTCCTGGATAACTTTTAACTTATCACTTAAACTTAAAAAATTTCACTTTGAACTCAGTATTTTAGTAAAAAACACGTGCTACACATAGACAAGAAATATTATCACACGATTCACAAAGAATACATTTGACTACCCCCCCCCCCCTCCCCCCACAACCCTTTCGCCACACCTATTTACAAACGAGATTTTGTTAAGCAGCCACTTTAGAGATTAGTAGGGAAATTAGTAAGGACGTCAAATAAGAAAATCCACCTCCACTTTCTTTGCAATCTCAGTTGTAGTTAAAATATAACGTAAAAAAATACCGTGGGGTGGCCGTTATTCGGAATTCGTTGTTCGGAGGTTTAGTGTAATGTTATTTCTCTGGAAGTGATTCGGTAATACTTAAACATGGCCGGTATTCGGAGGTTACCGTTGTTCGGAGTGACCGTTGTAGGAGGTTTCACTGTATTACCCTAACTTGTTTATGGTGGTAAAAACGATGCATGCACCTTAACGGTGCGTATGCATCAATAGACCTGGTTAGGTCTATGGACTCCTTCGAATAGATTAAACTTATAGTGTAACAGTTGTAAACAGTTAATGTGGCATGTAAAAATTACTACTTTGCAGTAAGTTTGCAGTATTTTTGGATTACTTGTTTGCCGTTAATTTGCAATAAATCTGATACAGTGTGAATTTAACTTGCACGACAAGTTAGCTGCAAGTTCAAAGTGTGGTGACTTCGGCGTTTGCGTTATCTTGCTGCAGTCTTGTTATGAACTTTCAGTCCTGCCATGCTGAGCTTGCTGCAACTTTGCAGGTTTTCAAAGCAAATTTTCTGCAAATTTTCTGCAAACTAAAAATGCTATGTGGGTAATGCGTACTTTGTCAAAAAGCTTTGTTTAAGAAAATAAAAAGAATATGTCTAAAAATTGTCCATAGATGGCCCTCAAAGCTGCAAAAACTTAGGACCGTTACAATTTATTTTTTACAATCTTCTACCATACTTCAAAGTGTGGAGCTTTTGTTGGCCGAATTACATCCAAAGAGCATCTAATCTCATTTTACACGTTAAAAATGAGCGGAGGAGTAGGAGTTTTATATAGGCGTAGGAGTTTTATATAGCCAGAGGAAAAATATTTCAAGCATCAGAACTTTTTTAACTATTGCAAACTAATTTTGGTAGCATTTAACGTACCGTCATTAGAATGTAGTATATTGTACCGCGCCAAGTATCATCTTAATTTCCAAGGTAGTAGGTTGTGCAAAATAAATAGTCCGTAGCTGTTTATATTGAGATTTTGATCCTTTTCCGTAACTTTAAAGGTATAGTGCCATCTATGGGCTAAAGTTTCAACTATTTTTTAAATTAAGATTAAACAAAACGTGCGATCATGAGAAGGACATTAGCGCTCTTTCTCTCTCGTACGCCAATTACTTGATTATTTATCAAATTTTAAACTGTTTTAATACTTTTTGCCTACCCTGTATATCTGAATATAACATTAAATACCGGATAAATCACTTTGACATTTGTTGCCAGTATTACTGGGTGATACTTGTATTATTTTAAATAGCAGGGGTTCACTCTTTATATTAAACATTTCCTTTCTCTCTCTAGACCTGCAAATATATTCATCAAGTTACATTTTAAGCGTCCGATAAAGCGAGACGAGAATCTCCCTTGGATAATCAGAGTTCATTGTCATTAGGCGTTTCGAATGTATTTTGGCGAAAAAGGTTAAACTCTTAATCGCTTGTCTAATTAAGCTTTAGACGGCGATAATTCATTTCTGTGTCAGGATCGATCGTTTGTTTGCTTAGAAGCTGCTGTGAAATAGATTCCTCGTGAATGTTTAGAAAACAGGTAAAAACTGTATCTCTGAACAACGTCATTTATACATTCCTTTTTATTGATGTTAATATAATATTTTACCTTTTATTTAACCTATTAAGACAGTTTGACGTATATATACGTCATGCAAAAGTTCAAATGTACTGAGTTTGACGTATATATACAGGGTGAACCAAAAGTCTTGCCCTGATTATAAATATTTATTGTGCTCAAACTATTATAATTAGACATATGTTTGTTTGGATGCATTGTAAGCACTGTTATAAATTTTTTTATAAGACCACGTACCTCAGTAAATTCCAACATGTGCCCCCTTGGTAGCTCGGAGAATGTACAAGCGATATTCTTATTCCGAGCAAGTGTTCTTAACATGTCTTCTGTTACAGTACACACAGTAGTTTTAGCAGCAGATATTTGAAGTTCACGAGTTTATTGACTAGGACTCCGCTAAAACGATTACCGAACGCGTTCAACAATTGCTTCACCCACACTAGGCCTGCCACTTCAGGGCAGATCAGCAACGCTACCCTGGTTGCATCCATAACAACGTTGAAATGTTCGCAGAACATTAATGGGTCATTTCGTTTCCTGAAACCAAAGCACACATTGAGATTTCTCTTGAATGGATGCCATTTCGGCCGAAAATATCTTTCTTGCAATGTCCTCCTTCCGCTAGTCGCTTTTGAAGGAGCAATCGCGCTATTTATTGCACACAAAAAATTACTTAAACTGACCTATCCAATGATACAACAAGTTACATTATTATACAAACAGCTAATTTGTAATGAATTATTATAATCAGGGCAAGCCACTAAAAAAAATCTGCAGAAAATCTGTAGGTAATTGGCCCAACAATCTGTAGATAATTGGCCCATTTCTGCAGATATTTCTAAGAATATCTGCAGATATTCTGCAGATATTTTAAAGGTAAAGCTAAACCTGCAAAACTTCTTCCGATTTCTGTAGAATTTCTGGAGAAACTAGAGATTTCTTCAGATAATCTTAAGATTATTTACAGGGTGAACTAAAAGTACTTTTAGTTCACCCTGTACATCGTGTGAAAAGAATTACTATTTAATATGAAACTTCGAAATTTTAGTAAAAATTCAAAAGATTCCCATGTAAATGTGTATTTTACGTTTATTTTGATGAGAAATGCAATATGCAATGATCTCATTAAATTTTTATCAAACGTTGTTGTGCAGGTTCATAGGGCGCGATGCAAATTCCCTGACTTTAGGTCAAGATAAACACTAGTATTTTCTTAGAAAGAAACTCATCCTTTGCAATTGCGCGATTATATAAGTCAAGTTTTTCTACATAAAAATACTGGTATTTTAGCTGAAAGCGTTGGAACCCTGATTGTGTGATTTCAACTACGCAACCAGCAACAGATTTTTTAAAAATAAATTACTAGCTTAACAGGTTACTATATCAATACGTTTTCCAGAATTATTGAAAAATAATTCAAAATTCTTTAACCCTAGAATACTAGGTAATTAGTTCTGATTAGTTTGTAATCAGTGTCTGAGGTTGTTAAAGGATTTTTTATATTCAAATGCTCGTTGTGATTTTTTTTGTGTGCGATAACGCCAAGTCATTTTTGGCCATTAGATTCAGCAAATAACAGAAAAAATAGATTGGTAAATGATAATATTGAAACGCTATAATTAGCACCCAATTTTTCAACGCTCTCTTATTCGACTTAATATTTTGAGTTTCTTTTTTATTCTTAACACGTTAAGCGTCATGTCAGTCACCGGTGACTGACTTAGAACGCGTCATTCACCAATGACTGACGGTCTAAAATATGATATAAAACTAAAATATATATATATTCTTCAAGTAATTACTGAAAATTTATTTAAAATTTATTTACTTTTTATTTATTACAGGATTATACTTTCTTAATTACTTAAAACATTGTAAATTTTTCAGCTTCAGTGTCAGTCATCGTGGTACTCAACGTGTTAAATCAACGTGGGGATAATCTCCCCAATCAAGTAAATTTTCTTTTACAGCTTGACTGAGATCTTACAAGATCATTTTATGTTATTAACTGCTATAAATATCTGCATTTTCTCAAAAAAAAAAAAAATTCTAAATATTGAATATTTTAAATCTGTTTTATCTTTGCATGTTTTGAGTTTTCTCTTTAGAGTCACAGATATGTTCATCAACACATGCAATTTTCATTCTACATGCATATGTCTCATGTTGACTGCTGAGATAGACTGTTAAAAGTAGAAATTATTTAAATTCAATAACTTGAAACACTTAAATTACAAATAAAGAGAAAATATTGCTTTTGTTCTAAAAAAAAATCATTTTCTTTTTGTTTTTTTAGAAAAAAAAAATATTGGATTAAATCATGGTTAAAACCAATTGGTCTAAACTGTGCCAACCTTGGTTTTAATATCTTCGATTAGTTAAAACTTGGTTTTAATATCTTCGATTAGTTAAAACTTGGTTTTAATATCTTCGATTAGTTTTTCTTAAAAATCCTAAAATAGTGTAAAAATACCTGAAGTTATGATATTCATATATTCATTTTCCTTATAACCATTTTCTATCCTAATAAAGATTTGATATTCTACCCTGTAAATGAACCAACTCCACAAATTCTGATAAATCTGAATTAACTATCAAATAATTGATAAAGCACTTTACCGTGTGTTACCTGTCTTACTTGGTGGTGTGCACGTTATTTTAAATTAGCAGAAGTTCATTCTAGTTCTTCAAACATATTCAGTGAGTTATATTTGAGGACGCGAGTTTCAAAACTTTCCAAAAAATTGAATTCTGGAAAATCGCGAAAAACCTCTGACTGCGTCCATTGGTTTTCATTGTAAACCAGGGTTCTCGCTGCCGCTCGCCATTGCACCAAATCGCGACAAAATGTTTCATTTGGCGAGTAAACGAACAATGAGACTCGCCAAATTGCGAGTGTTCAATTTCTTCGCTGTTTGTGTGTGTGTGTGCCATTACAGTCGAGATTCTTATCCGCGTTTCAGAATGATTGATGTCGCTTCACATGTTTAATCGTAGCGTGCCATTTACATTGTTCTGTTTATAGAGATACTGACTTAATACCAATTCAGTTTAGCAACATATAAAGACACAGGAAGGATTATGTGATAGTTATTTCTCTATTGTCAGTTAATTACTATCTATGAGCCGGCGTTATGCTGGTAAAAACGCAAGCAAAGTTACTCGCATCAAGTGCAAATAGAGAAAAGTTTTGCTGGAATGCTGTGTTGAAATTATCCATTTACCATACGATTTATTAGTTGTATGTAAAGTATAATTTGCTGGTCAATTTTTTCTATTGGTTTATGTCGAAGTTTCACAGCAATTTTTAGTGTATATTTTCACAACGGTAAATCAAAGACAGTTGTTTTGAATTTTTACTTAGAGTGCTATGTCTGAAACATTTGCACATTTAGTAGACCACGGGATAAGAGCTTAAAAGATGCTTTAAAATAAGTTTCGTTTACCAACGTTCGGGAGTATACGAATTTTTACATGTTTAATCCTTAGATACTACTTATTGAACAAACATAAAGTTGCCCAAAAGAAACGTGCACATTAAAAAAATAATAACCGTATAAAGTGGAACTATATTTCAAATCCAGTTTACATCATTTCCCATGAATGTTCTCACTAGATGGCGCTTTACGCGGATATTTTTTAATTAAAAATAGAACAGGCATGTAAGCTACTTGCAAAAACTTGTTTATATTATATTTTATAATAATATAAGAAACATTTTTATAAATAAAAGTAACCTAAGCATTTAAAATAATATTTTGATATCTTTTAATTCATAGGAAAGCGTTGTATCCTTCCGCACATTTGTTTACAAACGTACCTGATCCTCCGATCAAATTTTCCCTTATTTCTCCCCGATTGAAGCAATATGGAGATGAAACGTAAAGTTTTTTTTTTTTTGGGGGGGGGGGGGGGGCTTTGTATTGGAAATCGTTTTAATGGTTCGAGAATACTGTGGTAACTGCTTTCGATATTTTTCATTATATGAAAATGAATAAAGTTCAATTCACTAAGAAACTGTCTTTTAAACATATTCTTTAACCTGTCTCTTTTTTCGAATAATTTTTATATTTTATTTTCTCATTTTATGTGCTTGTAAGTATAGCCTTCTTATTTATAGCTATACAAAGTATAAACGGCAAAAATTATGTCATTGCCAAATAAAATATTCTTTATTTATAAGTGAGAAATATGATATGCTTTTGTTTTAATAAAACTATTAATTTATTTAAAACTGTAAGATTCATTTCGTCAAAATTTCTTTTCACTCACAACATATACGGCAGATAGTTGTGCCAGCAATGGGCACCCTTAAGGAATTTCTTTAAAAAAATTTTTAATTAATAGTTTTCAATATTATATTAATGAATCAACAATATTTGACTATTCTCATAGTCGCATTTCCCAATGTGAATCAGCACTTAATGTTACAGATATCAGAGTAATTTCTTCAGAGATGCATGACATTTAAGATAGAAAATAATATATATTTAACAACTTATGTAATGGGGTGGGTTTGAGCCCCATGATCCCCTCTTTTCCCGATGCACTTAAACATTTTTTCTCTGCTTCTTCATTGGTTTGATTCATTGCCAGTTTATAAAATATGCAAGGTAGATTTTTTTTTTTTTTTTTTTTTTTTTTTTTTACAATATCAAAAATTTTATTGATCACATGAAATTAATTAAAAGCAGCTATAAAAATTTCGTTCTTATTACAATCTGGTAAATGCAATTTAAAAATTAAATTTGACTACTTAGGTTTTCAGTTAAGTCAGAAGATCCTATGCACTATGAAGATTACTGAAATCGCACTTTTAAGTTTTGTCCATATAGTGTATCTTTTACTGGAAATTCACTATTTAAGCATTTCAGTGATGGACAACAGTCCTAAAATTTTAAAAATAAATTAAATTTTATAAATGGTCAAAAGTTTTCTATTACTAACAAAATAAAAACAAGCAAATTTTCCAAGAAAATAAAGAATATATAATTGTATTAAGTGAAATTTATTAAGCGATGACTCTTAGCACGTTCATTCAGATTTTCACTGGAAAACAGTGGAACTTCTAAACATTATTTTCTGCTTCCTGATTGGTTTGATAAAGAGTGTCAACAATAACCCAGATTATAAAACATGCAAGGGGGAGTTATGGAAAAAATAATAAAAGTTAAATATTTATTGGTTATTTTTTTTAAACCAAAAACTTTGAAGGGTGTCTTTTACTGGCACATCTTACCCTATATATTTTAAAAATTTTTGTATTAGCTTTTTATGTATTTTTCATTTTGCTCTTTCTTTTTTTTTCTTTTCTTTTTTTATAATTAATGCTTTTTATGAACTTATAATTAATATATTTTGCACTTAATTTGTGTTTGTTGATAAGTTTTTATGAAATATTGTTTCAATGAAGGGTACAGAGCACAATCTAAAGTTTTGCGCACAGGCGCTGAACACTACTGGCACGCCCCTGTATTTACTTATTGCATTATAAATCTTAAAAAATCCATACATTAAGCACGTGTTTTAAAACATGTTTTACATGCAGTTATAACACAATCGTAATCAGTTTGGAATATGTCAAAAATCATGATTTATTTCCATAAGAAGTTATTTAAGAGTATAATATTTATGCTTAAAACTGTATGCAAGTTTATTTAATTGTCTGTTTTCATTATATTTTACTAATCTACATATTTTTCTGTGTTGTCTTATTTGAAAGTAGATAATTTACAGCACATTTGTCAACATAGAATGTTTATGGGTTTTTGAAGTGAAAACTTCTTTAGGCGCGTTGAGCTTTTTTTGAGATGGAGAAAAACCACTGATTTGGAGACATTGTTACGTAACCGACATGCTAGCATTTTGGCACATAGACACTAGCACGCCAAGCGGTGAATGACAGGAACTTTTCCCTCTTCAGCTCAATCCGCAAAAGAAGAACGAAGCTAAAACTCACTTTTTCTCCCGGCGTTCACACAGGAACACACACACACACACACACATTATCAGTTTTCGAAAACTTCTTTAGGCGCGTTGAGCTTTTTTTGAAATGGAGAAAAACCACTGATTTGGAGACACTGTTACGTAACCGACATGCAAGCATTTTGGCACATAGACACTAGCGCGCCAAGCGTAATATAATTGTGGTATTGTATTCATTAATAAAAATACTTTTGGATAGTATTGAATTGGAGTATGGATTTCAATATTTGGATAGTATTGAATTGTAATGGTTGCCGTTTATATTTCACCGGATAAATCTTTAAATGCAATACGAGAATTTTTGTACGAAAATTTGTTTATTTATATGTACATGTATAATTTAATAATATAATTTAATATAATAATATATATTGCAAATTATTAATGTTTATTTATATGTAATTTATAGTTAAATTATATTACTATGAAAATTGTAATATAATTTTGGTAGCAATAGTTACCATGTAATATAATAATGAATAAAAAACACTACATTTAAAAGTATTTCCTGCACAATAAAACATTTCCTGACGATTAAAAAAACACACACGTAATTGTTGAAGTTTTCACTTCTACTGGCATTCCCGGAGTGCCACTGTTTTTTTTTTTTTTTTTTTTTGTTTTTTTAAATAGAGCTTTTAAAATTTAATATATTTTGTAATTATATTACTCAAGAATAAATGACAGACGGACTCAAAGTTCCCTCTTTCCTAAGTTTCTACTTAATTATTTTTTTTTACTGCATGTGTAACTAATGCATATTTTGACTGATGATTGTTACTTATTTTGATTTTCTTATATTATAACTTGGGGAAAAAATATTATTTTTACAATTTATAAAATATTTTTGCCTTTATTAAAACAATCGTTGTTCTATTATTTATAAACTTTATTATATTTTATTTATGAGCAGTTACTTTTGAAGCAATTTGGTATTTTTTACCGTGATTGCAAACGAAATCCATATTTCCATACCCCATGTTTGTAAACAAACATGCGCAAGGATACAAAACTTTTTTTTTCCAATAATGAAAACCTTTTTAAGAATCGGAAAGTAGTTTTATTTATTAAAATTATTTATTATATCATCATAAAACATAATCAAAGCAAGTTTATAAAAGCAGATTGCATGTATTTTTCATTTTTCATTAAAAGATATCCGTGTAAAGAAGCGTCATCTAGTGACAACTTTCACGTAAAAAGATGCAAACCGGTGTTGAAATATAGTTCCACTTTATACAGCTATTATTTTTTGTACGTGCATATTTCCTTTGGGCAACTTTGTGTTTTTTTAATAACTAATATCTAATGATTAAACATATAAAAATTCGCAAACTCCCGAAGTTTGGTAAACGAAACTGAACAATTCTTGCTTACGGCCCATGGTCTATAGGAGACATTTAGAATGTACTTATTTTTAATTGTTTCTGTAGTGGATAGCTGAATTTATATTTTATAACTAATTACAAAAAATTAGGGTATTTTAGAACATACTCGAAAAAAGGGATACAATAAGGGGTTAACGAGAGATTTTTCAGTGTTTCACGCCTCATCTATTTTGCTAACATTTCTTTTCATTTGGCTACTGTGTTTTATTTCTTATTCGCCAAATCGCTAATGTTAATCAAAAGTCAGCGAGAATCCTATTGTAAACCAAGATTTTACAAAGCCAAAAATACACGATAAAACTAGATTTTTTGCAGATTGTAGTGTTTTTTCGATGCCGTTTCACCAATAAAATAGACAGATAGAGAAAACTCGTTTTGTTAAATTTTGTTAAATTTTGTTAAGTTTTGAAACTCACGTCCTCATTTTAAACGCGCGATAAAACGAGGCGAGATTCTCACAGTCGTGTAATCAGAGTTCATTATCATTAGGCGGTTCCGATATATTTTGGCGAAAAAGGTTAAACTTTTAATCGCCTATTTAATTAACCTTTTGAGGGACGTCGTTTGCAGTCTGCAAAAGGTTAATTTTAATGCCTAAATTGCCAAATGGCACTAGTAAATTTTTAGTACAATTTCGATTTCATAATATACGTGGGGAAAAAAAAAGCTGTTGGTTATTTTCAAATAAATTTGTTTGTTAATTGGGGTGCGAATTAATTATTTGAACATTTTTTTATCAAAAATGCCTTGCCCCTGAAAGAGTCTTCTGTTGCATGATCAATCGTTTGTCTGTTTAAAAGCTGCTCAGAAATAGATTTCACTCAAATGTTTAGAAAACAGCTAAAATCAGAATATGTACCTCTATAAACAGCGAGGTTTGACTATTCCTCCTTAACCCTTTCGAGACAACATCCCTTAAACAAATTTTATTTGAACGGCACCGCTTTTTTTAAACAGTTCCTTTTAATTGTAAAATACCAGAAAATATTCCACTTAAAAATGATAAATATTACATTTATTTATTAATGGTGCGAAAAACAAATTCCGCATGCATCTTTTGACGATGCATATATGCATCACCCGTCCCGAAAGGGTTAATGATGTGGATATGATATTTTATCCTTTGTGCAAGGATTTCTTCCGGTTGTTGTTTTATTTTACTCAACTTGGATTTTGTATCTGATGAACTTTTGTAATAGTTTTTTTTACTCACTTTTTCACAACTTTCACTCAAAATTTATTTTCACAGGTATTTTTCCGATGTCAATACAACATTTTAATATGTTTAGAACCTAATTATAAATTAATGAATTAATTTTAAGGCATTTTTCAATCAGACGGACGTAGGTGATTAATCTCCAAATATTCTATATTGTTACAATTGTATACGAGTTACAACAACAATGGATTTAATTTTGAATCAAACCATGCTCGCTAAAAAAGGGCCAGTTGGCTGTGAAGCTGCAACATAGCAATATTTTAAACACAAAAAGTAGAAAATATAAATAAAAATTAAAGAATGTAATTTATGTTTTAGAAATATGCTTTAGTTAATTCAATTTAGTAATTAAATTATGATTTTACGTTGAGAAATCCATTTAGAAATCCTAAAAAGATAGTTTAATTAGAGTTTTATCTTTATTCCCTAGAATTTTTTAAAAAATGAATTCACTATTTCGCTCTTTCTACCAACTGTAAAATAAACGGCGAGTCTTCCGTCATAGAGTTCGTTGCCCACACCAAATTAATGTACTGCAACAGGATTTTTTTTGGAAAAAACATGAAAGTGGGCGTTATTTTTAAGTTAAACATTGAATGATTATAAAATAATGTTTATTTTTTAAAACTTTTTTTACTTATATAAATTATATTAAAAATGAATGAAACTAAGATAATTATTAACGATAGTCTTAATGTATCCAGCGAACAAATGTATAAATTGCTTAACTGCTGATGGGACAAACTTTTTTTTTTATTATTATGCTCCGACGTTAGAATTTTTCTTCTCAAAATTCTGAAATACATTTGAGATTCAGGGTTCGTATGCTTCAAGGACACTGAAGCACCTTTAACCAGAATTTTTGTAAAGTAATTTTTACCTCATTTAATGAAAATAAATTCAGATCTTCAGATATAGAGATTAACACTTTACAAAATTTCTGGTACTAAAACACCTGAAATCCCTTGAATTCCTTGCTGCATACGAATCCTAAGATGGAGTAATTTTTTTTTTTTACATTGCACTAATTTTCTCTTAAGGAGAAAAAGCACCTTTAGCAGCTGTATTCGTTGTGTCTCATTCTATATTATTTGATGTGTCAACACATTTTCCAGAACCATTGAAATCGAATTTAAAAACCTTTAATTACATTCATTTTTAGGTGCGTTTGTAATTATGTAAATACATAGCACCTATAGTCGTTATCTGGTCCCTCCGTCTGTCTGTCTGTACGTTTATGCGCATATAACAGCGCAAAAACTGCCCAGCCGTATGGTTTGAAATTTAATATATATAATATTTGCAGAATTTTGTCCAGTCATTTCAAATTTTATGAAAATAGAATCAAAACTTAAAAAGATAGTAATAAAAGTTTTCTTCATTCTATTAAATCCTACCATGCATAATTAATTCAATGATACCTATGTGATAGGTAACGATTGTGGGTTGCCATGGTGATTACGTCATATTTAAGGAGACAGTTTACCTTAAAATTGGTCAAAAAGTTGATTTTTATTTTTTAATATTAAATGAAAGCCTGTTTAATTGTGAATATTTTGACACCTCATTATTACCCTTACAGTAATTATATTTCGAGGTATTGTAAATTTTGTTCATACTCTCAGCGGAATTACCCACACAAATTAAAACTTTAAATGGCTTTTTCTCCATGTTCCTATTTTCTTCACTTTCCTGTTTTAACCCTTAAATGCGCGATTTTTTATTTTGTTTCGAAAAAATTATATATGTTTCTCTGAAAGGTTTATGACACAGGAAAAATAATGAAAAAAAAAATCAGAGATACATTTTTCATATAATACGTCAATCTTTTCTTCTATTGCACATCTGCAATACAAGTAAAAACTACTGTCGTGTGGCTGTTTTACGCTAAAATATTGCAAATTAGTGAATATTTTAATAAGTATGTCTCCAAATACCTTATATTATATAATTATTAATTTTTAACACGTAACCTATAACCCTTTAATTCCCATGATAGAATACGTTCTAGAAATTACGTAGTTCAGAGAATCTGACTTTACATTAGAAAGTTTAAATGGTTAATTTCGCTTCGTTTAAAAACGGAATGTGTGTTATTAATTAAAACAAATATTACTATTTTAATTTTCTGTTGTGAATTAGGTATAGCCGAATAAAAAAATCTATTAAATTAAGAACACTACAGTTTCCCTATATGCAAAGCTGCGCACTAAAGGGTTAAAAATGGTGTCTTTTTTTTTTTTTGTTGTATTTGAGATAGAGATTTAATTTTTTTATGCATGTTCTTTATTATATATTTGATAAATCTGAGCATGGAATTTTCAGGTTTTTTGTTATAAAAAAAAAAAAAAAAGTATATGAAGATGTGTTAAGTTTCATCGTTTTGCACTATAGTACCGGTAAAAAGATTATATTAAACGTAACATTAGATATATCTAAAAAACCATGCGCAGTCTTGTGTAATACACATTTGAAAATCTTAAAATTGGGCAAAAATATCAATTTTTAAAAAAGTAGTAGGGATTTTATAAAATCCACATTTTTATAAACTTTTTTAAAACTTTAATTAAATATGCAGTTACAAAAATGTTTTTCTTTAAATGTACTTTTAGTCGAACATTGAAATGCAGTGAGTTCACCATATGTTTTAAAATAAGCAAAATTGTTGAAAAGGTAAACTGTCCTCTTAAGATGGAGTCCTATTATTCCCGTATTACTGAATTTAATATATATAATCCTAATAAATTATGTACTCATGCATTTTTGTATAAGAGTGAAACAGCTATTGCACCAAGATCTGAATATTTATAAAACTAGTTATAGCACGAACGCACCTCAATTGCCACGTTTGACGTACAGTCGTTGAAAAAAAGTAACCCCCCCCTACTAACTCTTCAACAAATTAGCGTAGAAGAAAATTACTGGTACCAAACGATTGGAAATAAAGTCTACTTTTAAATGATGTACATAAAATTTGCTTAGGGGGGCGGACATCTACATATTAAAAAGAACCCCTATTTCATTTTTTTCAATGGCAATACCCAATTTTAACAAGATATTTCAAATCTTCGGTTCAAACTATGCCTAAACACCAAATTTCAAGTCATTTGAATGATAAGTTTTTGAATTATAAACATTCAAAATTTAGTGCTTTTAATGTTAAATTACATTTTCATATTTGTATTTATATCTCCTGCAATTATACTCCTAATGTGCTAATTTTTTATGTAGCAATAATGCTAAAATACCCAAACATAAATACGTTGAATTTGCAATTTTTATAATTTTATGATATGAATTATGAAATTAATATTCGTTATTATTATTATTATTAATATTCGAAATATATATTATGAATTGCAACCTACAATTTTTTTGATGGATTTAGATCTATTAAGTCCTGCTTTATGGTAATCCAAAAGTTCACATTTTTCTTCCAAGTAGTTTTCAAATTATGCTTTAAAAACGGCAAAATGATAAGGGGCCATCCGTGATAGAAGTGACTAGATATTTTGAAATTTCTTCTGCTATCCTGTAGTCTAGCAATCTTCAATGACTTGCTTAAGAGGCCTTGATCCAGAAGGAGGCTCTCTCGGTCAACAATCGAGTACCGAACTTCAATTTGGATATAGTCCCTAAAATACATTCTTTTTAAAATAATTAATTTCTAGGAAACGTATCGTACGAATTGCATAAAAATTTGTTTTTAGGCCAATTGAAGGGTGTAAAGTTAATTTATGCTGTCAGAATTGTGTACTGCTATTGAAAAAAGAAAACAAAGTTATGGTTCGTTTTAATATGTAGATGGTTCCCTAAGCAAATTTTATATCCATCATTTAAAAGTAGACTTTATTACCAATCGTGTGGTACCAGTCACTTTCTTCTACGATAATTTTTTGCAGAGTTAGTAAGGGGTGTTTACTTTCTTTTCCACGACTGTACAATTTCCGACTTGTGTAACACTAGAACCACGAGAAATTTTACTCAAGTGTTATAAAACTATTTTACACCAGAATTTTTATTTAAAACTATTTAACTTATTTTTTCGTGGTACATATTTAACTTATTTTAGAAAAAAATTTCTGGTTCTAATCGAAATATTTTCATTTTTACCAGCCAAAATGAACGCTATGGCGGTTCTAGTGTTAATATAACATTATTTTATCTTATAATAAAATATCCTGTGTTACATTTTCACTTGGATTGAAATAATCTGTAATATGTTCTTTGGTTTTTTAAAACCTTTTCATTGAAAATCCTGAAATAGAGTAAAAATACCCGAAATTACGACATCATATTAATTTTTTTTACAACATTTTACTATCCCAATGAAGTTTTGAAATGTCTTCTTTAAATGAACCAATTACACACATTATTATCGACCCAACGACCGATAAAGCACTTCGCTATTTGTTTCCTGTATTTCTTGATGATGTGTACGTTATTTTAAATAACAGAAGTTCACTCTTCACATTAAGCATTTGCTTTCTATCTCTAGTTCTGTAAACACATTCATCAAGTTACATTTTAAGCGTGCGATAAAACGAGGCGAGATTGTCTCTCGGGTAATCAGAGTTCATTGTCATTAGGAGGTTCGGATATATTTTGGCGAAAAAGGCTAAACTCTTAATAGCTTGTCCAATTAAGCCTCGAGAGAGATAATTCACTGCTGTGTCAGTTTCGAATGTTTGTCTCTTTAGAAGTTTCTGCAAATTAGATTTATCGAAAGTG
Organism: Maratus speciosus; assembly: GCA_963932465.1. Lineage (NCBI taxonomy): Eukaryota > Metazoa > Arthropoda > Arachnida > Araneae > Salticidae > Maratus > Maratus speciosus. The sequence continues at coordinate 484,530,521 of OZ010790.1, read as the reverse complement.
TTTAGAAAGTGTGAAAAAACAGAAAAAATGTGCCTCTAAAACAGCAACATTTATATATTTCTGCGCGGCATTTCCCTAACACGTGTAAATCCGTCGAATGGCGGATTCCACGATAACAACACTTTCCAGTGGCGCCAACTTACATGGGCCGATAGGGCCCGAGCCCACCCAATTTGCATTTTTCTATTTTCGTGCTTATTTATTTTTCAATCGCTGAAAATAAATTATTTAATTGCCGTTCACAAAATTATTTTGTTTGAAAATACGGAAAAATTAGCAGTAACAGACACACCGAAGTCTAAGACACAACCTGGCTCTTCCCCCTTTTATCTTAAAAAACATAGAATCAATTCCAAAACTGCATATATATTAAGCGTACAATGTCAATACTGGAATCTGGAGTATATTTAGAGATCCTACATTAGAGAGAGATTGGACATTGACGAAATGTCCGCCATTTTCGTTACAAAGTAGATGGAACGCCGTACAACGCAATTCATTTTCATCAGCGTCCAACACTTTTTATTCTATTAAAATTATGAAAATTTCATTTTATATTCCTTCACGGTGCACGGTCAGAATGACTGGTCCGGTCTTGTGGGGACCCCCTTGCAGTGGGTGCCGTGGCGGTCCTTTTGTAGGGCACCGTGTTGTGGCCAGCAGTGGCCGGGTACACATACATAGTCACGCTTATATTCCTTCAAAGAGTCTTTCAGAACATAAATATGAGCACATTTCCATTTTAATGAGTAAGAATACACAGAAAATGCATTTTTTTTTTCTAATTAAAATAGCGGGTAGAGGAAGATTGCACATGTAAAAACTTTATTTTAATTTCGCAATATTTGAGAAAATAATTTTAACGATTATTAGATAGAAAATGAACTATAGAATTCAATTTTTTAAAACTATCTATAATTTATTAAGCATTTTCAGTGGTGGAAAATTGGCGCAGAGGTGGAGCCTATTGACACCACTAAATTTTTATGGTATTATTCAGTTTGAAAAAAACGCAGAAATTTGATCATTAGATAAGAGGCAAAATACTACTATAATTTAGTGGTGTCAATAGGCTCGACCTCTGCGCCAATTTTCCACCACTGCATTTTAAAGCAACAGTAATTATTATAATTTTCACCATCTTTGCATTGATAATTTCAGGAACAATAAAATTTTAATATATCACATACCACTCCTATTTAACTATGTATTTACCAAAGTTAATTCAATATGTGCGCTGAAAAAGTTTTATGATAAGTTTCTACGTACTGCTACTTCTCTTTGATATTCTTTTTTAAATACAGAAGTCTAAATATATATAGTATTAGAATGAATATTGTTATCAAAATATTAAATAAAAGTTTAGAAAAAAATTAAAATAGGGGCATTGCTGTTAAAAGAAACAAATAAGAAATATGAAAAACAAATTCTAAAAATAAATAAAAATCCGATAACTAAGTAAAATCGCACTGCTGCGTAGCGTGAAACAGTTGAGTAAAAAAAAAAAAAAAAAAAAAAAAAAAAATGCATTTTATGAGACTTCTTTCTCGTTAAATGGAAATTTGCTTATATTTATGTTCCGAAAGATTCTTTGAAGGCATATAAAAGGAAATTTTCATAATTTTAATAGAATAAAAAGTGTTAGACGCTGATTAAAATGCATTGCGTTTTACGGCGTTCCATCTACTTTGTAACGAAAATGGCGGACATTTTTTTCAATGTCCAATCTCTCTCTAATGTAGGATCTCTAGAGTATATTGACACAGCTGCACCATCTGGTGGACGGGGTGAATAGTGCAAATACGCGAGTATTCAGTATGACGTCATATATGACAGAATATCTACTATCTGCGCATCTCTTGAGCATATTTTCTGAATCTTTACTCACTTATGGAAGATGAATCTTGTTTACCAGATTTATTGCAAAATATTTTTTATTACAGTTTGTTTTGATAAAATTATGTACATTTAAAAAAATAGTCGCAATATCATTTTAATTTCGGGAGAAAAGCACTAATGCTACGAAAGTATTGCTGCCTTTTGCCCTTAAACTAAAATGACATTGCGACTTTTTTTTAAATACACATATTTTTATCAAAACAAGCTATAACAAAAATATTTTGCAATAAATCTGGCAAACAAGATTCATCTTCTGTGAATAAGTAACAATCTGAAATTCGTAATTGAATTTTTAACAAGAATTCTGTAAATGGCTTTGTCTGCTTAAAAAAAAAAAAAAAAAAAAAAAAAAAAAAAAATCTAATCTGGCGATTTTAGGAAAGTTATTGAAGTTATTGCCTAGACTCGCAAAATATTTAAACAAATAAATTTACAACACCTGCTCGTTTATTAGTATAACATTTAATGCAAGCATTTTAAATTAAAGTGATTCGACATGTAAAATGAAATGAGTTTTAAATTAAATTAATGAAATATTTGTTAGTTAAATAAGATGATTGCAATGCGATTAAGAGAATATTGGAAATCTATCGTTTGCGCTCGATAAGCGAACAAAAGGACTTAAAATTGAATATTTTATTTATAATTAAATTCTATACATATTCTAAACATTCATAAACGTTGTATTCTCATCGGGAATACAACCGTGTAAATCATTTTTTATAACTTTAGCACATCAAAAATTGAGTAAAAAATAAGACTACAAAATCCAATCTTTACACATTAACTACTTACTAATTTTTATGTCATTTTTCATTTCATAAGAAAATAATTAAAATCGAGCGTATTTAAATCAACAACATTTGATAATATATATATTAAATAATATTTTATCTTTTTTAATAAATTAAAGTCAAAATACGTAACTAACTTGTTTTACTCTTTGGAAAAGGACAGATATGAATTCTATAAGAAAAAGAATTTTCTTACAATTTCGAAAACTACAGCTATTCGATGGCCAACATTTTGCCATTTTAACAAATAATATCAGTTCTAAAAAGAACTGTTTTTATTTAGGTAATTAACTATAATAAATAATATTAAATTATAAACAGAAGTTCTCTTATACGTCCATTAAAAATATTTCAAAAATATATATTCTAAAAACACACTCAAAATATAAAACATTTAATTGCTAAAAAGGACGTCAAATGTTGATAATGCGGTTACCGCATTATCTAGGCTAAATAAAATAGAAAACATAAATATTTTGTTTAATGAAAGTAGATTAATTTATAGGTCAGATTTTTATTTGCAACTTTTTATTAGAGAATCTATTGAAATTTACGTCAGAAACTCAATGGTCTGCAATGATTCCTTGTCATTTCAAATCCCAAATATTTGGATTGAATTGTTAGATAATTTGAAAATAAAATAGGGCAGCGTGAAACATGTTAAAATATTACGCGCATGATTTTTATTTATTTATTTTTAAATTTCACTTGTAATAGTTTATTGTCATTTTCCATCTTAGTGTTTATTTGTTTTTCTGATGATGATTGAGTAAATTCAATCGAAACATGTCAAATTATTAAGATCTTTTAATGTATTTTATTAACATTTGACGTCCTTTTTAGCAATTAAATGTTTAATATATATTTTGAGTGTGTTTTTAGAATATATATTTTTGAAATATAATAAATAAGTCAAAAAACACAAATAAAAATTAATAGAATACTCTATTACTGTCATAATATAAACGCTACAAACAAATGAAAACACGACGTTTGCGCTTGCGCAGTTATTTCATAGATGTGCAATTAATAGATATTCATAAAGAAGAAAACAGTTAGGCATCTTTCTGTAGTTCACCCCGTCCGCTACGTGGCTTGCGGCCTTGATTGATGTAATCTCGCCTTTAATCTTGTAGTTACCTCTCCCATTTAAGATAGGACGCTTACTTATATCACTTTGATCAATTCTCTGAAAAAAAAAATTCTGGCATATTCGGGAATTACTGCACTAAATTTTCATTTGTTATTATTCAGCACTTGCCATTTTTAGAGTTAAAGAATCTTTCAGTAATGCTATCAAAGTGTTTTAAAACAATTTTCAACATGTGTCAGCTTAGGTGCTTTTTTAACGTCTGAAAACACCGAAATTTATAAAATTCAAAAACTCAGTATGTTTTGTCCGTAAAAGATTTTTTTAAATTGTCTTTCTTAGGGGTTCCTTGTAATGTCATTCTTTTTCTAAATATACGTTATACGAAAAGGAGACTGTATTACAATTGAATTTCATATTTTAACCCCTTAATTCTCGCTCCCGTCAATATGACAGGCTGAGGTGTCGTTGCTTATTTCCCGTGCCCGTGATATTGCCAGGCTGAAGATTTAAAACCGGAAAATACTTCTAAAACCAGAAAAATTTTACTGCTATTTTTATATGAAGTCTTTCAAAATTTACGTTCGAATTTGGTTTGAACGATCTATATTTGAGTAAATTATGGATTCTGATGAATCAAGCATTTCTGATGATAAATCGATTTTAATTGATAAACAACATTTGATGTATATATATTATTTTAAATATTATTTGTAAACATTTGTAAAGTAGTAAAATTAAAAAAAAACTAGTATGTTGTGGCCATCACAAAACTTTCTTCTGTATAAATCACGTCAGTTAAATCATTTAAATAGTAAAAGAAATTACATCAATTTAGAACCAATTCGTATCAAAGTATGCCTGAATTTGAAGTTTGATGAAAATTCCTACATTACTTATTGAGATAGAGCTGTAGGGAAAATTCTGAAAATGCAGTATAGCAGCGCCACCTGTTGAGCGATTTGCACCAAAACAGAAACAGCACTAATTCATATTAAGGTATACCGGAATCTGAAGTTTGATGAAAATCGGTGCATTAGTTCTGGAGCTAGAGCTATTGTGAAAATCACAAAAAATGCAGCACAGCAGCGCCACCTGTTTACAAAAAACATCAATTACAAAACATCAATTACAAACATCAATTACAAAACATCAATTCATGTCAAGGACTAACTGAATCTGAAGTTTGATGAAAATCCGTTCATTAGTTCTGGACATTGAGCTATTGTGGAAATCGTGAAAAATGCTGCATAGCAGCGCCACCTGTTGAGCGATTTACACCAAAACATAAACAGCACTAATTCATATCCAGATATACCTGAATCTGAAGTTTGTTGGAAACCCAAGCATTAGTTCTTGAGGTAGAGCTATTGCGGAAATCTCAAAAAATGCAGCATTGCAGCGCCACCTGTTGAGCGATTTACACCACAAGGGACAAAACGTCAATTCATGTCAAGCACTAATAGAATCTGAAGTTTGATGAAAATCCGTGCATTATTTCTTGAGATTGAGCTATTACGAAAATCGTGTAAATGCTGCAAAATGCAGCATAGCAGCGCCATCTGTTGGGCGATTTGCACCAAAACGTTACCAGCACCAATTCCTATCAAGGATTAACGGAATCTGAAGTTTTATAAAAATCTGTGCATTAGTTCTTGAGATAGAGCTTTTGCGGAAATCCTGTAAAATGCTACATAGCAGCGCCACCTGCAGGGCGATTTACACCAAAAACTAATCAGCACCAGTATATATCAGGGACTACCTGAATATAAATTTTTATTAAATTCCGTGCATTAGTTCTTGAGATAGAGCGCCCACAAAATTTGTGTCACATACAGACAGACAGACGGACAGACAGACAGAGAGACGGACAGACAGACAGACAGACTCACAGACAGACATTTTGTAAAAACATGTTTTTTGGAATCTCTGATCCATAAAACGTGTAAATCCGTCGAAAACTGGAATTCGAAAATTTTCATGAAACCAATACTTTCTTCTTGTCAAGATAGAAGAAAGTAATAAGGATCTTATTCGTATTAATTTGTATGGTGTAAAACAAACATTAACCCCTTCGGCCTTGATTTAATTTGGAAACAGATAAAAAATAAATTGCAGGTTAAATAAGCTTGAATAGACATAAATAACTATAATAGGGAATATTATATCATTTCGATAATTAGTAAACTAATTAAAAAGTGTTCTAATAATAGGACACAAGGGCTTAAATTACGCAAAATGAGCAATTATATTTTCTGTGCACATTTACAATTATTTAAGATATAAAGGACATAAGAATGAATAAAATGAGTTCATTTCATATGAAATCCTTTAAAAGAATTTCTCTGTGCGTGAAAACATAAAAATAATTGATATTTTTCACAAAAACAGGTACCTTTATATGTTATATACAACCTTTCATTTTGCATCTCTGTTGCCTTTCACTCCTTTCAATTATATGGTTCATTCCATCAATTGTAATATCTTTAGAAGGCCTAACAGCAGTATTCATTTTGTTCTTTGACAAAACAGAGCTTCTTGATGACGGCCTTCAACGTTTGATACGGATTAGCGAATGGTTTTTGAGTGATAGAGCTTTTGGTATTTCAAATGTGAAACACAATAAATCAATTTCATCTTGCAAAGGAACTTCCAAGCACTTTGCATTATTTTTATACTCTAACTAAGAATTTATAATGGCCATACTAAAATAATGAAATATTACTAGAAGCGTCCATTTTTTACTCTTTATAACAGTTCGATAGAATGACGAAAAAAATCATGTTTATCGACCCCCCTCTCCCCATGTTTTATTGTAGAACTTCTCAACTTCTGCCCTATATACATAAATATAAGTGGAACCTTATTTGCTCCATCTTTTAACAATATCCTTCGCATTATCTGACAGAAATGTAGATGCTAGTGTCACAACTTTATTGTCATACCACTTTACAACAACGATTTTACCATATTTGCTGGCACAAGTGACACAGCACCGCGTCCATATTTTTTGTAATTCGGCATCACTGTTTAATGGGCAATTTGTTAGCCTATTTCTGCGCACAAAGCTGGCAGCAATAAAATCAAGACGCTGGTGCTTGAAAAGCATCCTATTTGTCTTAAAAAGAGTTAACCCCTTGTGAGAGAGTTAGAGTGAGTTAACCCCTTGAGGGGCCGTGGGATATCCACCTAAGTTTAATTAAGATTTGCACCAGAAAGTTTTAAATTAAATTTTACTTTTATAACTTTTGGCGAAAATCGTTGAAAAACTGCTTTTCCTTATTTTGAAATAAATATTTTCCAATTTTCCGGTGAGAATTCAGCATTACACAAACGCAATTGCTTGCCTCGAAGGTTTAAATGAACATTTTAATATTATTTAGTCTTTTGCGTTTTAATTTGGTGTCAAATTCATGGTGCATTAGTAAATATTAGAGCCCATAAAAAGAAGACCTCATGAGAATATAATTAACCCTTTAGTGTGCAGCTTTGCATATATGCAAACAACAGTGTTTTGAATTTTATAGATTTTTTTATTCGTATGTACCTAATTCATACCAGAAAATTAAAATAGCAATATTTGGTTTAATTAATAACAGACATTTCCGTTTTTAAATAAAGCGAAATTAACCATTTAAACTTTCTGGTGTAAAGTCAGATTCTCCGAACTACGTAATTTCTAGAACGTATACTATCATGGGAATTAAAGGGTTAAAGGTTCAGTTTTATAAAATAAATAATTATAAAAAAATAAGGTATTTGGAGACATTACTTACTAAAATATTTACTAATTTGTAATATTTTAACGTAAAACAGCCACAGGAGAGTAATTTTTACTTATATTGCAGATGTGCAACAGAAGAAAAGATTGACGTATTATATGAAAAATGTATCTCTGATTTTTTCATTATTTTTCCTGCGTAATAAATCTTTCAGAGAATCATATATAATTTTTTCGAAACAAAATAAAAAATCGCGCATTTAAGAGTTAATATTATTTAGTCTTTTGCGTTTTAATTTGGTACCAAATTCATGGCACATTAGTAAATATTAGAGTCCATAAAAAGAAAGACCTCATGAGAATATAATTAAATAAAATTGCAACTTTATATTCTACTCTAAAAATCCCTAACTTATCTTAACTTTAAATATCATCTTTCACAAACTTTCAAGGAAAGCAAAATTGCTATGTCATTTTACCCTAAAATGGTTTTGAGCTTACCCAATATTTTTCAAAAGTTGGCGCCACTGACACTTTCTTCTATCTATAATAGAAGAAAAGCCAGTAGCGTAGCAATTTAAAAACTGTGGGAGGGGATCAAATACTTTTTAACAGGTCTTCTTACTGGGCATACTACTCTTTTAACCGAAACTCTCGATTAACCGAAATCCCTTTTTAAATCTTTTTTTTTTTTTTAATCATATTTCTTGCGTGCAAAATTCATTTTGAAAGCCCCCTTTTTTTTAGTGTGCGTGTGTGTTCAAGCTGTCCTTTCCGAACTACGAGTACATATAAATATTTTCGATCCCCTTTCTCAGAGTTCCATTGAATTTAACTTGCGTTCCCGTAAGCTGCGGAGTGGAGCGGAGAAAACGAACAAATTAGCAATTCAGAAGCTTTTGAATGTTTCGCAAAAGGTATGGCATGACTGGAGTAGCAGGAAAACTATGATACTGTTGAACTAATAATATTAAAAAACTCCGTGATAGAGCTTCAAAGCAAAGGTAATCGAAACTGCGACAAACAATACATTTTTTCAAACCCTTGTGATACATGTAAAAGGTACTTAATTTGAAAATTAAAATTCAGGTAATTTATTCTTGTTTCTATTTTGCTATTGCTTTATTTTTATTAAGCACTTGTTACCATAATACGAAATATTGCATATACCTTAATCTTAAAATGGAAGCATTCGCGATTATCCGAAAATTTCGATTTTCCGAAAGAGGGTAGGTCCCAATTATTTCGGATAATGGAGGTTCTACTGTATTCATAAATTAGATTTTTTATGTATGTAATTAAGGATCAGTCAAATTTAGCGGCGGAATTACAGTAGAAAGTCTGTAAAAAAAAAAAAAAAAATACTTTTCGAGTATTTGGCGCGAAAAGACGAAAGCGTCACGCGATTTGGCGAGCTGCACTTTTCCTCGCCAAAAGCAAATCTTGCATCTGAAAATTGCTTGTTAATTGATTTTTAGAAGGCGTGTAAATAGTATTTAATGAATTCAAACTTAAACAATGAGAGTTTAATGCATATATTTTTTTGTATTACATATTTATGTTGATTCTTGCTGCAGTTATTTAATTTTAGCACTGTTAAAATAATTTCATATATAAAAAATACATTCATATTGAAAAATATATTTTTATATATTTAAGCGTATTCCAAAATAAAGGTAGGATGAAGAGTGCTGCAGTTATTCATTTCAATATCAAAGAAGTTGTTATTTCCATAGCAACAAAATTGAATGGACAATGCTCAATTGGACTTAATTTTGAGATTGAAACAATTTAAATTAATTTAAATTTTGTTTTAATTCATAAAATTTCATAGTTAACTTTCATTTTAAATATATATATATGACAAACTATAGTTAAAACAAACTAAAACTGAAAAAACTAAGTTATTTAAATTAAATTTATTTAAACGAGTTCAACATGAAACATTTTTACTTAGAGTATTTGACATAAAAAAGTATTTTTTGAAATTTTATTCCATCGCCAACCGGTATTAAATTGCCAAATAACGAAATTTTCATTATTTTTTTACGAACACTCTATTGAGTTTCCGCCGAAATTTTTTTTATAAACGTATCTATCCTCATGAAAAGTATATTCTATATATTTTTTAAGATTTTTCGGAGTATGCCCGTATGGATACCTTCCTTGTCAGTATGCTCAAAATAACTGCGAAACTCAGAAAAATAGCTAATGATAAAGTATCTCATTAATAAGTAATTATGTAGATTAACTAATAATTAATTTTCTTCATAATAAAAATATGTATGCGCAATATTTTAAAGTAAACATTAAGGAATAAATGAAATTTTACAATTTTTTTTTAATATAACAGTAGAGTTCGAAAGAAATATTTCATTAATACTACTTAAAAAAGAAAGAAAAATGCACTTACAAGTTTTGGTATCATCAAGATTAGTGGGCGTTGCCGACATTCCATTCAAAATGGATTCAGCATCTTCTTGTATTAATGCAAGTCCAGAAAGTCAAGAATTACACACAGCGTACCTAAGATACGTTTTTGATCGTCTCGGTGTAGAGCAGTGGTTCCAAACGTGGGGCGTACGCCCCATTGGGGGGTTATTTGACTTTCTAGAGGGGCAATTCATAATTTGTTAGTTTGTCACTCACTCATTCTCTATCAGTTTCTTTTGTCTTTTTTTTTTCCTTTGTAATGCAATGTTGCAGACGAAAAATAAATGGAATACAAGCAAAATTTTAAAGAACAGTTTTTTTATTGAATTTTTAAAATATTCCTAATGTAAAGTTTAAAATAGATTTAATACCAGAATAATTATACGAATAATTGTTTTATAGTATTAAATCACACTATAATTATCTACAATCTTTTGTAATGCTTTCGATTATTTACTGAATGAACTTTCTTCTATATGTGTTGCTTTTGTTATATGTATCACGACACGAAGATTCTTTTAAACGGGAAACTACTTAAAAATATATGTAACTTTGCCTGTCTTGAATATATTTAATCTAAAAAAATATATGAAATATCTGAAAAAGGTATTACCAACTTTATAAATCTTATGAATCTTAAATAGCATTAGAAAAGAAAATGAATAGATAGTAAATATCCATGGCTCTAATGCAGGTATCCTGCACAGTGAATAAATTTACATGATATCCAGTGTGTCCACGTATAACCTGACCGACCTTTATTTTCGCAACCGTTGGTCCTAGATACATACTTCCAATTACAAAAATGATCAATATTAGGTGCAGGGTTAAGATAAAAAAAAGTTTGAAGCGAAAAAACAATTTAGTGAAGAATTACAGAATCTAAATTTTTATACGGTTCCCCTGTCCTATAAGTTATATTTAGTAAAATTACCCTGTTACACTGGCAAGTAAGGAAAAAAAAAGTCCCGTTATTCTACGATTAAAATTGATCGAGTAATAGCTGTTTAATGTTGGAGTATATTTTTTGCTGCATATTAGGGGTCATTCACAAATTTAGTAGAAATATAATTTCGTCAGATATATTAAAGAAATGGTTGAGAGTAAAATTAGCATTGCAATATAAATTTGAAGTCTTTAACCATTCTGAAATATTACTGCAAAATGTACAATTTGTGCTGAACATTATAAGAGGATAAAAATAACAGATTTTTTGTTAAATAAAAGGATGAAAAACAACAGCCTCAATTCTTTACAAAATGATACATATTTTAAAATGCTGTTAGATTACACTGTCTTTCAAATTTTGGGTTGTGGCATGTTTTCTAGCTTTAGAAAATTGATTCTTATGTATTTTTCAGCACTGAATCCGAAAATGACCTTCATTTTAAACCATCACGTCAGGAATTTTCTCAAATCGCAAATTTCAAAGTTAAAAAGCTAAAAGTTAAAATTTATCCCCCCCCTTCTCTCCTAACCTCATCGGACCCCCGAGCTGTTTAGCTGTAAGAAACCCAGTATAAGCCAAAAAATCTAATAAATTATTGAATTAAATAAAATTAAACTGAATAAAAATGTCTTACATCTATTTTATAGTATCAGATTTTTCGCTATTTTTTAACCTTGAAATTTACGATTTACGAAAAATCTGGACACGATGGCTAAAAGTGAAGGTAATCTTTTGATTCAGCATTAAAAAATACATAAAATGTAATTATAAAAGTTAAAAAACACAACCATCGCAGGTTTATGTTATCTAATTTAAAACTCTTTCTTAAAATTCTTGACGGTAATCTATCCGAATATTTTTGTGTGATATCCTCTAATATAAGTATGTATAACATGGTAAGAGTCGAAAATCATAATAATATTGCATTGTCATCGAATTTAAGTCAGTATGTAAAATTTAACTTCGATTGGACATTTGAAAGTAAGTTAAAGTTCGAGTACAAATTTTAAACTGGAAAGAGGATCATTGCAAGTTAAATAAAACCTTATGAAAATAACATAATTTTAGTTAAAAGAAATCATAGCCTCAAATCCTTACAAAATAAAACATATGTTAAAATACAATCATTTTAACTAATCTGAAACTTAACTAATAAAAGTTAATCGTAATATTTGTACGATTTCTTTCAAAGCGTAGATACCTTCAAATAAGTTTAAGTGCTTTATACACGACCCCTGAAAGCATGGTCGAAATCATATGTTTTGATATGCGAAAAAGTGGTATAAGTCATGCATTTCAAAGTTTCATAACTCGGTCAATTTTAATGTTACATCAATGGGACTTTTTTGTCTAATTTGTTAGTGTCACAGTAAATTTTTAGTAAATATCACTTATAGGACCAGGGGACTGTATAAAAATTTAAATTTCGTAATTTTTTAATAAATGTTTTTCTTGACCCAAATCGTTTTAAAAATAATTCTTTACCTTATTTAAACCATTTTTGTAATTGGAAGTATGCATCTAGGACCAACGGTTGCGAAAATAAAGGTCGGTCAGGTTATGCGTGGACACACTGTATATATTTGAAATTATAAAATCAGATAATACATGGAATACAACTAACGATATTGGAAAAGAAAAATGTGTTGTGATGGGGATTAATGGCTACTTAAATTTAATAAAGATGAGAATCTTGAAATGCTTCTCGTGTATTGTGTTATCTATAGAAAGAAAATTTAGTGTTCATAGCTTTTCCACCAACTTTTAATCAGTTACAAAAATGAATTATAAAACTTTTCTTTAACATTGAGATAAGTTGGATAAGTACAACAAAACTCTTTTTAGCACAAAGGCGAAGGTGTATAATATCATTGCATTTATAAAACTATGTTAAAAACACATTTCTGATAGTAGTTTGGCTTCTTTGATAAGTTAAAAAATGTGAAATGAATAGTTATTAAGGATTTATTACTCTTCCACCGTGTGAATATAGTTGTCTTTTTTAAAAAATAAGAGACATAATTTACAGTAGGGGGGAGGGGGGGGGTGAGAGGTGACATAGTGACCAATAAAAGGTTGGTAACCACTGGTGCAGAGTATGTTCTTTCCGGAGTAGCTATTGAGACTGAAAGTGTTGATAAAACTTTCAACAATTTTTTGACGTCGGGCTAAACAGCCATACTATAACTTGATAAGGACTGTATTGTAGTGCTCGGTATTTCTTCTTTTTAATTAATTATATATTCAATAATTTCGAGGGTAATTTCACTGCTGAAAATTAATTGAAAAATTAATTAAAATTATATATGTGTTCACCGATGCTGTGTTTAATTGTGCCTCATGTTTCGCCGCAGGATTGTGTGCTCATGAAGACTAACTATTCCATCTTGTGGTGCAGTTGCAGCCTTACCAACATATGTGAGTGAGAGATGCCAAGATGGGCATCGTCCTCGTATCTGAAATGGTAGAGTACTTGGAGCGCTATTCCAAGGGTTCCGGGTCGAATTCCTAGCTTGGACATTTTCCAATCTGTTGGTTCTACGCTTAGTTAGCAATGTGATAAATCGCGTATTAAATACTAAAAAGGTGCTTTTTAAAACGTAAAAACATAGTAGATGTTAAAAGGCTATGTTACAAAGTCGACATTTGAGCGCTTTCCACTGATTGACACAGCCAACATCAAGGCGCCAGTGTTCATGAATAATCGTTGGTTTAAATGCTGTAGACGAGACTTTTTATAGGGAGGTTTCAAATGTTACGTTCCAAACTCAGCAGAGATATTTAGTATGTCATAAAATCTGAGGCATATTGTAGGATCTGGTATAACATATTATATATTTCTGAGTTTGGAACGTAACCATTTGAACACCCCTCCCCCCCATCCTTATAAATAGACTCGTCTCCAGCTATTAAATTAACGATCATTCATGGACATTTATCCCTTAAAGACTTTTCCCCCCGATGTTGGCTGTATAAATCAGTCAAAAACGCTCGTGTGTGGACTTTGGAACTTCATTTTAACATCTACGATGGTTTTTATGTTCTAAAACCTATATATTTATATATTTTTAGCACCTTTTTAGTAATAAAAAATCATATTTTTGATTTTGTATCTTTCAATGTTCTTCTATATGAAGTTATGCATAGAAATGAACCAAACTTCATACATATATTTTTGGATATGGCCAGCAGCTTCCATTTGAACACGAGGGTATTCTCCGGAAGGGGCTCTGTGATAGCGATTTTTGTGTTATTTTCCTTATTGTATCATCGCAAATTGTACAAGGTTGTGCATAGAATTGAACCAAATTTTATATACAGTGTGTCTCAAAAATCCCTGACACATCTTAAAATTAAATCTAAAGTAAAAAATTTGTCGTCATTTCTGTGTCACAGCGTCAAAACTAATCTGGAAATCAGAAAAAATGCATGTTTGAAAAATAAAGGTACGGACAAGTGGTGCCATTTATGATCGATGTTTGGAACTAATTATTTTCATCTGCTTGAAGAAAGCTTTTTATCTTGAGAAGCAGTTTAGTTGAAACCGTACTCCTGTACGACAATTGCTCGATTTTATATTGAATTTTAAAATCTGTCAATGACGTTCGGGACACCCTGTATATATATTTTTGACTGTGGCCATCAGGTCCCAGTTCAAACGGGCGATATTCCCCCGGTAGGAAGCGTTAGTTCTTCTTATTGGAGTGGATGGGATACTTTAACATCAGTACTGAATTTTATATTGTTGTTTTCCATTAACATAACATAAAAAAAAAGGAAACTAAGATTAAAAGTAATACATGACTTAAAAATTCATCGTCCTTTATATAATGTCGATGAAGGTAAAGGTTGTGTTTAAAATAGTAGAGCTTGTTCACAGACGCAGATCGGAGTGCCCGGGCACAGGGAGATATCCCTCATGGGGTAGGTCTTAAAGAAGTAAGGGATTTCGAAATAGTTTAATTATTTCGTAATTTTATTGTTCAAAACAGGTGAAACTAATGACTAAATCTTTTTACCTTTCCAAACAATGTCTCTCGTAATAGGAATAAATGTCTATATGCACTCAGACAAAATACAAAACATCCATGAAAAGTATCATGCGATCTGATATAAATCGGATCAGCAGTCAATTTTACGTCCGGTCTTCTCTCACTTGACTCACAAAAAATCTGAGGTCGCTATGATCACGTGCTTGGGCTTTTTTTGTTTACATTTTCACTTGTTTTGGTATGTTGATTGATTCGCTTGAACAGCTCGATAGAAAAAAAATACAGCATAAAAAAACAGTGGTGGGATTCAAATAACTTAATAAGCAGTTCTTTCCCTAATGACTTTTTCTCAAGTGTAAACAACTTCCAAGGAGAATAATGTGTCACACATAGATTAAAAAAATAATTTCTAACGTTTTAAAATAATGACTAAAAAAGTTTTATCTTTAAATACACTGAAAAAGAGAAATATGTGCTTTAACATGCAGTTTACTGCCAAAAGGACATAATTTATTTAGCAAATATTCAACAATTACAAAGCATTCATCAAAATTTTTATCAAAAAATGCATCAAAATGAATGTTATAATTATAAAAAACACTGTTTTTCAAGCGAAGGAAGAGACAAGGCTATCACCAAGCTCTGTAATAGGCTGCCATAGATTGGACAAAAACTTTGGAAATGAACATTCGTTCTGTGCATATGTCGCTATTCTCTTGTAAAAACACTCTGCGGAACTAAGCCTTATTTATCTAATAACAGTGTTGGGTAATACCACACATTTCTTATATGATCTCTTGTTATGTTTACTCTGAGGGTAATACAAAGCTACTGAGTATTGAGCTCCCAAGTGCACTATAACTGTATGTTTAAAATAAAACTCACCCCATATGACCCAGTCTCCTTCTCGCCCGGGCGACGTGGTCAGCGTCTCTGAACAAGCTCATAGTAGCATGTGTTGATAAATAAGTTTCGTATTGTTGTTACCGCATTTTTTACATTATCCTTGTCTTTTCCATGTAAATATATCTTTAACATTTTGTAAATCATATTTAGCCCAGTGGTTGGGGAGCAAAAAAAGGCCCAATTCGGAAATAATTAGGGCAAAGCTGGAAATTGTTTTAATCCCTTCAGTTTATGTCTAGAATGAATATGCTACGTTTTCCCCCTCGTACTAGGTGAGCGTTAGGAATTATACATTGATTTATAGTCAAAAAACACGTTTTTTTTTTTTTTTTTTTTTTTTTTTTTTTTTTTTTTAAATACCATAACACTATCTCGAAATCACTAACTGTTTCAAAAACATTGTCAATGCAACTGTTGTAGAGCTTAAATTTCTGAATAAAATGAGTACCTACACTTAATACTTTTGTTGAATATTAAGGTCACAATTCTACTTTAAAGTTTTAGCACCGTGGTCAGAGGGTTGAACTCAGAATTAATTAGGGGAAAACTGGAAATTGTTTTAATCCCTTCAGATTACGTCTAAAATGAATATTTTACGTTTTCCTTTTCGTACTAAGTGAGCGTTAGGAAATATGTACACATTTACATTCGAAAAACACGTTTTTCTTTAATATTTTTAACAATATCTGAAATTGCGACCTTAATTTTGAACAAATATATTAATGTGGGTGCTCATTTTATTCAGAATTTTATGCTCTATAACATTTGTACTGACAATGTTTTTGATAGACTTAGTTGTTTTGAGATATTCTTGGGTAACTTGGTCTCTCCGGATTTCAAGCTAGTGATTAGCGATTAAGGCAAAATTTTCAAATTAGAACTGCGACCTTAATTTTGAACAAAAATACTAATGTGGGTGCTCATCTTATTCAGAATTTTAAGCTGTACAACATTTGCATTGACAATGTTTTTGATAGAATTAACTATTTTGAGATATTGTTAAAAATATTAAGAAAAACGTGTTTTTCGAATGTAAATACGTACATATTTCCTAACGCTCACTTGGTACGAGGGGGAAAACATAGAATATTCATTTTAGACGTAATCAGAAGGGATTAAAACGATTTCCAGTTTTCCCCTAATTAATTCTGAGTTCAACCCTCTGACCACGAGGCTAAAACTTAGTAGAATTGTGACCTTAATATTCAACAAAAGTATTAAGTGTAGGTATACATTTTATTCAGAATGTTAAGCTCTACAACAGTTGCATTGACAATGTTTTTGGAAAAGTTAGTGATTTTGAGATAGTGTTATGGTATTTAAAAAAAAAAAAAAAAAGAGTGTTTTTTTACTATAAATCAATGTATAATTCCTAACGCTCACCTAGTACGAGAGGGAAAACGTAGCATATTCATTCTAGACCTAAACTGAAGGGGTTAAAACAATTTCCAGCTTTCCCCTAATTATTTCCGAATTCAACTCCCTAACCACTGGGCTAATTAACTGTCTTCCGCTTATAATTGATTTTTACGATGATTTTACGAGAATAAAAATTGAAAATCAGCAAAAATCATAAAATACAGCAAAATCTTCCGAAGATTGGTCTTTTTTACTTCGAAATTTCTAAAACTGAATGTAACTGTACTGTAATAAATGGGAAAAGAAATTAAGACAAAAATATAAATGGTAATACTAAAACAGGAAATACCATACATTTTGTTATAAAAAAAGAAGTTTGCAAAATTGCAATAAAACTGGTACTTTTTTAATGTATTATTTAACGAATTTTAGTTTTGCACCCAATTATGTCGCATCGCAGACAGAGAGTTGCATTTTACTTATTTTTATTATCTTTTTCTTTTATGATAGAGCCAGTGAGTGCTAAGAAAATAAAATCCGTAAAAAGGTAATTCCTAATAATTGCACTAATACTAATTAAATAAATAAATCTTTTTTATTGTAATTATATTTTTTTATTTTTGTAATTTGTGCGTAATAATATCAAATTAAAAGAATACGAAGAAAATAGCATAATAAACATAAATAAATCTTTCGTTGCAAAATTTGAGATTTTATACACCATTAGTCGAGAGTTTATCATGAACTTTTCCTTATTTAAATAAATTATGGTTATTTTATTAAAAAAAAAAAAAAAAGATCATTATGTTCTCTTCTGGTTGATTCTCCAATGTTTTTCCAGCCGGGAGATCGATAGATTCTCTGACTAACTCTAACAAAGGGATTACAAAAATCTACGCTTTAATTATTTTGTTTAGAAACGGATAAAAATATTAATGACTCGAGGCTAGAAAATATTAATCTTCGACTACTTAACAGCATTTTCGATATATTGATATTGTCTTATAGCGTGACCAGCATCAATTTATTTAACTTTCGATAATAAATTAGATAAAATAAAGTTTCCAGTGTTTAGTGATTTTTTTTTTGTGTGTGTGTCTGAACATAATTAGTTTTTAGGCGTGTTCGTAATTATATAACTACGTAGCACCTATAGTCGTCATTTAGTCCGTCTGTCTGTCCGTCCGTATATAACAGAACAAAAACTACCCAACCGAATGGTCTGAAATTTTAAATATATTATTATTGCAAAATTTTGTCGACTCATTTCAAATTTCAGGAAAATCGGACACATAGTTACAGGGACAGTCAAAAGTTTTCCGTTACATTACGGCCAATGGAAAAAAAAATATTGCAATTGCATTTTAATGATGTTACAGCCTTCCGAATTGTCTGAAATTTTAAATATATCATTGTTGTAAAATTTTACCGACTCAATTCAAATTTTATGAAAATCGGATGTATAGTTTAATTACAGGGACAGTCAAAAGTTTTCCGTTATATTAAGGGCAATGGAATAAAAATGATTTCAAGTGCATTTTAATGATGTTACAGCCTTTCGAACAGAATGAAATTGATATGCACTTATGAAGTGCACTAAAATATACATTCAGTACAATATGCGCTGCAAATTTATTTTAAATAAAACTAGTTATAGTACGAATGCACCTCATTTGCCACGTTTAGACGAGCAATTTTCAACTTGTTTTTACTAACATGCCTCGTATTTGTAAAGCACATTATTAAAAAAAAAAATAAGATCATTATGTTCTCTTCTGGTTGATTCTCCAATGTTTTTCCAGCCGGGAGATCGATAGATTCTCTGACTAACATGTAACAAAGGGATTACAATACAATTATTTATTTTTAAGCAGCGTCAAACAGAAGTCAGATACCTACTTTATACTTACTGTCAGCAGTAGTGTTGCCAGATGTACGGCGTAAATCGGGGCTCCAGCACACCAGATTTTAAAGTACAGTGAAACTTCAATTTAACGAAGTTTCATCGTTACACTTAAACACTTCGTTGTGAAGAAAATTCGTTAAACAGAAACCAACTCAAATTCATGAAATTTGTAAAATAAAATACACATGCATAAAATGAAAAATACACATTAAATGGAAATAGTGGAAAAATGTTTTTTTAATTCCGGCAGTAACTTTTTTTATGCAATATAGACATATCAGAAAAATTTAATTAGAGTAATGTCTAAAAACACTCACAATAAAGAGAGATAAACGAAAACTGAAGCGCAGAGTAGCTTTTCTCTTTTTTTTTCTCAGTATTTCAATTCCTTAACTTTTAAAAAGTCAGTAATATTATTTTGTACAGGTTTCTTATAAAAAAAATACATTGTTCATAAAAATTTTCGGATTTTTGTAAGTACTAGAACAATTCATCTGTAACATTTTTGTGAAACTGGAATACCCGTCTGACTGTACCGAAAGCTTTTAGCATTTCTTCTTTTGAATGGAAATGATTAAATAAATAAATAATTTCATTTTCATACAATCTACTGAAATAAATTCATACAGCCATCGCAACAGCAACTTCTCCGTTTGACTGTTCTACACGCACGAAAGTTCAATAAACTTCATTATATAGAATATATTTTTCGTAATATGGAGATTAATTTGCCTGCTAACGGTATTCACAGTCAAGGTTCAGCAGAAAATTTCGTTAAGTAGAAAACTTTTTTAAATAGGGACTTCGTTAAAGGATAGTTCGACTGTAGACTGATCGACTGTTCCTTCGCCTTACCTAATGGCATAATTATCTGCGATTAAAGATGACGAAATAAACTGTGAGAAATTAGTGGTGTCCAGAGCATTTGGAAATGGAGGCCCGATTTACGCGTGCACATGGCAACATTACTCAACAGTTATTTTCTTACAGGAATGTTGTACCTTTTTATGTGCTCGTTCCAAAAATTTACAAGCAATGCCTATCAACATTGTGACGTTTACGAACTTTTACATATTGCAGCAACTGTTGCTTGTACGAAACATCTGAACTTAACGAATTTTAAGATTTTTATCCAAGTATAGCAATCGAAGGCATATTTACTTGCATTATATTTTTCTTTTTCTTATTCAGTTAGTGCTCAGAGAAAAAGAAATGTCTGTGAAAAGGTTATTTATACTAATTGTACACACTAATTAAATGGATAAAACTTTTACCATCGTGATTTTTTTTTTCAATTTTCCGATTTAGGTATAAAAATATGAAATTACAAGAAGAGGAAGAAAGCAGAGTAAGAAACATAAACAAAACTTTCGTTATTAATTAATTAATTAATTAATTATTATTATTATTATTATTATTATTATTATTATTATTTTGCAAAATTTGTTTAAGATTTTATATCCCATTTATCGAGAGTTTATTACATATTTTTCGTTATAAAAATGGCTTATGGATATATTTAAAAAAAAAATCATATCATTATGTTCTCTTCTGGTTAATTCTCCTCTGTTTTAAAGGTTAGGAAATCGATAGATTCTCTCGCTAACTGTAACGAAGCGATTACAAAAATCTACGCTTTAATTATTTTGCTTTGAAACGGATAAAAATATTAATGACTCGAGGCTAGAAAATATTAATCTTCGACTACTTAACAGCATTTTCGATATATTGATACTGTCTTATAGCGTGACCAGCATCGATTTATTTACTTTTCGATAATAAATTAGATAAAATAAAGCTTTCCCCATTTTCACCCTTTTTTGTGTGTGCGTGTGTCCAAACATTATGTTCATAATTAAGGTAAATGGACCAGTAGTGGTTTTCTTAAAGACATTTATCTAATTATTATTAATGTGTTAGTGCATTCCAAAAGGTATATATTTATTTTAGCCTAGTCCTAGCCTTCATGTGTCAGAATAAACCTTCAAAAATTCAAAATATATTCTTCGAAAAAAAGAAAAAAGAAACCTCCTTCTATGCTCCAGTAGTGGGCCTAGTAAATTTCCGATCTATGAACTTTTAAGTTTTCGGTTTATCCAACAAATTATTTACAATGTGATAGCGTATATCAACAGCAGTTTCATTCAAAATAAAACATAATATTAAAGACACAATATTTTAGATAAAACCTTATTTCTTCATGAAATCTCTGAGAGTTAACCAAAAAAATCTGTTTTTGAAGACACCTTAGAAAATTAAACAAGTTGGATGTGCCAATCCCAAAAGTTTCTTCTATCTCATATGTCAATATTTCATTTTAATTAGTTTTATTAGTATTTTTATTAGAATTATGCATAACTTCATACACTTTTCGATGGAACAATATTGAAAATTACACAAAATTCGCTATTACAGTGCTCCATTCTGGCGGAATTTTTCCAAATTCAGGGTTCATTCCTTCAGGGAATTTTTCCAAATTCAGGGTCATTCCTTCTTGCCATAGCCAAAAACATACACAAAAAAATTGGTTCAATTCTATGCATAACTTCATACACTTTTCGATGGTACAATAATCAAAATACACAAAAATCACTATTACAGCGCCTCCTACCGGCGGATTTTTTTCCAAATTCAGAGAGGATCTGCTTGCCATAGCCAAAAACTTAAAAAAAAAATTGGTTCAACTCTATGCATAACTTCATCCAATTTTTGATGGTACAATGATCAAAATGCACAAAAATCGCTATTACAGCGGCCCCTACAGGCAAAATTTTTCCAAGTTCAGAGAAGACCTTCTTGCCATGGCCACAAATATACACAAAAAATTTGGTTCAATTCTATTCATAACTTCATACACTTTTCGATGGTACAATATTCAAAATGCCCAAAAATCGTATTACAGCGCTCCCTATCGGCGGATTTTTTCCAAATTAAGGGAAAACCTGTTTGCCATAGCCAGAAACTTAAAAAAAATTTGGTTCAATTCTATGCATAACTTCATACAATTTTTGATGGTACAATGGCGACACACGGACACACGGACAGACAGACAGACATTTTGAAAAAACATTTTTTTTTGTGATCTTTGACCCCTAAAACGTGTAAATCCGTTGAAAACCGGAAATCGAAAAAAATTTCGATTACAATACTTTCTTCTATTGAAGATAGAAGAACGTAAAAAATGTACAAAAAAAAAAAAAAAAAAATCACAGTCAGATTTCTTTTAGTCGTGTTTCTGAAATGCATTTTGGGCTTGTTTCGAAACTTTAAAATGTAGTGGCCCACTACTGGCACATGGCCGAATATAAGAGCATTTACCTTAGTCTTTTTTTTTTTTTTTTTACTGACATGCTTTGTATTTGTATAACACGTTAATGCATGGTATTATTTTAATATACAATTATTTCTTTTTAAGCAGCATCAAACAGTAATTAGATACCTGCTTTATACTTACTTTTGAGCAGTTACCTTCTAGCGGGAATTGCGTACCGTTTTATGTGTGTGTGCCAAAAATTCACAAGCAATATACCTATCAACATTGTGACGCTGCGAACTTTCATTTAAAAAAATATTGCAGAAGATGCTGCTTATACGAAACATCGAAACATAACGAATTTTAAGGTTTTCATCTAAGTTATGCCAATCGCAGGCATATTTTGCTGATTTTTATTATATTTTTATTTTAGGTAGCTTTCATTACAAAAAGCTACCTATTGCAGCCGTTCGGAGGAAAGCGATTTCAAAAAATTTTGGTATATTTTCATCGATCATGACCCCCAGATCCCGAAACCACCCTCCGTTCAAAATTGACATATATATATATATATATATATTACCATTAATTAAACATAACCTGCCACCGTCAATTATTATGAATTAAAGCTGTAAGTATTAAAAAAAAATATATATATTATAAGAATTATTATGGAAGAAAAAAGAAAAAAGTGGACACCGACAAAAATTGAAAAGCTTATACATTGAATTACGTTATCGAGGGCACAGAATTCAATGATATAAGCAAAATGGTTGTTTTCTGTGGGAAAAATAAGCTAAAGCTAAAATTAATTTTCCCCTGTGCCCGAACAACCACTAAAATCAAGTGAATTGATTAAAAATGAAAGCAGAATAGAAACAAATAATATGAAATGGAAGAATCAATAAAACTTATTTAAATATTTATAGGATATAAAATAGAAATAATAAACACCATACCGATTAATATCTCAGTATTTTACAAAAATCCATGTGCACATGTCTTCCAGTATATCAAAAAGATTAAGGTGAATAAAACAGTTAAGAAATCACAGTAAATGATACCAAAGGATGCAGTTAATACATTTTGAAATAAAATTTGAAATACCTTGTAAAACAAATTTAATCTAATATAAAATAAATAGATATTAATTACATTATTTAAAATGCACTATTAAATTAATAGATAACAGTTTAACAATATCGTCAAAATTTAGCTAAAAATACACCCTGGTGTATAAATTATAACTGAAATGGAGCTAGAAAAATTAAAAAATAGAGCAAACTGAAAGATACAATTTTAGTGCTGCCATCTATTAATAATAATATTAAACATCTATCGCAAGATAAAAATTTTCAAGCTTTTGAATGTAAATAACTGTTTAAACAGCAAAACCAAACAAATCCTTATACATAGAGAATTATAGAACAACCACTAAAATCAAGTGAATTGATTAAAAATGAAAGCAGAATAGAAACAAATAATATGAAATGGAAGAATCAATAAAACGTATTTAAATATTTATAGGATATAAAATAGAAATAATAAACACCATACCGATTAATATTTCAGTATTTTACAAAAATCCATGTGCACATGTCTTCCAGTATATCAAAAAGATTAAGGTGAATAAAACAGTTAAGAAATCACAGTAAATGATACCAAAGGATGCAGTTAATACATTTTGAAATAAAATTTGAAAGACCTTGTAAAACAAATTTAATCTAATATAAAATAAATAGATATTAATTACATTATTTAAAATGCACTATTAAATTAATAGATAACAGTTTAACAATATCGTCAAAATTTAGCTAAAAATACACCCTGGTGTATAAATTATAACTGAAATGGAGCTAGAAAAATTAAAAATTAAGGCAATCTGAAAGATACAATTTTAGTGCTGCCATCTATTAATAATTATATTAAACATCTATCGCAAGATAAAAATTTGCAAGCTTGTGAATGTAAATAACTGTTTAAACAGCAAAACCAAACAAATCCTTATATATAGAGAATTATAAACCTAATATAAATCACACAAAGTATTTAAAACTGTTGTTAATAAAATTTAAAAGCATACAATATGTTCTATTATCTAAATTATTTAAACTAAACTAAGAGTTTAAATAATGTTAGAACATTGATAATATATAGCATATATCTATATGCTATAAAACAAAATAAATTCAGTAATAATTAATATAAATAATTATTAAAAATTATCTAAAAAATATTTTTTAATGAATTATATATAAGATATTTATAAAATGAACAGGAAATAACAAACATGTGGAAGTATATAGAAGGTTAAATAATACTTAAAATCCCATTACTTAAAACGCACAAATATAGAATGTGGATTATTTTCAGACATCCATAAAAATCCATAAAGTATGAATATGGGAATATATATATATATATATATATATATATATATATCTGACCTTTGTTACACTGTAACTCTCGTATTTATGAACCGATTTGGATGTAATTCGGTGTGTACATAGTACATACCAATGTCTCGATCGAGTTCGTTGGCCAGCTTCATACGCCATTTTGTTTCCAAAATGGCGGCCATTTAAAATTTTTAAAAAAATTTAAAATTTGAAATGTGGTACCAAAAAATTTAAAATGGAAAAATATTTTTTTCTTATGTATTTAACCTTTATACAATGATTCCGGAGCAGTTTTTGTTTCGTCTATATCTTAAAAAATGGCTGAGTTGTAGAATTTTGAATTTCAAGCGTGGCGCGACATTTTGAAACGTCCTCAATTTTGTCACGCGATAAAAGATGTATTTATGAACCGATTTGGATGTAACCTCGTTTATACATAGTACATACCAATGTCTCGACCGAGTTCGTTGTCCAGCTTCATCCGCCATTTTGTTTCAAAATGGCGGCCATTTAAAAAATTTAAAAATTTTTTTAATTTAAAATGAGATACCAAAAAATTTGAAAATGAAAAGATTTTTCTCGTATGTGTTTGACCTTAATACAAAGATTCCGGAACAGTTTTTGTTTCGTCTATATCTAAAAAAACGGCTGAGTTATAGCATTTTGAATTTCTATTGTGGCTGACATTTTAAAACGACCTGATTGACGCGGTATCAGGCGTATTTATGAACCGATTTGGATGTAACTTGGTCTGTACATAGTACATACCAATGTCTCGACCGAGTTCGTTGGCCAGCTTCATTTGCCATCTTGTTCCAAAAGGGTTGCCATTTAAAAAAAATTAAATTTAAAATTTAAAATGAGGTATTTAAAAATTGGAAAATGAAAAAGATTTTTTTTTATGTGTTTGGCCTTGATACAAAGATTCCGGAGCAGTTTTTGTTTCTGAAAATTTGTTCTTTTGTTTATATCTTAAAAAAGGGTTGAATTATAGCACTTTGAATTTTTAGCATGGCTAACGTTTTGAAACAATCTTGTATTTGTCACGCAATAACACACGTATTCGCCTATTTCGATGTAAGAAGGCATGTGGATAGTATACATTAATATCTCGACCAAGTTCGCTGGCCAGCTTCATCAGCCATCTTGTTTCAAAATGGCGGCCATTAAATAAAAAAAAAATTATATTTAAAGTGAGGTGCAAAAAAATTAGAAATTGAAAAAGGTTTCTTTCTTAAGTATTTGACCTTGATATAAGGATTCAGGAGCATTTTTTGTTTGTCTTTATCTTAAACAAGTTGGAAATTGCTCGTCAAACGTGGCAAATGAGGTGCGTTCGTACTATAACTAGTTTTAAAATTATTTTTTGCACCCCATATTGTACTGAATGTATAATTTTTTGCACTTCATAACGTGCATAGTCTGATACATCATTAAAATGCACTTCCAATAATTTTTTCGGAACACTTTTGACTGTCCCTGTAATTAAACTATACATCCGATTTTCCTAAAATTTGAAATAGCTCAACAAACTTTTGCAACAATTATATCTTTAAAATTTCAGACCATTCGGAAGACTGTAATATCATTAAAATGCACTTGCAATAATTTTTCCCATTGGCCGTAATGTAAAGAAAAACTTTTGGCTGTCCCTGTAATTAAACTATACATCCGATTTTCCTAAAATTTGAAATGGCTCGACAAAATTTTGCAACAATTATATCTTTAAAATTTCAGATCATTCGGAAGGCTCTAATACCATTAAAATCCACTTGCAATAATTTTTCCCATTGGCCGTAATGTAAAGAAAAACTTTTGACTGTCCCTGTAATTAAACTATACGTCCGATTTTCCTAAAATTTGAAATGGCTCGACAAAATTTTGCAACAATTATATCTTTAAAATTTCAGATCATTCGGAAGGCTCTAATATCATTAAAATCCACTTGCAATAATTTTTCCCATTGGCCGTAATGTAAAGAAAAACTTTTGACTGTCCCTGTAATTAAACTATACATCCGATTTTCATAAAATTTGAAATCGCTCGACAAAATTTTGCAACAATCACATATTTGAAATTTCAGACTATTCGGTTGGGTAGTTTTTGCTCTGTTACATGCGGACAGACGGACAGACGGACAGACGGACGGACTGAACGACGACTATAGGTGCTACGTATTTATATAATTACGAACGCACCTAAAAATGGCTCAGATATAGCAATTTCAATATCTAATGTGGGTGACATTTTGAAAAATCTGATTTTTTGCCTGCGAAAGCACTCGTATATTTCATTCGATTCCGATGTGAGTGAGCATGTGCACAGCAATTACTAAGGTATCGACCAAGTTCACTGGTTAGCCTCATCCACCATGTTGTCTTAAAATGGCAGGCACTTTAAGAAATCGCCGAATTTGGCAGCCAAATATAAATTACTTTAAATAAAAGCAGCTTGGATAAAGCTGACTAATTTCGTGAAATTCTCATTCATAATGATTTAGTACTGATAAAAATTAGTATTGAATCTCCTATATTCGGTTTCCACTAAATTGAGCTTCGTGTGTTTGAATAATATAAGTTGGCTTTTTTAAAATAAGGAATATGAAATCTACCTCTTCCTCCCGGCACTGGCCGGAAGGACTTTTTCTTATTTAAGTTAGTGCTCAAAGAAAAAGAAATGTCTGTAAAAAGATTATACTAATAATTGTACACGCTAATTTAATGAATAAAACTTTCACCATTGCAATTTTTTTTTCCAATTTATGCATAAAAATATAAAATTAAAAGAAAAGGAAGAAAGCAGCATAAGAAACATAAAACTTTCGTTATTTTATCTTTCAGAATTTGTTTAACATTTTATATCCCGTTTATCGTGAGATGAGTTTATTATGAATTTTTCCGAATAGAAAGGGATTATGGATATATTTTTTAGAAAATCGCAACATTATGTTCTCTTCTGGTTGATTCTCCTCTGTTTTAATTTTGGGAAATCGATAGATTCTCTCACTAACTGTAACAAAGCGATTACAAAAATCTACGCTTTAATTATTTTGCTTTGAAACGGATAAAAATATTAATGACTCGAGGCTAGAAAATATTAATCTTCGACTATTTAACAGCATTTTCGATATATTGATATTGTCTTATAGCCTGACCAGCACCGATTAATTTACCTTCCGATAATAAATTAGATAAGATAAAGTTTTCAATCTTTAGTCCTTTTATTTCTTTCTTTAGTTATTTTTTGTATCTCTGAATATCATTAGCTTTATTTACGGACATGCTCAGTATACAGGACCGTATCCATTCGGCAAAATCTGAAGGGGTCTCTGAATTTTTTTGGTAGGACTAATTCAAAGCTTATTTCATTTTCCTTTCCATTAACCATAAATAAATATAAAGCAAGACCCTCCTGTCATAAAATGTTTATTATGAAATTTCAATTTTTTTAAATGTAATGTAGATGATATAATTATTAAAAGATTGTGAAATCTAGTAAGGGCTCTAGAAGTTGTTAGGGGGGTGGGGGTTAGTCCACCCTGCCCTCATCTGGTTACGGAACATCTGGTTATAGAACGTTTTATTTTACTATGCAATTATTTCTTTTTAAGCAGTGTGAAACAGCAATCCAATACCCGTGTTATACCTACTCTCAGCAATTAGTTTCGCATAAAGTTAGAGAATCTTTTTATGTGCGCGTGCTGAAAATTCACAAGCAATGCCTATCACCATTGTGAAGCTGCGAACTTTTACGTAAGAATATATTGCAGCAGATGTTGCCTATACGAAACATCGGTTAATAGAATCAGTCACTTTCATGCATTAAATAAGTAAGAACAAAAATCAAAATGGGATTTTTCGATATATTTTTGAATCAGTCATTGCTTTAATTTAGCTATTACTTTAATTTGGAAATATGATTCATTTAAGAGGCACATACTGTAATAAAGAAAAAACAATTAGGAATTATTTTTTACTAGTTTTTAACTTATCATTACTAATGATTAATTTAATCAATATCTGATTAATCGAAGTTTGATAAAATAAGTATCAAGAATTTATTAATGATACTTTTATTGTTCTACATTGTTAAAAATCTGCAGTAAACTCTCCAGTCATTTGGCCGTCTTTTGTGGAAAACTGTTATTTGATCATAATTTGAAAACGTTCTCATTGGTCGAAATAATGATAAATTAGGTTATGGAACAAATGGATAGTTTGCTGCAAATTTTAACAGTGTACACACGTTGGAGAATGCTTCATAACTAGTTCACATTTTTTTTTTTTTTTTTTTTTTTGTATAGCAAAATTGGATCCACATTTTGCTTTAATGCAACGACTATTTCTTGAAATTTATTTGAAGAAAAAAGTTTTTTAAATTCCCATCGAAAGACAAAAAATAATGTGTCGAAAACACTGCATATCATAATATAAAAAAATAATTCTAAGGTGTTAATTCATGCAAAAATAGTTGTACATTTTTGTGACAGTCAATGCATGTAAAATAAAAGAAAAATGAATTTTATATCTATAAAATTTTATATCTATATTATATCTAAATCTATATTATAATTTTATATCTATAATGATTATCAAATTATAATTTTCCGTGTGTAGAGAAATTTTCGTGCGTTCCACCTGGGGCGTGCGTACCATATTTTCACCAATTCTGCCTTAAAAGTAAAACAATATTGGTTATACAACCCAAGATATTAAATATATTGTATA
Source organism: Maratus speciosus (assembly GCA_963932465.1). NCBI lineage: Eukaryota > Metazoa > Arthropoda > Arachnida > Araneae > Salticidae > Maratus > Maratus speciosus. The sequence goes on along the minus strand of OZ010790.1, from coordinate 484,501,093 downwards.
TTAAATATTGTGCCATTATATATATTATACTACAGTGTACCCTTGTATATTGTACCAAGGTACTAAATACCTCTACCTAAGGTATAAAATAATACAGCTATTAAAGCCCAATAATGCATTCATGGAAAATACTTATATTAGTTCAATATTGATTTTCATAGGTATTTGATGAGATATTTGCAATGAAATGACAAAATTGCAGAAATATTGACTTTATATTGGACATATTGATAATAAAATTGAAAAATATTTCTTTCCAATATTGGAAATATATAAACGGCCCAATGTTTGGGCAATGTTTCTAATCAATAACATTAATATTGACCATAATATAACAAAGATATAATCAATATTGGGCAAGAAATAGACAATACAAACAATATTCTAAAACATAACAAATATATAGTCAATATTGGGCAAGAAATACCTATACAAACAATATTAGTCCAATATTGCTTTTTGCTACTGGGCCATTGAAATTTAACAGGTTCTTGCTTCTTATAGTGGCTAAATAAGCGAGCGATCATCAAGCAAGGATCATTCTCACAGAAAATGCGCAATTAGCTAAAACAAAATTGCTTTACACTGTTAAATATTTAGAACGTAATTTTTTGTAAAACAATGAGCATCAGGATTATATTACTTTTCAATATCTCCTTGCATTTGATACCTCCTTATAGTGCATACAATGCTTGATAAATGATTGAAAAATTACATAATATCAGTAAAATGTCTATGTCAAGTCTACGGAGGGGAATTCCACGTCGGAGGTAAAAAGTGAGATCTTAATTTTTAAGTATTTTGATTTTCAGGTTGCTAAAACGTCGCATTTCTTTTTGTTATATGTAATGTTAAAGCTGTCTAAAATGCTTGTTGAAAAAAATTGTAGAAAAAAGAAATATTTCCTACATTGTTTAGGCCCTAAAAGAGACATATATTGAGATACTTCGTTCAAACTGTTCTACATTAAATTATATTTTTGAAACAAATATAATTATACCAATTGAAGTTTAAAATATAAAATTCAAACAATATAATATTTATACCACATTAATAACTCAGATTCCATTCAAATGAAATCGAAATAAATATAAGACTTTTTTCATTTAAGCTTCGCAAGCTGCAAACATTTGTATTACAGGTCAAACTTTAATATGTTTATGATGAGTGTATGCAAAAATACAAGCTACATGCAAAATACATAATTTTTTCTTTTAATTTGTCCCTCAAATGATGTTTTAGTTTAATATTTACTTTTCTTTCACACAGAAAAATTGACAAACGTAGACACAGTAAATCTTTCTGAAATAAAATGCCTAATTGCAATTAAATAATCAAAATATGAAATGTACGACAAAATAAGTTAAATATGTAAAATAAAATTAAATATAATTGTTCCGGTTTGATTCTAAGATACATATATATATATATATTACGAATTCTAACGTAGTGCCAGAAGTGGGTGTTACCATTTGAAAACTAAAAGATGGCACAATTTTTTAATATGTAGACGATTTCCGAAGCATAATTTACGCATAGCATTAATTAGTTATATTATTCCTAGTCGATCGGTACCTATAGTTTTTAATACGATTATTTGCAGTAAAATTAGCAGAAGGTAATATATTTTTTCCTCTTTCAGGACTGTACATTCACTTATTAAAAATGTTATTAGTAAAATCATGAGAATTTTGATTTTTCTATTATATTGTATATTTAACGCCAATCGTTTAAAAAAGGTCTATGAAAAACAGAATGGTTAAAAATTCGAACTCTGTTTTTTGTTTAAGGGAAGTTTTAAATTTAAAAAGGGATATTGCATATATATTTATTCTTTCATTATAAAATTAGCTCTTTTGAACACAGGCTTTAACGTTACATTTTTGTTTCTATCATCTACCTAAAGAATTTCTCAGGAGAATTAGCTACAGACGCAGGTGCAGTTGCAGTTAATACTGACAGTCTCAAAGCCTATAAGGTTAGAAGAAAGATACTTCTGGGAGTTGGGAGACGGATTAATTTCTGTCTTGCTTATGACAAACGTCAATTAAAAGTAATTTTATGGTATTGAGGAAGTTTATCGACCAAAGATTTGGACGGCTACTTTTAATTAACTAGTACTTTGCTTGACATGAGTAATGTGGAAGAATGAGTAGATAAAAAATGCATTGGAATCTCGATTGTCTGACGCTGATTGAACTGGGGATAAAAGATAATAGTTGTATTCGAATAACTGGAATGATATATTAACAGTGGTATTTTATAATTGCTTAAACATCAAAGTAGCTATCAATTATAAAAATAAGATTAATAAATACCGGAGTAAAAGTAAAAATAAAGGAATATGTTAAAACCAATTTGAAATACAAAATTTATTATTATTGTTTCAGTTATTCAATTTTATAAGTAATAATAAGCCAACTTTAGGGGAAAAGATCGCTGTAAGCGTGCCAGTTAAGGGGCTACTTCAATCACGCGAAAAGACCCGCTCGTTAATGCTAATACTATGGAAGAAATTTTTAAAGATATATCGTTTGCATTTCAATATTTTTAATGATTTAATTTTTTTGCATTGAATAGCTGAGATCGATCTGTACAAAGACCTTTTTTTAATTTTTCCATTTTGTTTGCAGATTTTTTTATGAGGATGTTTTTTCTTTCGAAACCGGTTCCGAAAATGAAAGTGTTCCAATTAAAAATACCTGTAAACAAAGTCGAAAAAGTAAAAAACTGCCTTTGTACAGATCGATCTTAGCTATCCAACTTAAAAAAAAAATCATTTAGAAATATTGAAAGTCGAACGAGATATCTTTAAAAAATTTCTTTCATAGGATTAGCATTAGCGAGCGGGTCTTTTCGCGTGACTGAAGTAACCTCTTAAGCGAGTGCTTTAGGCATTTGAGTGTCGGATAACCGAGATTCTGCTGTATATTATCATATTTCGAAAGCCTAAACATAACTAAAAAAAAAAATCTTGTTGAGAAAAATAGAAATGAAGCACATAATCTGAATTTTTCTTTTATAGTCTGAAATAGCCGTTTAAATACTATTTGAAAATCTGCATTCATATGCATCCCCCCAAATCTGCCCTCCGAGGGGCACTTTTCTAAATTTTGCGGACATTATTCACGGCCCCCGGGGGGCAAGTTTGGGGGAAGGGGGGAGGGAAGTGCACAGCATGAATAAGTGGTCACAGGTCTTTCCAACAATGTCACATGTAGGGATCGTCAAAAGTTAGAAAAATGACCCACTTTGGGTTTACTAACGAGCCTCCTGGAATACACCCACATCCCTCTCTTTGAAATACCGCTTGTAGAAATGTGTCACTGTGCACAATGACTATATAGAAAAGGACTAATACAATGTAGAAATTTCATAAATTTCACTCAATTATTTCTCTGTGAGGGCAAAATCTTATTGATGCACTCTCGTAGTTATACTCATTTTTTCATTTTCGTATGGAGAAAGGGACTCCTTATACAAAGCCTTGAATAATTCTATGTTTAGCTTATTTTCGTAGTATATGGTTATATTTTTTACGTTGATTTTAAGTATATCCCGTATTTCCCCATACTACCCCCAAAAATAATTTTTTATGTGTAACAAACGACGTACTTTCTTTTGTTTTAGGTAAAGATTTTTGTTACATCCCTGAACATTGCAGTTATTTTGCTTGTCTAGAAAATTGCTATTTCGTAGAACTATCATCTTAAGCATTTAAGTTTCTCGTATTTATTTCCACCAATTTCAAATTCAGTTTCTTCTCGATAGTTACACACTGAAACCCGAAAGAATAAATACTCATTGTAAAAACAAACATGTAATTCAGTGAAGAGTAGAATAACGGACAAAAAGGAAAACAATGTTTTTTTTTTTTTTTTTTTTTTTTTTAATTTCACATTATTTGTGCTCCATGGGGATATACTCTCTTCCTCCACAACTCCCCCCACTACCACTAATATGAACGTTTTGTACTGATAAGTATTTTTTCTTCTTCATCGGTGATTGTTTTCATTTTTCAGGAACTAATCTGCATAGAACTTGACATTAAAAAAAATATTTCAAAAGTAGATTTAAGTGAATTTTCTTTTTGCAGTTTTTAATGTTCATCTGTTGTTTACAGATTTCTTTAATCATTTTCAACATACAGAAAATAACGTTGTTCTAAGGAATTGAGTATCTAATGCGTTTAATACAATTTTTTCATTGTTTATTTAAAACTGATATTTTCTTAAAAATGCATGTTAAATAAAAGTAATAAACTGTCTGATCGCCCCGACGTTTTCTAGGCCTAAGATAATAATAATAATAATAATAATAATAATAAAATAATAATAATTACAAAAAAAAAAGTCTCTTATTTGTTTTCACCAAATTCAAATTCAGTTTCTTCTCGATAATTCAACACTGAATCCCGAAACAACAAATACTCATTGTAAAAACAAACATGTAATTCAGTGAAGAGTAGAATAAAGGACAAAAAGGAAAGCAATATATTTTTTATTTTTTTATTTCACATTATTTGTGCTCCGTGGGGATATACCCTATTCTTTCGCAACTCCCCGCATCACCACTAATAGGAACGTTTTGTACTGATAAGTATTTTTTCTTCTTCATCGGCGATTGTTTTCATTTTTCAGGAATTAATCTGCATAGAACTTGACATAAAAATAAATATTTCAAAAGTAGATTTAAAATGAATTTTCTTTTTGCAATTTTTAATGTTCATCTGTTGTTTACAGATTTCTTTAATCATTTTCAATATACAGAAAATAACGTAGTTCTAAGGAATTGAGTATGTAATGCGTTTAATACAAATTTTCCATTGTTTATTTAAAACTGATATTTTTTTTTAAATGCATGTTAAATAAATGTAATAAACTGGCTGATCGCCCCGACGTTGTCTGGGCCTGGGATAAAAATAAATAAATAATAATAATAATAATAAAAAATAATAATAATTACAAAAAAAAAAAAAAAATTCTCGTATTTGTTTTTACCAAATTCAAATTCAGTTTCTTCTCGATAATTCCACGCTGAAACCCGAAACAACAAATACTCATTGTAAAAATAAACATGTAATTCAGTGAGAGTAGAATAAAGGACAAAAAGGAAAGCAATGTTTTTTTTTTTTTTAATTTCACATTATTTGTGCTCCATGGGGATATACCCTCTTCCTCCACAACTCCCCCCACCATCACTAATAGGAACGTTTTGTACTGATAAGTATTTTTTCTTCTTCATCGGCGATTGCTTTCATTTTTCAGGAACTAATCTGCATAGAACGTGACATAAAAATAAATATTTCAAAAGTAGATTTAAAATGAATTTTCCTTTTGCAATTTTTAATGTTCATCTGTTGTTTACAGATTTCTTTAATCATTTTCAATATACAGAAAATAACGTAGTTCTAAGGAATTGAGTATGTAATGCGTTTAATACAAATTTTCCATTGCTTATTTAAAACCGACGTTGCCTGGGCCTGGGATAAAAATAAATAAATAAATAAATAAATAATTACAAAAAAAAAAAAAAAAAGATAAAAGATAAATAGCATAGGATAAAATGTACTATACTGCAGGGTTGCAAAAAAAGCAGGCTAAAAATAGAAAATAAAAAGCTACTTCGATTACTTTTATTGATTTTAAGCGGCTTTTTTTGGCCAAAATTGGCTTTTATACAATGGACCATTTTAATTATAAACTGCACATCGGAATTAATTAAAAAATATTACATAAAATTTACATATAAATCGTAATTTAGAACCTTTATAGAACGCTTCTCTCTGATTTCACCCTTTCAATTTTTGAATTTTTAAAAAAATCATTCTTAGCGAGCATTCATATCTTAAAAGTAACCTCCATTGTCAAATTTTAAGTTTCTAGTCCTTCCAGTATCACAAAAAACGTAATTTAGAACTCCCCCCCCCCTCTTTTCGGTATCTCTGACCCTTAAAACATGCAAATCTCTCGGAAACCGGAAGTCTAAAAAAATTTCCATCCTTCAGAAATAAGAAAGTAATAAAATTACGCAAAGAAATAATTTCTAAACAAAAAGACCTTTTATGTTAGAAGAAATTGTATTCTTTCAAAAAAAAAAAAAAAAAAAAAATCGTAAAATTCTGTTCTTCATGTCTGTTAAAACGCGTTGCATATTTCCTTCCCCCCAAAATATATTTTTGTACATCTATAACACAACTTTATTATTTTTCTTTTGCACATTTTATGAGTAAAAAATAGCTTAAAGTCCTTTAAAAATGAAATACTGTTGTTACGTTATTGACGAAAGCTTACGTAAATTTTCTTTTCTCTATATAGACAATTTGTATTATTATCGTTTAGAAAATTAAAATTTCTAATAGGTTTCTCGTGTTTGTTTTCATCAATTTCAAACCTAGTTCTTTTACGAGAATTCCAAACTGGATCCCGATAGAACAAATACTTATTGCGAAAATAAACACGTAATTCAGAAAAAGTAAAAAAGAAAGCAATGTGTTTTCTGAATTTCACAGCATTTTGTATTCCCTGGGGATATTTTCTTCCCATGAAAAATACCCAATATATGAACTTCTTGTACTGGTAAATGTTTTGTCTTCTTCATCGACAATTGTTTTCTGGTACCTTTGTTTATTTTTAAGGAACTAATCTACATTGAACTTGACATAAAAAATAAATATTTGAAAAGCAGATTTAAATGGCTTTTCTTATTGGTGCTTTTTAATGCTCTTATGTTGATAACGAATGTTTTTAAACATTCTAAATATATAATATATATAAAATAGGACAAATATGGAATGAAATATAATGTGTTCCATATGTAAATTTTCATTTGTTTAGTAAAACTGTTTCGATCTAATGTATAATTTAGGTAGAAGGGAAAAAAATATCCGTAGAAGAACAAAAGACGTATTTATATATTTATTTTTTATATGCAATTAGCTGACCCGCCCGGTGTTAGCCAGGCCCGTGATATTAATCTTAAATAAACTTCAAATTTGTATAATTTAATATCTTTAACTCGATTTTGTATAATTTTATATTTTTGAATAAAAAAATCACGAAAAAATATTGATATTTAGCGGTAAAAGCGCTCGTGAGAAGACATTTTCTTGTTTTTTTTCTTGTAGGGTCGTTTCATAGTTGAAAAAAAAAACTTGTTGTAGGAACTTTTTGAAATTTCTGTCGGTTATAAATATAACGATTTTGTTGCAGCCCGTGTAAAAATTTCGTGAAAAAATATTCATGCCTAGTTGAACCCTTTCCAGGTGAGGATTGTTGTTAAGCCACTGAACTATTTTAATCTTCTTTTTCGTGTCTAGAAAATTATTTTATAATGGAAAATTCGACTTCAAAATTTCTTAAAAGTTTCTTGCAAGTTACTCGCACTTGTTTTTATTAATTTAAAACTTTGTTTATTTCTGATAATTCCAAACTGGATCCGAAAAGAACAAATACTCATTGTTGAAATAAACACAGTAATCAGTGAAGGGTGAACTAAAATACAAAAATAATGTAATGTGAATTTCACGTTATTTGCGCTCATAAAGGATATCCTTATGTCCTGCCCTTTAAAAATACTCAATATAATTTTTTTTTCGTGTAATTATTTTTTTTCTTCTTCAATGACGATTATTTCTACATGCTTTGTTTGTTTTTCAGAAATTAATCTACACTGAATTTCATATACACATAAATGTTTGAAATGAGAATTTATAAAGGCTTTCTTCTTGCTAATTTTAACATTTGTATTTTGTTAATAGAGTTCTTTAAGTATTGTGAATTTACCGATAATAATAGCAATTTTATCAAACCAAGTAAAATGTTTAACATTTCCTTTGCTTATTTAACACTGTTTCTTTCTACAAAAGTGCAGATTTAAATAACTGTATTAAATGAAATATAAGCCTTCAACAAAACATGGGAATAAGTCTTTCTAAGAACGCTAAATAACTAAAAAATCTGAAAAAGAATTAAATTGCTCAAGTAGATCGTATGTGGAGCTGAAGGGTTAAAAGGATCTTTAAAGTAGTTGGATGTAGCAATCCCAAAACTTCCTTCTATCTCATACATGTTATTGCTTCCTGAAAAATGCATCACAGCAGCGCCACCGGCTAGGTTATTTACACAAAAATCTAATCAGCAACGACTTATGTCAACTTCTAATTAAAGTTGAAGTTTGACGAAAATCCGTGCATTAGTTTTTGAGACGGAACTATTCCGGAAATTGTGAAAAGTTCTCGATAGCAGTGGCATCTGTTGGGCAATTTACACCAAAAACTTATCAGGATCAATTTATGTCGGTGACTAGCTGAATCTCAAGTTTGATGAAAATTCATGCATTAGTTCTTGAGATACAGCTATTGCGGAAATCGGGAAAAGTACAGCATAGTAGCGCCTCCTGTTGGGCGATTTACAGAAAAAACTAAACAACACTAATTTATATCAGGGACTAACTGAATCTGAAATTTGATTAAAATTCGTGCATTAGTTCACGAGATATAACCATTGTGGAAATAATGAATAATGCAGCATAGCAGCGCCACCTGCTGGGAGATGTACACCAAAAAGTAATCAGCACCAATTTATATCAGGGACTAACTGAATATAAAGTTTTATTAAATTCCATTCATTAGTTCTTGCGATAGAGCGTCCAAAAATTTTGTGTCACACACAGACAGACATTTTGTAAAAACATGTTTTTCGGGATCTCTGACCCTTAATACGTGTAAATCCGTCAAAAACCGGAATTCGAAAATTTTCACGAATCCAATACTTTCTTTTTGTAAAGATAGAAGAAAGTAAAAGCAGGAAATTATTTCATTTTTATAACACTTTACAAAATGTTTAAAGAGATAATGCATAAAATGATTTTATAAAATATTTTACTCATAAAATAATTATGTTTTCAAGCTAGTGAAGTAACTACTTTTTGAAACAACACGTCAGGGGAACTTGTAAGATGTTGAATTTTTGATATTAGTCCATAGGTCTTTTATGTTGTTTCTTCAGAGCATGAATGCAAATTCATGTAAGGTAAAAAATGTCCCCGTAAAATAAATGGTCAAGCATATATTTTTTATATCACCAATTTCTGGAACGAAATAAGATAATGCTACATCATATGGAAGATGAAGGGAAGAAAAATTATGTTTGCTGCTGACGAAAAGTACATCTTTCAAAGCAAACATTCTAGCGTAAATCTGTATTTTACGATACTCATTGAACTTACGCTATGTTTCGAAGCACGCGAATTTTATACTTCCGAACATCTGCTGTTCGAAATGATTCTCTTTAAAAAGATATACGATATTGCTTTTCGGTGAAATATGTTATGGCTTTTTGGACCCTAATGCACTTCAACTCTCGATGCCGTATCAAGCGGCATGCCATGTAATGCATAGGTATCAAATAAAAAACGAATTTAAGGGATTAAAATGAGCATTTAATAGTTGTTAAGGAGTCGTAAAGCAAATCTTTTAAAAAAATTTGATTTTTTTTAAAAAAAAAGGTAAAAGAATATTATTTTCTTTGTATATAAAAGACACATAATAAAACCCCTTCTAAAATTACACTAGTTATGAATAAAAATATATCAGATGTTCTTTGTATGCCTATACAATTTTTTTTTTGTTGAAAGAAACAATACAAAAATTTATTTTCGGTTTTTCTATTATTGGTGTAATCTATAACTTGTGAAAAATTCATGAACAAATATTAATTTGTTCATGAGATAGTATACGCGTAACTTAAAAAAATCGCACATTTTGAGATAAAACATTTGAAAGAACTTTTTAAAACCATTGTTTACAGCGGACACCTGATATATTTTTCGACATATTTCACGCAATTGTTAAGATTTTTTTAAGCCATTGTTTACAGTAGACACCTGATACATTTTTTGATATATTTCACGCAATTGTAAGAATGTTTTAAACCATTGTTTACAGTAGACACCTAATACATTTTTGACATATTTCACGCAATTGTCAGAATTTTGTTTAAACTATTGTTTACAGTGAACGCCTTATACATTTTTTGACATATTTCCTGCATATTTAATAATAGCAGAATAATTTATCAGTCAATATTTTATTTACCATCCGTTATCCGAGAATCAATAGAGATATTTTTACACAGCGAGAATATTTGCAATGCTTCAGTGTCCCTTGAGATCCCTAAAACTTGGAAAGAGGTTCTATGCAGATTTAGTAGCAATAGTAGAAATTAATCCACGCTCACAAATATGCAATTTAATTTTATTTTATGTTTGCATTGATTTTCATTATGCATGAAGTCTCGGGACATTATTTACCAAGTTTGCGAAATTATTTCTATCAAGAATGATTTTGAAAATGTCGCCGTTTGTGCGATGTGCGTTAATCTGTTTGTACGTTAATCTAAATAAAGGTATTTTATCACTTTTACAGCATTGTTAACTTAGTTTGTTATATTTCATGCAGTTGTAGGAATTTTTTTTAAACCATTGTTTACAGTGGACACCTGATACATTTTTTGACATATTTCACGTAATTATAAGATTTTATTTTAAACCAGCAGAAGCCTAATACATTTTTGACATATTTCACGCAGTTGTAAGAATTTTTTTAAATTATTGTTTACAGTGGACACTCGATAAATTTTTTGACATAAATCATGCAATTGTAAGACTTTTTAATGCTTTTTTTAAATACTGAGAAAACATTTATTTACATTAATATACATATATATGTAATTGATTTAAAACTGATTTATATAGACGACTCCTGGCAGGGGATGGATGTTAACATTTTAATGAACAATTCTTTATTTAATATGAGTTTGCGAAAAAAGCGAGAATTTATTTGTTTTCCTAAGATACTTTAAATACTTAAAATGTATGACTAAAGTTTAAATTATTATTATTTTTTTCTTATTTAATAAGACATCATCGTCCTGTAGGAGGTGACTAGTCCCGTTTTCGTCTAAAGAACGTAATTTGGATCAATGGAATGTCCGTATTACAGCTAAAATTCGCCTCTATTTCGTCCCAGTATAAGTACTTTTTGGATGCAATATGCCCAAATTTTGGAGTACTCTGTATTACGTTTATTTTATGTTCATCTCACGTCTGCCTTGTCGTCTAAAAGAAGTACTTATTACGAAATTGCGTTGACAACTGGGCGAAAATCGCCGAAATATAAATAAAAAAATGACTTTTTAGCAGAAAAATGAACAGATCTAAGTCAAAAGTATATATTTTCTTTTCTTTTTTTGGGGTGGTGGTGGTGGTGGTGGGGGGGGGGGGGGTGAAAGTTTTAAAATTCAAAATTTTCTTTACGGTCCTGGGTTTGCGTAAGTTATATTTATAAAAGTTTTTCCCAGAAAAATACGAGAAAATTAATAAAATTCACATTCTCTTACGCCAAAAACCTACCGATAATAAATACCGATCGTTTTTTAATTTTATAAATTTTCAGCATTTTCCAGCACTAAGAACACGCTTTCCATTCGAAGGTTTTCTTAAATGCATTTAACGATTTATCATTGATACTAATCATTTCTATAATTATCTTTTAATGATTTTAGAAAATTATTTTTTACTTTCAACTCAACACAACCTCATCATCGCACCTATTGCGTAGCTGACATTAAAAATAGGTACAGAGATTTAGGTGGAGAGCCTAAATCATATACATGATGATGGTTTTAGAGGATATACCGGGTGATCCAGAAGTTCCGGGAGTTTTGAATGAAATGCTAATAATTAGTAAACTATATACAATAGAAACATGCGGTTTTCACAGAAATGCTTAACAGCATATGGGATTTGTTTTTTTAATGAAAAAATAATATGTAAATTGTTTACACTTTCTGCCAACAGGTGGCTTTGAAATTGATAATATAATTCTGCTATGGTATAGTAAAGCGGATTGAGTATTGGCATCATGTTTTACCTTGTTTACGTCTGCAACGGAAGTTTGGGGACTCCCGCTTCTTTTGCGATCTTCCAATGAGCCCGTTTCCTCAACCTTTTTATCATAGCCCTCAGGTTTGTAGCGGTCATCGGTACTTTTCCAGTTTTAACTCCACGCATTGTACGATAAGAAAGTAAAGCTAAACTTGCCGATACATCCTTTTTGTAAAACAGCTTAACTAACAAAGCTTTGTCACACAAAGAAAGCATGTCTAAACATAGCCAGTTACACATCAAATTTTGTATCAAATTCCTTTTAAATGCAATTTCTTTAACCTTCGAAAAAACGTTTGAACATAAACGACACTTAAAGCGGAATCTGGGCAATATCTTAGGAAGGATGTTGCAATAATGAACTCATCTGTAACACATGGTACAGATATTTTCGTTGTTGTACAGCGCCATCTGTTGCCAAAAATTATAACAATTTATTATCATTATAAACAAAAATTTCATGCATTTCTGAGCAAACCGCAGCTTTCTATAGTACATAGTTTTCTAATTAATGACATTAAAAAGTCCCGAAACTTCTGGATCACCCGATACTTTAAAGTTACATATGATGGAAAATAGTTCAAAGTGGAATGCCACAATGATAATTACCTCCTATTATAGATTTTAAGTAAGTTCTGAGCAGAAGCCAAAAGTTTTTTTTCCTTTCCAAATAAAACAAGAAAGAAAAATCATGCATCAACTATAGATTTTGAAACCCATTCCAACACTTCTACAATGCTTTAACAAAATTTCACCGTTTAATAATATGAAAGATGATGTCTAAATAAACAATTTGGAAAATGCATAATACATTTGAAAACCCAATTTCAGGAATTATCACCAACCCTCGGAAAAATATCCGAATTCTTTTTGCGGTCCCGTATATGTTCTGTAGATTTGTATACTATATAGTATGCTAAAATTTAGTTCAGTTAGGAAACTCATAGCACAGTTCTAAGTTTCCCTCCAGCAATTTACGTGTATGAACGACAAAAACGTACTCGGAAAAACGAAGTACGTACAACGAAATTGTACTCGAGATCTTTTCTGCTGCCCTGTATAATATCATTTATCGAATTGATACACATTAAGTAACAGATAAAAAATAGTTTAACGTAAAAACGCGTACCACAACTAAAACGCATTTCCAGCAATTATTGTTTTTAGACAATATTGTGACCGAATTCTTTTGTGTGAGTAGTAAGGGCACCACTTGGTGCTACAAAAAGGGAGCGTGGCAGCTGTCAATCAAAAGAGGGCGTGTCCGAACATGTACTGCTAGAGGGGGGGGGGTGATTTTTTTTTTCTTGTGGGAGGCAAGGGTGCTTTTCAGGAGGAGGGAGGAAATGGGGAGGGGAGTCACGTGACTGGATCGTACCCACTAGGGGCTACAAAAAGGGGCGTGGTCAATGTTTCAGGAGTGGGGGATGAAATGGGGGAGTCACGTGACTGGATCGTATAGGATAACGGTAGTTGAGTTGTTTTTTGCTGGATGTTTGAGGGGGAGGAACAAGGGGGGAAAATGTTAGTTTCGGTTTTCTTGAGGGGTGGCTCATGAGAGGGGGAGTCAATCACGTGTTACAAAACAAGGGTATCTTTTTTTTTTAATGAATTATTTTTTTTAAATTTAAACGAATATAACTTTTAATGGAATGGATGATTAGTTTAGAATTTTAAATTGGTTTCAAAACTATTTTTGTTTTTTCAGTTTTAAGGATTTTTTAATTAGAACCTTATACTGAATGTCTTATTTTCATGATGACGTAATCTGTTATTTCAATTTATTTAATTGAATGAATGAACTAAAATTAAAGTTTTAAACTGATTATTTTTAAATTAATTTTAAGCTTTTTGAACTGAATTATAAACTTAACTGAAGTTTTTTTTAATTAGAACCCTTTAATGAATTTATTATTTTTTAGAATTACGAAAATGTACAAAAGCTTAACAAGGGATTCGAACCCGCATACTCTTGGTCACTAGATGAACGCGTTTCCTAACCAAGCTACGCTTACCTTTGCTTTGTTGTGAGTTATAATCTATACGAAACACCTGGCTGACTGGCTGTGGGGGAAAACGGAATGGAATGCCCAGGCATTTTTTAATAATACTTCAGCGATAGTTTTTTAGAATAAATATTTTTACAATGGCTTATTTCCGCTGTTTGGATACTTTTTCAGGCGAATGACTTTATTTTATTTACCAGTTAAAGGGAATTTGAGCGCAAACGTAACTTTAACTGGGACTGAATTTGAACATTGTGACTTTTATCGGCACTTAGATTTTTCTTAGGAATAATTTGTACCACCTTTAATATCCACTTTCTTGCTTTAAAACATGCTCTTTTTTCAACCCTTTTTTTAAAGTTTGATCTTTGCCAAAATATCTTTAAATCCATATTGCTTTATTCTGAAAATCAAAACATACTTTGAAATTTTTAAACGTACTAACGTATTACTAAACGTATAAAATATATATATTTTTTTCATTTTACTGAACATAGAAATACTTTTTCCTGACATTATGACATACTTTGAAAGTTTACTGAACATAGAACTATTTCTTGCACACTAATCCTATAAATATTTTAATTTCCTTTCGATATCTTTTTTCACTTTACTGAGCCTATAAATAATTTTTTCTCTATTTTCTATACTTAAAAATACTTTATAACATAAAAACAACGTTTTTTTCATGAATATATTCTTTTTAATTTTACTGATCATAGAAATATTCTGATCGTATACATATTTTTTCATTTCCTTAACATAAAAATATATTTTCCTTCCTTTGAAAAGTATATCTGTACTTATCGTGATTAAAAAATAAGAAAAAAATACAAAATTAAATAATTCGTTACGCCTAAAAATTGCATTTGTAAAAACATATAATCCCTAAAAATTTCACTAAAAACATGTCTTTTTCTAAAATGGATCTTTTTCGACCTCAGAAAATATCAAACCAAAATATACTTTGAATACATACACTACATACATATTAAAGTTTTTATTTTTAACTCAATATACTTTTAATACGGAGTTAAAGGGGTATTTTTTGAGAAACAAAATATATCTTGATTTTTTACTAAAACACACTTTTAACTTAATCTTTAATGTTGAATCATTTTATTTATATCTTGTATATTCTAAAAGTTTCAAATACTTACAGAAAAAACGATTTTTAATTTAGTAATACTTTTGTATCAGTTACAAATTTTAAGAAATAGAAAATATCGACTTTGTTGTTACAAAGCAGTCTTTTTCTCTTTTTAATGCGTATTTTCTTCAATTAAAGATTATGTGTTTGACAAACCGGAATATATCCTTCATTGTTGATGAAACACCAGCCTAAAATCTTAACTAAATCCTTCAGACTAAATTTATTAATATTTCAAACAAATTTATTCTAAATTATATTCATACTTTTAAAATAAGGTATATATTAAAGGTTATAATATAATACTTGTCATTTTAAGTAAAATTTTGATGAGATAAACAACGTGTTAGTTTGTAGACGAAAATATAAATGAATGTTAATTTTCGTTTAGATCATAATCATTGTTGCAATGGAAGCTTTGAATCAGATGTATCGGGATCCAGAACTACCAGCTAGTTTCGGTAATTTCAGTGCTTTGCAACGTGCTTTAAAAGGTCGCGTAAAAACCAAAGACATCAAGAAATGGCTTCAGACGAAAGATTCGTATACTTTGCACAAGCCTTTGCGACACAAATTCCCGAGAAATCGTGTCATAGTAGGAGGCTTAAACGAACAGTTTCATTCTGATTTAGTAGACATGCAGTCTCTATCTTCTTTGAATGACGGATATAAGTATTTACTGACATGTATTGATATTTTGTCGAAATATGCATGGGTCATACCGTTAAAAGATAAAAAAGCTCCAGGTATTAAGCGAGCTTTCGAAAAAATATTTTCGGAACGTAAGCCGCAAACTCTGCAGTGCGACGAAGGGAAAGAGTTCACGAATAAGCTTGTGCAAGATTTCTTAAAAAAGCAGAATATTCACTTTTTCACAACCAATAACAACACAAAAACTTCAATAATAGAACGGTTTAATCGCACACTTAAAACGAAAATGTGGAAATATTTTACTGAAAGGAATACAAAGAGATATATTGATGTAATTGATAAATTAACACATAGTTATAACCACACGTGGCATCGTAGTATTAAAATGAAACCAGCATCAGTAAACTTTGACAATCAAAGACAGGTTTGGAAAATACTGTACGCAAATGACAAAATCCCTGCAATGAAATATGACTTGAACGTTGGTGATACTGTTCGCATCAGTAAGGAGAAACTACGTTTTGAGAAAGGATACGAGCAAAATTGGACAAGAGAAATTTTTTCTGTTCATAAAATCATACACCGAGTACCTGTTGTCTATAAATTAAAAGATTTAGCAGGAGAAATCATAAAAGGAACATTTTACAAGAAAGAACTGCAAAAGATTTCGGATTTAGGTTTTTACCCTGTGGAAAAAGTTTTGAAGAAAAGAAAGCATAATGGAAAAGTTCAATATTTTGTGAAATTTCAAGGCTATCCGGAAAAATTCAACGCATGGGTTAAAGATATTCGAATGATATAAATAGAGTAGTCATCATACTTACCGTTCATTTCATCAAAAGATGTCGTTCTACGTCACACTCATCAGCGACAGCTCTATGAGCTTTTTCCCAAATAATAAAACATCGCAATTTACAACTCAACTGCCCACTCTCATAAATTTAAACGGAGAATGGGAAATGGCTTTGGTCGATTTCATTTATCCGCATACATGGTATAACGTTAGAAACGCTAATAATTTGTTTGGTTTTGATTTGGTGGATGGAAAATTTGAAGGCAGGAGAGTTCCATCTGGGTGTTATGAATCCATACCAGACCTCATTAAAAGCATGGCAATACCATCGTATAAAAATAAGATTGAATCTTATTTTCACCCTGTTACGAAAAGAGTTACAATCAAGACAGATAAAAAATCGAAAGAATGAAGGTATAGCAGAACTGTTAGGGTTTCAACCCGGGGAAATTACAGGATTGCAACAAAGTCCTTTTGTGGCAGACCCAAAGTCGTCGTTTCCAGTGATGTATGTGTATTGTGATCTCGTGGAGCCTCAAATAGTAGGTGATGTACAAGCCCCTCTATTAAAAATTGTATCTGTAGAAGGAAGCGATGGCGAAATTATTAATGCTCATTATTCGAGACCTTTGTACGTACCAGTTATTCGTCAACATTTCCAAATGGTACAAATTGATATCAGACTTCATTCTGGAGATTTAGTGCCTTTTGAAAGAGGTAAAGTTTTTGTAACGATGCATTTTAGATTACGGCAAATCATATAAAATAGCATTACGTTTAAATTAATCTCCTTTCCCTTCTAGATTGCGATAAAGAAAGGTCAACAAAATGTTCGTGCCTTATACATGTTGTACACAAAAGTTCGAAGATTATTATGCAGGGCAAACAGAAGATGGTTTGCCTTACTATCGAGGAACAGTTTTGCAGATAGGATACGGTATAGGCGGATTTTTTGCTAAATTGTTTCGCAGTGCGATGCCATTTTTGTTAAGTGGTGCCAAAACAATTGGAAAAGAAGCATTACGAACAGGCACTATGGTTGCGAATGATGTATTATCAGGTGAAAATTTTAAATCGTCTCTCAAAACACGATCAAAAGAAAGTGGAAAGATGGAAACTAGAAAAGCAGTTGAAAAAGCAGATCAAATGATTGGCCATGGAAAGCTTAAAAGGAAGCGAAACCCTGCGAAACACATCATTTCATCGAAAGTATGGAAGGTACAAGGACGTGATATTTTTGACTGTTAATCTACACATTATACTAAAGCTTTTCTTTTAAAGGATTCTCCCAAATGTGCTAAATCAGAATTAGAATTATTTTATCTCCCTTCAACTCAAACAGTTATTGAAAAAGGTCAATGGGTTGAATTTCACCCGCTTTCCAATGTTTCTGATGGAGGTCCTGTGGAATTTAATGTTTCTGGAAGCGGAGAGGATTCCCTTGATTTGTCCCAAACTCAGTTATATGTCAAAGTAAAGATTTTAAAAAAGGATGGCAAACCCATTCCGGATAAATGTAAAGTTGGACCCGTCAATCTATTTTTGCATTCCATGTTTTCCCAAGTTGATATTAGCCTGAACGATAGACTTGTTTCTTCAAGTAATAATACTTATCCATACAGAGCCATGATAGAGAAATTACTGAATCACGGGTATGATGAAAAAACTTCTCAACTTTCCTCAGAATTATTTTTTAAAGATACGGCTGGTCGCATGAATGTTGTGGATCCGGCAGATGCAAACCCAAATGAAGGATTTAGTAAACGTGTCGAAATGACTAAACACAGTGCTTCAGTTGATATGATTGGTCGATTGCACTTAAATATGTTTCACCAAGAAAGACTCCTCCTTAACATGATAGATGTGAAAATTAAACTGATTCGTAGTAAACCAGAATTTTGTTTGTTGGCATTTTAAGGAGAGTTTAAAGTTTTCCTGGACCACGCTTCCTTATTTGTTCGTAAAGTACGAGTAAGTCCTGGCGTTGTCTTAAGACATGCTAAAAGCTTAGAAAAAAACAACAGCCAAATACCCTATTAACAGAGTGCTTTGCAAAACATATTCCATTCCTACCGGCAATATGAGTTTTGTTCAAGATAATATTTTTACAGGCCAGATGCCCAATCGCATTGTGATCGCTTGTGTGGATAATGATTCATTTAATGGCGACTATAAAAAGTCCCCTTTTGAGTTCAAACATTACAATATTAATTTTATAGGCGTCTATGTAGACGGTCAACCTGGTCCTCACAATCCACTACAACCTGACTTTGAAAACAATTTATTTATTCGAGCTTATGAGAATTTATTTACGAATGCAGAAAACAAAGGCAAGATCAGAACCTTTCAAGATCAGAATTTTCACAGGGGTATTCATTATTTTGTTTTGATCTGTCACCTGATTTATGTGATGGTTCACATCTTAATCTCATTCGCCATAGCAATTTAAGATTAGAAATTAAGTTCGGAACGACTTTGGCGCAAACAGCCTCTTTGCTAGTGTATGCTGAATTTAAAAATTTAATCGAAATCAACAAATCTCGCAATATTCTGTATGATTTTGGAAACTAATGAATTCATCACAAATTAATAGAATTTTATCTCGTGATCCTGTTTCTGCGAGATATTTTGCAGGCGTTTTTCCTTCCGACAAAATACCTGAAATTCGAAAGTTTCCCTGTGCGTTAGTGCTCAATACTGATAAACATGATGAAAAAGGATCCCATTGGCTGGCGGTTTACGTTCAAGACACAAAAACTATTGAATTTTTTTATTCTTACGGACTTCCTCCCGAAATCTATGGAGAAGACATAACAAGATTTGTGAAGAAGTATCACCGAATTCGTTGGAACAAGGCAATGCTTCAAAGTTTAACGTCCAATGTCTGTGGACAATATTGTATTTTGTTTCTTGTAAAACGATGTCAAGGACTTTGTATGAATTCTATTACAAATATAATATCCAGAAAGAAGAATGATTTTCGAATGTATCAATTTGTCAAAAAAAAGATATGGTGTAAACATGATTTAAAAAAAATAAAAAAAATATTTTTCTTATTTTATGTGTGTTCAATGTTCTTTTTAAATCTCATCACAGATAGTGGATTACAGGAAAAATGATTCATTTGTTTTTAGAAAAAAATGCTTGCATAATATCATAAGGGCTATTGTGTTATTTATATTTACTAAAAATAATTCGTCGAAATAGTCAACAAACTATAAAATTTGAAGTTTTCATTCATTCTTGTCATTTAAAACATGGAATTACTCAAGTTAGTACATCCTTCTACTGTCCTTATCAGCGGACCGACAGGTTCGGGAAAAAGTATATTTGTTTAAAAATTAATAGATTTTAAATATTTTCAACCAATGCCATCAAGTATTATATACTGTTATGGAAGCTATCAACCTCTTTTCAATGCAATGAAAGGTGTACAATTTGAAGAAGGTTTACCCTCTAATGTTAACTCCCTTCGTGATGCTTTAATTATTATCGATGATTTAATGTCAGAGTTAGCAGGCTGCGAGCAATTGAGCAAACTTTTCACGAAAGGTAGTCATCATCGAAATCTTTCGGTCATCTTTATAACGCAAAACTTGTTTCATCAAGGCAAAGAAATGCGAAACATTAATTTAAATTCACATTACATGGTGCTATACAAAAACCCCCGAGATAAAAGCCAAATAATGCATTTAGCCATACAGATGTTTCCTTATAAAACCAAAGCTTTTCAAGAAATGTTTAAAGATGCTAATGCATTACCATTCAGTTACTTATTTATTGATTTAACCCATTTATGCCTAGCGTCCCATTTTTGGGACATTTCATATTTTAATGCATTTGTATAATTTTCTTCTTCTTTATAACACGAAAATTGCACGAAATCATTATTTATAAATGTCTTTATCTATAACCGAGAGATGACAGCACAAGGTGGGTATTTATTTGCTTAAATTAAAGCTTTTTTCGGTGTTTATAGATTTTAAATTTTTCAAGAGGGCGAAATGTAAAAAGTAAGTTTATTTGTATTTTTTCTATCATGGACCCGAAATCGCAAGTTATAATGTTAGCTTGTGGACTTTTTTGAAATACGCATTTTTTTAAATTGCGAAATTAAATGTTCAAGCCTATTTTTTATGCATTTTTGTAATGTACAAAATATAGGGTTCTAGGCACAAATGGGCACATATTTTTGTTAGAAATTTAGGAGAGAGTTATTTATGCAATCTCCTTTCGAAGATATTATGAAATAAATTGTTATTAAGTCTGCAATACGATTATTCTTATTTTATTATTAATAATAGTTATAACGTTATTAGTCTCTGCAAAGAAATAAATATATTTTTTTTGTAGTTCATTAAAATACTAATTATAGTACATAATATACAATTTAAAAACATTTTAAATATAAATACAGGCAAAATATATAATTATGCATATTATTCTACTAGAAATACTCATATTTAGTTCTTTTACATTTTATCAAATAAATACAAAAAAAAATTAAGCTTAATTTTTTTTAGTATTTTTTCAGTTCATTTTGCAACATTTTAAAGTGATTTTACCAAAAAATTTGAGAAAACAAAAATTCAGGCACAAATGGGTTAAGACCAGATTCTTTCGAAAGCTTGCGCCTGCGCACAAGAATATTTCCCGGTGATAAACATTACGTGTATGAACTTCGATAAGACATTTATCCGTAGAACGTAATGCGGTTAACATGGCCTCTGCTGTCATCGAATTCGAAGGATTTCAGATAAATTCGAACAATTTTGTTATCAAAGAACTCGCCTTTTATGCAGTTGATTCTGGATACCACTGCCGCTGGAATTTTCTACCCCCGCATTCTTGGGAGAAATTACCTCTCCTACAAAGAAAGACATTTGCCTGGTTGACTCATTACCGTCATGGTTTGCAATGGAGTAGTGGTGATTTACCCTTTTCAGCATTAGAAACTATACTTTCTGCATTGTTTATTTCTTATAAGAATGTTTATACCAAAGGATTAGAAAAAGCAAAGTTTTTAGAACGAATGTCTGGACGAAAGATTTTGAATCTGAATGATTTTAACTGCCCCAAGATTAATTTATTAAATATGTTAGAGGTAAACTGCCCCAGTCATAAATCATGTTTTAAACATTGTGCTTTAACAAAAGCTTTTACTTACGGTATGCATATAAAAGAGAGATTAAGGTCAACAATCAGCATTTGTACTCAGGATGTCGACCGTGGAACATCTGAGATTTTTAAGCGAGACAAAGCAAAAAGCAACCTTTCTTAAAAAGTGTCCTAAAAGTATTATAAAAGGTGTGTGTGAATGCGCCTTAAACCTTTTAAAGGGTAACATTCCTGTCTCCAAACGTCAGAAAAATAGATTAATAGCTTATAAAAGAACATTGCGTCGCCTGGGAGATAAGAATGTACCTTTGTTTAAGAAAAGACGACTCCTCGTCCAAAAAGGAGAAGGATTTTTGTCTATACTCATTCCTGCTGCAGTGTCAGTGCTCAGTACATTGATCAATGGAGTTCGCTCGTAAATTCCGACTTGTTCCAGCTGACAGAGATCAAGAGCTTGCCGATAAGCATTTAAGTGATTTAGATAAACAGATTCAGACTATTTTGAAAAGAAAATTAGAGGATCATGAAAAAGCGAAGCTTTATACACAAATTTTGCAGAAGTTTGTATCATTCCCATATATGAATGCAGTCAAACCCCCTGAAGAACAACTTCCCCAGAAAACCTTTGAAATTTCTGATATAAAAAATGAAATTCTAAGTTCTGTCCCTGTTAAACAAAAGAAAACTGCTGTTAAAATTATGGAATTTTTAAAACAAAATAAAATTTCCTGTTCAAAAAGGAAAGAATTGAAAATAGATGATACTGCGATTAACGGATCAGATGTTGTTCAACTAATCGGTGTTTTTCTGAGAGATAGAAAACAAAAACCTATTGCTTTTGATCAGTTTTAAGAACTTTTAAAGAAAATCAGCTTTCCTCTAGAATTCATAAAAACAAGTATTTGAAGACTGAACAGAAAACTATTTTTGCAAGACCTGAACCTCATCACAGAAAAAGGAAATCCTCTCAGCACGCCACTTTACCAATATCACCAATACCTTGGTTAAAAATGTAGAGACTATGTTTGGAACTACAATGTATTTTATGAACCAAATAAAATTTTATATTTAAAAATATTTATCCGTGTGACTGTGTTTTCTTTTTTCGTAATATTGCAAAAAAAAAAAAAAAAAAAAAAAAAAGTAAGATTACTTTTTCCAAATTTTTCTTGAGAAAAGAATTTTTTGAAAAGAATGTTCAAACAAACAAACAAAAAAAAATTATGTTTAGGAAAATAATAAGAATTTTTTTATGCTTAGAAAAACTATTTTTACGTTTTAGGAAAAGAGATTAGGGTTTGGAAAAAGAAAAATGTTTTGTGTTTGGAAAAATGATTTGTGATTAGGAAAAAAGTTTGATGTGTAGGAAAAAAGTTTAAAGTTTTGTGATTGGGAAATAAGTTTTGTGTTTAGGAAAAAAAGTTTTATGTTTAGAAAAAAAGTTTTTAGGTTTTTGAAAAAAGTTTTTATGTTTAAGAAAGTTATTTTTGTTATTAGGAAAAAAGTTTTGTGATTAGGAAAAAAAAAGTTTGATGTGTAGGAGAAAAAGTTTAAAGTTTAGGAAAAAAAGTTTTTTTATGTTTAAGAAAAATTCTTTTAATCAGTAAAAAGTTTGATGTGTAGGAAAAAAAGTTTAAAGTTTAGGAAAAGAGATTAGTGTTTGGAAAAAAAAATGTTTTGTGTTTGGAAAAAAAAAAAAATGTTTTGTGTTTGGAAATAATTTATGATTGGAAAAAAAAGTTTGGTGTTTGGAAAAAAAGTTTTGAGTTCAGTAAAAAAAAAAAAAATTATGTTTGTAAAAAAGACTAAAAAAAGACAAGAAAAATACTATGCAAATATACATTTATTCAGATTTCAAATTTACAAAAATTGTTGCAAAAGTCAAATACAAATTTATTCAAATCTAAAAAAACTTTACACATATAATTACAATCAAATCAGCAGTTCTTCAAACTCATTTTGTTCTTCTGAAACATACATTTGTTCAATACTTTGAAATAGTCCTTTTACATAAACTGCATCGAAAAATTCTTGCTGTCCGAGAACATAATTAAAGTCGACATTTAGGTTTTTTTGTACAATGTCTTTTGCTAAATCATCCAAATTAATTTGGAACAGTGCTTTCTCAAAATATTCAGAAAATTTATCAGTTCTAGTTTTAGAAAGGCAATCGTGCTTAAAATCTACTTGATAATTGTCTCTACATCCACAACAGTTTATCATTTCTGAAATTTTAAGAGTAATTGAAGCGCATAAGCACTTACCCAGAGATTCGATAAGTTGTAAGAATCCATCACAATTTTCATCTGGTTTGAAATCCAGGTTTGGGTTATTTATTTCTTTGGTTATGTTATTGAACAACGTGTACGTAATTAGACTGTCTTTTAGACATTCTGTTAAAAACTCTTTGTGAAAAGCGAGTTTCCCGAATTAGCATCCTCTTAACACAACATGTTCCGACACAAACTGCATACTTAAGTTTTTTCGTTGAAAAAGTCTTTGGAAAACAAAGAGTTGAAAACCATCTTCAATTTGTTTGGATACACACAAGTCTCTGTCTATCACAAATACTTTATCAGATGATCTATGGTTTAGCATACTGTTCACTTCACCACAGAATAAAAGCCACACTTTATAGTCCAGTCATTTGGTAGAAAATAGGGGAAAGTTTTGGTGTAGTTTTTATATTTGGTGCCTTTATGTTTTTTGGGTCGCTGAACACGAATCTGAAGTTTGCCAACAAAATTTATCCCGGGAAACACGTTTTTTTGCAAAAAACTGGAAAAAAAAACCGGTGTTTTCTTCGTTTTTTCAAAATAACTTCACAATTATACATTTTACACAAAAGTCTTCGATACATAAATGAAAGAGGATAAAATTTCCTACATTTTACGTAGTAAAAGTTTTTTTCTCTGATCAATGGTTTAGCCGTGACAACGCCGCAAAAATGGGTGTGAAAACAAAAAAATTCTGAAAAAACGGGAATTACGGCAGTGCTTGCACAGGTGGGTGATTTACCGATTCTATCTGGCCAAAATTATTTTTGGCGTCAATATAGTCGCATCGCCATGAAATTGAAAAATGTTATTGATATTCACTATTGAATGTTAGGTATTGTAAAAGGTTGCGTGTAGCAGTCATAATTTCGTTACAGGGACATTCAAAAGTATTTCATTATATTACGGCCTATGGGGAAAAATCGTTTATGGTGGTTTTTAATAATGCTTCATAATTTCAAACACTGAAATTTATATACATATCTATGAAATGCACTACAAGATGATTTCTTATAGAATATGGTATGGTTAGTATTTATCGATCATTTACAGGGGCACTAAAAAGAATTATGTTACATTAGGGTCTATGGAGAAAAATTGTTTGTGGTGTATTTTGTTCATGTTATACCTTTTCAAAAGTATTTAAATGGATATATATCTCCAAGGTGCTCTATAAGATGCTTACTATTGAATATGATGTGCCATTGATCTTTCATATACAGGGGCACACAAAATAAATCAGTTATATTTTTCTCTGTATGAACAATAATTGACGGAAGTGCGTTTTCAGTTGTGGAACACTTTTTAAAATTTTAAAAATTGCATACTATTTAGCGTGTATAAATTCTATAAATCATATATAGGGCTGCACAAGACATCTATATACCCACTTATTGACGGAAATTGCTAACGAGGAATTTTCAACTGTGCTATGCGTTCACTAACAGTTCTAAATTTTAGCATATTGTGAATTATATGATAAATCTATAGTTCATATACAGGGATGTACAAAATTTTCAGCTAATTTTTCGATTTTGGTTAAAATTGTGTTTTCAAACGTGTTATATGTTTTACAAATTATTACTTAGACATCGTTTTTCACGTTATTAAACTACGAAGTTTTATTATAGTAGCCCGAATGCGTTCAAAAATGTTCCATAATCTGATTGACGCATGATTTTACGTTCTTCTTGATAATTTTAATGATACTTTCTTAACGGTATGGAAGCTAAAGTGATAAAACTATTTTTGTATTATTATAACAAATTCTAAAATTTCTTTTTCTAAAATTTAAGGTACGGGAAAAATATTCGACAGCATTAATGAAAATTGCTGTGTTGCATATTCTGTTGTATATTCATATTTATTTCTGCACAAACCTTACAGGAAACCTAACACGAACCTTATGTAAAGATGGGGAATCATAAGATATCATGATTAATATACCATGAGAAAATGCCTACATTATGTTTTGCATTGTATCAAATCTGAATTTGGAGAATTTGTCTGGATCAATTTTGTAACCACTCAGAATTTGAAGCCAAGTAATATATTTTAAATGATTTTGTCCCGATATATCTACATAGAACTGGCAATTTTTGTCCAAATTTGGTCATAAATTTAAACATTTCGCTCTTGCAAAACTTCATGTGCTCTTCATTGTAATTTTCCTCTATAAACAAAACATTTTCAACCAAATTCACTTTTTTGTTACATTTTAAATCTTGTTGCCGTTGCATAATAGTGCAAAAGTTTATTTGTGTGACTAACTTAAATTCTGCAGTCTTTGATTAAAAAAAATGGTATTTGAATTAAAATGTCAAGAAAAAGTCATGCGAGAAAGTATCAAATATTTTTTATTAAAAAAAAAAACATTTATTTTATACTGTTGGTAGTAATAAAAACATCCACTAATTCCATACGTCTATTTTCTATGCTGTAGATGTCGGTGAAAAGCAGGACCCTCAAGTAAAAGAAAGGGGAAATAATATATATATATTTTTTTAATAAATGTACTTACTAATGTACATGTTTATTTATGATTAAATAATGATTCACAATGAGTCGTCTTATTTATTATCAGCAACTTCATTGTAAAATGTAGTCATTCATATAATCTTTAGTATAATTTATAGTCAATGCTTGTGTAAAATGGTCAGTTTTCATGTTAAATCTACGTACAGAGGCGTAATTCCCGTTTTCTCTGAATTTTTTGATTTTCACTGCCAATTTTGTGGCGTTGTCACGGCTAAACCATTGATCAGAGAAAAAAACTTTTAATACATAAAATGTAGGACATTTTTTCCTCTTTAATTTATGCATTGAGGACTTGTACGTAAAATGCATAATTTTCAAGTTATTTGGAAAAAAACAAAGAAAATCCCGTTTTTTTCCCGTTTTTTGCCAAAAAAACGTGTTTCCCGGGATAAATTTTGTTGGCAAACTTCAGATTCGTGTTCAGCGATCCACAAAACATAAAGGCACCAAATATCAAAACTACACCAAAACTTTCCCCTATTTGTCCTTTTTGAGCACCTAATGCCTGGACTATTAGGAGAAAGGGAAATCCCATCTTTCGTAGGGTGATAAATTCCTTCTTCGTCGCAAGCATGTCTTCTTACACGAATGCGTGTTTGTCCAAGGAAATTAGACACTTTGACGAAAATTTCACCACCTAGGTATATCACATCTTTAGGCAAAGAGTCTAGAATGTAGGCAGCATCTCCCGACGAATTAACATGAACATTCGGGGCCAAAATATTAGTAGCACCATTATTTTCATTTTTAATTGATAAATCCGTAGTCGCTTTCTTTCGCATTTTGGAATCCAAATTACAGATATAGGCACTAAGTCTTTTCATTTTTGAACTACTTAAAAAGTATAAAAACACTAAAATTATCCAAACGAAATAAGTTTCATATATAATAAAATTAAAAAATATATTTTTATGTTAAGGAAATGAAAAAATATGTATACGATCAGAATATTTCTATGATCAGTAAAATTAAAAAGAATATATTCATGAAAAAAAAACGTTGTTTTTATGTTATAAAGTATTTTTAAGTATAGAAAATAGAGAAAAAAATATTTATAGGGTCAGTAAAGTGAAAAAAGATATCGAAAGGAAATTAAAATATTTATAGGATTAGTGTGCAAGAAATAGTTCTATGTTCAGTAAACTTTCAAAGTATGTCATAATGTCAGGAAAAAGTATTTCTATGTTCAGTAAAATGAAAAAAATATATATATTTTATACGTTTAGTAATACGTTAGTACGCTTAAAAATTTCAAAGTATGTTTTGATTTTCAGAATAAAGCAATATGGATTTAAAGATATTTTGGCAAAGATCAAACTTTAAAAAAAGGGTTGAAAAAAGAGCCTGTTTTAAAGCAAGAAAGTGGATATTAAAGATGGTACAAATTATTCCTAAGAAAAATCTAAGTCCCGATAAAAGTCACAATGTTCAAATTCAGTCCCAGTTAAAGTTACGTTTGCGCTCAAATTCCCTTTAACTGGTAAATAAAATAAAGTCATTCGCCTGAAAAAGTATCCAAACAGCGGAAATAAGCCTTTGTAAAAATATTTATTCTAAAAAACTATCGCTGAAGTATT
This sequence comes from Maratus speciosus, assembly GCA_963932465.1. NCBI lineage: Eukaryota > Metazoa > Arthropoda > Arachnida > Araneae > Salticidae > Maratus > Maratus speciosus. The sequence goes on along the minus strand of OZ010790.1, from coordinate 484,473,038 downwards.
ATTCAAAAATGCCTGGGCATTCCATTCCGTTTTTCCCCACAGCCAGTCAGCAAGGTGTTTCGTATAGATTATAACTCACAACAAAGCAAAGGTAAGCGTAGCTTGGTTAGGAAACGCGTTCATCTAGTGACAAAGAGTGTGCGGGTTCGAATCCTTTGTTAAGCTTTTGTACATTTTCGTAATTCTAAAAAATTATAAATTCATTAAAGGGTTCTAATTAAAAAAACTTCAGTTAAGTTTATAATTCAGTTCAAAAAGCTTAAAATTAATTTAAAAATAATCAGTTTAAAACTTTAATTTTAGTTCATTCATTCAATTAAATAAATTGAAATAACCGATTACGTCATCATGAAAATAAGACATTCAGTATAAGGTTCTAATTAAAAAATCCTTAAAACTGAAAAAATAAAAATAGTTTTGAAACCAATTTAAAATTCTAAACTAATCATCCATTCCATTAAAAGTTATATTCGTTTAAATTAAAAAAAAAAATTCATTAAAAAAAAACAGATACCCTTGTTTTGTAACACGTGATTGACTCCCCCTCTCATGAGCCACCCCTCGAGAAAACCGAAACTAACATTTTCCCCCTTGTTCCTCCCCCTCAAACATCCAGCAAAAAACAACTCAACTACCGTTATCCTATACGATCCAGTCACGTGACTCCCCCATTTTATCCCCCCACTCCTGAAACATTGACCACGCCCCTTTTTGTAGCACCTAGTGGGTACGATCCAGTCACGTGACTCCCCCCCATTTCCTCCCCCCTCTTGAAAAAGCACCCTTGCCTCCCACAAGAACTCCCCCTTCTAACAGTACATGTTCGGACATGCCCCCTTTTGATTGACAGCTACCACGCCCTTTTTGATTGACAGCTGCCACGCCCCCTTTTTGTAGCACCAAGTGGGACCCTTACTACTTGTGTGTTCCTGTAATTGAACGATGAATATTACGCTTTATATATTTTATTGTAAGCGTCTGGTAGTGCACCAATGATATCTAATACACATCAGTTTAAATGTGTTTGAAATAGTTTAGCATAATAAAAATACGCCGACAACGATTTTTTTCCATAGACCGAAATGCAAAGGAATTCTTTTGAGTGTCCCTGTAAATGCACTATAAACGCTACATAGTTCATTTTCAATGCCGAACATTCCGCAGCAATCCTCATTAACCTATATCAATTGCATGTCAATCCGAGTATATTTATGCGAGTTAGAGCACGGACAGAAAGCAGACAGGCAAACCGAATTCATAAACCCTTTTTAAACTATGTTGGAAAGAGTTAAAATGATGTTATTTTGTATGTTGTTTGCTATCTATATATATAAAAGCCGTTCTCTGTGTGTATGTCATTTATACAAATCTTTAATTTTTGACCGTTTTGCACGAAACTTGCTGTACATAGGCTTTAAAACGTGGAATAGATCCCTGTCACCTTTAAAAAATCATCAGACCAATATTTATCCCTTTTTTCTATCATCTTTCATAATTTAACATTATAGAAATATCTCATTTTAAATTTTCAAATTCAATAGCTTCTTTCCTGTTGCCACACGTCTAAAAAAATGCTCAATAATTAAAAAAAATTGATAACTCGAGTTCTTTGTTTTATTAGCCAATAAAAATTCAGACTCGACTACTATATTTGTACATTTTTGAAATCGACGTCATTCTAATCAGAAAATGCACATTTTTTTATATTTATGTAAAAACTTTAACTAAGCATGTTTTAAAATGACCTTAGAAGTACTTTAGTTGAATGTTAAAAAATCTATTTTAATGAAGTCGTTTCAATATCAAGAATCAAATAAGGAAAATGATAATAGTAAAAAAAAAAAAAAAATCGTTTGCTAGATATGACGTCAATGTCATCAATATAATTTCAAACTGGCTCTAAAAACTGGATGCTACAATTTATTCCCTATTTCTTTGTAATCTTTAATTATATCATTTACCGGGTGTCCCAAAAAGGACTGACTGATTTTAAAATTCAATAACTTCCAAACGGTGACAGATATTAAAAAAATTCTTGCAGGAGGGTTATGCATAAAGTCAAAAGTTTTTTTACAGTGATTTTCGATTTTAGTTCGAATTACAAACAATAGATGGCGCTGCGATCAATAGAGGCTAAATTCAGGCTCGATTTTTGGTACTTCGTGGCCCGGATAATACATTTCCATCTCCTTTTTCTGCGTGGAACAACAGAAAGGAGCAAAAATCGAGCCTGTATTTAGCGACTATTGCTTACAGCGCCATCTACTGTTTGTAATTCGAACTAAAATCGAAAATCACTGTAATAAAACTTTTGACTTTATGCATAACCCTCCTGCAAGAATTTTTTAAATATCTGTCACCGTTTGGAAGTTATTGAATTTTAAAATCAGTCAGTCCTTTTTGGGACACCCGGTAGATAAATGTTTTAATACCTGAAATGCAATGATAACATTCTACAATTTGTATCGAATACGGTTATATAAAATACGATTTTTGTACGATTTATATTAAATAGAAATTATAGCTACTATTTTTTAGGTAAGCTTTTCTTCTTTTTTAAACAAAATTTCATGACTGACAGACTTTTTTGTTAGACGTTGAAATAATGGGATGCATGATGTTTAGAGATCAAATTGCAGTAAAAGCGTAATTTATGGTACGGTTAGGTTGTTGCCACCAACAATATGGTGCTAGGCGTTACTCATAGATATGTCTTTTCTTCTTAATATTGCATTAATAGCAAACGGATATATCTTTCTGAATTGGGTTACAGGTATATTTAAAAATATATCCGTGATTGAAAATTAATTTAAAATGGATAAACAATCCGTAAATTGAGATAAGCTTTTCAAAATAAAATTACTGAAAGTACTTTTTGTATTCTATTAGATTTTATGGAATAATCAAATGTGCGATGTTTAAAGGTCAAATTGCAGTAAAAGTTAAATTTATGGTTGGGTTAGGTTATTGCCACCAACAATATGATGCTAGAGTTACTCATAGTTCATCAATGTCTTTACTTTATAATACTGCATTAAGAGCAAACAGGTATATCGTTCGTAATTGGGCTGCATGTAGGGATGAGATTTCCACGTTTTTGCACACCGGTATATTCTTAAAGAAAATGTTGTTCTGTTAAATCAAGAGAGTGTCCCGGTTAAATGAAATATTATTTACTCTAACAAAATACTGGTGTGAAAAAATGCGGAAATCTTATCCCTGGCTGTATGCAAATCAAAAATATCCATGATTGAAAATTACTTTAAAATGCATTCACATGAAAAAATTGAGATACAATTTTCAAATAAATTTCATTTGACAGAAGCTTTTTCTATTCGACAGTGTGAAAAACGAAATTGTATGATGATCATAAGTTTAAAAAATTTTAGTAAAGGCAAAATTTATGGGTTAGGTCATTGCCATCATTAGTATAATGTCACAATTGGCATTGTGTTTGTAGTTTATATATATATATATATATATATATATATATATTCTGAAGATGACTCAATGAAAGAGTCGAAACATGTAAATTTTTAATATTTTTAATGTTTTTTATTATTTAAATGACGCTTTTTAAGCAAATAATTGTACTTTAATATATGTTATGACATTTGTTTGGAATATACATTATTATGGTATAGTTAATAGTAGACGCAATTAAAACTATTTTACTTATATTTCTTATCGGTCTTCTAACGATTCGTGGACGGTAATGCACCAATCTCAGTTATTGTCACTGCCGTATTTTTTCATTTTAATGTATTTTACCCGGGTGGACCATTATTATTGACACGAGCGAAGCCGGGTAGATCTGCTAGTTTCTAATAATTTTCGTAACTTTGTAAAATAAATAAAACTTTAAATTGTAACATACTTGGGTTTACGCAATGAAGCACCTTAATTATAACATCCCCTTAGGTACAGTCGTGGAAAAAAAAGTAAACACTCCCTATTAACTCTGCAACAAATAATCGTAGAATAAAGTTGCTGGTATCAAACGATTAGAAATAAAGTATACTTTTAAATGATGTAGATAAAATTTGCCTAGGGTGCCATCTACATATTGAAACGAAACCAAACTTTGTTTTTTTTTAATAGCAACACTCAAGTTTGACACCATAAATAAATTTTACACACTTCAATTAGCCTCAATGCAAATTTTCATGAAATTCGTATGGTTAGTTTCATAGAAATTAATTATTTTAACCCTTAAATGCCGGGTTTTGCTTTTGGCAACATAACTAATTTAGGCTATAAAAATACTATTAGAATAATATTGAAGCTATAATGCCTCATGTTGCCAATAAAATACATTCTGAAAATATTATTAAATCGATTTTCAACATGTAGATGGCAACACTTGTGCTGTTTAAGAATAAAAATATATTTATTTTTTCAATTGCTGCTACTTGTTCTTTTTGTTTTGTTTGGAAGCTTGCGAAATACCCTATTTTGTTCTGCAATGAGCAAGTAAAATTTATTTCTTATTATAGTGCCTAAAATTCTTGTGTGTTTAATAGTATAGAATTTTATGAAGGAAAATTATTTTTTCCATTAAAGACAGTATTGCCGATTAGTAACACACTGTTTTTTAGCCGTAAACCATACTTAAACAAAATATGATTTTTTAAAGTATTTTTCCCATGATTTATTTAAATAATGCAAGCCGAAAAACATTATTACAATGATTTTCGAAAAATCAGGCATTTAAGGGTTAAAATGAGCCTATTTTAGGAGCTGTATCCAAATTGAGGTTCGTTTGTTGAAAGTTACATTGCTACAGAATGACTATGTCACTTTAATTAAAGTATTACTTCTTACCAATATGACCATTCCACTCGCTTAATATGTTTTGAGAATTGCCACCCCAAATGTTTCAATAAAATGAGTAATATATATATTTTCAAATTATGCTTTGCTTTTCTTCACATCATAGACGGCCCCTTAAACCTTCATTTTGACGTTTTTTAAGCATAGTTTGAACACTACATGGAGAAAAAAATATTCGAAATTTTGGATTTTCATAAAGCAGGACATAATAAATATAAATCTATCAAAACAGCTGTTGGCTTCAGTTCATATTTTTTTTTTTTCGAATATTAATTTCATAACTCACAATTCATACAATAAAAATTTTAAAATTACAAATTCAATGTATTTAAGTTTGAGTTTTTTACTATTATAAATAACCACACAAAATTATCACATTAGGATTATAATTTTAGGAGATATTAATAAATATATGAAAATGCAATAACATGAGAAGCTCTAAAATTTGAATGTTTATAATTCAAAAACTCATCATGGAAATGACTTGAAATTTCGTTTCTAGGCATAGTTTGAACCCAAGATCTAAAATATAGTGCCAAAATTGGGTGTTGTGTTGCCCTTAAAAAACAAAGTTTGGCCTGGTTTTGATTTATAGATGGCCCTCTAATCAAATTTTATATAGGGTAGACCGGGGTACGTTTACGCATGGGGCACGTTTACGCAGCACGCTTTCTCCGAAACGAGTTATAACTGGCGCGCCACCAGTCATGACAGATTGATGCTGCACCCTAGCGGGTTTTCTCACACGTTTTTGAACGTCAATCGAGCTTCGGTCTAGCATACGGAAAGGATAATTTGCGTTCTGTCAAGGTGGGTAAATTTTGTGTTGAACTTATTGAAAGTTATTGTGAACTAATAATACTTAGTTAAGGATAAACAAATATATGAACATTAGCAGAATTTTATCTTTTTTAGGGTTCCGTACTTAAAAAGTAAAAACGGAACTATAAGATCACTCCTGTGTCTGTCTGTCTGTCTGTCACAGCCCTTTTACTCGTAAACTATGCAACGTGGAAAGTTCAAATTGGGGGAAGTAATAAAGATTATTGGCCTACATATTTACAGATTAATAAATATTCATAAATATATTTAGGAAAAATGTTCAGGGGCTAATTAAGTTACTTGAAAAAAAATCTTTTCTTTGTATATCGTGTGGGGTATCGTGTGAAAACTTTCGTAACGCTGAAATCAAAAATATATTTCATTTAATTTTAGATATTATATTTTCAAAGTTATGTTGGAAAATGTAGAGCAAAAATATGTTCCCCCCCCCCATCTATTTCCGATTCTATTGAAACTAGAATTATGAAAAAATTAGAGGTAGTAGACACTAATTTAAACCTTGCAGGAAAATTATAGCGCCCTAGGTCGCATAGTTTTTGAGAAAATCGCATTTTTCCGTTACACTCGAATTTCGATTTACGGTCTTCAGCAAAAGTGTTGTGCAGAGCTCGAGGTACCTATCGCAGCAGATGTATAAAAGCATTGTTGATCATGAATTTCGGAAAAAATCGTCAGTAATTAGCCGAGATATTAACTCTTAAAGACACGGACGTTTTGGACATACATAATGACAGGGACGGTGTACTCTATGCTCCATCGGCTTTTAAAGCCTAGATAACAAATTTTAAGGATATATTTAAGTAATGATATTCCCAGTAGCAGTATAAAAGCAATAAACGTTAAATTGTTAAAAACAGACTAATTTAATGAGAATTAATCGCATAAATACTATGGGATTCGTGACTAGTTTCCATTGAGTGGCTCTCTCAATACACCTACTATGTCTTTAAAGGTTATCTAAAAACCTATATGGAATAACAAATATACAGAATAGCTATATTTGCTATTATTTAGGTTCCATATATCTTTGAACTTTCATGGTATATCCATTTATGCTTTTCTAGTATACAGGGTGCAAAGGAAAGTCCCTTTAACCTGAAAATATTTGTGAACGGAGAGAGCTACAGCTATACAAGTGAGGTAACAGTATAGTAAAGCGACTACGCCCGATTTAATAAAAACGACAGCAGCGCTCTCTAGTGGCGAAATTTGGGAGAAAGCCACTGCAAATCGAAAACGAAAAGAGATAGAGCAAAATTTCCAGTTAGAAAGTTTTAGAGCATCAATTAATTAGTAGAATACGACATTTGGTTTACATGGATAAGATAAATCTTCGCCTATTTACCCCAAAGTGTCCGAAATCGATGTACTCCATTTTGTGTAAACGTTTGAATGAAATAGTCACAAGTATGAAGAAATACGCACAATTTATACTATAAATACGAACTTATCTCAATACATTTTGACAACATCACACACAAAAATACGACAAACGGTCTCACAGTGATAAAAAGTTAATATTGGGTGGCTAGAGGGTCTAGCCACCCAATTTTAATTCTAAAACTGACAAATGGCACCAAGAATATTTTAATAAAATTTTGCTTTTGTAATGAAAGTGCAAATTAGCGGGGTTTTGTTTTCTGAGAAATTCTTTTGAATATTTTGGTGTCAGTCAATTATTTCATCAGTTTACGAACAGAATTCTTCTGGCCCTGAAAGGGTTATTCTAAAATTTTAAATGCATTGGAAATTAAATCTTTACAGACATTACAGCACAGTACAACGTCACAATCTGCAATTGTGCACTGCTACATTTCCGGAATGGGAATAGGCAAAGAAGAATCGTCGCTCATCGATTTCGGACATTTTTGGGTATGCTGGCGACGATGTATCTTATCCGTGTGAACCAAATGTCGTTTCGTACTAATTAATTGATGCTCTAAAACTTTCTAATTGGAAAATTTGCTCTACCTCTTTTCGTTTTCGATTTTCAATGGCTATCTTCCAAATTTCGCCACTAGGGTGCTGCTGTCGTTTGCATTAGGTCGGGCGTAGTCGTTTTACTGTGCCGTTACCTCACTTGTATAGATGCAGCTCTCTCAGTTCGCAAGTATTTTCAGGTTAAAAGGTCTTTCCTTTGCACCCTATATACTATACAGCTATACCCAACCCTACGTTGTATAGTTTTTACGAAGTCTTAGTATTCTTTTAGCAACGGTATTTTTTTAATAATACACTTACTAATTCATATATTATTGTACGGAAACCTCTGTGCGCGAGTAATACTCGCACTTGACCGTTTATTTGAGAACTGTATTTGTATGAACAGAAATGCTATTAATTTTCGTTGCACGAAAAAAAAAAAAAAAAAAAAAAAAAAAAAAAAAATCCAAACATGGCGACGGGGCACATTTACGCATTGAAATCGGGGCACCTTTGCGCACGTTCTTACTGCGTAAACGTGCCCCTGAAGCTTTGTTGCTCCGTACTGTCTCAAATCTTTTTAGTATTTTCAGGCTATTTAGTTTTGCAAATCATGATTTAATGTTTAATTGAGTAACAGATTCGTCTCTTATAGCTTACAATCATATAGTTCTGTCTTCATACCTGTTCAGCTTTAATTTTATAGACTATTCAGTCTGTTATAAATTTTCTTTATTTTACGTACGGGACTGACAGACCCGAACCAACATCTCCCTCTACTAATAGGCCTACTAATGCCCCTGGCACTGACGAGCCGTTAATTCCCAAATTGGCTCAACCGAGCCCAGCAATCTGATTGGCTAAAACTGATATTTATATAGTAGATAATTATATTTATTTTTTTATGAGGTAGTGTAATGTAAAATAGAATGCAATTATAATGATTTAAATTGATTTATTTTGTTAAATTTGATCAAAATCATAGTAAAGTAATCCAAAATATTAATATTAACAAAGGATCAGATTGCTGAGATCGGATGAGCCAATTTGGGAATTAACGGCTCGTCTGGCACTGCAGCAGAAGTCTCTGAGACTTATATTAGTGATGGGCGATTTCGATTTTTTTAATCGATTTAATCGATACTATGGCCAACTCGATTTAATCGATACTATAAATTTTTTAATCGATGTCTCTAAAGGTCATATCATTTTCATTTTCCTTCAAAAATTTAAGGTCAAGTAGTTGGATGTCCAATCCCAAAACTTTCTTCTCTCTCATAAATGTTAAAACTTCAAAATTCGCTATCACAGTGTCAAATTTAAATAACCTATACCCATCATGAGGATCCAAAAGTATAGGTTCGTTGAAATATGTGTATTTAAAAAATATATATAAGAATACCATTTTCCTAACAAATCATTGAATTTCGGCCCACACCCTCTTAGATGTCCGCAACGGAAAATCCCAGTTCAAAGGGCATAAAAGCGACACATGTTGGGTAGTATACACCCAAGCCTAATAAGGATCTATTTATACGACAGTGTAACAGAATATGAAGTTTGATTAAATTCCGTGCATTAGTTTTGAGATATGGCTATCATGAATATCGTGAAAAAAGCAGTATAGCAATGCAGCCTATTACATGATTAACACGAAAGACTCAGAAACAACTTACGTCAATGACTAACAGAATATTAAGTTTGATGAAATTCCGTTCATTACTTCTTGAGATGTTATCGCAAACATTGTGTAAACCCTGAAAAACAGTGTTGAATTCAGGGGCTGGTACGGGTGCACCCCCCTCCCCGGAACATTGAAATGTCCCCTAGGGAGATTTGAGATTTTATGCTTAATGGACGAAAGTCCAATACCCCCCCCCCCCCCCCGTAACTCTAGAATGTTCCTCGCCAGAACCATAGAAATCCCCCCCCCCTCCCCGGAGAAAAATGTCTGAATTCAACACTGTTGATAAAAGCAGCATGGCAGCACAATTTGTCATATCATTTACACAAAAACCTAATCATGGATAACTTATGGCATTGTCTAACAGAATATTAAGTTTGATGAAATTTCGTTCATTAGTTCTTGAGATATTATCCCTAAAATTGTTTAAATCCTGAAAAACGTGTTGAATTCAGGGGGTGGCCCGGGAGGTGACATTCCTCCCCCCCCCCGCAACAAAGAATAAAATCTCAAACTTTCTGGGGGGCCTTTGAGTGTTCCGGGGGGAGGAGAATGTCACCCCCCCGGGCCACCCCCTGAATTCAATACGTTTTTGTGCATTAAAAATTGATGAAATTTCGTTCATTAGTTCTTGAGATATTATCCCTAAAATTATTTAAATCCTGAAAAACGTGTTGAATTCAGGGGATGGCCCGGGAGGGTAACATTCCTCCCCCCCCATCGCAACATTCAAATGCCCCCCAGAAAGTTTGAGATTTTATGCTTTTTGTACATTAAAATGTACAAAAGTCCAATCCCCTCCCCCTCTGAACTGTCCCTCCCGGAGAAAAATGTCTGAATTCAACTCTGCTGATAAAATCAGCATAGCAACGGCCCCTGTTGGGCGATTTACACCGAAACCTAATAAGCAGCAATTTATGCCAACGTCTAACTGAATGTGGTTTTATGAAAATCCGTGTATTAGTTCTTGAGATAGAGCTATTGCGAAAATCGGGGAAAATGCAGCATAGCAGCGCCACCTGCCGGTAGATTTACATCAAAACCTAATCCTCAACAACTTATGTCCTTTTTTAAACTAGGAAAAGGACCCGGTTTCAATCTTTTAGCCCAGTGCAGTAAGTTTTGACCAAATTCGCGATTTTATTTTGCGATCACTTCATGATATTTACAATTTTCCCCCAAAATCGTTTGACAAAATTCACGTCTTTCTACGTGATTTTTTGTCGAAATCCGCACTTTTCACCACTAACCTTTGATAAAATTCCTATTTTTTTACCGCGATCCTTTGACGAAATTCGCCTTTTTTACCGCGATATTTTGACGAAATTGGCATTTCTTTAGCACGATCTTTTAATGAAATTCGCGTTCTCTTTCAACAATCTTTTGACGAAATTCGTTTTTTCTTTCTGCGATCCTTTGGCGAAATTCTCGCTTTTACCGCGATCGTTTGATGAAATTTATTTTCTGTTGCGGCCGATTGACGAAACTGATTTTTTTACAGCGGTCATTTGTCGAAATTCGCGATAGTTTTGCGCGGCCAGTCGGGAAAATTCTCGCTATCTTTCCGCTCCCAATTAAAAAAATCTCTACTCTTTTCCGCTACATTTTGACGAAATTTGCAAAAAATTTTCGTCAATCGTTTATCGAAATTCGTAATTTTTTGCGCAATCTTTTGACGAAATTCGCGATTATTTTCTGCACTCTTTTATCGAAATTCCCGATATTTTTCCACGATCGTTTGAAGAAATTCTCAAATTTTTCCGGGGCCGATTCACGAATTGACTTTGAAAAACTCCATAAAAGAAATAAAAATCGCGGATTTCAAAAGAATTTTAAAATACTCACTGAAGAATCACTGGTCTGTGAAAGAATTTGGAGGGGGGAAATACTGCACAGCTTTTTTTATTATGCCGGACTTTCCTTTTCTGTGCGTAAATCGCGCGATCCCGATCGTTATTTCAAACCCTATCCCTCAAAGAAAAGTTCGTGACTAGTGGAGTTTCGTTGGTTGGGTTTATTTATTTATTTTCAACGAACGTAGAATTAAACAGTTCTAGGATTGAGGTGGGGACTTTCTTCGGCAACGTACTCCCGAGCTAGCTACGACCTCTTCTGTCTCGAAAGAAGCGAATCTTGAATTATTGCGTTTTGTATTTCGAGCCAAATTAAACTTTCAGCTTCCTTATAAGAACTTATTTGACATTTTCCTAATTCGAATTTACTCACGGCAATTGCAAAAATTGCCGGAGAGTTTTTTCTGTTTCAAAAAAAGTAAAAAAATCGCTTCAAAGCACGAAAACCACCGCTAAAAATCGCATTAAAAATTCGGAAAAGGTAAAAAAAACAACAACAAAAAAAAAAAAAAACTGCAGGGAACGAAATTAACTGATTGGGTAAAAGATTTAAACCGGATCGATTCCGTTTAGGAATGTAAAAAAAAAATAATAATAATAACCACGAAATGAAAAAAAAAAACTATCTAAAAATAAACATTAAAAAATTGTTAAAAATTGAAAAATCGCTGTAAGAATCTCGAAAACACTTTATTGAAAAGAAGATAAAGTTTATACTGGATAAAATATTGAAATCGGATTCTTTTTTGCTAATTTGAAAAAAAAAATACCGCAAAATGCGAAAAAATTCGCATAAAACATTAATTGAATAATTCCAGAAATTCTCTTCGATAAGCATGACTTCAGGCATACAGGTCCTGTCAAATCTTACGGCTGTGCGGGCTGCATTGTTTTTACAGAGTTCAGCGCTCGCGCATACACAGATACATACACAGACAAGTACCTATCTTTATTATTACAGTCGCATCATGATAGTATAATTTTTATCTTGATAAAATTTAGTATCATAACCTACTTAATATATTCGACACATTTTGTGGTAAAAACATGAAATACCGCAATTCCCGGTTTATAATCCGCGGACCAAACAATTACGTTCGAACCCAGAAATCTTGTTCCATAAAACGTAACTTATTAAATCGTAATAAATATTTAACTTCAATAATGAAATAAAATTTCTGGATCGAAACATGATGGTTTGATCTACGGATTATAAGGCAGGAAATTACGATATTAATGAATATTATAATTATTTATAATAATAAAGTAATTATTTGTATAGACTTTCCTCCAAAATTTCTTGGGTCCCTCCGGTGATCCCTAAGAAGTCATGGAGTCACATTCTGAAAAACTTTCGTGCGTGTGTACTGGTTGCATGTATTATCTGAGATTTATCATCCCGCAAAATTTCATCTACAAGACTTTGACTGAGATAATTTTAGATCTCATGCAGCCCCTGTGCCTATAGAAGTTTGCAGTATGATTAAAGCTTTTTTTAAATCTTTATAAGAAGTTAGGGTACCAAAATATTCTACACTTGTGACCATTCTTAGTCACTGTCTTATGTCACTGCTGCAAGGAGATTTACATTTTTTTTTTTTTTTTTTTTTTAACCATTAGATCTAGTTTTGATGCTTTGAATCCCTTCTCCTCCCTCCTCATGCAAACAAAAATCGCGTTCGAGCCCTTTTTAAAAGAAATACCACACAACTATACCTTCTAAGATGAAAACCTGTCTAAAACGGAAACTCGACCGGTTTTATGAGATACTGTTTCAGCTTCAGCAGGTGTTACCATATAAGATATTGTTTATATCCAACATGTTCAGGTTAAGAAGTCTGGGCACCCCCCCGTTCAGAAGGCTGGTTACGCCTATGCCATAGACAAAAAAATTATAAAAATAGTCAAATCGTATTCCAGACAAGAAGTTCTAAAACTATAAATCCTTAGAAACCGGAAGTCGAAAATTTTCACGAAAACAACACTTTATTTTTCGAAAGCAAGAAAAGATGAACGCATCGATTCTGCCCTTGGATCAGAAACGGTGAATCGATTCAGTTCAGATTCGATGCCGATGTCGATCTTCAGATGCGATCTTTAGAATCGTTATTTTTTTGATTTACTTCAATTCTTTAGATGCAATGTCGAATCGTTATATTTTGATGCACTTCAATTCTTTAGATGCAATGTCGAATCGTTATGTTTTGATTTACTTCAATTCAAATCGCATCGCGGTCGATCCACGATTCGGGTTGAATCAATTCTTCCAATTTTGCTGTTTTAGTGCCAGAATTGCTGTAAAATTTTGTATAAGAGCCTTTTTTTACTTTCTAGGTTAAATCAGTGTTGAATGCAGGTATTTTTCTCAGGGAGGGTTTTATGCGACTCCGGTTGGGATTTGGGGGGGGGGGGTATTTCAGAGTTCCGTAATTGGGGGGGGGGTGCACATTTGTCCATTAAAAAGCATAAAATCTCAAAACTTACGGGAAGGACATTTCAATGTCCCGGGAGGGATGTCCTCCCGGGCTACCCCCTGAATTCAACACTAGGTTAAATCGTTATACTTTTGTTTAGAAGCCTAGTTATTCAGGTTACTAATTTATTATATTGTATTTTTCAAGTTCGTCCCTTCTAATCTCTCCACCCCCCTCTCCCCTTTTCCTCGCTAATCTTAATTTACAGGGCCGTTCAAAATTTGCATGCAATTTTTAAAATGTCCAATTCTTGTTCTATTTTATTATAAAGCCATATTTTGAAACCTTGACCAAAGATACTTTTGAGGTCGCCCCTCCGACCGTTTGGGGCTTACCTGCTCCCTCGGAGGGGGGGGGGGATATTTTTTGTTTCTTGCAAACCATATCATATAACATATCGTTGGAAAGCTTTTAATGTGATCTTTTATTTTCTGTCTCTAGCCTTCCTTCTTTTTGGTAAGGGTCAATCGTGCTCCAACTTTTGTATTGATATTTTTGACAGTAATTTCAAAGGAATATATATTTATTCTTTCGGATTTACTGTTTGCCCCGAGATAAGTCGGGGATAAAAGCACTGTTTCCCCATTCCTGTCGCCGGTGAAGTGGTTAAAGGCAGAACTGCTGTCAAATTTCGCATAAGAGCCTTTTTCTTTCTAGGTTAAATTGTTATATTTTTAGTTTAGGAGCCAAGTCATTTGGGTTACTAGTTTATTAAGCTGTACTTTTCCAGTTCGTCACCAATACATCCCCCCCCCCCCCAATCCCAATTTTCTTAATTATGGTCCAATTTCAATGGGACCTTTTCTGACATTCTTCACGAGTCATTTGTTTACCAACTAAACACTGATATTATATCTGCAGCTCTTGGTGAGCACTATTTATGAATGGTAATAACAAATTTCGTCTCTTTTCCATTTTAAACTTATCATTCTTGGTTTAAAGCCACGTGACTCAAGGTTCTCGTTAGTTAAGCGGTATTTCACAAGTTTGTCAAAGTGTTTGTGTAAGTTGTATTATAAAAATTCCAGTCGTTTACAACCAAACTTACTGATTTATGATACTTTGAATTTTATGAAATTTCGGAGCTTTCCGAAACTAAAGGATCTCTTGTATGTTATTAATTTTTTTCAAGGGTGTAGGTATGAAAATACGTGCTAAAATGCTTTAAAACCTTTTTTTTCAAATAATATATTTAACAATTTAAACAAAGTGATTCCCGAGAATTATGTAACTGTTTTAAAAGGGGACCACATCTTAGAATGTAAGGGCGTGAAAATTCCAAACTTGGACAGGGCGATGAAAAAAAAAAAAATTCTCCTTACAGAAATTCTCCTTTCAGAAATTCGAAAAAATATTATCTTAATTACAAGCTGAGATATTAATTATTATTTCACTAATTGGTTTATTTCTATTAAATGCTTTTTTTTAAAGGCAGTCACGTGATTTTTTATAGCAGCATTAACGTTTTCTATTGTTTAGCGTGCGGTTTTTTGACGGCGGGCTGAGATAATTACTACCTTTTCAATATAAAAAATTTTATAAGTGTTCATACCACTATTTTCGAATAGTAATTTCACAAATATCTTGAATTCTTGCTTAAGGGCTACCACCCCCTAGACTGATGTATCTTCGGATAGGTTGTATAAAGGAGTTTCGTTTAGATACACTTTTGTTTTGAATAGACTGCGCTCCCTGGTGGTGGAATATAGAACTAACAGACCGCGATTTCATTTAAAGTAGAAAATCTAACAAGGTGATCTGTTCGAAACATTAAGATCGTTTATACACGTAAGAAAAAGTTTAAAAAAAGAATGGTGCGAAAATTTCGGGAGGAGGGGGGGGGGGGGGAGGCCGCTAGAATTTTTTTTAAACCTTAGCGTTCCTTACCGTTTTAGGTGGGGTTTTTTAGACGGAATCCTGAGATAAATGCTACTTATTAAATATAAAAAGTCTAAAGTTTAGTTACCACTATTTCCGAATAGTAATTTCGGCAAATAGCTTAAATTTTTGATCAAGATTGCCACACTCTTGAGTAATATATCTACTGATAGGTTGTTTAAACGGAGTTTCGTTCGCAGTTTTGTTAGGAATAGAGTGCGCACCCTGGTGGTGGAATCTGGAACTAACATAACGCGATTTTGTTAAAATTAGGAAATCTAACAATGCGATCTGTTTTAACTTTAAGATTGTTTATTAACACATGATAAAAAATTATAAAAAAGAATGGCGCGTCACATTCGGGGGGGGGGGGTAGAGGGAGGGGCAGAACAAAATTAGAAAATAAAACAGGGCGATTTGTTTGAAATTTTAAGATAGTTTATAACACATAATAAAAAAATTTTAAATGATGAATGTCAAGAATTGGGGGGGGGGGAGGTGAGCGCGTTTTTCCGACCCGGTGGGCAAAGTGGGGGGGGGGGGTACACCTATACGGTGCTGTAGGCAGCGGGAACCCGGTTCGCGGTTCGTTCGCTTCGAGATTTCATATTAGAGGTAACCCGCTAGTTACTAGCTATAATGTTAAAGATGTCCAAACAATATACATGTGCGTCCACTATCCTTCTAAGACAGTAAAATTAATTGATTTTTATTTCTTCTGAGAAAACTAAATTTTCACGTCTTGCAGCGATGATTTTTTTTTTTTTTTTTAATAAAAGAACTTTAATAAACTTTGCTAGTTACATTATTAAACTCAAATTGTAAGAATACTAAATCGGTTCTTATGGCAACGTGAAATATGTCCCTGAAAATTTAAATTTTAATTCAGGCTGGAAGAAAATCACAATGATTTAATTACAGGGACAGTCAAAAGTTTTCCGTTACATTACGGCCAATGGAAAAAATTATTTCAAGTGCATTTTAAGGATGTTACGGACTTTCGAACAGAATGAAATTGATATGCACTTATGAAGTGCACTGTTATAGTACGAGCGCACCACATTTGCCACGTTTGACGCGCAATTTCCAACTTGCATTTAACCGAGATCTTTCTTAAAAAATAAATTTAAATAAAATCTAAATTACAATATTAGTAAAATTACATCTTAAAACTAATATTTTAAAAGTTAAAAACTTTATTATTTGACTCAAAGGTCTGTAATAGCTTACGACTGGGCCCCTGACTCCTGACTTTGTCTACCCTCTAAATGTGAGGTATGGGAGGTGGTCGCTACGGCTCTGCTGATTCGCTAAGTTTTGAAATTAATATTTTTGAGCTTACCTGTGAGAGTCTGTGACTATCGAAATATCGATTCAAGTATCGATTCTAGAATTTGGGAATCGATTCTTATTGTGATCGATTCAGTTTTATACGATGTCGATTGTAATCGATTCCTGAATTTTCCAGAATCGCCCATCCCTAACTTATATGCCTATCGATCCTCCAAGTATTTTTCCCAGTAGGCTTCCACTTCGTTACGTGTGGACTACCCAACACCTGAACAACTGAGAAGAAAAAAAAGGAAAAAAAGGATTTGAAAAGGCAGGACCAAGGCTTGGCATCAAGAAAGGGAAGAAAAAGAGGAAGTCCGCAATCCTAACTCATACTCCGGTTAAAGAAGCCCTCAGACAAGAGCAGTTAGAAGCGAAAAAGAAAAAAAAATGATGGCACAACAAAATAAAAAGAAGAAATTACGTAAAAATTTACTAGTTTCTATGGAAGCAGAACAAGAAAACAGCAAAGGAAAAAGTATGAAACCAAAAATTGCAAAAGGGAAAACGTTGGTACACTCTGGAAAAAAGTAAATAGTGAATGAATCTGATGACGAAGGTGGAAACTGTGTGTGTACTTATTGTTTGAAATCATACAACCAATTCAAAAAAGGTCAAGACTGGGTTCAATGTCTTATATGCAAAAGGTGGTCCCATGGCAAGTGTGCAAAAGGAAATACTTTATTTTTTGTTTGAAAAAACTGTAACAGTAATGATGAAGATGACTAAATAGTTTCTGTTTTTAATTAGCACTAATCTCTATGTGTTCAATTTAGCCTATAAAATGTCCTTTAATTAATTCTCTTTAATTTTTTTTAAACAGTGTTTTAAGTTATGAATAAAACACTTTAATTTGATTAAATATTTATTTCAAGTACTCCTTGGTATCACTTACATTATGCGTAAACGTGCCCCGCTCTCGGGGCAAGTCTTCGCAAAAGACTTGGACCTAAAGATTTTTTTTTTTTCGGTTAAAAACACAATTAGGGCAACAACTGAATACACAAATTCTGGCTTTATTAACTGCTTTATAAAACCACAATGCCTAACATTTCCTAAGTTAAAACATAAAAATTAGAAAATTCATTGAAAAAAAAACCCCGCGTAAACCTGCCCCGGACTACCCTACATATAAAAGTAGACTTTATTTCGAACCAGTACCAGTAACATTATACTATTATATTTGGTTGCAGAGTTAGGGGATGTTTACTTTTTCTTTACACGACTGTACGACGATGACAAGCGACAGTAAGTTTATCGAGTTGTTTAACATTAGGAACGAACTGTATCTCATAATTTAATTTTTTTCCAATTAAGTTTAAAACATTTCACGAAAAATATTTATTTTATTGTGAGTTTTTAAACAGTAGTATGAAAATTTTAATTTAAGAAAATATTTTTTCAAAAACTGAGAAAAGTTAAATAAAAATTTTTGTTCATAGATAGAGCGAACTCTCTTTCGGAAATAAACAAGAAGAATATCACAAAAGAAATACTTATGAATTCCAAGAAGGCGAGATTTCCAAACGAAGAAAATTTTTGCAGATTACAATGAAAGAGCATTATTTTGCTTAGCTTATCTTTACTTCATGTTGACGCTTTTTTTATGTCTAATTTTTTTATCTTTAAAAATCCTATTTAATCTTTGTTAACGAAACCGTGGCTTTAAGTTAATGCTAATGTTAATTCTTTAAAGTAAAACATGAGAAAAAAAAAAACACCGTTCAGAGACGTAATTTCTCGAGGTCGTTTATCATTAAGGCTTAAGAAGCAATCTAGAAATACTATTTAAAATGGATTTTTTTTTGAAAAACTTTATTTGTATTTTTTTCAGGGGTATTTAGAAAATAAATATCTTCTATAATGTCTGTTATGAGAAAAATTTAAATTTTCTTAGCTGTAAACACTTTTCTGATGAAACAATAAATAAAATATGAAGACGATTTAATTTCTGTCTTTTTGAAATTGTGCATGCTGAATATGTTTTAGAAAAGTTTTTGCATTATCTAAATTAACTATTATTTTATTGTGAGGATTTAAACAATATTATAGAAATTTTAGTTTAAGAAAATATTTTTCAACAACAGAGAAAAATTAAATTACAAATCTTGTTGATAGATAAGGCAATCTCGCTTTCGGAAATAAACATGTATACAATTATGACAAGAGAAATTTTAATGAAATCCAAGATGGCGAGATTTCCAAACGAGCAAAATTTTTGCAGAATACATTAAAAGAACATTATGTTGTTTAGCCTATCTTTCCTTCATATTGAAGCTTTTTTATGTTTTCTTTTTTTCTTTTTAAAAATCCTATTTAATCTTTGTTAACGAAACCGTGGCTTTAAGTTAATGCTAATGTATATTCTTTAAAGAAAAAGACGGGGGAAAAAAACACCATACACAGATGTAATTTCTGCAGGCTTAAGAAGCAATCTGGAATACTATTTAAAATGGATTTTTTTTGAAAAGCTTTATTTGTTTTTTATTCAGGGGGTATTTAGAAAATAAATTTATTCTGTAATGCCTGTTATGACTAAAATTTAAATTTCCTTAGCTGTAAACACTTTTCTGATATAACAATAATTAAAATATGAAGGCCATTTAATTGCTCAATATGTTTTAGAAGATTTTTTGCATTATCTAAATTAGCTTTTTTTTAATTGTGAGGTTTTAAATAGTAGCATGGAAATTTTTGTTTAAGAAAATATTTTTCAACAATTGAGAATATACAGCAATCTCGCTTTCTTAAACAAACAAGGAGATATGACATGAGAAATACTTATGAAATCCACGATGGCGAGATTTCCAAACGAACAAATGTTTTTCAGAATACATCAAAAGAACATTATTTTGCTTAGCTTATCTTTCCTTCATGTTGGAGCTTTTTTATGTTTTATTTTCTTTTCTTTAAAAATCCTATTCAATCTTTATTAACGAAACCATGGCTTTAAGTTAATGCTAATGTTTATTCTTTAAAGAAAAAATATGAGAAAGAAAAGACACCATTCACAGACGTAATTTCTCGAGGTCGTTTATCATTAAGGCTTAAAAAGCAATCTAGAATATTATTTAAAACCGATTTTTTTTTAAAAAGTGTATTAAGAAAATAAATATCTTCTATAATAACTGTTATGACTAAAATTTAAATTTTCTTAGCTGGAAACACTTTTCTGATATAACAATGAGTAAAATATAAAGATATGGTTTAATTTCTGTCTTTTTGAAGTTGTGCATACTGAACACACTGTAAAAAAAAAAAAAAAAAACACGACATTTTTACAGTACAAAGTACTGTTCATCTCGCGCACAAACTTGATCACAGTGAATGTGCTGTATCTTTCATTGGTTTCCTGACTATATTAATATGGAAAATACAGTACTTGCGTAAAATTAACAGCACAATGTGCTGGCAATTTGGACGCCAGCAGTTTGTGCTGTAAAAAAAAAAAATGCGTCCAAATTGCCAGCACATTGTGCTGTTAATTTTACACAACTACTGTATTTTCCATGTTAATATAGTCAGGAAACCAAAGAAAGATACAGCACATTCACTGTGATCGAGTTTGTTCTGGCAAATCTACAGTGGTTTTTTTACAGTGAATGTTTTAGAAGATTTTTCCATTATCTGAATTAACTTTTATTTTATTTCATTATTATATGTTAAATTGTTACACTTATTAACGATTTAGAATACATAGTGGAGCATTGACCAGCATTTTACATAGAAACATTTACATTGAAAGGGTATGTAAATTAGAGCAGTTATTATGAATGGTCAAAATAATTAATTAATTTTTTTATACGTTTTACGTTTTCTTACTATTTACTTTAAACTTTGCTTGTACGAACGAAAAAAAAAAATTAAAATATGAGTCTATTGTTTAACTGAATTATTAATAATATCGTATATATAATTTTTTTCAAATCATGCATTACTTGCATTGTTATAACTTCCACATTACATAGCTTTTTATCAATACTTTTGTAATTTTTTTTACAAAAAATGGAATCTTCTCGATGAAGCTGTAATAAATCTTTAAATGTTATGAAATTGCAATGTAAGGGTTAGTATTAAAATAAATACCAAAAAGACTAAGACAGGGATGGAACCCAATTTTAGAATCCAAAATGGAGAGATTTCCAAATGAACAAATTTTTCACACAATACGTTAAAATATTATTTTCCTTACAGTTTCTTTCATGTTGAAAATTTTTATGTTTTATTATTTTTTCTTTAAGAATGGTATTTAATCTTTGTTGAAGAAACCATAGTTTTATGGTAATGTTAATGTTTATTGAAAAAAAAAATAAAATATGAGAAAAAACATGGCATTCAGAGACGTAATTTCTCAAGGTCGTTTATCATTAAGGAACAACGAAGCAATCTCGAATACAATTTAAAATTGTTTTTTTTTTTTCTTTTCAGGGGGTATTTAGAAAATAAATATATTCTATAATGCCTATCACTAAAATTTAAAATTTCTTAGCTGTAAACAGTTTTCTAATATAACAAAAAATAAAATATGAAGATGATTTAATCTCTGTCTTTTTGCAGTTGTGCTGAATATGTTTTAGAAGGTTTTTGCATTATCTAAATTAGGTTTTCTTTTTTTAAATTGTGAGGTTTCAAACAGTAGTATGCGAATTTAGTTTAAGAAAATACGTTTTCAAGAACTGAGAAACATTAAATTACAAATTTCGTTGATGTATACAGCAATCAAGCTTTCTGAAATAAACAAATAGAAATTTTTATGAAATCCAAGATGGCGAGATTTCCAAACGAACAAATTTTTGCAGAATACATTAAAAGAACGTTATTTTGCTTAGCTTATCTTTCCTTCATGTTGAAGCTTTTTTATGTTTTATTTTTTTTCTTTTTAAAAATGCTATTTAATCTTTGTTAACGAAACCGTAGTTTTAAGTTAATGCTAATGTTTATTCTTTAAAGAAAAACAGGAAAGAAAAAACACTCGCAGATGTAATTTCTCGAGGTCGTTTATCATTAAGGCTTAAGAAGCAATCTAAAATACTATTTAAAATTTTTATTTGAAAAGCTTTATTATTTTTTTTTCAGGGGTATTTAGAAAATAAATATCTTCTATAATGCCTGTTATGAGTAAAATTTAAATTTCCTTAGCTGTAAACACTTTTCTGATATACAATAAATAAAATATGAAGATATGGTTTAATTTCTGTCTTTTTGAAGTTGCGCAAACTGAATATGTTTTAGAAGATTTTCCATTATCCAAATTGGCTTTTATTTTGTTTCATTATTATATGTTAAATTATTACACCTATCAACGGCTTGGAATACATAGTATGCAAATTAGGTAATGATTATGAATGGCCAAAGTAATTAATTTATTTTTCTACTCTATTTACTTAAAATTTTGTTTGCACAAATGAAAAAAAAATGAAAATATAATTGTTATGCTTAATTGCATTATTAACAATATCGTGGACATAAAATTTCTTAAATAAGATTTATATGTTAAAACATATAAACACATAAACTTGCTTATTGCTACACATAAAGAAGAACATTTCTATGAACTTGTACAAATAAAAATAATGATAAAGCATAATATCGACGTTTCGAACTGCTCCTGCAGTCGTCTTCAGGAAAAATGTGATGATAAAATGTTAAAAAGTGTAGAGATGAAAGCTTTTTTACGAGTCTTGATTAAATATATGAATGAAAAACTGCAGTAGAGTACATGAGAAAATTTAAAAATGAAATAAATTGAGAGGAATCGAAAGTTCTAATGAAGACCATGGAGTGTCATTAGCTATGAAGGGGAACAGATTACTTTCAAATAAAGTCATGGTAAAAGAGGGAAAATGAAATATTGCAAACAAGTAAACATTTAAGACTTTTTTTTTTATTTTGGTGTATTATACATTAGATTATCATTACAGGCATTAAGCCCACGTGTGGTGATTTCGACTGATTATCTGACCATGCTTTGGAAAGGGTTATTGCCTGGAACTATGAATTTAGCCTCCTCAAAATTATTATAGTAGCCTTCATTATCCAAATAGAAACGAGAAAGAGCTTTATTCTGTTTAAATTGTTTAATGTATCTACGATACTCCTCAACTCTTTCAGATAACTTACGTTTGTCATGCCAATATAGACTCTTTAATCATTATTTAGTAACTTAATAGGTATTTCATGTATTCCGGATTTTTGGTCAAATGGGATTTTGTTAATTTTATAACTAAGGATATCAATAAGGTAAGGGAGTGGAATTGCCACCAACTTTATATTATACTTCAGTAGGATCACGTTTAACTTCTGAAACATAGTGGAAATATAGTGAAATCTTCTGTGCATCATAAGTTAATTCCTGCCCTGAAGTTGGCCCGAAGGAGGGGAGTGTTGTACTTCTGGATTATCTTATCAATATATTTTGCTGAAAAACCATGATCAAACGCTATTTTCTTGATAAATTTGATTTCTTCGTACAATTGACTAACTGAACAAATCATGAAGGCTCTTTTAATGAATGACTGGGAGGCGGAGATTTTATACTGAAAGGGTACGTTTGCTAAAAAAGGGATAACAGTACTTTCTTTCATTGGTTTTCTATAAACTGAATACTTTAATCCAGAACTGCATCTAATTAATGCTAACATCTAAAAATGGAAGTGTAGCATTCTCTACAATTTCAAGAGTGAATTTAATACTATTACTTAATTTACTGACATCTTGAAGAAAACTTGTTAAATCTGTTAGACTGTAGAGACGAAAATATCATCAACATAACGTAACCAATATTGGAGTTTCATATGAAATGTGTCAACAATCATATTTTCCAGAGGCCTTAAAGCGAATTATGCAAATAAACCGAAAAATGATGATCGCATCGGTGCGCCATGTAGCTGTCTGTAAATAGCCTTATTAAAAATGAAATATTACTATAAACTATATGGTTAAGGCCATATTTTAGTGAGGTTTTAACATATTGAGATAGTTTTTAATTATTATCTATTGTTATATTGATGTATTGTATGACATCCTGCCTATTGATGGAAGGATGTAGTGATATTACGTCTAAGCTTGCCCCAGTGGTGTCTATTCCTAATTAAAATCTGGAATTAACCTTATAGTTTATAGTAATATTTTCATTTTTAATAAGAATATTTACAGACATCTACATGGTGCACGGATGGGATCACCAGTTTTCGAATTATTTGCAGAATTCGCTTTAAGGCCACTGGAAAATAAGATTTTTGATACGTTCAATCTGAAACCCCAATGTTGGTTACGTTATGTTGATGATATTTTCGTCTCTAAAGTCTATCAGATTTAACAAGTTTTCTCCAAGTTTCAATAAATTAAGTAATAGTATTAAATTCACTCTTGAAATTGAAGAGAATGCTATACCTCCATTTTTAGATGTTAGCATTAATTAGATACAGTTCTGGATTAAAGTATTCAGTTTATAGAAAACCAATGAAAGAAAACACTGTTATCCCTTTTTCAGCAAACGTACCCTTTCATTATAAAATCTTCGCCTTCCAGTCATTCAGTAAAAGAACCTTCAAGATTTGTTCGGATAACCAATTGTACGAAAAAATCAAATTTATCAAGAAAATAGCGTTTGATCATGGTTTTTCAACAAAATATATTGATAAGATAATCCAGAAGTACAACACTCTCCCTCCTTTGGGCCAACGTCAGGACAAGAATCAACTTATGATGTACAGAAGATTTCACTATATTCCCACCGTATTTGAGAAGTTAAAAGTAATCCTACAGAAGTATAATATAAAATTAGTGCCAATGTCATCCCCTTACCTTATTGATAACCTTAGTTATAAGATTAACAAATTCCCATTCGACCAAAAATCCGGAATATATGAAATACCTATTAAGATACTAAATAATGATAAAAGAGTCTATATTGGCATGAAAAAACGTAAGTTATCTGAAAGAATTAAGGAGCATCGTAGGGACATTAACCCTTTCAGGGGCAAGGTACTTGCTTTCGTAAAATATTAAAATGATTGAATAACACCAGTATTTATACGAAAATTTTTTTCTAAAGAAGAAAAAGTATATTTTCGCGTATTTAATAAAAGTGAAATTTTCATTGAAAAATTCTGGTGCCAATGTGGCAAACAGGAATTAAAATTAGGTGTTGCCGTAGCGGCAACACCGCCCTTCAAGGGGTTAAACAATTTAAACAGAATACAGCTCTTTCTCGTTTCTGTTTGGATAATGAAGGCTACTACATAAATTTTGAGGAGGCGAAAGTCATAGTTCCAAGCAATAACCCTTTCTAAAGCATGATGCAGTTAATTCATTGCACGCGGGCATAATGCCTGTAATGATAATCTATTTTATAAAATACCAAAAATCTGGTTTAGTATTATAAAAAATGTCTTAATTGTTTACCTGTTTACAATATCTCATTTTCCCTCTTTTACCAAAACCTTGTTTGAAAGTTAATCCGTTCCCTTTCATAGCTGCTGACACTCTACAGTGACACTCAAATCTTCATGTCAACTTTCGATTCATCTCTATTTATTTCACTTTTTAATTTTCTGATGTACGCTACTGCAGTTTTCCATTCATATAATTGATCAAGACTCGAGAAGAAGCTTTGACCTCTAGATTTTTAAGCATTTTATCATCATATTTATCCTGAAGACGACTGCGGAAGCAGTTCGAAACATCGATATTATCCTTTATCATAAATTTTATTTATACAAGTTCATAAAAAAGTTCTTATTTATGTGTACCATTAAGTCATGTCATACTCATGTTATTGTTACAAAAATTCTTTTCAAATCATGAATCAGTGTAATTGCATTGTTAAAACATGCACATTAAGTAGTTTTTTCTAGATACTTTTGCACTATTTTTACAAAAATTGAAATTTTTTCGATGATGCTGTATAAAACTTGAAGTGTTGAGAAATTGCAATGTAGGAGTTAGTATCTATCTACAGGGTGTCCAAAATTAAACGACCCTACTTTAAAATTGTCTACAGACAAAACTATTGTTCCTAAAGTTGTGAAGTTTTGGGAAAGGCATAATAAAGCGATGGGAATTTGTTTAAGCTAAAAAAATATAAATAAAAATAGTTCAAAATTTCGCCACCAGTGGGCGATTTTTAATAAATTACACATTTAGCATTACGATAGTTTATAAATTTTATTTACAGGATCTTCATAATTAATCGACCCTATTTTAAAGTTGTCTACAGACGAAGCTATTGTTCAGAATGTTGTGAAATTTTTTGGAGGACATAATAAAAGTATGGTAATTTGTTTTAGCGAAAAAAAGAATAGGAGGCCGTTTTTTAACGAATGACACATTTAGCATACATTTAGGATAGTTTAAGAAATTTTGTTATAACCAAACATGTTCTGCATGGACTCTCATCATTTTCAGATACCATCTAGAATCATAAGAAATGCATGTTCCATAATTGATCGCAGTGTGTTCTGGAAAATGCTAGGAAAATGTTGTGAAATGCTGTCTTTAGAATAAGGTTAAGTTAATAAATAAAATTTCTTAACTATCGTAATGCTAAATATGTAATTTATTACAAAATGCCCTCTGGTGGGGAAATCTTGAACAACTTTTATTTACATTTTTTTTTATCTTAAACAAATTTCCATCTCTTTATTAGGTCTTTCACCAAATTTCAAAACTTAATGAACAATAGTTTTGTCTGTAGACAATTTTAAAGTAGGGTCGTTTAATTATGGACACCCTGTATATTATAAAGAACAAACGTGTCGGTGTGTAACGCTGACATCCCTTTGACTGTGGCAATTGCAGACGATTCAAACTTTTATTAACTTTTATAGAAATTATCTCAAATTGTTTGATAACTGTACCGCAATTTACGTAGTTCTTATTGTTTTTAAAATAGTTTTTAATCCTGAAATTTTTTTCTTCAAGTCATCTCTATCGCATGTAGACGATTGCGAAAAATAAATGCTTTTGCACTTAAATTGATATAAATAACTCATCAATTGATAATAGATCATATTCCATAACGAAATTAAAACATTCATCCATAAATATACAGTGGCTCCCAAAAGTGTTCGTACACTTACGAATTTCAATGAAATAGTTCTCTGTCCATTAATTAAAATTAATATTTCAAAATGAGTATTTAATAATAAGATCTAAAACTTATTCTTAACAAAATTACATAAAATATTTTAAAAACATAGTAAAACTTTAATTTGAAGAAATAAATAATAATAAAATAACAAAAGTTACCTCACAAAAGTCTTCATACACTTTTAAAAAATCTCTATATATTAGTAAATATTGTAATATTTCGTTTAATTAGTTCTTAGTAGGATATTCTTTAGCATCCACAAGAACTTTTAAACATCTGGGAATTGATTTCAGAAGTTTTTTTTTTCTAATTTCTGCATCAATGTTCACCCATTGTCGATCATTACTGTTTTTAGTTTGTTTTTCTTTTTAATGTCGTTTCTTTGTACTCTATTCTCCAGTTCTTTCCAAATACATCCTATAGGGTTTAAATCCGGCGATTGAAGAGGTGTTTTCCGAAGTTGTGGACAATTATAGATACACCAGAGGCGAACGTTCAGAGCTGTGTGCTTAGGATTGTTTATCTTGACAAAAAGCAAAGTTGTTTTCCAATATCCAAATTTTGGGCTGATAATTTTAAATTGTCTTTTAAAATATTTAAATAAAGAGCATGATTCATTATGCCACCAATAAATACCAAATTACATAGTCCTGCTGTTGCCATTCACCCCCACACATGGTCACCTCCACCACCATGCTTAGTTCCAACTAAGTTTTTGGGATTAAGTTCTTCATTTTATCTTCTCCACATAATTATACGTCCATCGGAACTAAAAATGTTAAATTAGCTTTAATCAACAAATAAGACATTATCCCAATATGATTCGGGTTTATTTATCATTGATTTTGCGAAGGAAAACCTAAGCTTTCTGTTTTTCGCACTAAGAAAAAAATTTCTACGGGCAAAACACCCACTAAATCCAGCTAATCTCAGCACTCGTCGAACAGATTCAGGTGAAATTTAAGTAGAAAATGTTTTATTAAATTCTGTAGCAACTTTCATAGTACTTAATCGTAGATTTGTCACAATTTTTCTAATTATAAATGTAGAAATTTAATGCACACTTATTTTAACGAATAAGTGTACACTGTGGTCGGTGTCTAGAAGTAAAGTCCAGGCCGATTCTTGATGGAATCTTAAACTTTAATGCTCTTGATTATGTGGGTGAAGTATTTACAGATGGGGTATTTACATTTAGATTAAACATGATAACTATAACTGGCCGGCGACATTCCGCCTTGACCCGGTATTCGGTCGAACAGCGACGTTTCAACACGTCTGCTCTCACGAGCAACCAACAGTCAACTCTATCTTTTCACAATAGTTTCTGTAAGTTCAGCAGTTTTTTTCGTTGACTCAGAGGTTGGGGTGGATCATCCCGAGCCTCATCTAAGAATGTGCTAGGCTTTGCAGTACAGAGTTCAAACTCTGTCACCACAATTCGGCCTACCTGACAGGGCTGGGTCCTCCCATTCATCCATCTACTCTATATGCCAGACTGGTACTGGACTAATTTTTCCAGAACGTATATTATACACACAAAAAAATTCACAAAAAATATATAAAACAAAATAATAACAAAATCAGTCACTAAATACCGCTTTTTAAAAGTTTTCAGTCCTTGACCAATATTTTTAGAGTTAGAAAAATAATAAAGTTTTTCTGCTTGTCACTTAGAAGCAGTTCTTTGCACAGTTTATTCATAATAGTAAAAAAAAAAAATATCAATAACACACAGTTTAAAAAAATGTATATAAAAAAAAAACACAAAAATCACTTAAAGCTCAAATATTTCGTCTTAGACAGTAGAAGTCCAAGGCTTCATGTGATCTGCAGCTGTTGAGGTCGTATTTGGTGTGACGTGAATATTAGAATATTCACGAATAGTTTTGATCGTATTTCCGAATTAGTTTGTTGAAAAAATTCTTCTTTTAAAACAATGGAGACAATAACCCTACACTTAGTTCTTTTAGGTCATTTTAAAAGGAGAAAAGTCAAAACGATCTTACTTGAAACAAGCAGTGTTGATTAAGAGACAGGAACTACACTTTCTTGAGATTAAATCAATCTTTATTTAAGTATATTTTTAGATGAAGATGAATAATTTTCCCCTTTGATCACCCATAAATGGTTCTTGAAAATACCAGCACTTAGATTAAAAAAATTCTCGAGAGAATATCAAATATTTAACTGAAGAACAAAAACTTCGTTGATAAAAAATGACACAACTACAAACAGATATCGAC
This sequence comes from Maratus speciosus, assembly GCA_963932465.1. NCBI lineage: Eukaryota > Metazoa > Arthropoda > Arachnida > Araneae > Salticidae > Maratus > Maratus speciosus. Next base: position 484,443,879 of record OZ010790.1, on the reverse strand, counting down.
ATCGTTGTTTCGGCAATCCCGTCAGAACTTTAACTGCCTAAAAAAATTAAGGGACACAGTATATAAACATCGCTACGGGGCCCGCAAAAGTAATTAAGCGAGAGGTTTAAAACAATTGACCAAATTCAAAAGCCACCGGTATTCGGAAAACAAATGAGAAAGCGAAACCAAAAGTAACGCAATCTAATTCGTTCGTGAAACGAAACGTCACTCATTTGAAATCATAGCAAGCGCCCGTTTTCTACTGAGCATGTTCGCACTTACAGCCTCGGATGAAACACGGAGAGAAAAAAGGAAGGGAGGAATAATGAATGATGCGCATTTGCAGGCACTGGGGAAAAAGCCAACTTACAGGTCTACGCTAAGGTTGTCAGCAAGAGAGACGGGAGAAAAAAGAAAAGAAACAAACAGACAAAAAAAAGCACGGCCACGACACCGTCACAGATGCAGACCGGTGAATAGGTGAAAAAAAAAACGTGAGATTTCATCTCACAATACCCCCCAACGTCGAATAAAATTTTGATGTGCCAGACAGATGTAAAAAGGTGACCTTTTGCATCAGGATGGGAAAATCCAAATTTTGAAAGCCAATTAACAAGCCCTAAAAATAAAATGTGGTGATCAAAAAGGAAAAAGAGAAAGAAAAGGAATACATAAATGTTACATCAATGTAGTATATACAATATAAATATGTACATTTAGAATGAGTATTCCAATTATTTACATGTGGCATGCCATAAAAATAATTGTGCACATAGTATATCTTTAAAAAGATCTCATATGAAAAAAATATTAAACCACTCATATTTCACCAAAAAAAAGGCAAACAACTTTGCTGTCAAGAGATATCATGAAAAATGTATTATTCGAATAATATAAAATAACAGTTGCAACTATAATAAGTAAAATTGGTCGGCCAAGAGTATTATAGAATAACTTACATCTTCAGCTATTCAAGTTTTCATCAATCAAAGTATCTCATAAATCAAGAGTACTAGTATAATTTGTTCACTCATTGAAGATATTTATATAGCTACTCACTACCATTAACATATTAGTTAAAATGTATATCAAAATAATATCAACAACAGTAAACAACACGTATAACCTCTAAAATAAAAAAAGTCAACATCAATAAATTACTCTTCAACAAAAATATTTAACATAATTACTCAAAATTCATCAACCTAGGTATGTTACATATATATATATATATTGCTGTAAGAAAATAAAAAAAAGTGGAGATCTCCAAAAAAGAAAAAAAAATTAAAAATATACTATCAAAATCATTATACATTTCTATGTAATAAGCTTGATCATGTCAATTTATAAATGAGAAACATGGTACCAAAAAAATAAAAAGGAATAGACAGATAACCTGGAACAGATATTACCATCATGTTTTTGCTAAAATTAAATGAAATTTACTGGAACTTAGAATACTAGGTGAACAAACTATTGCCATAACATCATCACATTGTCAGGTGCAATTACTCATAAACCTAAAAATAAATACAAAAAAATTAGCTATTAATATTTATGAAAATACATATTTAAATGCAAATATTAATGTCTTTTTCGTAAATTATAGTTGTGGGGTAGAGGTGTAATTGGATGAGGACTTTGCAACACTAAGTGTTGTTGGCATTTCTGTACAGGTATTACTCTATTAATATTTATTGTAAAAGGCTTCTCCAGTTCATCTTCTAAAACCCTAACAGAAAGAAGCACATCTGAAATTACATTTATCACAACATAAGGACCAATGTTTCTTGTCTTAAATGCATCATTAGTTCTAATGTAAACGATATCACCACACTGGAACTTTCGTAGATGAGCACGTTTATGTTGACGTTGATTACGTAACTGTTGAGCCTCTTTCATGTTTCCATAAACTTTCTGGTACACATGTTTCATTGTTGACATATGCTGATAGTAATCGTACGGATATGATAACGCTTCCAGATCAGGATAATCGAAAAGATCAAAAATATTGGATATAGATCTGCCAAAATGCAGAAAAGATGGTGAGTATCCAGTTGAAGAATGTATTGTGTCGTTATATAGGCTTTTATGTATCATTAGGGACTGTTGAAAATTATATCCCTCCTGAGCTAATGTAGCAATTGATGACTTAATGCTGGTATTTATTCTCTCTGATGATCCTTGCGTTTGAGGATGCCCAGAGGATGAATGAACAATACTGATCTTGAGGCTCTCCGTAAAATTATCAAATACTTGTGAATTAAATTGAGGGCCCAGATCAGACATTAAAGAAGCCGGACGACCATAGGTGGTGATGTAATTGGTCAGGGATTTAACAACAGACTGAGCAGTAGCAATCTTGATCGGGTATAACTCTACATGTTTTGAGAAATGATCCAGGAATGTCAGCACATAAAATTTATTCGAAAAAGAGCCTAGGAAATCCATTGAGACGAGCTCACCAGGTTTAGAAGGGATGAACATCTCTTGTAATGGTGCTGCAGGTATTCTTCGTGGTTTATGTCTAACGCATAACTCACAGGACAGAACAAAATTTTTTGTATCTTTATAAATTCCTGACCAGTAAAATTTTTTGAGTAGTCTTCTATAAGTATTTCCAATACCGAAGTGAGGCATATGGCAAATATGCAAGATTTTTGACTTTAAAATATGAGGCACAATAATTTTAATATGTGGCGAATTTTCAGGTTGTAACAATTCACGTTTTATCATAAGTAAACCTGTATCAGGATGAATAAAATAATTTTTGAACTTAGGATTAGGTTTATCTGAAGTTATGGAGTCAATTATTTTCATTATTTTAGGATCCTTACGTTGTTCACAGAGGAATGTGGACTCAGAAATTTCCATTTTTGGGTCTTGAGATTGTTGGTTTTGATCATCTATGTGATGCAACTCAATAGTTGGTGACTTTGTAGTGACTGGAAGAATATTTTTATCTCTTATTAAAGCAGGGTTAGTGTTAAGATCTTGAGAATTATTTGTAAAATCTTCACGAAAGAAATAATCTGCTAACACATTACTCTCGCCTTTAAGATATTGAAAGGTGAAATCATAATTGTAAAGGTCAACCAACCATCCCGTAGTCAGATCAACTGGTGAACTAGTAGACTTATAATGTTCAATAGGTTTGCTGTCACTTAAAATCGTAAAATGTCTATTATACAGAAAAAAATTTAAATGCATTAATTGATTTCACAATTGCCATCAATTCTAGCTTCAGAGCAGGATATTTTCTTTCTGAAGGAGATAAAGATTTACTAAAATAACTCGCAGGTAGTAGATGACCATTTCGCTTTTGTAGAAGGACACCGGAAATAGCTATACCACTTGCATCCGTATTGAGGTAAAGTGGTTTGGACCAATCAGGCAAGCAGAGAAAAGGTTTTGAGAAAAAAATGTTTTGAACTTCTGTAAAAATTTTATTATGATCTGGCGTCCATGTAAAAGGAACCTTTGGAGAGGTAAGTTTAATTAGTGGATCCATAAGTTTAGAATATTTGGGAATAAGTCTGCGATAAAAACCACATAGACCAATAAATCTTTTTAAATGTTTCTTAGTTTTTGGAGCTGGAAAAGATGTAATTTTGGTTATATTAGAAGACACTGGTTGGATAGTATGATTCTGCAAATGAAAACCAAGGTAATCTATGGCTGTTTGATGAAATTTGCATTTAGCAGGAGACAAGGTAAGGTTATGTTTCTGTAAAATTGAAAACAAAACATCTAATTTGTGAATCATTTCTTGAAATGAATCACCAGCAACAATAATGTCATCCTGATATGCATAAACACCTTGTAATTTACTTTCTTCGATTATTGAATCAATTAACTTTGAAATGAAGAGGCTGCGGATCTGAGTCCAAACATTAAACGAGAAAAACTATAAGTACCCCATTCGGTAGTAAAAGAGAGTTTCTTGCGAAATTCTTCTGGGAGATTTATCTGATGATATGCAGATGGAAAATCTAATGTGGTGAAGTATTTAAATTTAGAAATATTGTTAATAATAGTATCAATTCTAGGTAATGGATAAGAAGAACTACGAATCATGGTATTAAGTAATCTTAGATCAAGTGCCATTCGAAATTTAGGTTTTTCATTTGGAGAGGATGCTTTCTTTTTAACCATAAGCATTGGACATGCCCATTCGGAAATACTTCTTTCAATAATTCCTGCATCAACTAACGTGTCCAATTGCTGTTTTGCCTCTTCTTGGATAGATTGTGGCACAGGGAAGGGCAGGGTCTTAACAGGAACATCTGAGATAAACTGGATATGAGGTATAACTCTGTCCGTTTGACCCAAAGATTTCAAGGAAGAAGAAAACACTGTATCATATTTAGTTAATAAATTTTGTAATTCTGTTTTCTGATATGGAAGTAGATAATTTAGGCTAAAATTACTAAGTTTAAACTCTGATTTTCTTAACCTTAAAATGTCAGTAGAAGCTTGAATTAAATTAATTTCATGGGGAGAACTAATATTTTGAGTATCAAAATCTTCTTGAATTTCATCTATCTCGTGAATTGTTCCCAAAACGGAATCTTTATTAATGTGAATGGGTTCTTCAGCATTATTAGTGATAGGAATATAAAAGTAACTACTGAGGTTTTTAGCATTTTTAGATTTCGAGCTAAGTTCTGCAGAAATTATGGATTGATATGCACAAGTTGGTAATTCATACTCCTTTGGTTCAAACAAAAATTGATCACAAGAATGAAAGGAAGACACTGCAGGTACATATACAGTACTGTCAGGTGGAATAACGACTTTCTTTCTTGAATAACAAGAATTATTTGAAGGAAGAGAACTACGTACTTTATTATTGGAATTAACAGACACTGATACATTTTTATTGGAAGATTCAGGTAGAGACCTCTTTTGAGTTAAAGTGTTGACTTGTAAATCCTGTGTTTGATCGACCTCTTGAGCAGAAACAGAGTCTAAGATGTCAAGTAGATTATTATTTATCTTAATTTGGCTATTATGTAGATCAATAACAACTCTATGAGATTTCAAAAAATAAAAGCCAAGGATACCAACAAACTTAGAATCTTCAGGAATATCAATGAGAAAAAAAGAATGTTTGTAGAAAAATTTCCCTATCTTAAATGACAAGTTTATACAACCAGAACAAATAACAGCAGAATTTACCGTGGTAATTTTTACATTTGAAGCAATTCTGCTATAATGTACATGCTGTTTTATACGTTGAAAATAATATTTTGATAATAGAGAAATGCTTGCACCTGAATCGAGAAGAAAATTTGCAGGATTCTTGTTAATAGTTAATTGAATAATTGGAAGGGTAGGTTGATTAACTTCCGCATGGAGAAGAAATTCGATGGACTCAACAAAGATTATGTCATTTTCAGATGAGGTTGTTTGTATAGCAGAGTTTGCAAAAAGTGGAATTTCTTTATTTGTTTGACTAGCAACTGATTTCACAAGTCTCTGTGATGAAATCGGATAGTTAATTTTAGTCAATGGAGACCGCGGTAATAATATCATTCTGGACTTGAAAAGGCGTAAAGTCACGACTTAAGGCAGAAAAATCATTAAAGGACGGAAGTTGAGTATTTATGTCTGGAGATAACTCTTGAAAACATTCAGGAGTTATGTTTGAATTATAGAATGTTCTTTCACATTGAAAAACGGGAACAGCATGGTCTTTAACAGAATTTACATTATTGAAAGAGACAGCTTGAGAGTTATACTGTGGAGAAAAATGACACAGAGGTGAAGCAGCTCCACACCCACTTCTCCCCAAATCGTGTCAGTACCTATGAGGATTTTTATTTGAGTAGTTCTGACGGGAGGTCGAAACTTTAGAGGAAGAATGTCGAGAGTCGGGTGAATGTGGTTTATCACCTGAGGAGTTGTGATGCCGTTTTTTAAAAGATGCTTGTTTTGATTTGGAAGTTAAATTTGATTTCAATTTGAAACATCTGTTTGCTGAATGTCCAGGTCTTGTGCACCACTGGCAAATAATTCGTTTATACGAATGTTTGAAATGATGACTGAGTCTTATGTTTCTGGAAGAATTGTGCCTGGACTCTGTATCGCAGGATGAGTTATCACCTGAAGTAGCTGAGTGAGGTTTGTTACACACCTCCGATGAGTCCACAGAATGACTATTATGAGACAGAGAATCATCAGGTTGTTCATGTAAGTTATGTAACATACTGTATGAAGGTGGGACCGAATTAGAAATTATTGGTGCTTGAACAGAATGAAGAATCTCTTGATATGAAGCAGCAGCTTCAATCATTTTGTCAAACGAATCTATGTGTTGTGTAAGAATGTGAACTTTTAAATTATTAGGGATGAGATCAGTGAATTTTGATTTTAGAATCTGTTCAATGGAGGGATCAGGCAACTGAGGAAAATGTTTACGAACAACATCATCTAACCTTGTAGTAAAATTCCGGATCGATTCTGAAGGTAGAAACTTTATACTATTGTATTTAAGAGCAATGGAGGTAGCTGACTCTGTCTTAAAATGTTTTCTAAAAATATCAAACAAGTCTTCAGGAGAAGTTGCCTTTTTACACGCATTAGAGGAAACATAAAATTTTAATGCCTGATCAGAGAGTTTAGACTTGAGGAAAATAAGTGCCTGTTCATTACTCCAGTTAGAATAAGAAATGGTCGCCTTAACTTGCTCAGCAAAAAAATCTAAAAGTTCGGGATCACCCGAAAAAGGTGTCACTATTATTCTTAGAGGTTTAATTTTTGACGTCATGATGAATAAATACAACAAAATTCAAAAATAAATGCAATAATTCAAACAAACAGCATTCAAATAAATTACTAATCTCAACAATATATAAATACATCACTAGTTCTAATAAATTGTGCCTTAATATTTGCCATATGCCCCTTCAAACAATGTAAAATTATAGGTCATTGTAAAAATATTTGCATACTAAGAACAAAAATATCTTCTATCACTTCATACAATCGAAAGAAAAATCATGCTCTGCAAAAAGAAAAGGAGATATTTCCTACCATTTACTTCTCAGAACAAAAAAAATCTCTTCAAAGTACATAAAAATGAGCAATTTGTTCCCCAAATACAAATATAAGTTCAACAAAATATTGAAATAAATATATTGAAATAAACTCATTCAAAAAGTAACAGCTTCAGACTAAAATATTAAAATATCACAGCATTATAACATATTAATTTTTTTTTAAATTAAATAAGTATTTCCGTTCTCTCTTATAATTGCAGGGTGCATTTTTCAAGAATTTCTCCAAAGTCGGCACCAAGAATTGTGACGTGAATATTAGAATATTCACGAATATTTTTGATCGTATTTTCGAATTAGTTTGTTGTAAAAATTCTTCTTTTAAAACAATGGAGACAATAACCCTACACTTAGTTCTTTTAGGTCATTTTAAAAGGAGAAAAGTCAAAACGATCTTACTTGAAACAAGCAGTGTTGATTAAGAGACAGGAACTACACTTTCTTGAGATTAAATCAATCTTTATTTAAGTATATTTTTAGATGAAGATGAATAATTTTCCCCTTTGATCACCCGTAAATGGTTCTTGAAAATACCAGCACTTAGATTAAAAAAATTCTCGAGAGAATATCAAATATTTAACTGAAGAACAAAAACTTCGTTGATAAAAAATGACACAACTACAAACAGATATCGACATCGTTGTTTCGACAATCCCGTCAGAACTTTAACTGCCTAAAAAAATTAAGGGACACAGTATATAAATATCGCTACGGGGCCCGCAAAAGTAATTAAGCGAGAGGTTTAAAACAATTGACCAAATTCAAAAGCCACCGGTATTCGGAAAACAAATGAGAAAGCGAAATAAAAAGTAACGCAATCTAATTCGTTCGTGAAACGAAACGTCACTCAATTGAAATCATAGCAAGCGCCCGTTTTCTACTGAGCATGCTCGCACTTACAGCCTCGGATGAAACACGGAGAGAAAAAAGGAAGGGGGGAATAACGAATGATGTGCATTTGCAGGCACTGGGGAAAAGCCAACTTACATGTCTACGCTAAGGTTGTCAGCGAGAGAGACGGGAGAAAAAAGAAAAGAAACAAACAAACAAAAAAAAGCACGGCCGCGACACCGTCACAGATGCAGACCGGTGAATAGGTGAAAAAAAACGTGAGATTTCATCTCACATTTGGATCCTCATGGTGTCCAACTTTACTCACGTTGTAGCGATCGTTTCTTTTTACCGCAGTAATCTCATAGGGACCAAGAAACTTATGCTTTAGTTTGGTACCTGTCCCAAACTGTGTTTTTTGAATGGCCACCAAATCACCGACTTTATATGTGTTGGCCTTTTTTCGCCTTTTGTTATACGTTTTCATGTTTTCCTGTTGTATTTTTAGTATGTTTTGCTTAGCTATTTCTCTATTCGAATTTCTTTCCGATATGAACGAATTTAATTCCTCATCCTCTAACAGTGTTTTGATTTGTAGATCAGTTTTCTGCCGCAGTTTGGTTCCTGTCAGTAATTCAAAAGGTGTAAATTTTGTACTCCTCGATACGGTACTATTCATGATACATTGCACGGGCGCGACAAATTTGTACCATTTAGTGGGGTCTTCTACACTAAGTTTTGCTAAAATTGGGATAAGAATTCTGTGCATTCTCTCTATTTGACCGTTTCCTCTAGGTATCCCTGTTGTTATGGGAATATGCTCTATGTTCTCTTCCTTACAATATTTCTCAAAATCAGTAGAGGTAAATGCTGGTCCTTTATCGGTAATGATTCGCGATGGATTTCCGAAAATATCATGTTGACGGGTCAACTTATCGATGACTTCTTTAGCGGCTGTAGTTTTAACGGGGTATAGCCAAACAAATTTAGTAAATGCGTCCACAACAGTAAAAATATGATTGTAATTTTTATTTGTAGAAGGCATGGGACCAATGTGATCTATGTGATAGGTCTCGAGGGGCATATTTAGTTTGGGGATCGGGTTTAATAGACCTTCTCCTTTTCCTTGCTTTTTATTGCAAAGTATACACTCTATGCAGTTGGCAATGACACTTTCAATTTGCTTTCTTAATTGGGGTATAAAATAATTTTCTTTTAAAATAATTTCAGTTTTAGCCACTGCGTAATGACCTTTGTTATGAACATCGCGCATTATTTCCTTTTGCATATTGGTAGGAATCATCAGAAATTCTCTATCATTTTCAAATTTGTATACGATGTCGTTTCTTATAAAATATTCTGAACTTTCATTTTTTTTCAATTAACTTTTTTATCGCTTGTACGTGTTCGTCTTCTTGTTGTGCATTCTTTATTTTTAATGTTAATTCATCTTGCGATCGGATAACTATTAGAACTGTATTTCTACTCAATGCGTCTACATGTTTCATTTGGGATCGTGATCGGTGGGCAATTTCATAATCAAATTCCTGTAAGAATAGAGCCCATCTGGCTACTTTTGGCGTAATGTCTTTTTTGTCCATTGTCTTTTGAAACGCAGAACAATCTGTCACAATTTTAAATTTCGTGCCTAATAAGTAGTTTCGGAATTTTTTAACCGATTCTATTACCGCGAGTGTTTCCAATTCGTAACTCGAGTATTTTGCTTGAGTAGGTGTAGTTTTACGGCTCATGTAATGAATAGGATGTAAGTTTTTGTTTTCATCTTCTTGTAGTAGGACACTACCAAAACCTATGGCGCTTGCATCGGTGTGCAATTCTAGTCTAGCGCCTCTTCGGAATGTATGCAATACTGGGGGGTTAACTAATTTTTCTTTAAGAGTCTCAAAGGCTTATTTTTCGAGGATTCCAAGTTTAAATGTATATCCCGCTTTTAATAAATCACTTAAAGGTCTCGCTATAGTTGCATAATGTGGGATGTATTTTCTGAAGTAAGAAGTTAAACCCAGAAAACTGTGTAATTGTTTAAGGGTGCGGGGTTCAGGAAAATTCTTTACTGCCAAAGTTTTGGCTTCCGAGGGCCTAGTAGTTCCGTTTTCGATAATATAGCCTAAAAATTCAATTTTCCGTTTAAGGAACTGGCATTTTGCAAAATTAAATTCAAGCCCGTAATCCGATGCAACTTCTAGGACGCGTTTCAGTTTTAAAAGCACTTCTTCTTCAGTCTTCGCAAGTAGTATGACATCGTCTAAGTAAATTAATATTACTTTTTCTTTAATTAACTGTTTAAAAACAGCTTGAATATATCTCTGAAAATTCTGCGGGCCAATCGATAATCCGAATGGAAGCTTTAAATATTCGCACTGGGAGTTATGCGTGACAAATGCTGTATATTTCCTACTCTCCTCTGCTACGTCTATATGAAAAAAACCATTTTTTAAATCCAATGTAGTGAAAACCTTCGCTTCCTCAATGTTATCTAAAACGTCCTCTATTCTTGGCAAAGGAAAATTATCTCTAATTATTTTTTTATTAAGGGGTCTATAGTCAACACACAATCTCCAGGAATTATCTTTCTTTTTCGCTAACACTATAGGCGATGCATAATTAGAATTACTCTCCGTTATAATTCCCATTTCCAACCATTCTTGTATTTGTTTGTCTACAAGTTCCTGTTCTGGATATGCTAATCTACGCGGTCGTTGCGCAATCGGAATATCATCAGTTAATACTATATTTACTTTTAACTCCGTGTCCTTAACCTTGTTTGGCTTATAATTAGTGATAAATTCCGTTAACTCTTTCTTAATAGTGTTGTTTGCAATATGGTTTAGCTCAGCTTCCTGAAAATTAATAGAATTAGCTGTCCCAGCTAAATAAATATCTGAGGTTTTCGCTGAGTCTAACTGTGGAACGGAACACTGTTCACTTTCCAACAAACAATTTTTATCAGAGCTTAATTGCATGTTTATTTTTTCACTAAAGTTGCAAGCTGTTTCATTTTGACTAGTTTGTTCCTTTATCACCAATTCAGCTGTCGCAATCATTTTTCCTATCATGGGATTGTTTTGCCTTTTTGACCGCAACATCGCATGAAATCTGGGTGTGACATAGATGACGCGTCTGGTTTTTGTCATGATTGTTTCTTGCGGGAAAGCAGTGACGTAATTCACCCTAACTTCCTTCAACTTTCGTTTCCCTGTAATTTGCAATCCTTTTTCTGACATATTGAATTTTACCTGTTTCAAAAAGTTATTTCCTAAAATTATAGAATGGCTCAAATTTTTTACGACGTATAAATCTACATTCACTGTGTAACCATCAATTTCAATTTTTACGGTCATAAATCCTATGGGTGTAATTTGACTACCACCAATACCTGATAAAACCAAATCATTTTCATGCAATTTAGGGCATCCCAGGGTTGTATAAGTATCGTTGCTACACATATTGACGTCACTTCCTGTATCTATTAAAGCATTTATATTTTTCCCTAAAATCCCCACGCTTTTTATTATTTTATCAACCGGACTTGAGTAATTGCTTACGGCAGCATTTGCATTTTTAGGAGAATTATTTGTACACTGGTCAGACCTATGGCCAGGAATTTGACACCTCCAGCAGACCGGACTTTCTTTTTTTCGGGGGCAATCCCTAAAACGGTGGGAAAGGTCATTGCAATTGAAACAACGGATTTTTGTATTTAAATTCTTTTGGGGGGTAGGTGTGCAGTTTTTCCCATATGGTACGCAACTAATGTCATTTCGATGGAACGCTCTATTATTTTCGCTACCTTGACGTTTTCTAAATTCCGTGTTTGGGGGTTTAATTTCAGTTTTCCGTAAGTTAATTCTGGCGGTTTCAAAATCATCCAATTTATTGGTCAAATCTTCTACACTTGTAATTTTTGGCAATTCGTCACAAAAGTGGTCCTTCATTTCTAGGGACAATTTTCGCCTAATCTGGTCAATGATTAAAATATTTTTTAACTCTTCGAACGTTGTTATGTGTAATCCCGACAACCATTCATTCAGAAAATTTGCGATTTCAAATAAGAAATCTTTCCATGACGCTGAATTTTGTTTTCTATGTAAAAAGGATTTTTGCCTGAATTGCTCTGGTGTAAGTTTAAAACGTCTTAAAAGTATTTTCTTTACACAGTCGTAATCATTGGATAGTTCTTCACTTTCACGATTTACTAAACTGACAATATCGAGCGGTAACAGTGCCAACAGATATGTAACCCATTCATCTTTTTCTATCCCAAGACGCTTTGCTTGCTTTCGAAAAGGGTTAAGTAAATGCTAATTTCTTCCTCCTTATTATATCTATTTAACAATTTTAGAACATCGGAACACTTTCCGGCGATTGTAGATATTGAATTATGCAATTGGGTATTTTGTGTCTTTTCCAATTGTAATTTTCTTAACTCAAAATCGCGACTTTCGATTTCTTTTTGTTGCAACAATTTCTCTTTCTCTTCCCTCTCGCTTATAATCCCCGCTAGCAAATTTTTTAGTAAATCCTCATTATACCCTTCGAATTTTAAAATTAAATCAGTCAGTTGACTTTTATTAGCACCATCTGGAGGACTTAAACCTAACTCGATTACCGCAGTAACCAGATCGATCTTTTTAGACCTTATTAAGTGTGCCATAATTATATTTAACCAATTAACACATAAATAAAATATCTTAATATAAATCAATAATATATAAGCACCCGATATATCAAATATATCTATATATATATAATAATATTAAGTTTTCTAAAACAGACTTACTTTGTGCCAGATATTTCCACAAAAAAATAAATATATATATTTTCTTCACAATGTAACAATACAAAAAAAAATAATTATTTAACACCTGTTTTATAAAAACTTGCTTCACTCTAAATATTCTCACAAAATATATATTCCTTTCTTTTCACATAAAAAAATAACAAGATAAAAAAATGATATCGTTAAAACACTTTTCTCTGAAAGAAGCAAAAAATAATCATGTATTAGGAATCTAAGATCATGTATATCATTAGGAAGCAAAAAAAAAAAACCTCCCTATATTTCCTCTTCGCAGACACGTCTAAGCAAGTGCCTTATTTCTTTTATTATAAAAAGTGCAGAACAAAAAAAAATCCACTTCTGCATAAATTACTAAATATTCTTTTTCTTCTGGCGTACACAACAGAAACTTACTGTACATTTTTTATTAACACAATTCAAGCACTCATGGGGAAAAATAAAAAAAAAACACGTCCCCATTTTTTTCACAAAAAAAGAAGCTGAAATTGGGTCAACGTATATTTCTTCTCGCAGAGACTCGAAAATTTTGTCACCCTTTTTTATCAGCACTCAGGATTCACGATGATCACAAATGATTCATCTCACAGAACACGCTCACTTCTATCCTTCGATGAAATAAATACCCAGTTGAAAATCCGACTTTCTTCCTTCATTAACGGACTTTATCGACGCACAAGACAGAAACGCCTTTTTATCTTTCCTTCTGCATGAGAAGTTTCCCCTTTTTTTTCTCTTTCCAGCAATTCACGGAACATTCGATGAAAGCGACTTTTTTTCTTTTCTTTTTCAGAGAATTTCTTTAGGACATCAGAAAATTTTTCGTACACGTTAAATCCACACATCCACACTTTGCATGTAAATATCTCGGTCGACAGTCCTCAATCTGTAGAAATTTAATGCACACTTATTTTAACGAATAAGTGTACACTGTGGTCGGTGTCCAGAAGTAAAGTCCTGGCCGATTCTTAATGGAATCTTAAACTTTAATGCTCTTGATTATGTGGGTGAAGTATTTACAGATGGGGTATTTACATTTAGATTAAACATGATAACTATTACTGGCCGGCGACATTCCGCCTTGATCCGGTATTCGGTCGAACAGCGACGTTTCAACACGTCTGCTCTCACGAGCAACCAACAGTCAACTCTATCTTTTCACAATAGTTTCTGTAAGTTCAGCAGTTTTTTTCGTTGACTCAGAGGTTGGGGTGGATCATCCCGAGCCTCATCTAAGAATGTGCTAGGCTTTGCAGTACAGAGTTCAAACTCTGTCACCACATAAATATTTGATCACTTTGCGTAAACTTTGACGGACGACCTTTTCTTATCTTGTTTCCGATCCAATTTTCTTCTTTAAAGCGTTTTATCATATACTGCATCATAGAATGGGATAAATTAACTAATTTAGAAATACAGTAGACTCTTGATTAACCGGGATCGGATTATCCGGGTAGCGGATTAACCGGGACGGTAAAAGTCTCTCAGTTTTGAATGCAATTTATTATGTTGATGCTGCATTGAAATTAGCAAAATGTACCATTTTTAAGAAATCATGGAGGGCAATTTTATCGGATGAAGAAAATTAAATGAAATTCCTACAGAAGACGACGATAGACTGATTTGTAGAGTAAAATCTCAGAAGATTTGAGAAAGTTAAACTGCTCTGATAATGTGGATGAACAAGCAGTTAAACAATAGATTAACGAAGATTCGAAATAGAAATATTACCAAGTTTTAAGTGACGATGATATTGTGTCGCGTGTCGCTTGTGGTTCAGAAGAAAGAAGGAATTTTAAAGAATGCCCTGAAAGGGATGAAGAAAATCTTGTAACTCATCAAAAATTAAATCACGGTGATGAATTAGTACACACTGAGGCATTACTTAATCACTCGGAGCACGAAGATAAAAGCACACATGCTGAAAAAATGATGTTGCGAAATTTGCTTTGAGTAAATGAAAAACGAAAACAGACTTCTATCTTTTCAATTTTCACAAAAAAGTGAGGTAAACTACATTTCTAATTTTTTTATATTGTACTAATTATAAATCTAAATAACATTAAAATTTATGTTCATTCTATTTCTTTTGTATAAATAAAATTATTAATGTTCTATTGTATAATAATTTGACATTTTCTATCCTTTTTTCAAAAGTTTTCATCAAAATTTGCACAAATTCGATTATTCGGGAAGAAGCATTTCCCAACCACACGGTTAATCGAGAGTCTACTGTATTCCGAACTTTACCACTACTAGGATGCCAGATAATCAATTTTTGAATGCTTTTAGTTGTTTCTTTACGACTACGAACCATTTTTAAATAATAAATTGAATATTAGGAAGAAAACAAGCAAAAATTAAAGCCAAACGATTTTTTAAATGTCACCACAACACAAAAATAAAAATAAAGCGATAGACGATAATTTGAATTAAGAATTTACCCGAAAATGTTTCTGTGTACGAAGAAATATGTGGCATGTTCTTTCTCTTCCTCCTTCCATTTTCATTTTTATATAAAAAGAAAATCAGCCAATATTTAAATATAAACGGTCAAGTGCGAGTATTACTCGCGCACAGAGGGTTCCGTAGAATAAATATATGAATTTGTAATGGTATTATAAAAAACCGTTGCTAAAAGAATACTAAGATTTTGTAAAAAAAACTATACAACGTAGGGTTGGGTATAATTGTATATATTAGAAAAGTGTAAATGGGTATACCATGAAAGTTCAAAGAGATATGGAACCTAAATAATATCAAATATAGCTATTCGTATAATTCTTTTTTTTAATATTATCCTAATCTGTTTATGATGAACTTAATTCGGTACAGACAATAAAAGCAGCGCATAGTTAAACTGCACTTGGCATTTCATAAAACTAAATTCAGCGTAGTAATAACCTTTATTTCTACAGTGTAGCTAAAACAAAACCTTTGTTCAAAGTTTAAATTTGGCATTGTGCTAAGCACGCTTCGAAAGGAGGTCTCAAAGTTGTAACGCCGCCTTAGTCAGTGCCGCGTTTTTCTAGATAGGTGTTTAATTAACTTTTAAAGTCACTCGAGGCGTATTGAGAGATACACTCAAAATGCAAACATTCGCGAATCCCACGGTATTTATGCGATTCATTCTAATTAAACCTTTCGAGGGCGGTGCCCTTAAAAAAAGGACACCTAATTTTAATCCAAAACAGACAATCGGCAACAAGAATATTTAATTAAAATTTTCCTTTTATCATGTACGTGAAAATAAACAAGTTCGTATTTTCTAATAAATTCTTTTATAAATTCTGGTGTCAGTTCGTTATTTCATAAGTTTATAAATAGAATTACTCCGCGCCAGAAACGGTTAAGTGGTCGCAGGAGTCTTAAAACTTCAAAATTTAAGAAATTTTAATTTTTTTAGATGTTAAACTCCTATATTTTCTGAATATTTTGATATAATTGTTTCCTTAAAATTCCCGTTAGAACAGAAGTTATGGCTTTTAGAATTATACCCGCTCAATAACTGAAGCGGCGATTCCGAAACTTTGAAGTCATTTTTCTCCAAATGGTGTTTTTTGGGCATAACGCGCAGGATACCTCAAAAACTTCTGAATATTTTTTCATGAAATTGTCAAAACATATATTTCATGGTAGTCTGTATAAACTGAACCTAAAATTTCCTTTTTATTGTTCAAAGAAATATTTTTTTAGGTGATTTTACTGTTGATATTGTCAAAATTTTGTATTAGTTAAATCCAACATTGCATTAAAAATATAAAAATGCTTTAAATACAAATTTATTTAAGTTCAGGGAAATTATTACAATCTGAAGTATAAATAAGCACCAAAATTTTCATTCTAGTTGCAATATTTATTTTGTAATCCTGCGCGTAAACTGTTATGCCAATTTTTTGTTCAACTAATGTCTAACAGTTTCGAGCCCCCTATAAATACTAATTCTGTATCTTGCAATTTTTTAAATACATGAAATGAAAGAACATACTTATATCTTTCATCCCAATTAAAATTGTGTTTTAAAATCATATACATTTTAAGACATCAAATATTGAAAAGGGTCTTTTTTCATTTTTTTCCACTTTTTAGAGTCCTGAGACCCCTGACTGAGACTTAGTATGTTTTTAACAATTTGACGTTTATTGCTTTTATACTGTTATTGGACATTACATTACACATATATATCATTAAAAGTTGTTAACTAGGCATAGAGTATGCCGCCCCTGCCCTTATGTATGTCTAAACTGGCCTATCTTTAAGGGTTAATATCTCAGCTAATTACAGATGATTTTTTTCGAAAATCATTATCAACAATGCTTTTATACTTCTGCAACGATAGGTATATCCAGCGATGCTCAACAATTTTTCTGAATGCCCGTAAATCGAAATTTGTGTATAACAGAAAAATGCTAATTTCTCAAAAACTATGTGACCTAGGATAATCGCTATAATTTTCCGGTAAGGTTTATATTAACATCTACTACCTCTAATTTTTTCATAATTTTAGTTTCAGTAGTTTCGGAATTAGATAGGGGGGGAGGGGCATATTTTTGCGTTACATTTTCGACAATATTTTTTAAAATAGAATACCTAAAATTAAAAGAAATGTATTTTTGAGTTCAGCATTACGAAAGCTTTCACAGGATACCCCACATGATATACAAAGAAAATATATTTTTTTCAAGTAGCATAATTTGCCCCCCCCCCCCCCCCCCCCCTACATTTTTACTAAATATATTTATGAAGGTTTATTAATCTCAAAATATGTGGGTCAATGGTTTTCATTACTTCCCCGAATTTGAACTTTCCACGTTCCATAGTTTACGAGTAAAATGGATGTGACAGACGGACAGACGGACAGACACAGGAATGATCTTATAATGGTTCCGTTTTTACTTTTTAAGTACAAAACCCTAAAAATGTTGTATATTATTTAAATAACACAGAGATGATATTGAACAATATTGGATTTTGTATTCGAATTCAATTCCAGGGTACTTCTTTTTTGCTAAAAATTTTTTAAGTGTACGAACACTTTTGGGAGCCACTGTATAAAATAATAAAATATTTATTAAAACGCAAATTTAAGGCGTGTCATCCACTGAAATAATAATAATAATAATAATAATAATAATAATAATAATAATAATAATAATAATAATAACTGATGTAAGCGTTGATGTCGTCTTCGAATTCTCCATTAATTGGTTAACTCCTGACACGAGGCCTGAAAATATAACTTTTGATAAATTTCAAAACTTTATTTGAATGCATAAATGCTATTTTTCATATAAAATTAACTTTTGGCATTGTTCGAGGGAATTCTAAAAAAAAATATGTTAAGTGTAAAAAAAATTATCAGAGCTTTTGCTAAAATAAATACCAAAATAAAGAATAACATAAATGAATTTTTATGAAACCCAAAATGAAGAGATTTTTAAATGAACAAAATTTTTCACACAATACATTAAAAGACTATTATTTTCGTTACAGTTTCCTTCATGTTGAAAATTTTTATGTTTTATTTTTCTTTCTCTTTAAAAATCCCATTTAATCTTTGTTAACGAAACCGTGGCTTTAAATTAATGCAAATGTTTAATCTAAAAAAAAAAAAAAAAAAAAAAAAGCACCAACTTGCAGATGTAATTTCTCGAGGTCGTTTATCATTGCGGCTTAAGAACTAATATGGATTACTGTATAAAATGGAATTTTTTTTAGCTTTATTTATTTTTCAGAGGTATTTAGAAAATGAATATCTTTTATAATGCCTGTTATGAACAAAACGTAATTTATTTAGCCGTGAACACTTTTTATTATACCTATAAATAAAAGCGAAGGCCGAATTTAATTACTGTCTTTTGGATTTCAGAAATTGTGGATACTAAATAAAAATTCAGAATTGTGGATATGCAATGGAGCATAAATTTTCCGAACCAGTACGGACCGGTCCCAGTTCAGATAACTGCACAAATGAAAGCACACTGCGTTCTTAGTGCATCGTTATAGACCGGTAGCCGGCAGCACAGGCAATCACCTCATCGAGTTCACGGATTAGTCTATATCTTAGGATTAGTCAAATCTTGATTCGCATGTTAAAACGCAATCGGTCTGTCCAGTCATATCTTGGCGGAAAACGCCTGAAAACCCGATTTTAGCGGCCTGACTCGTAGGCTTACCATTGTGTTTTCCTGCTCCCAGACCTCCATGTTTTCATACCTTTTGGTGCAGGAAAACACAATGGTAAGCCTACGAGTCAGCCGCTAAAATCGAGTTTTCATGTGTTTTCCACCAAGATATGACTTGGCAGACCGATTGCGTTTTAATATGCGAATTTGGATTTAACTAATCCTAGAATTTCATCCGTGAACTCTATTAGGTAATTGTCTGTGCTGCCGGCTACCGGTCTAATTAGATGTGTCTATTTAAACTGCCAATTCAACTGGACTCACACAGTGAAGTCACAGTGTAGGAAATCACGAAGAAACAAATACGCATTTTAACCGTTCTATTCTTCGCATTAATGTCCACAAGATGTCTTTTCGTACTAAATCGATGATGCTCTACAACTTTGTAAATCATTTTTTTCCCTATCTCTTTCCGTTTTCCAGATAGGATTGCTAACTCCGCAGTTTTTCACCAGGTGGAGCCGTAGGCGATTTCATTCAGTAGCACATGACAACTTTACTATACCTAGACCCCACTTTTACGACTATAGCTCTTGCCGTTCAGAAATTATTGGGTGAGAACGGACTTTAGCGGGCACACTGTATACCAGTTGATCCGCGAGAGGCTTTCGTACTACAATCTTTGTGTTTATTTACTGGTACATTTTTGATTGATTTATACTTAAATGCAATTTGTTTTAATCAGGCAACTTACTTGAACGAAATATGGGTGTGCTATGTGAATAGTCCGTTTCAAAACCTTTCGTGTAATAACCCCATTCTTCGTTGTGTTATATGTGCACAGAAAAAGGGATGATGACATCAGAAATGATATGTAGGATGGTAAAGCGTGTTTTTGAGAGGTGTGCCAATTTAAAACGAAATAAAACACATAAAAATAATGTTAATGGCCATGCTATTGGTTTTATTAAATAAATAATTTTATGCCATTAAGGTTTTAGAAATGATTTCGGACATATGGGCGCCGCCAGCGGCTAGCTCGAATGAAGCGCGATCTGGAGGTGTAATTTTCGACTACTTTATGGAGAAGCTGGGGACGTATGTCAGCAATAACGCGGCGAATGTTGATTTCCAAGTGATCCAACGTCTGTGGTTTACCGGCGTAGATCAGCTACTTCACATATTCCCACAGAAAATAATCCATTAATGCGAGATCACATGACCTTGGAGGCCAGTTCACAGGTCCATTGCGCGAAATTATGCACTCACCGAATGCCTCCCGCAATAAACTGATGGTGTTTTGCACAATTTCCAAGCGTTGTTCTGACGTAAGTCTCTTCATGGTAAAATGGAAAAGCATACTGAGCACAAATCTTCCGTCATCTGTCAAATTGACTGTGACTAGAAACAGTGTTGCCAATTTCGAAACCACACCTCTAAAAAAACACCCTTTGCTTAACCTAAAAGTTTAATGAAAATTTAGTATGCAAAGTCAGATGTCGGCTGAAAATCCTATAAAATGATACCTCATTCGTCGTCGTACACTACATATTACTTAACTTCAGCATACGATGCCAGATGTCGACAAACATTCTCTCCAATGATACCTCATTCCTCATTGAACGCTACACATTAGTTAAATATAGTATGAGATGTCAAATGTCGATAAAAAAACCTATTCAATGGTACCTCATTTATCGTTGTACGCTACATATTAGTAAAATTGTGTATGCAATGTCAGATGTCGACAAGAAAATCCTATCCAATGATACCTCATTCATCGTTATAGGCTACATATTAGTTGAGAAAAAGAGATGTTGACAACAGAAATAACACTAGACAACAAATTTGAACTTTTGCTTTGCCAGTTTCAGCAACCATCACTTCAGCAACTTGTATGAACCATTAAAATTATGGTTGGAATCCCAAGTATGCTTGATACTATAAGATGTAGAAATATCTTAGTTATTTACATAACGAGAGTGTTCTTTAAGGGGACCAGGGAAGCCCTATCTCGCCATGTTTAATTCACTATCTTTATGTACCTTTTTCTCAGAAATGGTGAAAGACAGAGGTCTAGATTTGTTAGAGTGGTTAGAATAACATGCTTTACGTATTTTAACAGACCATTTTCTTTCTAAGCAAAACTCAAAATTAATTATTAATTATTTATTGAAAGTCATTTTTAAATTAGCATTTTTGGTAAGATTTCACTGCCTAAAATAAATAATTCTCAACAAATCATTAAATCCCCGTGTTAAAGTATACAGTATAACATAATATAAGTATTAAAAAAAATCTGATCTCTTAAGTTTAATAGATATTGAAAAAAAGGAACATAAACATGAAAAATCCAAGTTTTGAGAAAAAGTCAATGAAAGATTTAAATGGCCATTAAGCTGTGAAGTACTCTTAAAAAGAATGAATAATTTCAACACTTATTTTTTTATTTATAAACATGTGTGACACATGGTTGGAAAGATAAATGTTTAAAATATTTAATGGTATAAAAAAGTAAAAATCGATTTTTTGGTTGAATTTTGCTTTCCGGGTCCCCTTAAAGCGGATTTCGAGATTTCTGTCAGTTTGACCAATATAAGATAAATGACAACCGTAATATTAATATTAATAATAATTACTTAGATTAATTTTATATTGTTAAAATTCGATGAATTTTGAAAATTTAGAAAATTACATGGTTTAACAAATTTATAATGGATATAAAAAAAAAAAAAAATATGTTATGTAGTATTTAACGGCGGAAAAACAAAAACTAAGGTCAGATTTTTTAATTTCAGACAAAGGTACATTATAAATAGTATAGAGCTTCATTTAGTTATTTTTATCATTAGCACAGCAAAATGTGCATTATTTTATTCAGTCAAAACTAATAACCCTCTTTTTATTCATCGGATAAAAATGAAGGTGGGGATTGTCAAAGATTCAGTAATTTACTTTATGAGAAACCAATATTTAATTGTCCAGGAAAAAAAAAAGACGTGAGTGCGCTTATGGGCACTTCAATTATTATATTAAAATTTCGCACTTCAAATATGAGTAGCTATGGCATTTATCATTCTAATTATTTCTGAAATTAATTTACTGAGAATTCAATTTTTTTTAATAGTAAATTACATTTCCCTTAATGACGCTCCTTTTTACTTTTTAGAACAAAGAAAGACAAATCTCGAGTGACCGCCATGACATCTTCGCTTATCAGCCCTAAGGTTTCTTTGAAGTCGGATAAGATATTAATAACTACATTAAGCTAATGATATTCGATGAGTGGCCGAATTAATGTCGTGACAAATATTAAAAGAAGTTCTTTACGACAGTCATGCCATGATAATATGATGGGGAGAAGAAAAGAAAATTATTTAACCCGTGTAAAGAAAAACAGGATACGTACTAAATTAAAGATGAAGCAAATCGGTAGTAAGCGAAGGAGGAAAGAGGTTTTTCACGCACAGAATTTCTAATTCTCTTTTTTTTTTCAATGAAAAATTGGCAAATTTAGTATACTTTATTGTAATGTCTGTTTCTAATATTATATAAAATTTGTTATTTTTGGAATATTAAAGGAAAAAAATCCCTTCTGTTTTTAAAACTTTCTGATTGCATTTTTACTTTCTTCCATCTTTACAAGACGAAAGTACTGCAGTCGTGAAAATTTTAGACTTCCTGTTTTCCACACATTTATACGTTTTATAAGGTCGTGAACACGATTTGGCTGTTTTTGGAAAACGTCTGTCTGTAAGTAGTCTGCGTGCTTGTCTGCATGTGACACAAACTTTGTGAGCGCTCTATCTCAAGAACTAATGCATGAAATTTCAATATACTTCATGTTATGTTAAGATTTTGACATAAATAGACGCTGATGAGATTTCGTGCCAACCGGCCAACGAGTGGCGCTGCTGTGCTGCATTTTCTTAAAGCTATATTTCAAATACTAATGCATGGAATTTGATCAAATTCCATATTATATTAGATCTTGACACAAATAGAACCTTATTCTGCTTGGGTGTATACCACAGAAAAGTTGTCGCTTCTATGTTCTGTTTTCATGATATCCGCGATAGCAATATTTCAGGAACGAATAATAGACTGTCATTTAATTTTTTTGCAAAAGATTTTATTTATATAGAAAACAGTTTTGTAACGGCCACAGCATCTATATATATTACGCTATCGTATGTGGCACCGAAATCGCAATTATTTGTTAATCGTTTAACGGCAACGCCCGAATAAAACGCTTCTCATTGGTTATTGTGTGAAAGTCCTTTGGCAGGATTTAGGCGGAGACAAATCCTGTTTATTTACGTTCCCCAAATGCCCGTAAAAGATCTCGACGAATGCTTGAAAGTGAAGAAGAAGCCGCATTAAGAACAGAAAATCGAAATAGATTTGATCGAGAGCGCCGTGAATCACAGAGCATAAGCGATCGCTAAAATAGTCTTAATAACCGTCGCATGGTCGAATGCGCTGCTTCTGAAATCCAAATTACTGATTTAAACATTCCGGAGCATAACTGTGGGGAGCATAAACATCTATTTTGTTATGCTAATGAAACCAACGCGAAAAAAAAAAAAAAAAAAAAAAAAGGAAAGAAAAGATTTTAGCTCCGATACGGAACCTTCATTTACTAAGTTGTTCATAGTATTTGTGGCGTAGACGTTTAACGCCTTAGTTTTCTGTAGAAACGTACACTGGTTCGAAACTCGATAGGACTAAGTTGAAATTTGAGTTAGTATATTTTTGCTATTTTAAGGATTTCATTCTTCTTTTAAGGATATCTAAAGTGAAAAAAGTGGCAATAAGTAAATAAATACATACAATAAATATTGTTAATTTTAAAACAATTGAATTATTAAAAGAAAAAAATACTGCAAATAAATGAATCGAATTATGAAAAAAAAATACTAAATTTTATAAATATTATTGTTCAACGCATTTAATTAAAAGAAATTTTGTATTTTTTAAAATTTTATTTTAAGGGTTTCTAATTATTTTTAATTGTAAATCAATTGAATTATTTGAGAAAAAAATTGCACATAAATTAATCGAATAATAATAATGATGATAACACTACATGTTACATTGTCCAATCGATTTAATTAAAAAAAAATTGTTATACATTTATTTTTTCCAATTTTAAGATTTTTTTTTTATCGATACCAATAAAAACATTTCTTTCACTTATAAAAACCCTCGTTAATGGCGCAAAAAAAAAAAAAAAAAAAAAAAAAAAAAACTGTCTAAAGATATAAAATAATAATACAAACTTAACCGCACAAAGGGTTCTGTCCGTTCCGGTAATAATTCCAATACAGGTCCCCCAGCAGAAGTAGGATATAATAAAACCTGCTTAGACGGAAACACAACGACCAGTGATAAATTCCGTTTTATGCAGACTCTTTAAATTGAACAAAGCATCGTTCCTTTTTTTATGGGTGGGGGGGGGGGGGAGCTGAAACCTGTTTTTTTTTTTCAGTTTATTGCACGACTCCGTTATAAACAAGCTTTACTCTATTAGAAAATAAATTTGCTGGATAGTATCCTTTTTTTTTAAAATCTATATAGTAGTATTTGCTTGCAAATTTATAAATTCTTTTTCAGTATTACAGTTTATGATGTATTTGTAATTACTTTTTCATCTACAGATTTTAAATAAAAATTTAAAACATTGAAATCATAATTAAATTTTAATTGAATTCACCAAATGATTTTGAATAAAGGAGTTTAAAGTGGGAGACAAATAAAAATTCAAAACGTTAACCACTGACTTTACACAACTTTCCAACTGAACAAGAGCCGGGTCCTGGTAATATGCACCGTCGCTACCCCCCACCCCCACCCCTCTGTACCGACCTGCGATACAAATTTCAGGCTTATTTAAGAATATTATTATGGGCCCGGGCAACGCCGGGCGGGGCAGCTAGTACTGTTTTAATATCGTATTCCTTACTTTTCCATAAGATGTCATGAAATTGAAAGTGAAATATGTTACATTTTATTGCAAGTAACATAATTACACTGAACAACAATGGTTTTTGCCACAGAAATTTAAAGCATACAGAATTATCAGGCTGGCTATTTTGTTTTATGTTATGATTACTGTCCAGTTTACTTTACAAAAATTTTGTGTTCGAGATTATACTAAAAAGTGACCGTGAAATTTTGTGCCCAATTTGCATATTTTTCATGTTATTCTAATAATTTTCACGTCCAAGTATTCCTGCGACATGGTACGTTAATATACAGGGTATCCCTAAACTCATGGTACGTACATACTCTAGGGGGTGATAGAACACATCAAGACGAGTAATAGTAAATAGGAAACTAAGGGTCCCAAACGTCTTCCGAAGGAGATAGGCGCCTTTAAAGTTTAGGGTCCAAAATTTCAAATGATTATAAAAAACGGAAAAATTGGTCGATTCTTTTGCGGTTTTCACTAAAACTATTCTTTATGTCAGTATTGTCTTCAAAATAAATTTTAAAGATAAAATTAAAAAAATACCGATAGAGGGCGCTTTAGACTTTGGAGTAACGAACAACTATTTTTTACCGTTATTTTTTGTATCTCATTACATGCTTTCAAAAGCTTAGACTTAAACTTAAATTTTGAGCTCAAAATCTGAATCGTTGGGAGTGGTTAAGTAGCGCAAACTGGTGTTCAGGAGTTAAAATTTCAAATGATTATAAAAAACGGAAAAATTGGTCGATTCGTTTGCGGTTTTCACTAAAACTATTCTTTAAGTCAGCATTGTCTTCAAAATAAATTTTAAAGATAAAGTTAAAAAAATACCGATATAGAGCGCTTTAGACTTTGGAGTAACGAACAACTATTTTTTACCGTTATTTTTTGTATCTCATTACATGCTTTCAAAAGTTTAGACTTAAATTTTGAGCTCAGAATCTGAATCGTTGGGAGTGGTTAAGTAGCGCAAACTAAATTGTGTCCATGCGTTGAAATTTGAACCCCCCTCCTGAACACAGTTCAGTATACGTTACTTAACCACTCCCAATGATTCAGATTTTGGGCTCAAAATTTAAGTTTAAGTCTAAACTTTTGAAAGCATGTAATGAGATACAAAAAATAAGGGTAAAAAATAGTTCTTCGTTACTCCAAAGTCTAAAGCGCCCTCTATCGGTATTTTTAAAACATTATCTTTAAAATTTATTTTCAAGACAATACTGACATAAAGAATAGTTTTAGTGAAAACCGCAAACGAATCGACCAATTTTTCCGTTTTTTTATAATCATTTGAAATTTTAACTCCTGAACACAGTTCAGTTTTCTCTACTTAACCACTCCCAACGATTCAGATTTTGAGCTCAATATTTAAATTTAAGTCTAAGCTTTTGAAAGCATGTAATGAGATACAAAAAATAACGGTAAAAAATAGTTGTTGGTTACTCCAAAGTCTAAAGCGGCCTCTATCGGCATTTTTTGAACTGTATCTTTAAAATTTATTTTCAAGAAAATACTGACATAAAGAATAGTTTTAGTGAAAACCGCAAAAGAATCGACCAATTTTACCGTTTTTTATAATCATTTGAAATTTTGGACCCTAAACTTTAAAGGCGCCTATCTCCTTCGGAATACGTTTGGGACCCTTGTTTTCCTGTTTACTATTACTCGTCTTGATGTGTTCTATCACCCCCTAGCGTATGTACCATGAGTTTAGGGACACCCTGTATAATATGTTTCTAAACCAATGTTTTGTCCTGACTTCAAATCTGGTATCAGTTTTCTTCTATCACGTCTAGTTTTTGAAGAAAAAAAAATTAAATTTTAAATTTTGGTTGAAAAAAATCAGAAAACGCTTTTATGATACTTTGTGATGTACTTCCGCTAGTTAGGATACATTCTACTACTTTTTCAATTGTTTTTCTATTATACCCATTGGTGATTATGTCCCTGATAGGAATCTAACAGCGTTCACCCTTTTGATAATGAGTTACACACCCCTAAAAAGCATTTTATTTCAAACTTATGCAAATACCACACAAAAGTAGAAATTCATTTTATTCAAGAACTAGACGTGATAGAAGGAAGCGAATTGCAGCTTTGAAATCAGCATAAAAGTCTAGTCTAGAAAAACATTTCATCAATTCTCTGGCAATAACTACTTTTAAGTTAAAAGTAATCAGGGGCGTCGCGATGGGGGGTTATGGAGGGAGCCTCCCCTCCAATATATGTGAACTTGGTAAATTTGAGCTTCGAGTCGGGAAATTCCAGATTTTTGAAAGACTTTTTTTTTTTTTTTTTTTTTTTTTTTTTTTTAATAATAAAAAAAAAAAAAAATAAGAATTTTTCTTGTTTTGCTGACTACCTTTCTAGTTCTGTAGCAATGAACTAGTTAAATCAAAAGAAATACAAAAAGCAGCCAAACTCAATTTATCTGTGTTTCTCTGTGCTACCAAAATATCATACATCTACCTACCA
The DNA here is from genome assembly GCA_963932465.1 of Maratus speciosus. NCBI lineage: Eukaryota > Metazoa > Arthropoda > Arachnida > Araneae > Salticidae > Maratus > Maratus speciosus. The sequence goes on along the minus strand of OZ010790.1, from coordinate 484,416,612 downwards.
GACCTGAATTTCTCTACTGTTGCCCATCAACAGTTCTCTAACCTATTTCCTCTAAAACTGTGTTCCTTTCTCAAAAATCTCAAAATATCATGAGGCTATTTTAATATGGAGTACGATTATGACTCGTAAACAATAGAAGACAAAATCTTTCATTAAATGAACCAATAATTATAAATTTTATTTTTTTGTTTCAATATTTTTCCTAGGATTTTTTTTTTTTTTCGTATAAGTATCGTTATTATTAGACACACATTGTACATATCATTTCAGTTGGAAAATAGAGCAATTTGTTTCAAGTTGCGAAATTTTTAAATTATAAGTTGAGAAATTTTTGAATTCCCCCCCCCTCCCCGAAAAAATATCCGTAGCTACGCCGCTGAAAGTAATGTAAACTTTTTACCATTGTAAAATATGCAAGTTAGGCTTAATAACCTGGCAGATAAATGCTAAGAATATGCAGTCTGCGACATTTATCAGATGTAAATGTCCAGTAGTTATTACATAAAACAAAAAGCCATCCTGACATTTATTGTACCTAAAATTTGCATAAAATGGAACAAAAAAGCTTGACTTGCATAAATTGAAGTATGAAAATATCTCAAAAACTAGACGTGCTGGAGAAAATGTAAAACTAGATTTGTAATCAACGCAAAAAACTGAATAAGAAACAACTAATTTCAGTTCTGTGGCAGAACCATTGTTGTTTAGTGTAATACATGTGGTGATGATGATGGTGCAATTCATTTTCTTTAATAAATCATTATCGTGTGTTAGTCAGTTTGAATTCTAAAGCCAATTTCAGGGCGTTAAAGCCAAACTGCACTCTTGTCAGAAATTGCCTCAGTTACCATCGTCTTTTCTGTTATGTTAAAAAAATGAAAAATAAAAAAATAAATAAAAATAAAATTTTCCTAATATCTGCAAAATTCCATATGATAAGGAGAATTTTATGAAAACGAAAATGGTGAGATTTCCAAATGAACAAAAGTTTTGCAGAAAACATTAAAAGAACATTTAGCTTAGAGTTTCCTTCATTTTGTAGTGTTTTAGGTTTCCTTTTTTCTCTTTAAAAATCCTATTTAATCTTTGTTAACGAAACTGTGGCTTTAAGTTAATGCAAATGTTTATTCTTTAAAGAATGACGTGAAAAAAAGTACCATTCAACGACATAATTTCTCGCGGTCGTTTATCATTAAAGCTTAAAAAGCTATCTAGATTACTGTTTCGAATGGATTTTTTTTGCTTTTTATTTCTTTTTCGGGGATATTTAGAAAATAGATTTCTTTCGTAATGCCTGTTATGAGTAAAATCTAAATTTACTTCGGTGAAAACAGGTTTTTGGTGTAAATATAGATGGAAGACAAAGGTATAATTTAATTTCCGTTTTTAGAATTTCATCAATTGCGTATATCGAATGCGTTCCAGATGACTTTTTGTATTGCATTTATCTAAACAGGTTTTTAACCCTTTTATATCCTTAATTTTGAATAAAAAAAATTCTTCATTTGAATAATTATTTACATTAATGTCTATGATATCTAGAACAACATATATTATAATAGTTTAATTTTTAGATAATTTTTTTTAATTAAAACTGACTTAAAATCAGCAATTAGAGCTCTTTTTGCGAAATATTTACAAGAATAATTAGATTAATTAACAAAAGATACTGTTATGGAAATCTTGCAATGCTTATAAGAATAGTGTAAATAAATGCATTGTGATCCCATCTATAACAGAAAAGTGTTTTGTAGTTGCAAGTTTTTCGTATAACATTTTTAATAGGATAAAAACTTCACTTAGGTAAAGGGTTGAAAAAATAACCACATTAAAAAAAAATATTTATACTTTGACTGTTTCACAGTGTTTTTTTAAATAGGATTGAGCAAATTATTTTGTATGAAAAGGGCTATCTACTTTTATAAAAAGACGAATTAAATAAATTTTACATTGAATTTTCTGTTATGGGAATATACACTCACAAGTTTACTCTCTACATACACTCATAAGTTAGGATATAAAGGGTTAAGAGGCATACTTGTCGATCCCTTTCCCAAATAATCACGAAATATATTTAGGCCTTTATCTGAAAGCAGGGCCAACTTGTTTAACTGAGCTTGGTAGAAATCACGTCCCTCCTCATTGAGTCAGTTCTCGGTAGCTGTTTTTACATCACTGTTTGAAGAAAACCCTGTTGCAGACAAGTGTTTCCTTAAACTTCGGGAACAGGAAATAGTCACTGGATGTCAAATCTTGGCTGGTTTTTTTTGTGGGAGGGACGGCACATTATATAGTATCTATATAAGAGAACCTATCAATTGGATGCGTTTGAAAGCAAAAATGAATTTAAAAATGAGTAAGAAAATAAGCAGTTTGGATTTGATAATACGATATTTTTTTCTGCAACTTCTATGTATTTTTAATTTGTTTTTGCTATAATTATTGGTCCTATCAAAAACTTGTCAGAATAAAAAATGTAGATAATATTAATAAGATATATAATAAATTTAATTGGATTTGATATTTTGCGAATTGAAGAAGTTATGGTTTTTTTTCTTTAATCCCCCTCTTTTTGTTTTTGTTTTTATTTATTTATTTTTCTTTGCGTTAAGAATTGTTCCTATCAAAAACTTGTGAGTGTAAAAGCTGTAGATAATATTAAGACAAATTATAATAAATTTAATTGAATTTGACATCTTGAGAATTGACGAAGTTATGAATTTTTTTCTCCCAAAAACCCTATTTTTTTCGCCCCTTGAGCCCATTTTTAGTTTTATGAAAAATCTGCCATACGTAAATTTTTGGCCCATTTTTAGAAGTAATAATAACTTTAAACTGTATTATAATTATTTAGTTATAGGTTTTTTTTTCGTTTTCACAAAACTCCTCCCTATGTCACCCCCTTGGTCCGATTTTGCCCATTAACGAATTTGACCGAGATTTTATGCCCTTGATTTTACGTATCAGTTTGGAAGAGATTTGTGCAGAATTATGGAAGTTATCGTGTCCATAAAAAAGTGATATCTATATATTTATATATATATATATATAAAGTTTTTTACTGGGGGTAGTTTTGAGTTCTAAGGGTCATGATCGGTGTAGAACTGCAAAAAGTTTTCCGAAATTCCAACATAGGGCAGATCCCAATAGGTAGTATTTCATACGAAATCTACCTAACATGCCAGAGCGTTTGCGTTGGACGACTTCAGTTTTCTAAAGTTTTGCCATTTCAACGCCTCTCCGAACTTATGAGTAGTAGATTTGGTGATTATGTGGAAAAGTGATCGACAAGTACCTAATATATTAAAACGAAAGACGATTTAAGTAAGACCACTTTAAGACCAATTTTGAGCCATATGCTCATGCGCGACCAGCTGAAGGGTCTTCCGATTCGCTGACGCTGAAAACGTGACCAGCTGTGAGCTCCAATGGGAGTTCAGTGACATTCCTGTCAATATACAGATATCGTCACGCGTATTCGCCGATTTCAATAATATGTATTTGCTGTCGTTATATTGTATTAACGGGTTTATAGTTTCTTTGGATTACACCTTATTAGGTATTTTGGTAGTCGCCCGATGGCGTGGTCAGTAAGCGGAGGCTTCTGTCACCCCGAGGGCCCGGGTTCGAGTCCCTGGGTAAGACATGGATGTAATTGTAAAATGTCCCTTTGTAGTTATATAAATATATGTAATGTAATGGAAATAAAAATTGTTGTGACTCTTTGTGGTTTCTATGTATAATAATAAGGATCATTCGAGACGACAGCCATTGTAGCTATAGGCCCCAAAGCAATCTCCACTTCGGTGGACTTCAAATGTCAAAAGGTATTTTGTTAATTTATTGTTTGTTTTTGTAAATCTGATTTACGATTCCATTTTTAACTTTTCTTTTGATTTACTTAGATTTAATGTGTCCTTTGTATTTTCCGCCGATTTAACCTAACCACGCTATCGTTATGTAGATATCACGAACCGTTCATTTTCTCTTAAAATATCTCTTAAGAGATATTTTAAGTTTTATGATATTTTTATGTTTTAATATCCAGAATCAGTAATTATTTTTACAGTACCTTATGGCTTCATAGTTGAAAATTTATCTGCTGAATAATACCTTCTTCTGAAAAGAGCAATAGAAATTTTTGAAAACTTTTGTTAACATATCGATTACGATAGAAATGTTTTAATATCCAGCAGTAATTATTTTGACAGTGTACCTTATAGCTTCAAAGTTTAAAATTTTTGTACTGAATAACACCTTTTTCTGAAAAGGGCAACACTTATCGATTACGATAGAAATGTTTTAATATCCAGCAGTAATGATTTTGACAGTGTATCTTATAGCTTCATAGTTTAAAATTTCTGTACTGAATAACACCTTTTTCTGAAAAGGGCAACACATATCGATTACGATAGAAATGTTTTAATATCCAGCAGTAATGATTTTGACAGTGTATCTTATAGCTTCATAGTTTAAAATTTCTCTACTGCATAACACCTTCTTCTGAAAAGGGTAGCAGAAATGATTTTCTAAAAACTTTTGTTTTGATTACCTATCGGATAACAAAAACTGAAATGATAATTTCAACAATTGAATCATTAATAAAAAATTATATGTTAAATTAAGCCTGAAAAACTTAATACTTGGAAAGGCTGAGACAAATATAAATTTTTAAAGCAGATATCTTACAATGAATGTTTAATCACAATGTTTTAACTAAAATAACTTTAAATATCAACAAATTTAAACAAAATGAAGTTCTTAATTTTGATTATTGATTTTTCGCGAAAAAAGGTACTAAAAAACTTAAAACTATTTAGCTAGAAAAGACTACAATATTTCTGTTGACAAATAAATGGATTTTTCAATGCTTACATTAAAGTAAATTTAAAATTCAATCTCAGAATTATAAATTAATTAAATTGTTTAATGTGGGATCCCCATAACTCAAAAAATATTTGAAAATAAGTTATCACCGTTTTTCCAAAGTTTGTTGACAGACGACTGCGATTTGTGTTAAAAACCACCAAAGTAACATTCTCTATGCCCTATCATATGATACATACCAATAGATTTCTAAACAGTTTCATCTTGAAAATCTGAAGACCATTAAGATTACTAAATCAAAAGAAAAGTTCATGATTAATTCCCAATAGGTCAGAGTGAATAAATTTCAAAATACGTAATATGTGTAATCCTATTTTAAAAAGCTTTTTCCATAAAGTAGAAATTCATTCACATACACTGACAATAAAATTATCAATGTTTTGGTTGGTGAGAAAACATTTAATGTATTTTATAAGCGCTGTCCAGCATGGAATGGAGCACAATTTAGTTGAGGGGCAAGATTTACAATACCATGCAGGATTTCACGAATCTTTCAAAAATAGGAAAATGCTGCATAATAAAAAATGCCGTGTGTTCCCCTCATTCAATTTTTATACAGACATGTGACTCTTCCTGATTTTTTTCCCCCCCGAGAAAGTGATTTTTTTTTTGTGCGATTTTGCAAAATTATTTTCTGAATTTCTTCAATTGATGGTAGAAAAATATTGTGAATTTTGCCAGTGAGTCACATATTGAAATGACAAGATTTCCTAATCAACCACAACTACCAATCGACAGATTTTGCGATTTTTTGCAACGACTGTTTGAAGAATTTCTGACAGTTTACCGATGAACTTCACAATATTTTAAAGTAACTGATTAAATAATTTTGACCTTTTTCCGATGATCAACTGACAATCTTCACGATTTTTTCTGAAAATTGAAGGAAGAATGTTGCAACATTTTCCCCCACAATTGATAAATTTTGCAGTACTTTTCTTTTTCTTCTACCGATTGGGTAATTTTTGTATTTTTTTTATGCGACAAATTTCATGTTTTTTCCCTCACAACCAACTGTCGATTTTTCTTTTTCCTCTGCGATTGATTGTTGAATTTTGTGATTTTTTTAAGCGATAGATGGACAAATTTTGTGGGATTTTTTTTCTTTTGCATGACCAACTGAAGAATTTCCTGTAACCGACTGGTGAATTTTTTAATTTTTTTTTTCCCTTCACAAGAGCGATTTAGAAATTTTTGTACATACATTTATAATCTACAGTAATCATAGACAAAATTCATGCATTAACAAGATTCCTGTTTGCTGAGGATTCTGTTTCCATTATTTTCTCTTTTGTTTTTTTCTCATTCCATTAAGGCAGAACTATATAATACAGATAATCCGACTTGAACCTGCAAAATCCATTTTACAGACATGTTATTTTTCCGCGGAATTGCGCTTTTTTGGCACTAAATTTTATTATCCCTTGGATCTATGCAAATATGCATTAAAATTTTTTGACATTTTTATGGGGGGGGGGGGGAGGGGGTAGAGTGAGGGATAACAGAAGAAATACAAGAAAAACGCGAGTACCAACCGTGCCAAATTGAACAAATTTCTTCAAAAGATCGCGGGAAAAATGCAATTTTTTTAAAAAATCGCAAAAAAAAAAGAAAAAAAAAAAGGCTGAACTTTCACAGCCTCACGGACTTTTCATATTCGCATTTATCCGCAACATTTTGAGGGAATTTGCATTTATTCTGCGATCCTTTGACAAAATTTGTGTAAAAGGGCCGCGGAAAAAACGCGATTAACGTTAAAGGATCGTGAAAGAAAGTGTGATTTTCTTTAAAGGATCGAGGGAAAAAATTATATTTCCATCAAAGGATCGCGGGAAGGAATAAGATTCCCGTCAAAGGATTGCGGAAAAAACGCAATTTTTGTTAAATTACGAAAAAGACACGACTTTTGTCAAAGGATCGTGTAAAATATACGAATTTCGTCGAAAGATTGTAGAAAAAACGCGAACTACGTCAAAGAATCGCGAAAAAAATGCGAATTTTATTTAAGCATCGCAGGAAAAACGCAATTTTTGTTAAAGGATCACGAAAAATACACGATTTTCGTCAAAGATGCAATTTTTTATCAAAGGATCGTGTAAAATATATGAATTTTGTCAAATATCGTGGAAAATATGCAAATTTCGTCGAAAGATTATGGAAAATATGCAAATTTTGTCGAAAGATCGTGGAATAAAACACAAATTTCGTCAAAGGATTGCAAAAAAAAAGTGATTTCGTCAAAGGATCGCAGAGTAAACGTGAATTTCATTAAAAGGACTGCAGAAAAAGTGCGATTTTCGTCAAATGGTAGCGGAAAAACACTAATTTTGTCAAAGGATCGCAGAATAAATGCAAATTTCCTCAACATGTTGCGGAAAAATGCGAATTTCATGAAAAGCCCGCGAGGCTGTGAAAGTTCAGCTTTTTTTTTTTTTTTTTTTTTGCTGAGCCTGTACCACGTCCGATTTTAAGTCAACACGACCCGAACCTGCAAAAATAATTTCCGAAATATGAAAAATATTGTCAATATTTTGTTTTTTATACACACAAAAACACATGTATCACATTTTTAATAGTTTATGTACACATACACATGTTACATGTGTTTAAATTGAGAGATGCCTGCTATTCAAAATTATATAGACGTTTAAATATATAAATTTTAGGAATTAAAAAGTGTTTGCTAAATAGAAATGTCTGCTTTTTGGGAGAAAAGCCATTATAGAGGTCTTATTGTACACAGATCTTTAATCTGAAAAAATACTTTGGATATCATTTGAAATTCGGTTCGACCCACTAGAGTCAAAACCCAAACCGAAACAATGAAAGTGAACCCGACCTGCAACAGAAAATCTACCATTCTTCCGACCCGAACTAAGAGTCGGCTCGGGTAAAAACAAGTAACCCGACCTGATGCAGGACTCTAATGCAGATATCTTTCAGTTAGTGTAGTAATTTTTTTTTTCATGCTTCCTCAATTAGTGTGTGAAGCACAAAACTTATTACACTATTTTTTTCCCAGCAAAATGGTGACCATTATTCAGCAATTGGTAAGTTTTCTATTAAATAAATTAACCAGTTTGTAGGTTTAAAGCAATTAAACTGTAATGCAAAAAATTTTAATCAAGTCGTGTATTTAAAAAAGTACTTTGTGATAAATAAGCTAACATAATTAAAGAATTGTTGTAATGCAGATTAAAAATTAAGAGACTTTGTACTATTTCTTGACTGATTGTTTATATTTTTAAAATTTATACATTAATATTCGAGTGCACTTATATGTGCACCAGTGTTTTTTTTTCTCCATTTGCAGAGTGCACGACACCTGGCCGAAACAGTACTCAGTACAATATTACTCGGAAATAAATTAAAAACATAATAAAATTAAGAAATATTTAAAAAAATATATATTTTAAATATTGCAATCAATAAATATAAAGACATTTGATTTGCATTGTGTAATAATAATAATAAAAAAAATTAGTGTATTTATGCATGTAAGCATTCGCTGTTTTCTGTGGTAAAAATCTGTATGCATGTATTTCAATGCAAATAACTTAAAAGTGCTTTTCCATAGATCAGCATGATACCGATATATATTGTACGGTACACTTTTGTCAGTATCTAACATTAGTGCACACAGAATGCATTTGTATGCACTACATGCTTTACCATCTACCGATTCTGATAAGGATTTTATGATCGTAGTATATATGAATGTATTTTATATGAAATGAGTACCAAATGATCACAGATTTACTGAAGTTATGTCAGTAAATAGTCAACAAAGTACACTGGCAAACTAGAGATTTATTTACTCTCGAGTGTTTTTAGCTATGTGGCCAGTTCACCGTGTAGCAATGTGTTGGGTGCATTCATTCGAGAACTTACAGTTTCAGACACTATCAAAAAGTAACAAAACACTGTATGTAGTGTACAAAGAAGAAAATTAATCTGCACTGTTTGTTTTTAAGCATTTTGCATATTACAGGTCATCTCTTTAATGATTGTTTATATTTTTAAAATTTATACTTTAATATGTGAGTGCACTTACGTTTGTACAAGTTTCTTTTTTTTAAATTCTGTATTTGCACAGTTCATGACACCTGGCCGAAACAGTACTCAGTGTTTTAACCCTCAGTATTTAACCCTCGGTATAAACAGTACAGTATTTTAACTCTCTGAGCGGTTTAGGCATATTTTTCAGTTTCTTAAAAACAACTTTAATCTGTTGTAGACAAAAATATTTTCAACAGAATTGTATTTCAAGATGTCTATCAAGTAAAGGGGTATGAAGTGTATTTTAGAAACAAACAGGGAAAGAAAATTTTAATTTAAATTATTTTTATAAGCATTTTTATGAAAATACTGGAACGCCCTCAAGATGCTCGTAGGGTTAAAAAATATATATTTATATATTGCAACCAATACAGATAAAGACGTTTGATTTATGTTGTGTAATTAAAAAAAATAGTGTATTTATATATTTATGCATGTAAGCATTCGCTGTTTTCTGTGGTAAAAATCTGTATGTATAGTCGGGGAAAAAAAAAAGTAAACACCCCCTACTAACTCCTCAACAAATTATCGTAGACGAATGTTACTAGTACCGAACAATTGGAAATAAAGTCTACTTTTAAATGATGTATATAAAATATTCTTAGGGGGTCATCTACATATTAAAACGAATCCAAACTTCATTTTTTTCAATGACAATACCCAATTTTAACAAGATATTTCAAATTTTCGGTTCAAACTATGCCTAGACACCAAATTTCAAGTCATTTGAATGATAAGTTTTTGAATTATAAACATTCAAAATTTAGTGCTTCTAATGTTAAATTACATTTTCATATTTTTATTTATATCTCCTGAAATTATGCTTCTAATGTGCTATTTTTTTGTAGCAATAATACTAATATAACCAAACATAAATACGCTGAATTTGCAATTTTTATAATTTTATGATATGAACTATGAATTATGAAATTAATATTCGAAAAAATTATGAATTGCAACCTACAATTTTTTTGATGGATTTAGATTTATTAAGTCCTGCTTTATGGAAAACCAAAATTTCACACTTTTCTTCCAAGAAGTTTTCAAATTATGCTTAAAAAACGGCAAAATGATGGTTTAAGGGGCCGTCTATGATGGAAGTTAGTAGATATTTTGAAACTTATTTTGCTGTACTGTAATCTAACAGGCTTCGTTGACTCCTTGAGTGGCGCTTAAGGTGCCTTGATCAAGAAAGAGGCTCTCTCGGTTAATAATCGAGTATGGAACTTCAATTTGGACACAGCCCTTAAAATACGCTGTTCTTAAAATAGTTAATTTTTCGGAAACTTATGGTACGAATTGCATAAAAATTCGTTTTTGGGCTAATTGAAGGGTGTAAAGTTCATTTATGATGGTAGAATTGTGTACTGCTATTGAAAAAAAAACAAAGTTATGGTTTGTTTTAATATGTAGATGGCCCCTTAGGAAATTTTATATACATCATTTAAAAGTAGACTTTATTTCCAATCGTTCGGTACCAGTAACTTTCTCCTACAATAATTTGTTGAGGAGTTAACAGGGGGTGTTTACTTTTTTTTTCCACGACTGTACTTCAATGCAAATAACTTAAAAGCACTTTTCCATCGATCAGCATAATACCGGTATATATTGTACAATATACTTTTGTCAGTATCTAACATTAGTGCACACAAAATGCATTTGTATGCACTACGTGCTTTATTATCTACCGATTCTGATAAGGATTTTATGATCGTAGTAGATATGAAGGTGTTTTATATGAAATTAGTACCAAATAATCACAGATTTATTGATGTTATGTCAGTAAATAACATTTTAAAGAGTTAAACTTTTTTGTTTGTTGCCGTCAAGTTTTGACGGGTTTCATCTAGTACTTCTTAAATCCCTTTTGCATTGTTAATAAATATCTATTTTATTGCCTTTGTAACCTTTTTTCTTGATTCATCCTCATAAATAAGTAAATAAATAAAAATAAATAATAGATCCTAGTCGAGTTCGCCTTACTATCTAAAAAGTTCCATATGATAAGGGGATTTTTATGAAAACCAAAATGGGGAGATTTCCAAATGAACAAAAGTTTTGCAGAATATATTAAAAGAACAATTTGCGTAGTGTTTCCTTCATTTTGAAGAGTTTTATTTTTTTTTTCGCTTTAAAAATCCTATTTAATCTTTGTTAACGAAACTGTGACTTTAAGTTGATGCTAATGTTTATTCTTTAAAGAATGGTGTGAAAAAAAGCACCATTCACCGACATAATTTCTCGAGGTCGTTTATAATTAAAGCTTAAAAAGCAATCTAGATTACTGTATCGAATGAAATTTTTTTTTGGCCTTTATTTCTTTTTCGGGGATATTTAGAAAATAAATTTGTATTGTAATGCCTGTTATTTATTAAAATCTAAATTTACTTAGGTGAAAGCAGGATTTTGGTGTAAATATAGATGAAAGACAAATGTATAATTTAACTTATGTTTTTAGAATGTCAGCAATTACGTATATAGAGTGCTTTCCAGAAGCTTTTTATGTTACCTTTATCTAAATTAGTTTTTAATCCGTTGTATTCCTAGATTTGAAAGTGGTATTCTAATTATCTACTAAGACTAAACTCTTGGTAATACTTTTTTCAATTCATAGAAATTTTCCTGGCAGCATTGTTACCAGGATTTTTCCGGTAATAGACGAATATCCGTTTCTTTTTTTCTCTAGGTAAAATATACGCCAATTGAAGGAAATGGGATAAAATAAAAGTTACTGACCTTGGGATCGAACCCGCTACCTTAGTGTTACGAGAGCAGTACTCTAACAGCTCGGTTACAGTTGTATAGTAGTAAAACAATTTGAAATGAATATGTTGGCTCAGATGAGTAAGGCTTGATTAATAAAAAGCTTTGAATTTTGAAGTTAATTTCGGGAAGATTTCGTCTTTAACGAGATTGTGACTGGGGTTTTAATACTTTAGTATTAAAATAGGATAAAAATATGAATTATAAATATTTTTATGTAGACTGCAAGATGTAAAATATGATTATTATACTTTTATGCAATATATATATACATATACATTTGTTTAGTAAAATTGATTCTTTTCATTCAATATTTTAATTAAAATATCTATAAATAAATATAGAAAAACTATATTTCAAGTTGAACGACAGATTCACCTTAATAAAATAAATGAGAAATATATAAATGAAAAACATCATATGAGTCCAATGTTTTAACATCTTCATTGTTTTTAAAAACGTTTTAACATTTGTATTTTAGCACCTATTAAGTAAAGATATATATAGTGAATTTGATATTCATATTTCTCATTTAAAATATCTATTTTAAATGTGTTCATTTAAAATAAATTTTAAATGCTAATATTTTTTTATAACTTTCAAAAATAAATTGTGAATAAATTTAAATAAATGAGAAAATAAATTGTTATTTATTTTTAAATTCGAAAACGTTTCTTTTCTTTATTGTTGGTTTAGTTTTTTTTTATTTATTTTTAAAATTAAATTAGAAATCTTAATTTACAGAATTTTTGGTTTTTTTTAAATGAATTCAGATTTTAGTATTAATAGAGCTAATACGCATGCGTGCTAAGAATGAACGGAATTTCTCCTCTTTTTCAGATTTTCTTGAAGAATTCACGGATAAAATATGTTTTCTAGGAGTACGGCAATTATTTGTTAAAAAGTGAGGAATAATTCAGTTTATATAGACGAGTTTTTCTGACAGTGTACACAGTAAATGAATAGTAATGTTTTCGGTGTAACTAACAAATGAAAAATGATGGCATGATTAATTTTCTGTTTTTAGGATTTCAGAAATTGTAGAGAACGAATATTGCTTACGATTTATTTTTTCAGAAGCTTTTTGCATTAGGGCAGTCCAAATCGACTTTTTCGTATTTTTTTAAACATTTATACAATTTTGAATAAAAAAATTACATGAAAATATTCAAGTCAGAATTCGGTGTATTTTTATATTGATGTGTACGTTAACAACGATTTCAACTGATTTTCTAATTTGTTGCTCTTTATTTGTTTTTTAGGACCATTTAGGAAATAAATACCTTCCCGTAAGGCATGGTGACGTCACGGCGACATCGTTGTGAAGTCACACTGTGACTTTGTGACCGTCGATGTGACGTCATAGTGACTAGAATGCGAGGTCGTTATGGCCGTTTTAGAGGTCGTTTGTGACGTCACATTGTGACCACTCTGTGAAGTCACGGTGTGACAAATTTGTGAAAAATGTGTCATTTGGGACTATTTTGGCATTAACTTTGTGACGAACCTGTGACGAAAGTGACAATGCTTTGAAGTCACACTGTGACCAATTTGTGAAATATGTGTCATTTGTGACGAATTTGTTATAAACACTGTGATGATTTCAAATGAAAATCAAATTTCAAATTAATTGCTTAAAAGGCGCAAAGGCGAACATATTGAAAAAGATTCCATGCTGGGACTCGAACCCGGGCCATCAGTATAGCGCACTGACATTCTACCGACTAAACCACATGTAACGATACCCGGCCTGGAAAATTTCTCACTATTACATGTTGGCAAGGCTACAAATGCAGCACAAGGTGGAATATTTATCGTGAGCCATCGACATGGAGCAAACACGAAACTTAATTAAATCGAGCATCGATTGAAACTATATTAATACTTGGAAATTTTTCCAGAGAGAACCATTCGACTTGCATACAATATTTCAAATGAAAATCAAATTTCAGATTAATTGCTTAAAAGGCAATTTTAATTTGAAATTTGATTTTCATTTGAAATACTGTATGCAAGGCGAATGTTTCTCTCTGAAAAATTTTTAAGCATTAATATAGTTTCAATCGATGCTGGATTTAATTAAGTTTCGTGTTTGCTCCATGACGGTGGCTCACGATAAATATTCCATCTTGTGCTGCGTTTATGGCCTCGCCAACATGTAATAGGGAGAAATTTTCCAGGCTGGGTATCGTGGTTTAGTCAGTAGAATGTCAGTGCGCTATACTGATGACCCGGGTTCGAGTCCCGGCGTGGAATGTTTTCACTATGTTGGCCTTTGCGCCTTTTAAGCAATTAATTTGAAATTTGATTTTCATTTGAAATATTGTATGCAAGGCGAATGTTTCTCTTTGGAAAAATTTCCAAGTATTAATATTGTGATGATTCTTGTCATAAACACTATGATAATTTTAAAGTAAAGTTTTGTTTGAAACATAAAGTCTTATTTTTTACCGTACTTTTTAGCAAGATATCCCTATTTTGGAGTCCTATTCTTCTAAAATATTTTTAATTTTCCATTTAAAAAACAATCCTTATCAACTGACATCTTTTTTTATTAAGTTCTAAGCTTGATCTTGAATTCAAGCTTAATATTAAGAATGTGTAAGCTTTTTAATTTTTTGTGATTTGTCATTGCTTTACTAAATATGAACATGGAGTCTAACGGACATTAATACAACTGTTATTTATAGAACGACATGATAAGCCCTATTTATTTAAATTTTTTTATTCCCGTATATATTGTATTTTGTGAATATGAGCTAATTAGATTTGGTATGTTTTATAGGAAAAGACTGATCTGGGAAATAGAAACAACAAGTAAGATATATCATGCGTTAAGCCTATATTATAAAACACTTTCCAACTCTTCCTGAATGTCTTAACAAGACATCGGGGCAAATAACGTAAACAAGATAACTAACTAAACATCAAAACGCATAAAACATTTGAACATTTTCAGCAGTTACCATCCATAGCCAAATATGTTTTCCAATTCTTTTAAACAGTCCTGTATTTGATCTGTAGATTGATATATATACTATATAATGGAAAAATTTAGTTTATCAAGGAAACGCATAACAGGTTGAAATTCTCTTTCAGCAATTTATACTAATATATGGAAACATACTTAAGTAATTTTGTACAACCCTGTAGTTTACCTAGAACCTTTATTACACGCCACTATTTAGTTAAAATTGAATTCAAACTAAAACACTTTTAAAACTGCTGAATTCACATTTCCAGAAATTATAATTTATAGACGGCAACGTATCCAATTCTTTGCGTGACCCTGTATATCATTTTATCTATATTCTACAAACATTTCTTAGTAAATTAAATACAGTGCAGCGTAAAAATGCATAACTTATTAAAAAAAACCCTTTAAGCAATACCCAGTAACCCTTACGAATACTTCTGTATAGTCCTGTATATGAATTATAGCATATATATATACACCATATACTTTGCATAAATGTAGTGAATCATAAAAGCGCATATCATAATTAAAAATGCATTTCCAGCAATCATCGCTAATGAACAGTACTTCGGATACAATATAGTATCTGAAATATTTTGTCTGTCCCTGTAAATGCTATATACACTTCGTATTATACATGAAATAATTCATAGTATGCAAACCTCAACGACGTATATCAATTTCATTACATATCAAATAGATTAACATAAATATAGTACGCCGCAAACAATTCCCTCCACCCCTATATAATTATGTATTGGAAATCCTTTTTTAGCCCTGTAAATAAACAATAACTATTCTCTGCATTGCATATTCTACGGAATGCACATTTTAGTGCGCTTCATAAATGCATATCAATTTTATTCTGTTTGAAAGCGTGTAAAATCATTAAAAATCATTTGAAACGATTTTTTCTCCCACAGGCCGTAATGTAATGGAATACCTTTGACTGTCCCTGTAAATGAACTAAACATGCTACAAACTTCATTACAAATAGGGACCTTGCTATGGTAAATGTCAATAACATCCAAAAATTTCAAGTCAATCCGAGTATATTTACGCGAGTTAGAGCGCGGACAGACGGCCAAACAAACCGAAGTCATAAACACTTTTCAACTTTATCGGGCCTGAAAAACACTTTATTTCAATGCTTAAATATTATTTTTTATTTTTTAATGCCAATAAAATAAATGTATCGAAAACGTAGAAAATGAGTTTACAATCAAAGAAAATTTAATAATTGATTCTGAATGTCTACAATTAAATGTTCGATTAAAATCACAAACAGCAAAAAAAAAATGATTAAATAGAATAAAAAAAAATAAATATATCAATTTGAAAAACACTAAATAATTAGTATTTATAATTGTACTATTAAGCAACAACAAACTACAATAGATGAATTAAATGCATTTAACAATTTCTCAAAAATCTTTCCATATGTTATAAGGAATTTCTACTATTTTATAATTTTGGCAAATGTTAAATCTGAAAACATTGGTATGAAGATTTAAGATTTTAAATACTAATTTAAAATATTACTAACAATGAAAAAAAAATCTTTCAAAAGTTTCACTACTACAATATGCAAAAAGATATTTTCCCAGTATAATGTTAATTTCAAAATTGAAACAGTTTCCTAATATCATTATAATCGAATATCATATTTAACTCCAAAATATTAATGACGATAAATACTGTGTTAGAATCAGTCTCTGCATCAGCTTTTTTTTTTCCCTTCTAGCGATGCAGATTAAGATATTTTACAGCATCGAATCGGAAAAGAATTTCAGATCAGTCTCATTGCATATGACATACTATAACTTATTTAACTTTAATCTATCAAACGGGAATAAAAAATTTAAATTAAATAAGACATACCTTTTAAGTTCCATAAATAGTTTAATAATATCCGTGTTTTATCCTAAATTGTCAGACATATTTCTGACAAAATGACAAAATTGTCAGACATACTTCCCGCGTCAAAAGTTCTGATCCTTATTTTATTCTACGGTTTAATCGAGCGCAGACGATAGCGCACGCGCACGCGCAAGCAGGTGCTTATACTGTATTATTATAATTTTTGTCTGTAATGAAAATTTTCTATTTGAATGAAACACCTGCCTTTATTCTTTCTTTTTTTTTAAAGTAAAGTTTGTTTTACACGTAATAAATACAAATTAGGCATCTTAATAAATGAAAAGAGAGTATACAGAATAAAAAAATTTTCTTTGTCAATCTGTCATTTTTTTATATTCATTTTCTGTAGAATAAAACTATTTGTAAAATAGCTTTTTTTAAAGTCGTATTTCTAAAACACGAATTTAAAATATGAATAATTATATCATGGGTTTTGTATAAAATTTGTATAAATATTTTTTCGGAAAATGCTAATTTTATTTAAAAAGTCTGAAAGAAGTAGAATTTAAAAAAAAATAGTTATTTAAAATAGTTAAACACTAACAGGAAAAAATATGACTTGAATGCAAATTCTAAAGCAAGAAATGCATATATGACTAAACTCTGAATACTCTTTCTACGTGCTCATTAAAAGCTGCAGACTTAACTGTAACAGAAAATTTTAGTTTGAAACCACAGAAGTGTTTCGAATAACACTGGTCGACAAAAAACTTCCTCCCTGCAAACTAAATATGTAAAGTGTACAGATTTAATATTCCTAATTCTAAATATGTTATCCAAATTGCTTCATAACGTACCATTTTTCCGAGAAACACTTTTATAATAATAACAATCGGTGAAGGATTAAATTGCAATGGTAGATAAAATTGAAATCATAGAAAAAATATACTTCACTGTCTTAGATAACAAATTGATAAAATATAGCATGAAAATCTAGTTTGTTGATACTTGTACCGTGCATTTTCCTTTTTATGCCCCCCCCCCCCCCACCTCTTTTCGTGTCCGAATTTACTATTTCCTATCCACTAATATGTTTTCATTCCTTATGTTGCTGTAACTCGGGCATGTTTAAAATATTTCTGTTCATTTTCAAAGATTTTTTATGTTCATATTTTTGTCACACTGTGACTTACAATATGGTGGTTTTTTTCGTCACATATGTGACGTGACGTACGTTACATGCAGTGACATAACAGGAACGTCACAATTTTTTTTTTTTAATTGCCAGAAAATATAATTTTACATAAATAACATGTTTTGAATATTTTTTGTAATTTTTTAAATTTTTCTAAGAAGTTCACATCTCAGTCACAATGTGACATCACTGAGTGGTGGCATTTTGGTCACAGATGTGACGTGACCACAGTGACTCACAGTGACGTCACAACGACGCCACCGTGACCATGCATGCTATGAGGGTTTAGTAATGCCCGTAATAAGTACGTTTACTTTACTTAGCTATAATCACATTTTTTATTCAGCCATAAATCCATAAATAAAAGGGGAAGTCATGCTTTAATTTATGTTTTTATGTTTCCCGAAATTGCAAAAAGTAAATACATTGCTAGCGCCCCCCCCCCCACCACCACCCCTCCCCCCCAAAAAAACTTTTCGCCTTTTTACCTAAATTTAGCCAAGCTTACGTTTTGCTTCTAATTAATATAAGAAATTAATAAAAATTAAATTGTACTTTTGCTTAAAAATTTTCTTTTTAACAAGTTGAGAGTAACATGAAATTAAAAATTAAGCTCTATCTTGAGAAAAACATGTGTAATTTAAAATTATTTTATCCTCTAATGAAACAATTTATCTTTAAAACATACACAGGAAATACATAATGAAATCAATATAGATAAACTAGGAACTAAACTCTAAAACATATAAATAAAAATATTAAGGGGTCTCAAGACTCTTAAAGCTTCAAAATTATATATATATATATATATATATATATATTATATGTTAAACACCTATCTTTTCGGAACATTTTGATATAATGTTTTCCTTGAAATTACCATTAGAAGAGAGTTATAGCTTTTAGAGCTGAAATTGTGTTTCCGAAACTTTGAAGTCATTTTTCTCAAAAGGATGTTTTTGGGCATAACTCGCAGGATATCTCAAAAACGTCTCAATATGTTTTCATAAAATTTTTAAATATGTTTCATGCTAGTCTGCATAAACTAAACGGTTGGTTGGTTGGTTGTATTTATGACGGCCAATTATCTGCACGAGGGATATAGGCCCAGGGGGAGTGCCCTTCGTCGGGGTCTTTCTAAGGGAACCTAACCCGTATTAACGCTTGGAAATCCAAGGTTCGAAGAAAACCACGAAAACCCCGAACGATTAGGCCAACGGGCGCGATTGGGATCGAACCCAGCACCTCCCGTCTACCAGCTTCGAGAGCAGAACCTCTCAGCCACTGGTGGGGCCATAAACTAAACGGAAACGTTTCTTTTTATTGCTGAAAAAAGTATTTCTTTAAACGATTGTACTGTTGAAATTTTCAAAATTTTGTATTAGCTAAACACAACTTTGTATTAAAAATTTTAAAATTCTTTAAATACAAATTTGTTTAGGTTCAAAGTAATTATTATAATCTGGATTACAATTAGGCACTAAAATTTTCATTCTAATTTACAAAATTTAGTTTGTAATCTTCCGTGTAAGCGGTCATACCAATTTTCTTCTCGTCAAATGTGTGACAGTTTGAAGCACCCTATAAATATTAATTCTGCATCTTTAAATTTTTTAAATGTGTGAAATGAAAGAACATACTTATACCTTTCATCTCTCTAAAAATTGTGCTTTCAAATGAATCATATTTTATGATATTAAATGTTGAAAAATTTTTTCTTTCTTTTTTTCCAATTTCCAGAGTCTTGAGACCCTTTAAATGATAAGCATAAACAGAGCTCCAGTGTAATTAGAATTCTAATAAATTTGTTAAGCTTTAAAAAAATTACAATTTCTTTAACCTAATTTTATTCGCACAACATTAATTATTAAGAAACAAATACTTTTTAATGACAAATATATTGAAACGATTTTTTTTAATGTTAATGTAAAACTTTGCACAGTATCTAACTAATTATTTTCCAAAAGGGAAAACTCTAAAAGATAAATTGAAATCACACACTTTTCCATTTTTGTGCGATCAATAAAGTCTTTTACTAGGCACATAAAAAGTTAGACCGTAAACAGATTTCTAAAATTCAGAAACGTGCCTGAGGCAGAAAGTGGGCATTTACGTTTTTTGGCTTTGCTGATTTGGGCACATGCAAAACTTGCCCCGAAAGCATTATGGAAATTCCACAAAAATCTTGCTTCCTTCAAAATTCGACATTATTTGAATAATGAATTTGATGCAAGGGAAAGTATTGGCGCGTAAAAACATTTATTAAGTGAAATAACTTTTCTAAATTTATAATAACAGTGATCATTTTTTGTATTGGAAAATTTTAAATGAGATGTTTTTTTAATGTTTTGCCGTTGAATGATTTAAATCATATGCTATCGTGACAGGTTTCATGTGTTATTAAGGAGTGGGATTTTGTTAGGTAGCTTTCTTTACAAAAAGCTACCTATTGCAGCCGTTCGGAGGAAAGCGATTTCAAAAAATTTTGGTATATTTTCATCGATCATGACCCCCAGACCCCGAAACCACCCTCCGTTCAAAATTGATATATATATATATATATATATATATATATATATATATCTGACCTATGTCATACTGTAACTCTCGTAATTATGAACCGATTTGGATGTAATTCGGTGTGTACATAGTACATACCAATGTCTCGACCGAGTTCGTTTTCCAGCTTCATCCGCCATTTTGTTTCAAAATGGCGGCCATTTAATTTTTTTTAAAAAATTTAAAATTTGAAATGTGGTACCAAAAAATTGAAAATGGAAAAATATTTTTTTCTTATGTATTTGACCTTTATACAAAGACTCCATAGCAGTTTTTATTTCGTCTATATCTTAAAAAATGGCTGAGTTATAGCATTTTGAATTTCTAGCGAAGCTGACATTTTGAAACGTCCTGAATTTTGTCACGCGATAAAAGGCGTATTTATGAACCGATTTAGATGTAACTTCGTTTATACATAGTACAGACCAATGTCTCGACCGAGTTCGTTGGCCAGCTTCATCCGCCATTTTGTTTAAAAATGGCGGCCATTTAAAATTTTAAGAAAAATTTAAATTTGAAATGTGGTACCAAAAAATTGAAAATTGAAAAAATATTTTTTTCTTGTGTGTTTCACATTGATGAAAAGATTCGGGAACAGTTTTTGTTTCGTTTATATCTTAAAAAATGGCTGAGTTATAGCATTTTGAATTTCTAGCGTGGCTGACATTTTGAAACGCCCTGATTTTTGCCGCGCGATAAAAGGCGTATTTATGAACCGATTTAGATGTAACTTCGTTTATACATAGTACAGACCAATGTCTCGACCGAGTTCGTTGGCCAGCTTCATCCGCCATTTTGTTTAAAAATGACGGCCATTTAAAATTTTAAGAAAAATTTAAATTTGAAATGTGGTACCAAAAAATTGAAAATTGAAAAAATATTTTTTTCTTATGTGTTTAACATTGATGAAAAGATTCGGGAACAGGTTTTGTTTCGTCTATATCTAAAAAAATGGCTGAGTTATAACATTTTGAATTTCTATTGTGGCTGACATTTTAAAACGACCTGATTTTTGTCTTTCGATAACAGGCGTATTTATGAACCGATTTGGATATTACTTGGTTTGTACATAGTGCATACCAATGTCTCGACCGAGTTCGTTGGCCAGCTTCATTCGCCATCTTGTTTGAAAAGTGTTGCGATTTGTTTAAAAAAATGTAGTTTAAAATTTAAAATGAGGTATTAAAATATTGGAAAATGAAAAAGATTTTTTTTTATGTGTTTGGCCTTGATACAAAGATTCGGAGCAGTTTTTGTTTCTGAAAATTTGTTCTTTTGTTTATATCTTAAAAAGTGGTTGAATTATAGCACTTTGAATTTCTATCATGGCTAACACTTTGAAACGATCTTGTATTTGTCACGCGATACCACACGTATTCGCCTATTTCGATGGAAGAAGGTATGTGGATAGTATACATCAATATCTCGACGAAGTTCGCTGGCCAGCTTCATCAGCCATCTTGTTTCAAAATGGCGGCCATTAAATTAAAAAAAAATTATATTTAAAGTGAGGTGCAAAAAAATTAGAAATTGAAAAAGGTTTCTTTCTTAAGTATTTGACCTTGATATAAGGATTCAGGAGCATTTTTTGTTTGCCTTTATCTTAAAAAATGGCTCAGATATAGTAGTTTCAATTCCTAACGTGGGTGACATTTTGAAAAATCTGATTTTTTGCCTGCGACAGCACTCGTATATATCAACCGATTCCGATGTGAGTGAGCATGTGCACAGCAATTACTAAGGTCTCGACCAAGTTCACTGGTTAGCCTCATCCACCATGTTGTCTTAAAATGGCAGGCACTTTAAGAAATCGCCGAATTTGGCAGCCAAATATAAGTTATTTTAATTAAAAGCAGCTTGGATAAAGCTGACTAATTTCGCGAAATTCTCATTCATAATGATTTAGTATTGATAAAAATTAGTATGGAATCTCCTACATTCGGTTTCCACTTAATTGAGCTTCGTGTGTTTGAATAATATAAGTTGGCTTTTTAAAAATAAGGAATATGAAAGCTACCTCTTCCTCCCGGCACTGGCCGGAAGGACTTTTTTTAAAATCCTTTTATGTAAATGTGCTTCATGAAAATACATCAGATTTTGTAGAAAAGTCGTTTTAAAAAAAAAAGAAGTTAAAAAGTAGAAAAAAGATTTCACATTGCCGCGTAAAAACATTTATTAAGTGAAATAATTTTCCTAAATAAATAATAACAGAGCCTTTTTTATATTGGAAATTTTAAAATTAGATGGTTTTTTAATGTTTTTTTATTGAATGATTTAAATTATATGCATTCGCGACATTAGTCGTTGATCATTGGGAATTTGTTTAGAAAATCAGTATGATGCAAATGTGCTCCGTGCAAATAAACATCAGATTTTGTAGAGAAGTTAAATATATTTTTTGAAATTATTCTGACTTATAATTTTAAAAATAAATAATTTGATTATATGTTGCCTTACATGGCATTAGTAATTCATTTCTTTTAAGGGGTCATGCAAGATTTTCGTCTTCAAAAAATGCATCTATTTCTTTTCATAAGAAACCTTGCTTGCTTCAAAATTCGACATTGTTTGAATAATGAATTTGATGCACGGAAATGTATTGCAGCGTAAAACATTTATTAAGTGAAATAACTTTTCTAAATTTATAATAACAGATTTTTTGAAATTGGATTTTTTAAAATTAGATGTTTTTTAATGTTTTGTCGTCGAATGATTTAAATCATATGCACTCGCGACAGGTTTCATGTGTTAATAAGGATAGGGATTTTGTTTTGAAAATCATTATGATGTAAATGTGTTTCGTGCGAATAACATCATATTTTGTAGAAAAGTTAAATTTAATTTTTAGAATTATTCTGATTTAAAATTTTAAAGGTAAAGAATTTGATTATAAGTTGTATTACCTGACATGCTCAAACCATTTCTTTTAAGGGGTTATAAATATTTTTCGTATTACAAAAAATCATGTATATGTATTTTCATTTTCTGAAGGTGTATATTTTATAAATGTTTTCTAAATCTGAATTCAGAAATTTAAACACATATAGAAGTAATAGCGAATCTTGAATATAGAAGTAATAGCGAACGCTGTTGAGCCAGAGGTTCTTGTAAAACTGGACGCAATTTTCTCGAAACAATGATTTTTATGTCTGTATTCAAAATATTCCGGCAACAGATGAACAAAGATTCTTGTTTTTTTTTTTTTTTTATTTTATTGGAAACTTATACATTTCCCCAAAACTTGACTGATAATTTTTAAAATACTTTTAAATCGTACATTTTTTATAAACAAAACAAAATCATATTCTTTTTTTGTTGTAAATCGATACATTAAGTTTAATAATCTGCCGTTTTGCTAACAAGCAAAATAAATAAATTAAAAAACCATCTGTCAAGGGCAAGCAGTTATCTACAGGCTATCCTATGTTGTAATTGACCAATAGTTAAGGGGGGGGGATTTTTTAATAATGAAAAGTGTAAAACACTTAAATTCAGAAGACAAATGAAAAAATAATGAAACCTAAAGTCTTTAATTGTTTAAAAGGACTATTTTATTACATTTTTCATTTAATACTTACCTAAACGTCGAAAGAAAATAAAAGGAATTCTTATTTCGTTTAGAATACCTACAGCTATTAAAGCTTTTAAAATGCAATAAGTACGTCAAGGCGCAAATTACGCGAGAAAATACTAATAATATATAGAGAAAACAAATTTTTCGCTATATTTAACCATTTGAAAATAATTCTATTTTAAAAGGTTAGTTATTGAAATTTAAATCTTAAAAATACTTGATGAAAACAAGAAAAATATTGATGCTATAGAGCCAAAATGTATACTTTTTTTTAATAAGAAATTACAGTTTTCCTTCATAACTTCTATTAAAAATTAGGTAAAAGTTGCTAAATAGTTAATAAGAAATCTAAATTGATTGTTTATAATATTTCTGTGAAGCAGTCCACGGTTACTAAGAAAACGATTTTTTAATTGTTCTAAAAAAATGTATTTTATGATATTGCTAAGTGTAAAACATTTAAAATAATAAAAATGACTAAGCAAAAAATAGTGAAACCTGAACCATTTATTGTTTAAAAACATCATTTTGTTGCGTTTTCATTTAATACTACTAGGTTAAGCAAAAAGTTCTGGAAAATTTGTGAAAGTTGCGTTGTTATGCGCAAATAACAACAAAAGCAACAAGGACTATTCTTCAAAGTAGAGACCATCATAGTACACGACTTTCTGCCATCGTTCTGCCGGATTCCGGATTTACTGGAAGTAGCACGGCGACTCCTTGGAATCGAAAAACTCTTGACATGTTTCTTCAACTTCATTAAAGGATTCAAATCGACGGCCCTGGAAAAAATGTTGCATTGATCAAAAGAGGTCATAATCGGATGAAGGCACGTCTGGTCTGTACCTGTACCACTAGTACTCCTATATACGATACAAATTCTGGTAACTATTAGATTAAAATTTTCCCAGAACTTTTTGCTCAACCTAATAAACTAAATGTCGTAAGAAAATAGAAGGAATTCTTATATTTAGGTTAGAGCAATTACAGATATTAAAGCTTTTAAAAGTAATTTCAATTTCATATGTTTATCTGAAAGACAAGCTTAGTAAAAGTTACTTTTAATAAGCACACGCTTTAGGCTGAAACTCTCTCATGGAGATGTTCCATTTACTGTAAAACTCCTTTTTCCTTCATAACTGTTCATCAGTGCTGCAAAACAGTCATAATAGCAAACATTTTTTTAATTTTTAAAACGTGCTATACGGTTAAAATAGGTTACATAAATATTGTGAGAGGCAATTTTTTGCTGAAATTAACAATTTCAAATTATTTTATTTCTAAATGTTAATTATTTTAATGTTAGAAGTTAAAATCTTTCACGAAAACGGGATAAACACTAATATATAGGTAATACTCTATAATATAAAAAGTTAGTTTATGAGCATGAATATAAACAATTTTTTATTTAACTTCGCTGATTTTTGTGCTTAAAGATGGAATTTTGTAACTCAATTTTGGTGTGTTTTTGTGTTTTCGATGACAATACAGCATTTTAATAATTGATAAATTAATTTTAAGACATTTTTCTGCTAGCCGACCGAAGGCGAAAAACTGCTAAATATCTTTTATGGTTACAATTATTTAGTTTTGCAAAAAGCAGTGGAGTTAATTATGCACCAAACCAATATATTTCAAATGGCGATGAAACTGCATCAACGAAATATTTTGAACAGTAAGAAGTAGAAATATAAATAAAAAATAAACAATCTAATAATTAAAAAATGTACTTTTATCATTTCATAGTTTAATATTAATTAAATTATTATTATACATTTGGAAAAACATTTTAGAAAAATTCAATATATAGTTTAAATAATAGAGTAAAGAGAAAGAATAGAGAAGAAGTATGGTGGCTGGAGGTGCCGCCAAAAGCGTAATCCCTTGTAAAACCTTCGACTAACATGTGGAAGTGGTAGCGTGGAACTTCAGTCAAGCGGAGGCCCAAGTAATAATTAAATCAAACAATTTATTGAAAAGACATAAGATAAATTAATTTCTTGGTTATACTTGAATTACAACTATATTATATTTTCTGGGTACGTTACAGCTGACGACACTGTTCATTTAAAAGCATAAGTTCAACAAAGCATGAGATAGGCATCCAATCTTCTAATGGATTCTTTATCAAAAAAAGTTTAGTCCTTTTACCTTAATTCGTAACGAAAACTGCTGACGCTGCTTCTCGTGCACAACAATCCGTTGTCAACTCCTTTTTACCTCGCGGCCTCGACCGGAGAAATATTATCCTGCCTGAATCGGCAGACTACTTCTATCCCTTCGGACCTCTCCGAAATCGCAGTCCCAACTCAGCGAGCAGCCCTCTCCTTGGGATTCAAAAACGCATCTCCCTCCTTTCTCTGTTCGTTCAAATTCATCTTCCTTAAACAAAGGCTATCTGTCGGCCCACTCAGAGCCTAGGTTGAATGATATCACTCACAAACTTCGATATCATTGGTCAAGAGAGACCCTCGCTGCTAGCGTGAGAAAATTTCGCATCTAGTTTCATTTTTAAATTGTCCTGGGAAAATATCGGCAAAGTTGCTACTTAAAAGGAATTCCATAACTCCTATTTTTTTCATGCCGTTCTACTTTTCCGTCAACCTTTAAGATTGGTTTAGATGGATTGATTCTTTTTATCATTTCCGGCAGAACCTTGAGACTTAGAAATATTTTGAGCTGTTATGCTTATACATTGCTTTTCCTATCTAGAGTTCTCATTTGAAAATATATGGGACCTTTTTTGTGAATCCCATTGGATTCTTCACAATACCCCCCGCCTTTAAATGATATTTCGGCTGCAAGACGTAATATCTGCAAAGAAAAGGTTAGCTCATATATTAGAGTGGCCCTCCTTTATATATCTCACTCACCTTTTTCACAAAAAACTTTTCATACAATTTACATTTAACTTACTAATGCTGAGTACCTTTGATTATGAAATTTCACTTTTAAAAGACAAAACACATTTAAAATTTTACACTATGACATTTACACAAAATAAGATAAATTTAATATGTACACCTAGTTAAATCGAATTCGGCTCACTTATGTACACTTAGTTAAATCGAATTCGACTCACTTGATCCGGCGCTAAATTTCTAACTGCTAGAGCCTGTCATGTGAAGGCCTATTTCTATATTTAGGATAGTGTCTCGGACGTGAATCTTCGCTTGTCAACCTATTTATTTTCTCCGCGTTTTTTTCTTGTGGTTTTTGTTTATTTACACGATAATTTTGCAACTTTTCGTGTCTACCTGTGGCGCTCGCCACACAATAAGCCGGAAACATTTTAGAGTCGCCCGTCCTCCGACTAATCTGTCTCATAACACTTTCGCGCTCTTTATTCCCGTCCAAATCCTTTACTAGATTTTCTGACCTGAGATACTTTTTGTTCTCGTTATTTCTAAACCAAAATTCTCTTTTGTTCCTTCTCAGTGTTATTTTCACCGACGTATCCCTTTGATTATCCGATCTATCTATACTTTGACACGCCCTATTTGCTTGTGTTAAATCCTCACACTCATGATGCGATTTTTCTAACCCCTTTTTCAGTTTGACTTCTCGTATGGGGCAACCCATCTCATGATCCCCTTTGACATCTTTCTTTTTTCTTTTATTCGATCCTAAAACCTGATCTTCCTTTTTCGTGGGTGATACAGTATTATCCTTCCTTCCCTCCCAATTCTCATATCTCGTTTTTGACCGGGTACCTCCCATTTCCTTCCTTTCTCCCAAGTTCACGCTCGTCAATTTTGAGTAGTCCTCTCTTATCTTATTCTCTTCCCTTCGGGATGGATTCCCGTTTTCGTTTTTCGCTTTCGCTATGTTATGGATGACCACTGCATCTGAAATCTGCATTTTTTTCCTTTTAATATCATCAATTAATTTTTGAGTTTTGTTACCCAAAATATAGTAAGACAAATTCGTCTTTCTGTCCGTCACGATAGCTTTTGTTTTTAGTCTCCCGAGTCCTTCAATTTTTAAAACAACTTCGGCGGTCGGTAAGCGACGAGTATTGTTCATTAACGGCTGTCTAACTCGAATGGTGCCACCGTCTAATTGATTGCGTTTAATAAATCTCCTCGAAATTACATCATATTGACTTCCACTGTCTCTTAATGTTGTGCATTCCCTTCCGTTGATTAGCGCGCGGCTTAGATAAGGCTTAAAACTTTCTTCAAAATTTGTACTTCCGCTAATATGATGAACGCTGGTAATTTGCTCTCCATTTCTTTTGTTTTCGGGACAATTAACCTTCAAATGGTTTGGGCTCGAGCAAATGAAACACCTAATAGCCCTTTTGCGATCAAAGATTTTTTCCCTTTCTTTCTCTCTATTTCGTTCTCTCCAGTTAGTTCTGGTTTCGGAATGCCCCCCTCTCGTTTCGTCTTCATTTTCCATTTTCTCATCCCGCGAATTTTCTGCGAATTTTAGCTTTTTGTTCCACGATTTTTTTGACGCCCCTTTTATAGTTTCGTATTCATCCAGATCCTTAGCTAGTGTTCCTGGATCTTTATATTTGGCCCACGAATCTATAAAGTGCTCCCTTAATTCTGCTGGAGCACGCCTCTTAATCTGTTCGGTGATTAGCAAATCTTTTAACTCTTTAAAATTAGTAACCTCAAGATCATTTAACCACCCTTCTAGAAAGCTATTTAGTTCAAAAATGAGGTCTTTCCACGGGCTATTCTGGTCTCGCAAATGTTTATCTAATTTTTGTCTATAAGCCTCGCCACTCAATCTAAAACGTGCTAACAGGATTGACTTCACATGCTGAAAGTTGTCAACTCTGTCTGTCGGTTCGCGCAAGATCAATTCAGCTATCTGTACGGGCAACAAAGCTAATAAATGCGTGACCAGATCCTCATTTTCTATCCCAGACCTTAATGCCTGTCGTTCAAACAAGTTTAAAAATAGAGTTATATCCGAACGTTCTGGATCAAAACGATGCATTATAGTTTTTAGCGCTAATTTAGGTCTTTCCGATCCGTTACTGGAAGTCGAGTTACGCCTCCCTGTATTTTGCGTTAATTTTAATTGCTCTAATTGAAAATTTCTCTCTTTTTCTTTCTCTTCTTTTTCTTTTTTCTCTCTTTCTAAAAGTATTAGATCTTCCCTATCTTTTACTATATATCCCACTTGTGTTAATGCAAAGTCGGCATCATAATCGTCCGCGCCCTCTATCTTTTGGATAATCGTCGCGATTATGTCACTTTCTTCTATCTGAACTCCTAATACCTCTGCTAAATTTTGCAGATCAGCCTTTCGGCAATATTTCAATGCCGTTATTTTCGCCATTATCTATCGATTTTATATTCCTACCGATACTACAAAGATAACCTAACGATTTCCCTCTTCATATATTTATTTATATATATTTTTTTTTTTCAACTACCTCAGAAGATGTGAATTTGACACTTCACCGAGAATATTCTAACCTTATCTACCGTTATAAAATGTTTTCAAACGTATTCACAATATACATAAATAAATTAGCAATACTATAATAAATTTCAGACATTCTACGTTTTAGTGTTAGTTTCGAAAAAGAAGTATAATTTTCCCACTTTTTACCTTCCCTACACACACAAAATATAGAACATAAAAAAAAAATATTTCCAAATGCTATAGGTAAACAATTTTCCCTATTTTACTCAGAATTGAACATTCCTTGCAACCTTTTCATATGCTTTTTCTATTTTGAATACAAGTATATATTTAGGAAAATCAATCATTAAATAATCCAAATTGATTCTAAAATATTTTTCAAACAAACTTTCCTCACAATGGTACTTTTCTTACATGACATCTAATTTCTTTTCTTTTTTTTTTTTTAAGAATCTAGTTTGATTCTAGTTTTCTGTATTCTTAATTTTAAAAAAAATTCAAAATTTAAAACCAATGACAAAAGGGTATCAGCTCCCTTGTACTATAATTAATTAATAAGTTAATAATTTTCTTATTTTAACTAACCAATTTTTCAATTTTAAAATTTTCATTTACCTCAAAACAAAAGTTTTCCTTTAAAATATTAATTTCTTATCAACATTTCAATTAATTAATAAATTAAGAGCCACTCAAAATAATGAGCTTACCTTTTGTTTTGCTGGGGCATTTTCTCTCGGGAACTGTACTGCACGGCACTGCACTGCACTGTAGTCTCCTTTCACTGCACACAGTCTTGCATCTGGATGTCGTCTAAAGCACCTTTTTGGGGAACTGTCCGGCACGATACTGGTGTCACTTTTCTCTACGCACAGTCTTGCGTCTGGAGCACTTTCTTAGGGGAACTGTCCGGCACTATACTGGTGTCGTTTTCCTATGCACACGGTCTTGCATCTGGAGCTCTTTCTTAGAGGAACTGTCCGGCACGATGCTGGTGTCGCTTTTTTCTACACACGGTCTTGCGTCTGGAGCACTTTCTTAGGGGAACTGTCCGGCACTATACTGGTGTCGTTTTCCTATGCACACGGTCTTGCCTCTGGAGCTCTTTCTTAGAGGAACTGTCCGGCACGATACTGGTGTCGCTTTTTTTCTACACACGGTCTTGTGTCTGGAGCTCTTTCTCTTAAGCTAGTCTTTTAATGTTCAGAGTCCTTGCTGTGCATACCACCTTCTGCCACCAAGTTGTAAAACCTTCGACTAACATGTGGAAGTGGTAGCGTGGAACTTCAGTCAAGCGGAGGCCCAAGTAATAATTAAATCAAACAATTTATTGAAAAGACATAAGATAAATTAATTTCTTGGTTATACTTGAATTACAACTATATTATATTTTCTGGGTACGTTACAGCTGACGACACTGTTCATTTAAAAGCATAAGTTCAACAAAGCATGAGATAGGCATCCAATCTTCTAATGGATTCTTTATCAAAAAAAGTTTAGTCCTTTTACCTTAATTCGTAACGAAAACTGCTGACGCTGCTTCTCGTGCACAACAATCCGTTGTCAACTCCTTTTTACCTCGCGGCCTCGACCGGAGAAATATTATCCTGCCTGAATCGGCAGACTACTTCTATCCCTTCGGACCTCTCCGAAATCGCAGTCCCAACTCAGCGAGCAGCCCTCTCCTTGGGATTCAAAAACGCATCTCCCTCCTTTCTCTGTTCGTTCAAATTCATCTTCCTTAAACAAAGGCTATCTGTCGGCCCACTCAGAGCCTAGGTTGAATGATATCACTCACAAACTTCGATATCATTGGTCAAGAGAGACCCTCGCTGCTAGCGTGAGAAAATTTCGCATCTAGTTTCATTTTTAAATTGTCCTGGGAAAATATCGGCAAAGTTGCTACTTAAAAGGAATTCCATAACTCCTATTTTTTTCATGCCGTTCTACTTTTCCGTCAACCTTTAAGATTGGTTTAGATGGATTGATTCTTTTTATCATTTCCGGCAGAACCTTGAGACTTAGAAATATTTTGAGCTGTTATGCTTATACATTGCTTTTCCTATCTAGAGTTCTCATTTGAAAATATATGGGACCTTTTTTGTGAATCCCATTGGATTCTTCACACCCTCTTTTACGTTCGGCCCAACACAATCATGTGCTTTCGCAAAAAAAGAAGAAAACTTCTAGTAATACAATTTTTAATACATAGTACAATGAAATGCTACTTTAGAATGCTTAAATATAAGCAGATCATTTTCATTTAAAGAAAAAAATCCCTGTCGGCTCGGCTTCGAAGTTAAGTACTAAATTCACCAACAAAGCTTAAATCAAGA
This sequence comes from Maratus speciosus, assembly GCA_963932465.1. Taxonomy (NCBI): domain Eukaryota; kingdom Metazoa; phylum Arthropoda; class Arachnida; order Araneae; family Salticidae; genus Maratus; species Maratus speciosus. The sequence continues at coordinate 484,385,014 of OZ010790.1, read as the reverse complement.
TTAGAGATAAACCCAGTTGCTTCACTAAGAATGAGCTCTAGGAAGCTAAACTTTTTGTGAAAACTCTAATATGCACGAATAGACACACGCATGTATATGGAATAGGTTTAAAAATGGCTACAACAAATTCAAAGAACCTCAAAGTGTTAAAATATGTTAATATTTCCATAGTCGGATTTTTATCATGTTTTAATTTGTTTCTTCAAACTCACACGACGTTATATACTCATCTGCTGAGGTCCATTATATTTCCAATATGACGCAATATATATATATATTTTTTAATTCGTCAAACTATTTATTTTATTTTGAGTTTTCATGCGGAAATCTTGCTCTAGAAAACTTATGACGTAATTTTCAATTTGTTTTCAATTCGTCATACTATTTATTTAATTTAATTTTTCCCGTGAAAATCTTCCAATAGAAAAGTTATTGTTGTGGTGAGATTTTTTTTAATTGTTGGCAACTGCTATAACGAAAAATGTTTATTTTTTCTATCATTGCTGTGTAAGAGCTAGTTTTATCAGAATCATGTTAAGACGGTATTCAAAATTTTGAACCCTCCCCATTTCCACCCCCTTGGGCCGATTTTGTATCATTTTCAATCCTCGCCGAGATATTAGCCATCTCAATGTTGTTGGTGAGTTTCAAGACGATCCGTGCATAATTGCGACTTTTATCGTGCGGACAAAATTTAGTACATACATACATATATCCCAGCAAAGAGTAAATTGCTGGCCAGCAGCAAGATAAGTGCTGGCAATGATGGAGAAGTGCTGGCTAATGGTCTACCACTGCATGACCACTGCTGGACAGCTTCAGTCAACTTTGCTGTTGGAAATCTTCAGATAAAATTCTGGTGGGCTTCCGTTTTATCTCATGGGCTGGCCCATCACTACATGGAAGTACACGAACTTTTGCAGTATTATTGCTGGGAACCCTTACGCTAGGTGGCGTTGCGAATATCGAAGACATTGAGTATTTGAACACAAATCTGAAATGAATATCTTAACACAATTTAAGCTGCGAAGCTAACTTTTTTTGAAACTGTAAATAATATAGCACCACTGCCACCAACAAAATAAATAAGTAAATGAATAAATAAATAAATTCTTTATATGAAAGCACTTTTTTCTCTCCTTAAATCTAGTTTTACTAAGTTGCAAAGGATTTCGGTTTTCATAATTTACACAGTTCAGAATAAGTAATAAAAAAAGCGTATAAAGTATATAGGATTTCTATACAATGCAATAATTTCTATACCAGTTTATTGATTGGGAACGTAAATCACAAAAGAAACAAACTTGAAATATTGTAATGAGAGCTTCAAAACTACGTGCGATATTAGCATACCCTGAAAGTATTTGATCATGTCCGGCCACGAAAAAACCAAACAGCATCGAGCGCGGTCAGTACTTGGGAGGGTGACCACATGGAAACCGCTGCGAGTTCAAATATTTCTATAGACACTTCCACAGATATTTCAATAACTCTTGGTGAAACTAGCTTATAGAAAAAAAGAGCCGTAATTCTATAATACTTTGCTTTTTTTATAGAATTCTATAAGAAATTTTTGTAATGGAAAGTGCTGGGTCAGCTAAGGAATAGCAATGGGATAGGTGCTAGCACTGCAGGAAAAGTGCCGGATTAAAGTAATGTGATGGCACACCAATACTGGCCTGTTGTTGCCATCACTGATGGGCCAGCTGCATTCCGCACGGACACTTTTTTACAGGTTTAAGTAATGGCACCATTACACTTTACCGCTGATGGCAGTGCTGGCTACCATCTTTTTTCCAGCTGATGGCTCACTGTTTCTTTCTTTGCTGGGTTAAAACGCTTTTTGCTCATTTCACCCTTTTAAATTTGCAATTTTAGAAACTGGCCGTAAAGATCATTTACATCTTATTCGTACCTACCACGCCGAATTTCAAGTTTCTATCTTTAACCATTCCATAAAAATCATAATTTAGAAAGTTTTTAGATCTCTTTTCGCACATTTTTAACTCTTTTAAATTTCGATTTTTTTTACAAACAGCTCTTAAAGAGCATTTACATCTTATAAGTAACTACCATGCCAAATTTCAAGTTTTTATGACCGTCAATAACATTGATATCGCATTTTTAGAACGTGATTTGCTCCTGCACTCCCTTGGGGATAGTGTCACCGGCATAAAATATAGCCTATGTTGAAACAAGGACTGTCAGCATCAATTTCCTACCAGTACTTTTGAAATTGGTTCGATAGTTCCAGAAATTACTCCCTACAAATACAAAAAGTAAAAAATCACAAAAGAAAAAAACTTGAAATAGTGTAATGAGAACTTGAAACTACGAGCGGTCGTAGCATATGCTGAGAGTGCTTGTTCATGTCCGATCACGAAAACCAAACAGCATCGAGCGCGGTTAGTACTTGAGATGGTGACCACATGGAATCCGCTGCAAGTTCAAATATTTCAATAGACATTTGTATTATAGACAGACACTTCTAGAGATATTTCTATAGCTCTTGGTGAAACAAGCTTAGAAAAAAGAGCCATAATACTTTGTTTTCTTATAGAATTCTATAAGAAATTTTTGTAAGGGAAAGTGCTGGGCCAGCAAAGGAATAGCAGTTTGATAGGTGCTAGCACTGCAGGAAAAGTGCCGGATTGAAGTAATGTGATGGCATACCAATGCTGACCTGCTATTGGCCATCACTGATGGGCCAGCTGCATTCCGCACGGGCACTTTTCGACAGGTTTAAGTAATGTCACTATTGCACTTTACCGCTGATGGCAGTGCTGGCTGCCATCTTTTTTCCAGCTGATGGCCCACTGTTTCTTTCTATGCTGGGACATACATATATATATATAACTTTGTAGGTGGGGGTGGTTTTGGGTTCCTGGTCTCATATAATGAAAAGTTATGAAGGAATTTTTCAAAAGTCGCACCATGGTAACGACTGCAATAGGTAGTGTTTCTTACGAAATCTACCTAAAAATGCTCGGGAGATGTCAAAGAATTCGGTCTCTGTTCTGCGTGCTTGTTCTGTTTGGGCCGAATGAGGGCATTTAAATTTGCGCGATAACGCGCATCATATTACAAACCATTTTTACGGCATACTGCATCTCCATCCTCTTTCCTCCATGGTTTAAATATTTCTTTTTTTTTCTTTCCTGATGCCACATCATAAAAAAAGAATGCAAAAAAAATAATAATAATAATAATTTTTTTAAATAAATTCACCAAATCGCGATTTCTATCAAGCGATTTAAATCAAAGCGGTAAATTTTCAATAATGAATCCCCACGCCAAATTAAAGTATTGTAACGGATTTTTTTTTAAATTGCATGAATTGCAGCAGTCATGAAATTAGGCATGATTTTTAAGATAAACATTGAATGCTTATAAAAATGAGTTTTTTTAAACATTTTTATTTTCATTTTTTTGTTTCTTGTATTTAAACAGCCACAAACTTTAAATTGAAATATGTTTTTATTTGTAAATAATATAATGAGAAATACATTTTCTTTGCTATAAAATGCGATTTAAATTTCAGATTATCTCTTATCTATCTATACTTCCTATTATAAAGAGGAAAAAATTGTTTATTTGTCGGAGGTAAGCTCTGGAACTACCGAACCGATTCCAAAAGTAATGGTATCAAAATGATGGTGTTAGTCCAACTTAGAACATAGGCTATATCTTATGTCGGTGCCACTACCCCAGAGGGGGTGTAGGAGCAAAAAACGTTCTAAAAATGCGATTTTAGCGTTACTGAAGGGCCTAGAAATATGAAATTTTGAATATTAGTTACTTATAAGATATAAATTATGTCTAAGAACAGTTCTTAAACAATTCGAAATTTAAAAGGGGTGAAAATACACACAAAGCGTTCTAAAAAACGTTCTAAATGGTGGTTTCTACACAATCTCAGGAAATACCAAACGGATTTAAAAAATACTGGTGTCAAAATGATGGTGACAACGCTTGCTCCAAGATAGGCTATGTTTCATGTCGGTGCCACTACCCCAAAGGGGGTGTAGGAGCAAAAAACGTTCTAAAAATGCGATTTTAGCGTTACTGAAGGGCCTAGAAATATGAAATTTTGAATATTAGTTACTTATAAGATATAAATTATGTCTAAGAACAGTTCTTAAACAATTCGAAATTTAAAAGAGGTGAAAATACACAAAAAGCGTTCTAAAAAACGTTCTAAGTGGTGGTTTCTACACAATCTCAGGAAATACCAAACCGATTTAAAAAATACTGGTGTCAAAATGATGGTGACAACCCTTGCCCCAAGATAGGCTATATCTTATGTCGGTGCCACTACCCGAAAGGGGGTGTAGGAGCAAAAAACGTTCTAAAAATGCGATTTTAGCGTTACTGAAGGGCCTAGAAATATGAAATTTTGAATATTAGATACTTATAAGATATAAATTATGTCTAAGAACAGTTCTTAAACAATTCGAAATTTAAAAGAGGTGAAAATACACAAGAAGCGTTCTAAAAAACGTTCTAAATGGTGGTTTCTACAAAATCTCAGGAAATACCAAACAGATTTAAAAAATACTGGTGTCAAAATGATGGTGACAACGCTTGCTCCAAGATAGGCTATGTTTCATGTCGGTGCCACTACCCGAAAGCGGGTGTAGGAGCAAAAAAATTTCTGAAATGCGATTTTAGCGTTACTGAAGGGCCTAGAAATATGAAATTTGAAATATTAGCTACTTATTAGATATAAAAGATTTCTAAGAACAGTTCTTAAACAATTCGAAATTTGAAAGGGGTGAAAATGCGCAAAATCGTTCTAAAAAACGTTCTAAATGGTAGTTTCTACACAATCTCAGGAAATACCAAACCGATTTAAAAAATATTGGTGCAAAATGACGGTGACAACCCTTGCTCCAACATAGGCTATGTTTTATGTCGGTGCCACTACCTGAAAGGGGGTGCAGGAGCAAAAAACGTTCTAAAAATGCGATTTTTGCGTTACCGAAGGGCCTAGAAATATGAAATTGGAAATATTAGCTACTTATTAGATATAAAGGATTTCTAAGAACAGTTCTTAAACAATTCGAAATTTAAAAGGGGTGAAAATGCGCGAAAAGCGTTCTAAAAAACGTTCTAATGGTGGTTTCTACACAATCTCAAGAAATACCAAACAGATCTAAAAAATAATGGCGTCAAAATGATGGTGACAACCCTTGCTCCAACATAGGCGATGCTTTATGTCGGTGCCACTAACCCAAAAGGGGTGCAGGAGAAAAACGTTCTAAATTGCGGCTTTTGCGTTACGGAAGGGCCTAGAATCGTGAAATTTGGAATGGTAGTTAGTTATAAGATATCAATGATCTCTAAGGACATTTCCTAAAAAAATCGAAATTTAAAAGGGGGTCAAAATGCGCAAAAAGCGTTGTAAAGAACTTTCTAAATTGCGATTTCTATGGAATCTTAGGAAGTACTGAACCGATTTCAAGTATAATGGTGTAAAAATGATGGTGACAGATCTTGCTCCAAGATAGGCTATATTTTATATCTTCCACTACCCTAGAGGAGATGCAGGAGCAAAATTCTCGAACACCGTTCTAAAACCGTACTAAATGCCGATTTGTCGACAATATCTCAGGAAGAATGAATATGATTTCAAACGTAATGGTAGGAAATTTATGCGGACAGCCTCTGCTCTAACATAAATGCTATTTTATGTCGATATCACTATCACCAAGACTTGCAGGAGCAAAAAAGCGTTCTAAAATTCGATTTTTGTGATCGGTAGGGGTTAGCAACTTAAAATTAGGCAAGGTACATATTTATTAGATATAAATTATCTTTAAGAACAGTTTCGAAAAAATTGGAAATTTAAAAAGGGCTGAAAATGCGCGAAAAGTGTCCTAAAAACATTCTAAATTGCGATTTCTACTAAATTGCGATATCTACGGAAATACCGAAGCTATTTCAAAAGTAATGGTTGCAAATCAATGGTGACAGTCCCTGCTATAACATAGGTTATATTTTATGTTGCTGTCACTACCATCTGAGGGTTGCAAAAGCAAAACATGTTGTAATTTGCGTTTTTTGCACAACTGAGGGGTCTAACACTTTGAAGTATGGCATGGTATTTACTTACAAGATGCAACTGCTTTTTAAGAACAGTCGAAAGAAAATTCCAAATTAAAAAAAAAATAAGTGAGTGAAAAGCGTTATAAATTACAATTTTTAAGCAAACTTATAAATTACCAAACCGATTAAAAAAATAATGATGACAAATTTTGGTTATAGAACCTGCTCAAACATAAGCTATATTTTATGTCTGTTCCACTACCACCATAGGGTTGCAGAAGCTAAAAACTTTCTAAATTGCGATTTCTGTGATACCGAAAATGCTAGAAACTTTAAATATGACATGGTAGTTACTTATAAAATATAAATGCCCTCGAAGGAATGTCGAAAATAAATTCGATTTAAAAAGGGGTGAAGCGAAGGGGAGGTGCGAAAAGCATTCTAAAAAAGTCCTAAATTACGATTCTATGCAATTTCAGGGAATATAAACCAAATATAAAAGTAATAGTTGCGAATCAATGGTAACATTCTCTGATCCTGCACAGGCTATATTTTATGCCGATGATTCTACCACCTGGGGATTACAGGAACAACAAACGTTCTAAAAAAAGGCTTTAAAAACTTTTTAAATTACGTTTCTGTGGAATATTAGGAAATAACAAACCGATTTCAAAATTAATGTTGGCAAATTAATGGTGACAGTTCCTGTTTCAACATAGCCCTTTATGTTGAGAGAGGTGGTAGGACTTGGAATTTGACATGATGGTTAATTTTAAGATATAAGAAGATGGTTTCTAAAAAATTCAAAACTTCAAATCAATACTGAAATGAGCGTATTAATTGAGCATAAAAGTTTCAAAATATTTTCTAAATTATTATTTATTTAGTTTTATTTCGTTTTATTAATTTAAGTCTCATTTCTGCCTTATGCAGTGTAACAATGATGTTTAATCAAACTGTGTTTTAAATAGTAATTTTTTTTTAATTATTCCTAAAAGTAATAAGTATCTTTTAATAAACTAAAATATTACCTTTTAATAAAATAAAAATTTAGTTAGTACCTTTAAAAAAAAATTAGACATTTAAATATCACTTGGCATATTTCAAATATTACGCGAGCAAAGCCGCGGGGTTTGCTAGTTAGCTTATATTTTAAAAAAATGCTATACTGCGTATAAGACATAAAAAAAATCATTTTTGCTCAACCAAAATTTACAGAGTTATGATATTTTGGATTTTGGTGATTTTCAGCGTTTTCTTGCACTAAAAACAAAAAGATTTGTTTTTAATTCCGGAACGGACTGAAAATTCCCGAAATTCAAAGTATTATAACTCGGTATGTTTTTGTCGCAAAAGAATGATTTTTTTCTTTTTAAAAATATCCTTCTTAGACATCGAGCAACATTTTTTGTATATAAGGTTTAGAAAATAAGTCAGCATAAAAATTATATTTCGTATTTTGTAAAATAACGTCATATCTAAGAACTAATCTTGATTTGAATACATTTTGTAACTTGAAGTTTGTTTCTATCACTGGAGGTTTAAGAGGTAATCGTCATAACCTCAATTTTTAATTATTCTGTATTAAAAAGCTACATTGACTGTAAAACTATAGTTTTACAGTCAAAATTAAGTTATAATTTATTTTTAATTAATTATTATTTATTCAATTAACGATTCGAAATTAATTTTTATCCGAAACGATTAGATATTCAACATTAAAGCTTAAAATTCTTTCATGAAAGTAAGATAAATATTGAAAACTTTATTTCAAAAATGGGTGAAATATTATATGAGAATGCGCATTTTTCATCATAACTGTTTATTTAGGTAATATATATATATATATATATATATATATATATATATATATATAAATAAATTAAACCCGATTACGTTTTCTTTAAGCATGCCACGTTTTAAAAAATTGTTAATTATATGTAAGGAAAGAAACATTTACTTTGATATATGATATCTTCCAAAATTCTCGTTCTTTTTTCTTTTTTTTCCAAGTCAAATAAACATAACTCGGACGAAAAAAAATATTTAAATTGTTACTTATTTCTATGTGGTTACTAATTACCTACTTTTACTTATTAAAATTTCTGGTTTTATTTGATTTTTAAAATTTCGGAAAGTTGGCAGCTATGCTACATACAAATGTACATTGACATTAAAACTCCTGTTTCCCTTAGAATTATCTGTCATTGCCATACAAGAAGTATAATGGTACAGATGCGATTAAAAAATAATATTATAATATGCAAAATGGCAATTTCTTCGCTAAAATTAGCGACAACTTATTTTCAGAATGATATTTATTCAAAGGCTAAAACTTAAAATTCATTGATGAACACATCTGAAGATTATACGGCAATATTAGTGCCACTAATGAAAAATTATAATGATGATAATAAAATAATAATAAAATTGCTTTATTGGTCGTCAGGGGTACGGATCTTAATGCTTTTTGTTATTGTTATCGATCGACTTCAGTTATAAGAAATATTTCGTGTTAGATCCGGTTTTTGTACCCGGAAAAATAATGGTTTTTGGCTAAATTCTTGTGTTTGTTACATCATCAATAACGGTTCTTTCAAGTTTCTATTTAGTAGTCTTGAATTCTACAAATCCTTAAAGGAAAAAAAAATCTTAAGTTTCGCACTTAATTTTATACAAAATATCATCATATCAAATAATTATTTTCTAGTCGTAAGGTCGTTGTAGACGTAGGTCGTTGCAAAAAATTTGTGTTTTAATATAGTAAGCGAATTATTCCTATTCAACTAACATCCTTTAATCTCAGTGACAGCTTCCCATATTCTCCTAAAAAGTCTCTTGTGGAAGTAACTTTGTTGGTATGTGGTCTCATTCTCGAGTTTATACTTTGAGCAAATGTCTAAAAATGGCATTGCTAATTCCTTAGTTTAGTTAATAAGCGTTTTCATTTTTCATAGATTAAATTCCTTCGGTATACACATTTTTTAAATTTCATTTTAACATACCTCATACAAAAATAGATAGATAAATAACAAATAAAAGTAAATAACGTCAATGGCTTATCTTTTAATTTATCTTTTAAAATGAGCGAAAATTTAAAAATTGAATTAAAAAAAAATAGAAAAGTTTTGAACGTTTCAGTTCAGAAGCAGAAAAATAATTTCGGTTAATCCTTTTACTATATCCAAACATCATTAGCTAACTTGATTCACTCTTTATTTGCGATGAAACTGACGTAAGGAATCACTCTGTATATCCTAGAACTCAAAGAAGGAGTATTATATATATCCCAATTCTAATCAAACATTTTTTTAAATTACAAAACAGTAAATCAGAAAAATTCATAGACAAAAATATCGTCAGATTTTTTTTTTTAACCTAACTTTCGCTTTTTGATATCATAAAACAAATAAAAGAAAGGAAGAAAAAAAAAAGTTTATTGAGATAAAAATAATATTTTGCAGAGTGGCAACGTTCTTTTTTATCTGCTATATTTCTTGCCAAAACACGTCACGTGGCATCGACAAAAGGGACCTGTATGTGAGAAAAGAATGTCAATTCAGTCTTTTTTTTCTTCGACGTGTGTTGCAATCGTCTTAGATGTCATTGGCACGCGAAGTATGTCTTTGGATATGTTGGCAGGCGCCAAAAGTGCTTATGTCAGTTATCATACATCTGAGACAATCAGTTGCATTTCCGATAACTTTTTCATATGTATGTAAAATACTACGAGATTTATTTTCTGACATTTATCTTATAAAGTAATGATTGATGATAGAATGATATCAGCGTATGTTGATTATTTAATGCAAATATAAAGCTATAAACTTTGATAGGAGTTAAATTAATTGCCATAAAATCTCGTTTTTAAGTCATTGTTTATAGGGGAAAATATATAAAAAGTAAATAAGCTGCTTTATTGAACGACGTTATTTATTTTATTTACATGCCATGTTAAAAATAAATGTAAAACGCACTACTTAAATACGTAGCAAGCAGAGTGAGAAGTGCGGTGAAATAGGAAATATACATCTAATAAAAATCCGATCAAGTAAAAAACAATATATTTATAACTTGTCAAAGAATATAAACAACTTCATTTTAATTTTTTAATTTTAAGCCATGAGGTATTCGCTACAGCTTTTGCCGGCATGACCTCAAATGATCTCAAAATGGCGTTATTTCCTTGGAACAACCTTCCTCCACGAGGAAAAAAGGCAGAACCTATAAACAACTAAAAGCAAAACAAAAGTTTAAAGACAGTTGCCAAACAGTAAAATTTAAATCGTTCAAATAAAGATTTATAAGACAGATTGCAGGTGAACAGATAATTCACAACCCCCTCTTTCTCAACCTGTCGCATTAAGATCGTCTATTACACATATCTTTAAACTTAATTTTGTACAATGGCTTTGTAAACGTATCTGCTGTCATATTATGACATTCACAATACAGTCGTGGCCATAAGTTTAGGACCACCACTGAAAATTAAGATCCAGACAATAAATTGAATACTTACTCGTTAATAAAATTACAAACTCCATTTATTCATGACTATTACATTTCTACGCATATAAATCACATACATTAAACTCAAATTTTACAGAAAAATCAATATTTTGTTGGTTCGTCGTTAGCTTTTATTACGGCCTGCAAACGTTTTGGCATGCTCTCTACCAGGCTCCTGCAGTATGCAGCTGATAATTCTTTCACCCAAACTTTCTTAATTGCTTTTTCCAGTTCCTTAGCACTTGTTGGCTGCTTCTCAGAGACCTTGTGCTTTAAGAGAGCCCATAAGTTTTCAATTGGATTCAAATCGGGATTGTTTCCAGGCCAGTCAAGGATTTGAATTTGCTTCGTCTTCAAGAACTGGGTAACAGTTTTAGAGCGATGACATGATGCACCATCATGCATAGAAAATGGTGCATTTATGAACGGCCATGTGTTATTCTAACTTCTTCTTCAACAAATCCACGTATTTGTTGCCATTCACAGTCATTCCTGGTGGTAGGAAGAACAATGTAGCCGTTCCGTTCACTGACATTCCACCCCAAATCATGACACCTGGGGAGTGTTTAATAGTCTGTAAAGTGTAACGTTCATCGAATCGCTTTCCAGGAGGCCTACAAACATAGTACTTGCGTGTAGAGAACTGCTGTAAAGTAGATTCGTCCGAAAAAAAATCGTTGCCACTGACGAATTGTCCATTTGGCATATTTCTTGGCAAAGTCCAAGCGCTTAGCTCTCATAGCCGCTGTTAACCTGGGTTTTTTCGCAGTTTTATGGGATTTTAAATGACAGTCCTCGAACAAACGCCGACTTACTGCTCTACGACTGACATCCGCACCTTTTGCAAGCAGTACTGACCGCATCTTGCTTGCGGAACGCATTGCTATTCTCCTAATGGCACGATCATCCCTAGGTGTGGTTTTACGAGGTCGACCACACCTTTTTGCATCAACATAACTCCCTGCTTCTTTAAATTTCTTGATCGCATTGTGAATTGCATTATTACTACATTTTACTAGTTCACTAATTAATCGTTCAGAATATTCTTCATTATGAAGAATAACAATTTGTGCACGCTGAGCTTCAGAAACTGACGATTTTCGACCCATTTTCATGGGTTTTCAAAACTTGTAAAACAAGCAACAATTGCGTTTGCGACGTATATTACTCAAAGATGAAACAAAAAGTGAATACAGTACTCCACTGCCAGGCGGAATGCCGCCAACTGACGCAATCGATTTGATTTATGATGTTATCAGTGGTTTCAATTGTAAAAACGCTAGTTTCTGCACGGTGGTCCTAAACTTTTGGCCACGACTGTACCTTAAATCAAACACACCTTCTTTATACAGTTCATGTATAAAGCAGTAACTGACGCGGATGTGTTTAGATCTTTGTCTGACGCGCTCATTTTTAATCATAGAAATGCAACTTTGAATGTCTTCATAAATGGTAAACTGTCTTTGCTGAGTTTGCCCAGTTTTACACAATAATTATGCCAACAACACACACTTTTCACTTGTTTCAGACACAATACCTAATAGATTCAGCTACAGCAGAGGTCAGTGAATCTCAGTGTTGTTCCTTATTAAACCATATTATATGAGAATTTCCCAGTATAATTATGTATTCGGTTGTTGTCTTTTGATCTGAAATATTTCCAACCCAATCAACATTAGCATAAACGTGAAAAGATGACAAATCTTTCGCAAATTTTATTTTATTTAAACTCAGATGTTCCTTTAAGATATCTCATAACGTGTTTAACAGCAATCCAGATATGACTCCCATTACACTGGACAACAGTGGTTTTGTCCTAGAACTAAAATTAGGTGATTCTAGATCAGTTTTTGGCGCTGATTCCGAATACGCTCTCCGTTTATCTCTAGGTGGTTTAGGTTTTGAGAATTTTACATATTTAAATTTATGCAAATTTATGCTTTTTTGTGCTATTTTATGCAAATTTTAGATACAATATATGTCACATCTAATTACATTTTCTAGATAATGACTACTTGACTATTTGCTTCAGATAAATGTCACGATTTGCATATTCTTAACATTTATTTATCAGTTATTAAGCCTAATTTGCATGTTTTACATCACTATCAACTTTAAAATAGTAGCCACAGAATTGACGTAATGTTTTTCTAGACTAAATTTTTATGTTGATTTCAAATCTGCAGTTTGTTTTCTTATGCCATGTCTAGTTTTTGAGTAAGATGAATTTCTACTTTTGCACGGCATTAGCACAGGTTTGATATAAGATGCTTTTTAGGGGTGTGTAATTCATTGACAAGAAGGTGAACAGGGTCAGATTCATATCAGAGACATAAACAAAAATTTATATAATCGAAAAAAAAAATAAGTAGTAGAATCTATCCTAACTAGTTGAAGTTTATCATACAAAGTATCATAAAAAGCTATTTCTGGCTTTTTTGACCAAAAACTAAACTTTCACTTTTTTCAAAAACTAGATGTGATAGAAGAAAACAGATACAAGATTTGAAATCAGTTCAAAAACCGGTTTAGAAACATATTAGCGTACTTGTGCGGCAGAAATATTTGAACTCCAAGAAACATTATTAGAAAAACATGAAAAATATGCAAATTAGGTACAGTATTTCACAGTCATATGTCAGTGTAATCTCAAATTGTGAAGTAAAGTAGGTAGTAATCATAACATAAAACAAAAAACCCTGTCTGATATTGCTTTATACCTTAAATTTGCAAAAAATTGTATAAAATCTACTAAATTTGCATAAATTAAAATATGCAAATATTTCTTAAACTTGACGTGCTGGAGTAAATCTAAAACTAGATTAGGAATCAGCACAAAAAACCGCATAAAAAACAACTAATTTCTGTTTTAGGACAGAGCAAAAGTTGAAATTTGTTGACCAGTGTTTCTATTCAAATATCTTCAGGAATTAGAAATACATAAAAGAGATCCAATTACTTCTCTATAGGGTGCTGCACATAAATCCTAGAAAATTGACAAGGACATTCGCTAGCGTGATAAGGCCACCATCCAATGTGCGATTCGTGAAGACCTTCGTTATAGGTCGTGCGTGATGAGGCGAAGACCGTTCTTTTCCGAGAGAGCCAGGGATAACAGCCTGACCAAAGCCAAGCGCCTCCTTAGCAAGCTGAAACGTCAAGAGTAGCCAGTAAAGCTGTTGTTTTCCTCAGGTGGGACAAACTTTGTACAGGTCCAGAAAGTGCACCGAAAAAATAATCTGTGACTGTGTAAAATCCCCGAAGAGGTTCCGATCATCATGCAAAGAAAATTTCCAGCCTCACTAATGATTCTGAGGGGGTCGTAAGCAGCGAAGACGACCTGATGCCTCCACATTTCTTTCTTCAAAGTGGCAGAAGCAATGTCGTTGATTGTATGGAGGTGTAAAAGCTTTGGATTACTTTAGGGATGCACAACCTGTCGCCCGCCATGGGCTAACGTGTGGCCCGCGAATTTCGTCGATTTATAACTGGAAAAAATTGCAATTTTTGTGCATAGGCCGCAAGGAAAAATCTTTAATTGCGTCAATTTGTCGAGTGTAAACTCAAAAATTCGTCAGTCAGTTAAGAATCGCGAATTTCGTTGATCGGCCAAGGAAAAATCGCGAATTTCGTTGATCAGACACGGCAAAATCGTGAATTTTGTCGACGAGGCCCATACAAAACGCGAATTTTTTCGATGAAGCGCGGAAAAAACAGCGAGTTTTGTCGATCGGGATTGGGAAAATCTCGAATTTCGTGGTCGGGCATGGAAAAATCGCAAATTTTGTCAATTAGCCGCGAAAAAATAGCAAATTCATCAATCAGGCGCGGAAAACCGTAAATTTCGTCGCCCGGGTACGGAAAAATCGCGAGTTTTGTCGATCGGGCTACGAAAAATTGGGAATTTCGTTGGTCGGGCACGAAGAGATTGGGGATTTTGTTGATCAGGCACGAAAAAAATCGAGAATTTTGTCTGCCGGGCTCCGAAAAATTGAAAATGTAGTTAGTTGATCGGACACGGAAAAATCACAAATTTTGTTGATGATGCGCATAAAATTGAAAATTTCGTTAATCGGCTGGAGAAAAATCGCGTGTTTCGTCAGTTTCTCTTGAGAAAAAATCCCGAATTTTGTCGATTTGGAGCGGGAAAAATTACAAATTTCGTCAGAGCCAGTTAAGAATCGCGAATTTCGTTGATCGGGTGCGGAAAAAATCGCAAATTTCGTCGATCAGGCACGGAAAAATCGAAAGTTTTTCTGATCGGGCTCCGTAAACTTGCGTTTTCATGATTTCCAAAAATTTCATGACCGTGTAATCGACATCTTGTTTCCCCCTACCTTCCAAAGTATTAACACGACGGACTATTACGCATGTGGCTTGGTTCAGAGGCACTCCAATTGACATCCACACAACACACTTGCGGCTCTCAGGGCAGCCGTTCGTATTCAATGGCAAACGTTCCCAACACATATCTGATTATTGCCTGTAGTTGGTTTCGACAGCGTGTGGAGACTATTATTGCGACTGACGGGGGTTTGAGTGAATGATGCCATAAATTTTGTATCTGGTCATCTGTACAGAAGGTTAACATTTAAAAAATGCGTCATCTCTTGTGTCTGTTCAGATTTGAAAGCAGGCGTTAATTTGTTCTCAAACACCTGACGCACCCTGCATATTTATTGTTTGTCTCCAGTTCTCTTGATGAGTCTTTATTTTAAAAAAAATTCTGGGCTCATAGGAATATTTGCATATTTAGCTTAATTTAATCCATATTTACTGGTAAGTGATAAGTTGAGTAATTTTTGTTTTCCGGTTTATTGCAAAACACTCATCTTCTAATCGTTCAATTTGAACTCCTAGATGACACTTGTCCTGAATGAGATATATCAAACGATTCGTTAAATACAGGGTGTCCATAAAGAATGTCCCAGTTTCAATGGTATATTATAACAGTTTAATTGAGACTATTTACAACAAAAAATACATCAAATTGAAGGTAAATTAACCTAGTTTTTCTTACAAATGTTCAATAGGTGCACCTTTAATTATGTGGCACACATCCAACCTAAAGTCCAATTCTTTCCACACTTCGGTTTTTAAAAGTTCGGAGTCATGAAAGCAATAGCCTCTTCCATTCTGCGTCTCAACTCTGGCAAAACAGTAGGTAGCGGCGGAGCGTAGACGCAATCTGTTATGTAGTCTCAAAGGAGTAAAAAATCGCATGACTCTAACGGCTTTTAAATATTCAGCCCAGCAATAATGCTTTACCCTCAGAAGTCGCCATTTTGCGTTCAAAGCAGTACTCACGTATGCATTTATCTAAAACTATTTGAGTTACTCTTTATGTGTGACCTTGAACCAATACTCTACAACGCTTACAGTTGATACTATTAAATTTATAGCTGGAAAATTCTGCTATGGACACCCTGTATTTGCATTACGTTAATTTCAATTTATTTATCGAAAGTACAAATATCATTAAAATACAAAAGAATTTAGCTCCAGCCATTTTCTCAGTCCACCTACACTGTCCACTTTATTACACACATAACCATTTAATGTTAAAATTGAATTTACATTTCTATTCCAAGCTTTGGCCGATTGCTTAAAATCCATACTTTAATCTATACATTTCATCCTCTTTACCTTTAATAATACAGGTTACCCAGGTTTATCTTTACAACTTTGATCCTCCATAAAACCAAAACAAAATAAGATTATAAAGTTTTGCGTGTGTATAACAGCAACTCAAAAAGTTTTATGTGTACTAAAAAGAATGTTTTTACTTTCAGGTACGACCCAGTAATATCCTTTATTGGTGATGACTACACCACAGGAAAAGGTCCAGTGTGTGGCATGGTTCATGGAGACGAAGTCAGTAATACACAAGTCCAAAGGAATATCTGAACAAAATACGGACGTCACCCACCATCCAGGACCTCAATACGCGCGTGACACAAGACGTTTAGGGAGACCGGTAGCGTGCTTCATAAAAAAGGCGCTGACCGTCTGGCGTTGTTCGTGCAACATAAGGTGCTCATGTGGAGATCTTCTAGCATCACATAAAACTTTGGAACTTGCTGTTCATTATACAATAAACTGATTTTTGTTATCTAATTTTGTTTAAGTTTATGGAGGATCAAAGTTGTAAAGATAAATTTGGGACACCCTGTATATCCCCCTGGTTGTCGTATATAAAATTCTTTATCTACATCAGCATTTAAAAAAGCCCTTTTTGCATTTATATGCTTAATCTTCATATTGTTGGCACTTGCCACCGTTACTAGAAATCGAAAGGTTGCATTGTTTGCTTCAGAAGCATATGTTTCTTTAAAATCTTCTCCGGGCTGCCGAATAAATCCCCTAACTACGAGTTGAGTTTTATAGATTACAACCTTTTTGGTTTGATCTTGTTAAGGTTAAAAATTCGATTTAATACCAAGTGCTTCTCTGCTTTGGTGTAAATCTGTAAGTTCCAAAACATTTGTATCTCCAATTTATTAAAATTTCTCATCTAGCTTTAAGCGATTTAATTTTTCCACCTTCGGATAACATTTTCATTTCAGTCCATGACATGAACTTATCAACAGTTTTAACAGATGAATCTGTAGTATATCTTGCGGTAGGTACACCTTTATTGCACCGTTCTGAACGTCTTATTGTTACATACTTTTTTTTCATCTAAATCTTCACCTTCCTCTAAAGCTTTTATTTCATGTTCATCATTTAGTCCAAAGTAGTTTTCTCGTGTTCACTATTGTCACCTTGACTCATTAGCATTAGTTAATATTTCATTTTCTCAATCACTTGAAATAATTAGTTTCCCCGATTCTTTATCAAGGATAATAAAATCTTTAAATTTTTCTGCGTAACCAAAAAATATTCCTTCTTTAACTCTGTTATACAATTTTCTTCTCAACACAGGTACAATATAATGAATAACTTTGCAACCAAAAGTTTTAATACCAAATGTTTCTCTGTATTGGTGTAAATATGGTAATATTTCATTTTCTCAATCACTGACCCAAATTACATTTCTTGAAATGAATACTTTATGTATTTCTTTACTAAAGATAATAAAATTTTTAGATTTTTTCTGCATAACCAAGAAAGATTCCTTCTTTAACTCTGTTATCCAACTTTCTTCTCAACACAGGTGCAATATAATGAATAATTGCAACATAAAGTTTTTAAATGCTTTACTGTTTGTTTATATCCATGCCATATTTCAAAAGGTGTTTTCTCGCTTGTAATTATGGGCAAAAGATTTTGCAGGTAGCATGATGTCCCTATTGCAGCTCCTCAAAACTTTCAATCCAACTTTGAATCTTGAAGCATATATATAGTCATTTTAGTTAAATGACGATTCTTTTTTTTCTGAAACTCCGCTCTGTTAAAGTGAATGTGGTACTGATGACTGATAAATAAATGAAAGTTAAAATTCCAGTGCTATATTCACCTTGAGTTAAATAATTAAAATACATATTAAGCACAAATAATTGTACAAAATTTATAATCTTATTTCGTTTAGGTTTTATGGAGGATCAAAGTTGTAAAGATAAATTTGTAAATAACAACATTTAAATCCTACTGATGACGGCCTTGTAATGGTTGAAAAACGTTCTAGGGTTTTCTGATGTATTTTAAGATATTTTAATTTGTATTTTAAATATCTTTAAATTATATTTATACACCTGAAATTAATTTTTGTACAATTTTTGTGCTGATGACTGATGTTTAATTCCCTCTTTAGTCATGTAATTTATCAGTCTTTCATTCCAAACTCTTCTCTTCTATCATTTTACAGTACCTTGAAGTGCGTTAAAATTTAGTTTTCGATTAACGGAAAACTTTTTGATTTTTTTTTAGCTGGTTCATAAAATAAACAGTTAGGAATTTTGACTTGTCATCTATAAGTGTCAGAAAATAGCTCTTGCCTGTTTGAGTTACCCTAAAGAGTGTCAGTTAATCCAAAATTTCTTCTTTTTGTTTGTGCTTTTAAATGTTTTCATTGCCCGTGAAAGTTTTGCCATTTCGTTTAGTTCGATACAATTATATTAAGGCAAAATGAAATGTAACAGATTTCATAATTCATGAAGCAAAAATTCGGCAATTACAAACGCTGACGTATTAACAATAGTGACGTTTGCCATTTTTTTTTTTTTTTTTTTTTTTTTTTTTGTACCGGAAGCTTTATTTTCTTAGATTAGCACGGGCAATACCGGGAGGGTTTGTTAATAATATATCATATAATTCAACACTCTATAACCTTTAACCTTACTAATGTTTGGGGATGCAGCAAATAGGTGAAAAACATTTTTTTTCCATATTCTAATACATTTTTTACATTTAATATATTTTTTAGATTGCCCATTACTAACACCAAAAAAAATAGTTATATAAAAAATATCACTAATGTATTCAAATAAAGTTTTGAAATTTATTAAAAGCAATACTTTCGTGTTAGCCTCATGGCAGGGGTTAATAGCCGAAGCAATCTCCAAAGATTGTGCGACTTGCTAGCCTCTTTGATCCTAATAATTTCAGCGGTTTATGCACGTAGTTCGATTACATGTCTGCTAAATTTGTGCTTTATTTATATTATATTACTATTTTCATTTATTTATAGATACACTTTTAATTTCGTTATGGAATAATAACCTGAAATACAATTGAACTATTTATATTGTTTGAAGTACAAACGGATTAGTCTTTCGTAATCGGGTATAGAGATAAGTTTAAAAATAATCCATTCTTGAAAAATATTTAAAAAACCTTAAACAATCAATAAACTGAGATAAAGTTAAAAAAAAAATTGCATTTGAAAGTACATTTTTTCTTACCTATTTGGCGGTGTAGTAATTGAAATTGTTCGATTACATATACTATGTTAAATTTGTGTTTTATTTTATTTTATATCATTAATTAATTTATTTATTAATGAAGTTTTAATTTCGTTATAGAAAATTAGCTGGAGACAAATACTGAATTATTTATCTTGTTTTAAACCCAAAAGGTTACAGTGAAACATGGATAATTCGAAATTCTGGATAATTCGAATTTTTTGCTCGGTCCTAAGAATCCTATATTAAAATAATGTAAAAAAAAAAAAAAAAAAATCGTGCATAATTCGAATTTTTTCGTACAATTGCCCTTAAAATTTTGCGGTAAAAATTGTTCTTGAGACTTTTTCCAGATAAAATACAAAATATTTTAACGGTCTTCCTAAGCAAAAGGAAGGCGTTGGTTTGCAATGTCTGCACTTCCAAGGAATTTCCAAGGAATTTTCTGACTCATGCAAAATCCTGCTTGGCAAAATCTCAAGACTGGACCAAGGAATCGTCAAAAACCTTAAACATATCTACAGCGTCTGTTGGCACGGCCAAACTCGATCGCCTGCCTTATAAGGGATCGAGTTTGGCCGTGCTGTTGGTTGAAAGCATCCTCATCGGAGATTTTAACATTAAGAATCTCAACATTGTTCATACTTCACGGATGTGTAGGCCGGCATTGGGTCAAGGTCAGTGAGAGGACGATTATGAAAGGCTTTCATAAGGTGGGATTTGTAAAGAAAGAAACCAAAGATGCGAATGTAGTGGAAAACGTTGATGAAATTGATCCTGACCTGACTGTCGATAACTGGGAAGATGTAAAATCTGATCCATCAATCCTGCATGGGGACTATGTCAACGTCGACAAAAATGTGGCTGTGTGTGGCGAGGCAACTGATACGGACATTATTGCTCAACTGGTGGAGGATAATCAAGTTGAGGACGAACTATCTGTGGATGAAGAAAATCAGGAAATACAAGAGAAGTTCGTAGCTAGTAAATCAGAATGTATGGTGCATATACATGAACTTCAAAGTTTTTTTGAAGGTCAGTCTAATGTAGAAGATTCTATTTCATTCAGTTCCTACTATCAGTTCACACTCTTCCTATATATATCTTGTTCAAATTTTCAATCGTTAATAAAATGCTTATTATTCCTCCACTCAAGCTAAATACATTTTTTTAAACTTGTAGTGGATGGCACTTGATGTTAATACAGTTTCTTTTCAAATATTTATTCATTAATTAAATTTAAATAATGAATTTTAGTTTTATGTGGGAGGAAAAAAATTTCTCTTATTCAAATTTTCAATCGTTAATAAAATATTTATTATTCATCCACTCAAGTTCAAATACATTTTTTTAAACTTGTAGTGGATGACACTTGATGTTAATACAGTTTTTTCAAATATTAAATCATTAATTAAATTTAATTAATTAATTTTAGTTTTATATGGGAGAAAAAAATTTCACTTATTCAAATTTTCAATCGTTAATAAAATACTTATTATTCAACATAAGCAGGAATTGACTTCATTTTTTTTTATATTACTTGTTTTGTATCAATTGATCGGTTGGAATCATATGCTATGACTCAAAGAAGCAATAAAGAATATCTGACTTTTCTTAAAAGTGATAAATAATTAAGCTGGTAAAAAATGTTTCATTTAATGAAACAAAAATGCAGCAGCAGTCTTAGATAAAGTTTATGTGTTAAATATTTTATCGTGAAGTTAATCTTTTTTATTTATCTCTTCTTTTTGAGAGAATATATGTAATTCGAATTTTTGGATATTTCGAACTTTTCTCTGCTCCCTTCAACTTGAGTTATCCACATTTGACTGTATTATTATCTTCCGTAATGGAGCCTGCACGCGATGGAGATTTAGGATTAAAAAATTCATGCTTGAAGATTATTTGAAAACCACAATACTGATGGGATACAGTTTTCAAATGGGATACAGTTTTATGGGTATTTATTTGCAGTACGATGAGATATAGTTTTCGAACAAATTGCATTTGAAAATACATTTTCCCCTATACGACGGCGTAAAAATTGAAAATTTGCGATATTTAGAAGTTAAAAAAAATTACAGTAGCGAAAATTGCAAAAAAAAAAATAAAATAAAATAAAATAAACGTCTGCTGCTAACCTCAAAATGACATCAGAGCGTTACTCCCAGAGATGTTTGTCTTTCATAATATAGATTCGAATATATGTAACCAAACTTTTAAGAAAGACAGGAACAAACTTCAAACTTATATAGAAAACTAAGAAATTAGGCTTGAATATTAAAACAAAAATGGATTTTTTTTTTTTTTTTTTTTTTTTTTTTTTTTTTTTGGCGAGCATTTGCATTAAATTTTATTGCAAGAGTTCTGAAACAGCCTGTATATTAAGGAAAACTTCAAATAAACAATAACATCCCTAAGTAAAAACAGTCGAGTACAGTAATAATAATTGATTGTAAAAAGGATCAGGTAAAGTTAATTTAAAACTCCATTCTGAAAATTTAATGCTACTTTATTGAAAATATAATGTACTGTACTGAAAAGCTAAGTATATTTATATCTTTTTTTCTTGTAATTTACAAAAATATTTATTTATTTGAAACTTTACGAAGCTTTTCCTTTGGATAAATGGATATGAATAGTTACACAAATCCGGAAAAATAAATTAAGACTGGTAAAAAAGGGACAGCCTCCAAACTTTTTGACAAATAGGAGTATAGGGAAATAGCTGGGATCGCAGATGGCCGAACGAGAAGAAAAATCTACACATCGATTTCCAATGAAACGACTTCTTGCCCTCGAAAGAATAAGGAAAGAAAGAAAGAAAAAAGAGAACTCATGCATAAAAATCGGTTGGGGAATTAGAATAGAGACAAGAATACGAGAAAAGTACGATTGCATTTTCACGCTTCTCGTAGGATATTTTTCTTTTATCGAGTTTATTTATTACTTTTTTTCCTTTGAAAAGATCTGTAGGTAAAGCGATCATATAATTTTGAAAAATTTCTTTGGCGATTATGAAGAATATGAAATTTTAATTGTGAGTAACATTTTTCAAAGAATGGTAAGGTTATGTTCACCGTTTAACCCTTTCCGGCACAGACAATTTTTGTTGTAAAATGATGAAATGATTGACTGACACTGGAATT
Source organism: Maratus speciosus (assembly GCA_963932465.1). NCBI lineage: Eukaryota > Metazoa > Arthropoda > Arachnida > Araneae > Salticidae > Maratus > Maratus speciosus. The sequence continues at coordinate 484,362,465 of OZ010790.1, read as the reverse complement.
TACAAAAGACTTTTTCAGAAATTAAAAGCCTGTTACTTTTAATATTCATTGAAAAAGCAAAATTTTACTAAAATATTCTTGGTGCCGTTTGTAAGTTTGGAATTAAAATTAGGTATCCCGACCTGGGCACACTGAGTCGGAAAAGGTTTCAAACAAGCTGCTATAATTAGACCCAAATAAAGCTTCTTTATTTATCTGTTGCGTTTTCTCGTATTTTACTTTCCAATTTATTTTTTTTTTTCGTTTCTAACAGTGTTACATGAAACAAACTTCAGCAATCTTATGCTAGAATTTATATTGTAAACACGCCCTTTAGAACAATCAGTAAGCGTCATATAACGCTTCGCCGTTCGAGTTATGACCGCGCATATACAGTGATTTGTGCTTACCTAGGAATTTTCTATCTTCCCTTAACTTTTTTTTTTTTTTTTTTTTTTTTTTTTTTTTACACGAGTTTTGAATTACCCTGTAAATTAATGAAAGAGAGCGAAGATAATTCATAAACTTAAAATAAATAAATTTAAGCTTATAATAAATAAATTATACAGCGACGGACATAAAGAGCTGTGCTTGTATTGTAATAATAAGGGATCCTAAGGATAATCCGGAAAATGAAATTTTAAAAGGAAAATCGGAAATTTGAATCTATGTAATTAACCGTTTGAGTCCCAAGCAGCGCAATCGTGCTGTTAAGATTTTATGTCGAGAAATCCAGTACATTTCGAACATAGTGGACAACTGACGGTGCGTTACCGATTGTAGAAGTCGCGCCCTCAGGTTTACTGAAGAAAGTACACCACACAGCTCCTTTTAATGTAAATAGTACATTTTACAATAAGTAGAATAATACTATAATAATGTAATAATACATTACAAAGTAAAAAAAAAAAAAATTCATTGTTATCTTCTCAATAATTTTTATCGAACAAAACTTGAAATATTTATAAATTTACGGTAGGCATATGTAATAATACAGATGTATTTTATAAAATAACGAATTACAAATTAACCGTTTGAGCCCTAGGGTGTATTGAAATAACACTCGATAATCGCGTTACCTAACAAATAGAAGAAGCGCTATTGCTCCAATTGTGATTCATTGATGTAAAATAAACAAAGCGCTCTCGCACCGCTTGGCATTTCTCGACATAAAATAAAACAAGCGCTATCGCGCTGCTTGGATCTTTTTGCACTCATTTAGAGAAAGCGCGGTTGCGCTGATTGAGATTCTTCGACAGTGTTTTTTTAATACTTCCTTGGACTCAAACGGTTAAAAATATAATGTATCGAAAGTTGAGACTGCTTGGACCGTGGCGTGCCACTTGAAAAAAAAAAAAATAAGCGTTTAAAATCTTTTCTTGATCTACTTTGTGGAGAGTTCATTCATTAGTACTCTACAGGCAACAATATTATCTCTAACACTATCGCGTCTAGAAAATATAGTGCGGAAAACGGCTATTCCATTGCATGAAGTACTAGTAATAAGTATTATGAAGTACTAGAAAACCGAATCCCATAAAAGTTGAACGATGCTTAATGACAAATGTCGATCGCAACGACATCTGCTAGCTCTTCACTGGCCGAAACGCTTTCTCAATTGAATATTTATACAACTTTTACGTTTGAACTATCAGATGTCGCTGCGATCGAAGCGTCGTTCAACATTTATGGGATACAATTCTTTAGCACTTTTTGGTTGGCCGATTGGCACGCTATATCTTCTAGTCACTATACTAAAACAGTACACTCAGGGCTGATATAAAAAATTTTTACTTGGCTTCAAGAAGCCCTTTCCTGAGTTCAAGTAGTCACAAGTTACGGCACCATATTGATAAAACGAACTATGCTTGTATCGCTTTTTTTCGTAAATTACAAATATATATATATTTTGAACTTTGCAAAGATTTTTCTTTCAGATATGAATAGTAGCATATATGCAGAAGAAGAAATTAAGAATGGAAAGTAAGAAGGCTCAGACTTTTTGACAAATAGGAGTACAGGGAAGTAGCTCAGATCGCAGATGGTCGAACGGGAAGAAAAAAAAATTACACACACTAGAAAACAGGAATTCTGCTTTTCCAGAATTTAGTGTTGCCCCGGATGAAAAAAGAAAAAATATATATGCATATATAAATAGTACAAAACATATTTCAATATTAAGACTTAAAGCACACGCTTTTATTTTATGTAAAATGACGTCATTCGCATCCGCTTAGGAATTCCACATTTACGATTCACTCTTAAACAGCTACAGCAAAGTATGCTTAGGACGTCACTATCGCGAAATAATACACAAATGAAGCAAAAAGATGCCGTCATTAAAGAAACTCGCCCCCCCCCACCCCCAAAAAAGGCTATCCAATGATTCATATGCTTTTGTTTGTTTGTAACATTAATATAGATACTTAAAATCAAATATAGTTTATCATAGCTCCACGGTTTATGAGAAATCATTCGATTAACTTTTTTCAAAACAGCACGTATTTTAATAAAATTTTTTTCGGTTGTTATATGAAAATGGCAACAAAAATCTATAATTATTATTTTAACTATTTTTCCTTTACTTTCTACAGAAATGGAGTACTTCCGTTGCCAACATTAAACATTTGACTCTAAAAACTACAAAAAAAGTAATATTTCAAAAATAAACAAGATGCAGTTTTCAAGCAAATTGCATTTAAAAGTACTTTTTCTTATGGAATCCTATAATCTAATAGTTTTCATTGACTGCTTGAGTTTGTGCTTAAGATGCCTTGATCAAGAAATGGTTCTCTCTGTCAATAATCGAGTACCGAACTTCAATTTGGATACAGCCCCTAAAATACGCTCGTTTTAAAATAATTAATTTCTCGGAAACTTATCGTACGAATTGCATAAAAATTTGTTTTTAGGCTAATTGAAGCGTGTGGAGTTCATTTATGCTGTCAGAATTCTGTACTGCTATTAAAAAAACAAAGTTATGGTTCGTTTTAATATGTAGATGGCCCCTAAGCAAATTTTATACACATCATTTAAAAGTACACTTTATTATCAATCGTGTGGTACCAGTAACTTTCTTCTACGATAATTTTTTGCAGAGTTAGTTGGGGGTGTTTACTTTTTTTTTTCACGTCTGTACGTGTGACGTATAAGATGATCAGAATCCTTGATTACTTCTGCAAGTAATTTTTAGCACATACCAACGTAATTGAAAAGTGTTCCTGAATTCGGTTTGTGTGTCCGTCTTTCCACGGTCCCGTAAATATACTTAGATTTTCATGGAATTGATATGTTAATGATGTATACCATTGGCATGTTCGGTATCGAATATGAAGTGTGTAGCATCAATAGTTCATTTACAGATGCACTCAAAAGAAATCCGTTACATTATGGTCGATGGGGAAAAATCGTTTGCAGTGTATTTTAACCCGGGAGAACTCGCATTTACAGATGCACTCAAAAGAAATCCGTTACATTAAGGTCGATAGGGAAAAATCGTTTGCAGTGTATTTTAACCCGGGAGAACTCGCTAGTGAGAATTTCTCTCACGGTGCCCATTTGCTTTTCTTTTACTTTACATTCGTTTAATATCATTCTTTTTGCTTGGCTTAGTACTTTTACTCACAAATAGGTAAAATAATTGAAATAACATTTTAAAATTTTAATTAAAATGAAAAATGGTTTAAATAAGAGTCTTAAAAAAAGTACGACGGTGAGAGAAAATCTCATGCAGCGAGTTCTCCCGGGTTAATGACATTACGCTATTTTAAATGCATTGGAATTGATATAAATCACTGAATTGCACTACAAGAGGATTGCTATAGAATAGGGGATTCGTAGCATTTATCGTTAATTTACAAGGACACACAAAGGTAATCGGTTACAGTACTGTCTTTGAGGAATAACTGCTGAAAATGCGCTTTCAATTCTGTACCTCGTATACAGGGCTGCACAAAAGATTTCACGTAACATTCTCCTTATTAGCGGAAACTGCTGAAGGGGAATTTTTAACTGTGGTATGTATCTCCTAACTAATCTATATTTTTGTATGCATGTAGTTTATAGATACAAATCTTTATATTATATGCAGGGCTGCTCAAAGAATTTGGAAAATTTTTCGATTGTAGATGGGAATGGCTAAAATTGGGTTTTGTGCGTTGAGCTTCCAAATGGTTCAATTAGATATCACATTTCAACTTATTAAACAGTGAAGTTTTGTCACATTATTCTGAATATGTTGGAAAGTGTTTCATAATCGATGCTTGACGCATGATTTTTTCTTTCTTTGATTGTAACTTTAGTTATATTCAGTCAGAACATTTCTGTGAATAAATTAGCCAAAGATTTTGTAAAATTGGTGATAAAAGATTAATTCTGTAAAAGACCCTCGGTGCACAAGGATTAAATAGGATTTTTACATTAATTTGACTTTCAAGAAAAAAAAATTATTTTGGGTTTTATTAATTGTTTTTGTTTTTAGCGAGAAACAAGCTATTGTTTTCGTTTATAGAAAACAAAGAACTGGTGCAAAAAATGATAGGAAACTCCTATTATGAAAATTTTTCAATTTAAATATTTATATTTATTAAATTTTAACTAATCTTGGATTATGAATGATTTCTCAATTAGATGCTTTCTCATTAATAACAGAAGTGTTATTATTATTGTCATTTGTTGGAAAAGGCGTGGTTATTTATGTTGTATGTAACGTATTTATTGTATGAATTGTAAGTATGTTATATGTTACAAAATATAAAAAAATATAAGTCCTAAGATTAAATATTAATGTCAGACCTGGGGGTGGTCGATAATAAACAGCCTGAAAAACAACATGTCTAAGGCATTTTTAATATATTTTTTAAATTTTTTATGTTCTTTAAACCGATTCATTTGTCTTTTTATTCTTCACAACGTAAAAATTTGAAAGTTGTATGGAAATATTTCTAACATAATAGAACCTAATTTCTTTCTTTTGTAACTTTTAAGGTTACATATTAAATGATAATTAGCAACTGTGAAAGAATCCAGCCGCCAGAATTTAACTGTCAAGGGACTCCAGTCACTCGAAAAGACCCGCTCGCTGTTAATCTTATGGAAGACATTTTTTACGATATCCCCATTATATTTCAATATTTTTAAATAATTTTTTTGAGTTGGATAGTTGAGGTCAATCTATACAAAGAACGTTTTTTACGTTTTCGATTTCGTTTGCAGATTTTTTTTAAAATGGAGATGCTTTTATTTTCGAAATTGGTTCCGAAAGTGAAGGTGTCCTAATTAAAAATACCTGCAAACGAAATAAAAAAAGTAAAAAACGGCCTTTATAGAGACCGGCCTCAACTATCCCATGCAAAATAAATAAATAAATAAATAAATAAAATATTGAAATGCAAACGAGATATCTTAAAAAAAGTTCTTTCATTGGATTAACATTAGCGAGCGGGTGTTTTTGCGTGACTCTTAATAAGTAAAGAATTCAGATTTCAGGCAATTATTCATAGTTACTGAACAAATTGTTAATTAAAATATTTTAATGTATTCTTTATTTAAATGATTGAGAGATAAAGAAACAAGTTGTTTAATGTGCAATAAACAATTACTCAAATATGTCGTAGTAATTCTGAACATAACTCACGCGAAAACACCCGCTCGCAAATGTTAATCCTACGGGGGAAAAAAAAATTCAGTTTGCATTTCAGTGTTTTTATTTTTATTTATTTATTTATTTATTTTTTTTTGATTGTGCCGCTGAGTTTGATTTCTACGAGGTCTGTTTTCTACTTTTTTGAATTTGTTTACAGGTTTTTTTTTTTTTTTTTTTTTTTTTAATTAGGATACTTTCACTTTTTGAACCGGTTTTGAAAATAAAAGTATCCCCATAAAAAAAAAAAAAAAAAAAAAAAAAAAAAAAAAAAAACGAAATCGAAAAAATGAAAAACGGATTTTGTAGAGATAGACCTCAGTTATGCAACACAAAAAGGAAAAAAGAAAATTATTTAAAAATGGGGAAATGCAAAGGAGATATTAAAAAAAATTTCTGCCGTAGGATTAAGATTAATGAGCGGATGTTTTTGCGTGAGTTAAGGTGGAAAAAAATGGAATTTTTCTCTTTTTAGAAAGACTTTAAAACAACCTCAAGCATTTCTAATACATATTTAATCGAAAACAACTACTAGTAGAAAAGGCTTAATATATAAAATATTTGGTCCAACTGGTCGTTTCGTTAGATTAACAAGTAAAATTTAAATTTAAAAAATCAAAAAACCCGACTGCGTAAAAAGCGAACTAATTAATTATTTCTCCTTAATGTGAAGCTATTTTTTATATTACTGTCCTATTTTTTTTTTTATTTACTTGTATTGATGACTTTTAAGTTGTGTTTAATTGTTAGTTCCTATCTATAAACACTGTTTTGATGAGGCCTATAGATGCCTATGATGGTTAGGGTTGCAGTAAAGCTAGAGATACTACCTACACAACTTCCAGGTTGTGTAATATTTAAACGGAGCTTCTGACTGTAAAATAGTCAATGAAACATCGTCTTCATTTTGAAAGACCTATCCAATAATATGCCACTCAATAGGGTGCGTAATTTTTTTTGTCTCTACTGCCATTTTGTATTTTACGGCCGTCATTTTGAATTTATAAAAACAACACCTAGCCGATAACCATCGGACGGTTAAGACGAATCGATAGAGACATCATTCATTAAAATCCATAAATTCGTTGGGATGTTTCGAGGGTGTAAAGAAATCCACATAACCAGATCCGCGTGAAACACATAACCCTTCTTAGCATTCGGGTAAAAATAATGTTGCGTGAATGGTTGCACATATCGGTCTCTTGTAACTGGCACTAATAATGAGAAAGGCGTTATATTGACGGTCGTAATATCGAGCGTATATTGAATATGTATTGTGGAGTTGTTCTTTGTCAAAGAGGAATTATAAATTCATCCTTAGCAGAATCCACAAGTTTATAATATCCTTCTCCGGTTGAAGTCTCTCTAGCTCTGCTCTTGGTAAGTATATAAGATGCATAAGTAAAAGCATATGTAAATATCGAATTAATATCTTAATTATGGAGATAAAAATTATTAAAGTGTGGAGGTAATTAAGATTCAAAAAATATTTATTAATCTTACATTATTTGGCCCATTTTTTGTATCGATGGTTTGGTTTGAAAATTTTTAAGTATTTTACACAACTCCATAACAAAGAAACAAAAGAAAAATAATCTCGCGATTCGATTGTTTGTATGTAATTATCTGAAATGTTTGTTTTAAAACCAATCTCAGACAAAATGACCTTTTTTTAGGAGTGCGAGTATATAATCGGGCTACCTCCAAAAATTAATTAGAAATATTTCTTATTAGCATTTCTTAACAGCCGCAGCGCTCACCGCAGTCAGAAGGGTCACGTGATGGAAACACGATTTCTTTTCTTTTCTGAGCTTCCTAATGATTAAATTAATTTTACTTTTGTGTAATTTATCGTTTAAACTTTGTCTAATTTAATAGTGATTACCGTTTAAAAATAAGTTGTATTTATTTTTTCAATAAACCTTCTAAAATCTTAATTTAACGGGCGTTACTACGGCATCCCTCCTTAATTAAAAATGTATTTACATAGCAAAAATTCCAAGTTGTAGAACTTGAAAATAATACTTTAAATTTTAACATAAATATTACATTGAACGAAAAGCCTTATAAACATTTAATGATATTAATAAAATGGAATAACATTATGCCATCTATCTATCTATCTACCTATATATACAGAGTCGTATCACTAATCCTTAATTTAAATGGGAATTTCAAAAAATTAGTCAGCTATCACCAAGTTGGCTTTTTATAGTGACCTAGATTTGTCACCAAATTTGGCGACATTTCGCCATTCATGGCAAGAATTTGACATTGATTGACTCTGTTACAACACACGCATGCACGCGTGTATGAATATTGTACGTATTGGCAAACATTTTTAAAATATCAATATACATATATACATTTTAAATATGACGTCATTTTTATGATATAACTATACAGTTTTAAACATATGAGAGTTGCAACAATGGTTGCAACAATAAAAGTAAATTTGAGAGAAACTACGTACGCTAAAACTTCTAAATTAAACATGACTATGGAAAAATTCCTTATTTTTAATCCGCTTTTTCAAATTGACAGACACCCTATTATTTCCAAACTACTGCATCTTAGCTATTTTTTCAGATAGAGGGGAAACAAAAAATTATATGGAATTCTTTTATCAAGATCTAATACTCAAGCGGAAAAAAATAGATTTAAATTTTTTTCTATCGTATTTATTTTAGTTTTAAATCTTTAAATGGCTGCGTGTTTGAAGATGACGGACCAACTTTTCTAACGAATTTACTCGATTTCTTACAAGGGAACACTTTTGGTGTTGCTCGCACCTAGCAACGAGAGCTGGAGCATTTTGTAGCCCTATACATAAAAGTTAGAGAACCGATAAAATTTCTTTGTTAAAATCCTATTTTATATGCATTTTTATATTTTTATTTTTTTAATTTTTTAATATTATATTTTTATTTGTTTATTTCACGCCAAAAGTGAGTTAAGTCTCCAAATACGGCGCTACAATTTTCCGCCCGCTTTATCCGGGGAGTAAATGTACAGTACATATAAGATTTATATCAGATTGCGACTTTTTTTTTTACTTCATAGCATAAGAAACAAATATTAGGTTGTTTTTCTTATGCAGACGATAAATATATAAATAGTAAATATAATTCTATAAAAGCTTCCAAGATCATTGAAAAGTATGTTTTAGTGAAATACAAAATAAGCAAGCTATTTTCTTTTGAAATCGAATGGAATAAAGTTTCGAATGTTTAAAAGAAAATATTGCTTCATTAAATGGCCCTTTGGTAAAAGTAATCATAAAGTAAATTAATATTTTTACACAATTTAGAAAAATTACTGTGTCTAATTAGGCCGGACATCACAATTTCTACTGAAGTCCACACCACTCCTGACACAAGACAAACAGCTACGACATTTCGATAGGGTTGCAGGAAAGCTCTACTTTAAAAAAAAACAAAAAAAAAACTCTGACTGTTTTTCCGCCCGCCAAAAATGTGAATATAATGTTGCAATTTTTCAAAATCAAATTTGTGGGTTCTTGAAGGAATTTTTAAACTTTTTTCAATATTTCACACTTATTATTAACTAATTTTTATTTTTAAATGCTTTTCTTTTAAAAACTTCAATGTTATCGTCCGATAAGTGGTCTGGAAAATTGCATTTTCAAAAAACTTTGCTAATCAAGAAAAATTATTTTAACAGAAAATTTTTATCGATTCTCAAACTCCGTAATATAGGGCTTTAAAATGCCCAGGTCTCAATGCTAGGTGCGAGCAACACCGAAAGTGGTTCCCTAGTTAGTAAGACTTACAAGGAGAGGGCCAACCCTGTTAATCACAGATTTTGATTATTTTAATATATGTTGTAGGGTAGAGGCCCCTTAGTGTCAGGTTCAACGGATTTTATCCAATGCTCTTTAGTTCTTGAGAAACCGGGGGGTCTAATATTAGTACACAACTTAAATACTTACTTTGAAACAGCAATTATAGGTTAGTCTTAGCTCAGTTGGTATGGTGTTTATCGGCTGATTCGTGGGCCCGGGTTCGATACCTGAATTCCCTATATTAGTTTTTCTCATTTTTTGTTTTATAAATTTACTTGTAAGCATAACTTTATAATCTCATTGCCAATTAAAATTTTTAATATTGTACATCAGTTATAATTTTAACCTATTTAATTTTTTACTTTTAACTAAATAGTTGTAATAAAACATCATAAAACTGTTATTGTTTTTTAAAAATCACTTTTAAAATGCATTTCATATATTCTTTATCGATGCAATGATATTGAGCAATTGTGTCAATTCGTGATTTTAAAGAAACGTCATTTACACATTGCTTTAACAAAGGACGTCAATGCGATAATACTGTTAATCATTCTGTTTTTAAAGTAACAAGCATAATTATATTAAAAATTAGCATCAGAATTAAATTACAATCGATTTTTTGCATATTAAAGATTTTTAAATTTGTAATAAGTATGCTTGCGCTTTCACTTATTTTGCTTTTCCCTTTATCTTCTTTCTGCTTTTATTTTTATTTTACTTGAATATTCCTTTTTTTTGTATCATAACTAGATGGCACCACAACAGAATTTGTCACGATTTTGGAGTTTTTATCATTCAATAATAGATCCAATTTCTTTTTAAACCTCTGTAATGGATGAGCAATAATAGTTTACAAATAAGAAATGATAACTTTAAGTTTGTTAACATTATAATTAATGTATGATGTTAGAATTTTTAATTGAAATTATTAAATTATAATTACAACTATATTTATAAAACAAAAAATGAGAAAAACAAATGTAGCGCATTCAGATGTCGATCCCGGGCCCTCGGATTAGCAGGCAAACGCCACGCCAACTGAACTACGACTAACCTATAATTTTGGTTGCGAAGTAAGTATGTAAGTTGTGTACTAATATCAGGTTTTTCAAGAACTAAGGGGCATTGGATAAAATCCGTTGAACCTGACACTAAGGGGTGTCTACCCTACAACATATATTAAAATAATCAAAATCTGTGATTAACAAGGTTGGCCCTCCCCTTGTTAGATACACGCTTAGTCACATTAGAATATATTTATAAATACGAGTGTTATCGCACAAAATGATATACACAGGATGCTCCAAAATTCGACCGACAAATTAAGAGGGGGTGATAGAGGGCATCAAGAGGATGAAAAAATACCGTGGAACGTGGGGTCGCAAACCACGTATTTAATCACAAATATGTTCTGCCCGAATTCAATTTGTGTTGACGGCAATAACTTTCAGAAAACTGAAGTAAATTGTAATAAAACTTTTAACAGGCATTCTCACATTTGTTGTAAATGTGATAATATCGAAAATAATGATAGAAGTTTCCATTATGCGCGCCAGCAGTATGCACTCGACGCTCAACATTTTGGACAGCGATTGCCAGTTCATACGGTATGGTATCATCTATTGCTTGAGCACTCTGTTTTTCCAGAACTTTTCGTGATGTTATAACATTTCACGCAAAATAAGGTACATATTGTTGCATTTTCATTGTAATGTTCTGATTTTTCTCAAAATTATTACCGTCAACGCAAGTTCAGTTACGATGAAACATCCTGTATTTGTGACTGGTTTGTGATCCCATGTTCTATGGTAATTTTTCATCCTTTTGATGCCTTCTATCACCCTGTTATGTGTAAATCGAATTTTGGAACACCCTGTATTTGTGACTAAATACGTGGTTTGCGATCCCATGTTCTATGGTAATTTTTCATCCTTTTGATGCCTTCTATCACCCTGTTATGTGTAAGTCGAATTTTGGAACACCCTGTACTTGTGACTAAATAGGTGGTTTGCGATTCCATGTTCTATGGTAATTTTTCATCCTTTTGATGCCTTCTATCACCCTGTTATGTGTAAATCGAATTTTGGAACACCCTGTATTTGTGACTAAATACGTGGTTTGCGATCCCATGTTCTATGGTAATTTTTCATCCTTTTGATGCCTTCTATCACCCTGTTATGTGTAAGTCGAATTTTGGAACACCCTGTATTTGTGACTAAATACGTGGTTTGCGATCCCATGTTCTATGGTAATTTTTCATCCTTTTGATGCCTTCTATCACCCTGTTATGTGTAAGTCGAATTTTGGAACACCCTGTATTTGTGACTAAATAGGTGGTTTGCGATCCCATGTTCTATGGTAATTTTTCATCCTTTTGATGCCTTCTATCACCCTGTTATGTGTAAGTCGAATTTTGGAACACCCTGTACTTGTGACTAAATAGGTGGTTTGCGATCCCATGTTCTATGGTAATTTTTCATCCTTTTGATGCCTTCTATCACCCTGTTATGTGTAAGTCGAATTTTGGAACACCCTGTATTTGTGACTAAATACGTGGTTTGCGATCTCATGTTCTATGGTAATTTTTCATCCTTTTGATGCCTTCTATCATCCTGTTATGTGTAAGTCGAATTTTGGAACACCCTGTATTTGTGACTAAATAGGTGGTTTGCGATCCCATGTTCTATGGTAATTTTTCATCCTTTTGATGCCTTCTATCACCCTGTTATGTGTAAGTCGAATTTTGGAACACCCTGTATTTGTGACTAAATACGTGGTTTGCGATCCCATGTTCTATGGTAATTTTTCATCCTTTTGATGCCTTCTATAACCCTGTTATGTGTAAGTCGAATTTTGGAACACCCTGTATTTGTGACTAAATAGGTGGTTTGCGATCCCATGTTCTATGGTAATTTTTCATCCTTTTGATGCCTTCTATCATCCTGTTATGTGTAAGTCGAATTTTGGAACACCCTGTATTTGTGACTAAATAGGTGGTTTGCGATCCCATGTTCTATGGTAATTTTTCCACCTTTTGATGCCTTATATCACCCTGTTATGTGTAAGTCGAATTTTGGAACACCCTGTATTTGTGACTAAATAGGTGGTTTGCGATCCCATGTTCTATGGTAATTTTTCATCCTTTTGATGCCTTATATCACCCTGTTATGTGTAAGTCGAATTTTGGAACACCCTGTATTTGTGACTAAATAGGTGGTTTGCGATCCCATGTTCTATGGTAATTTTTCCTCCTTTTGATGCCTTCTATCACCCTGTTATGTGTAAGTCGAATTTTGGAACACCCTGTATTTGTGACTAAATAGGTGGTTTGCGATCCCATCTTCTATAGTAATTTTTCCTCCTTTTGATGCCTTCTATCACCCTGTTATGTGTAAGTCGAATTTCGGAACACCCTGTATTTGTGACTAAATAGGTGGTTTGCGATCCCATGTTCTATGGTAATTTTTCATCCTTTTGATGCCTTTTATCACCCTGTTATGTGTAAGTCGAATTTTGGAACACCCTGTACTTGTGACTAAATAGGTGGTTTGCGATCCCATGTTCTATGGTAATTTTTCATCCTTTTGATGCCTTCTATCACCCTGTTATGTGTAAGTCGAATTTTGGAACACCCTGTATTTGTGACTAAATACGTGGTTTGCGATCCCATGTTCTATGGTAATTTTTCATCCTTTTGATGCCTTCTATCATCCTGTTATGTGTAAGTCGAATTTTGGAACACCCTGTATTTGTGACTAAATAGGTGGTTTGCGATCCCATGTTCTATGGTAATTTTTCATCCTTTTGATGCCTTCTATCACCCTGTTATGTGTAAGTCGAATTTTGGAACACCCTGTATTTGTGACTAAATACGTGGTTTGCGATCCCATGTTCTATGGTAATTTTTCATCCTTTTGATGCCTTCTATCACCCTGTTATGTGTAAGTCGAATTTTGGAACACCCTGTATTTGTGACTAAATAGGTGGTTTGCGATCCCATGTTCTATGGTAATTTTTCATCCTTTTGATGCCTTCTATCATCCTGTTATGTGTAAGTCGAATTTTGGAACACCCTGTATTTGTGACTAAATAGGTGGTTTGCGATCCCATGTTCTATGGTAATTTTTCCACCTTTTGATGCCTTATATCACCCTGTTATGTGTAAGTCGAATTTTGGAACACCCTGTATTTGTGACTAAATAGGTGGTTTGCGATCCCATGTTCTATGGTAATTTTTCATCCTTTTGATGCCTTATATCACCCTGTTATGTGTAAGTCGAATTTTGGAACACCCTGTATTTGTGACTAAATAGGTGGTTTGCGATCCCATGTTCTATGGTAATTTTTCCTCCTTTTGATGCCTTCTATCACCCTGTTATGTGTAAGTCGAATTTTGGAACACCCTGTATTTGTGACTAAATAGGTGGTTTGCGATCCCATCTTCTATAGTAATTTTTCCTCCTTTTGATGCCTTCTATCACCCTGTTATGTGTAAGTCGAATTTCGGAACACCCTGTATTTGTGACTAAATAGGTGGTTTGCGATCCCATGTTCTATGGTAATTTTTCATCCTTTTGATGCCTTCTATCACCCTGTTATGTGTAAGTCGAATTTTGGAACACCCTGTATTTGTGTCTAAATAGGTGGTTTGCGATCCCATGTTCTATGGTAATTTTTCATCCTTTTGATGCCTTATATCACCATGTTATGTGTAAGTCGAATTTTGGAACACCCTGTATTTGTGACTAAATAGGTGGTTTGCGATCCCATGTTCTATGGTAATTTTTCCTCCTTTTGATGCCTTCTATCACCCTGTTATGTGTAAGTCGAATTTTGGAACACCCTGTATTTGTGACTAAATACATGGTTAACAATCCCATGTTCTATGGTATTTTTCATCCTTTTGATGCCTTATATCACCCTGTTATGTGTAAGTCGAATTTTGGAACACCCTGTATTTGTGACCAAATAGGTGGTTTGCGATCCCATGCTCTATGGTAATTTTTCATCCTTTTGATGCCTTCTATCACCCTGTTATGTGTAAATCGAATTTTGGAACACCCTGTATTTGTGACTAAATACATGGTTAACAATCCCATGTTCTATGGTATTTTTCATCCTTTTGATGCCTTATATCACCCTGTTATGTGTAAGTCGAATTTTGGAACACCCTGTATTTGTGACTAAATAGGTGGTTTGCGATCCCATGTTCTATGGTAATTTTTCATCCTTTTGATGCCTTATATCACCCTGTTATGTGTAAGTCGAATTTTGGAACACCCTGTATTTGTGACTAAATAGGTGGTTTGCGATCCCATGTTCTATGGTAATTTTTCCTCCTTTTGATGCCTTCTATCACCCTGTTATGTGTAAGTCGAATTTTGGAACACCCTGTATTTGTGACTAAATACGTGGTTTGCGATCCCATGTTCTATGGTAATTTTTCATCCTTTTGATGCCTTCTATCACCCTGTTATGTGTAAGTCGAATTTTGGAACACTCTGTATTTGTGACTAAATAGGTGGTTTGCGATCCCATGTTCTATGGTAATTTTTCATCCTTTTGATGCCTTCTATCACCCTGTTATGTGTAAGTCGAATTTTGGAACACCCTGTATTTGTGACTAAATAGGTGGTTTGCGATCCCATGTTCTATGGTAATTTTTCCTCCTTTTGATGCCTTATATCACCCTGTTATGTGTAAGTCGAATTTTGGAACACCCTGTATTTGTGACTAAATAGGTGGTTTGCGATCCCATGTTCTATGGTAATTTTTCATCCTTTTGATGCCTTATATCACCCTGTTATGTGTAAGTCGAATTTTGGAACACCCTGTATTTGTGACTAAATACGTGGTTTGCGATCCCATGTTCTATGGTAATTTTTCATCCTTTTGATGCCTTCTATCAACCTGTTATGTGTAAATCGAATTTTGGAACACCCTGTATTTGTGACTAAATAGGTGGTTTGCGATCCCATGTTCTATGGTAATTTTTCATCCTTTTAATGCCTTCTATCACCCTGTTATGTGTAAATCGAATTTTGGAACACCCTGTATTTGTGACTAAATACATGGTTAACAATCCCATGTTCTATGGTATTTTTCATCCTTTTGATGCCTTATATCACCCTGTTATGTGTAAGTCGAATTTTGGAACACCCTGTATTTGTGACTAAATAGGTGGTTTGCGATCCCATGTTCTATGGTAATTTTTCCTCCTTTTGATGCCTTCTATCACCCTGTTATGTGTAAGTCGAATTTTGGAATACTCTGTATTTGTGACTAAATAGGTGGTTTGCGATCTCATGTTCTATGGTAATTTTTCATCCTTTTGATGCCTTATATCACCCTGTTATGTGTAAGTCGAATTTTGGAACACCCTGTATTTGTGACTAAATACGTGGTTTGCAATCCCATGTTCTATTGTAATTTTTCATCCTTTTGATGCCTTCTATCACCCTGTTATGTGTAAATCGAATTTTGGAACACCCTGTATTTGTGACTAAATAGGTGGTTTGCGATCCCATGTTCTATGGTAATTTTTCATCCTTTTGATGCCTTCTATCACCCTGTTGTGTGTAAGTTGAATTTTGGAACACCCTGTATTTGTGACTAAATAGGTGGTTTGCGATCCCATGTTCTATGGTAATTTTTCCTCCTTTTGATGCCTTCTATCACCCTGTTATGTGTAAGTCGAATTTTGGAACACTCTGTATTTGTGACTAAATAGGTGGTTTGCGATCTCATGTTCTATGGTAATTTTTCATCCTTTTGATGCCTTATATCACCCTGTTATGTGTAAGTCGAATTTTGGAACACCCTGTATTTGTGACTAAATACGTGGTTTGCAATCCCATGTTCTATGGTAATTTTTCATCCTTTTGATGCCTTCTATCACCCTGTTATGTGTAAATCGAATTTTGGAACACCCTGTATTTGTGACTAAATAGGTGGTTTGCGATCCCATGTTCTATGGTAATTTTTCATCCTTTTGATGCCTTCTATCACCCTGTTGTGTGTAAGTTGAATTTTGGAACACCCTGTATTTGTGACTAAATAGGTGGTTTGCGATCCCATGTTCTATAGTAATTTTTCACCGTTTTGATGCTTTCTATCGCCCTGTTATGTGTAAGTCGAATTTTGGAACACCCTGTATATATATAAAAATCGACATTTGTTGGTGGGTAGTTTTGGTGTTTGAGGGTTCAGATCAGTGGAAATGTATTGAGACGTTTCGGAACTGCTTTCTTCCGGACGGCTGCCACAAAGTAAGAAACTACCTGTTCTAACCGTCCATAGGAAAGCATTCGGAAAATTTTGGCCCGTTTTCACCGTTCGCAACCTTCAGACCCCCATTCGAACCTTCCGTTAAAATGTTGAATTATTCATATATACAGTAGAGCGCCGATTATCCGGACGCCGATAAATCGGATTGTCCAATTAACCGGATCGATCGAGTACCATACAGTTTTTGCCCGCCTTCTCCAAAAATTTTGAAGTAAAACTTCTTTAGGCGCGGTAGGGTAATTCGGCTGGATGTCAAAAAAGTTAACAGTTAAATAAACATTTCCTAATCCTAAAATAATAAAATTGCCAACAAATGAAAAGAGAGCAATGCATAAAATCAACTGTTTCTAGAACCTAAGAAGTTTCACTTCTAGCGCGCGAGAGCCCCACGCATATTTTTTTCCACGAAAATCCCTCTTTATCTTGAGATTCTCTCAAGGGGGGTCGAAAAATTGCTTTTTTTGTACCTTGGTGTTCTCGGAAAGAGGGACCCCCTATATGGCTGTAGAAGAAATAATGTCCTCTATGAAGCAGAAGACTATCAAAAACTTCTTTTCCTTATCACAATGAATTTTTTTTTTAAATTTATGTGCTGTACAGTGAATGTATATATACATGTAATAATTTCGATGTGAACTTCTATGAATAACTTTGTACCAATAATGTTAAAAATATATAAATAACTTCCAAGCACACCATTTGTAATATGCTAAAATGCGCACTTCTACAACTGGTAGTCCTAAGCCTATTATAAAAATGTGAGGAGAAATTAATTAAAAAACATTGTCATAGCCGTTTTTTAAAGTTGTCCAATTATCCGGATTTTTTATGAACCGGATCGGCCTCGGTTCCGACAGATCCGAATAATCGGCACTCTACTGTATTTGTCGTACCATAGCTCTCGTATTTATAAACGATTGTTGATTTATTCATATATATTTGTTATGCGATAGTTCTCGTATTTATAAACGATTTGGATGTTATTGAACATTTGTGTAGGGCTTTCCAAGATCTCGACCTGTTCGTGGGCCAACTTGATGCGCTATCTTCTTTCGAAACGTTGTCCAATCAAATATTTCAAAGACAAGCAAATATACACAAAAATTGGAAATGAAAAATTTTTCCTCTAGTGGTTTGAGCTTAACACAAGGATTCCAGAGCATTTCTTGATTTGCCTCTGTCTTAAAAATGACTGAGTTATTGCAATTTAAATTTCTGGTGTGACTGCCACATAAAACAAGACAGGGGATTAAAAATAAGGAATTCATGCGTAATCGGATTTTGTTTATGAGTTTTAGCGAACCTAGTTTCTTGCAAATTAACTTTCACTGTTGTTATCATTGCTGCAACTCTCATGTGGTTAAAAGTGCATAGTCTTATCAGAAATTATATCATATTTGAAGAAAAAATATATAATGGTATTCATAACATGTTCGCGCACACACACGTGCGCGCGCGCACACGTAGGTAGATAACGAGGTTCACCAATGCCAATTTATTGCCAAAGCTGATGACAAAAATAGTTTCCCACAAAAGAAGTCCATTTCGCGATAGCTGACTCATTTGAAGAATTTCCCACTGAAATTGTACTGAGTACTGTACTCATGTCAATCAATGTACTGAATATTGTACTGAATGCCTACTGAGTATTGGCGAAAACTGGGAATCTTCTATAATCGAGTTCCACGCATTTTAGGTTTACGTTTTCGAGTAAAATTAGCTAGATTCTTAAGACAAAGGAATACGAGAGCTACACTGAAAACAATGAAGTACTCAAAAATGAGTACATTGATGTACTCATATCGAATTGAGTATGTTTGGATGAAAAATGAACCTATCCTGTCTCAATTTTGATCCATCCTATGTTATCAAATCCAAACAAAACGATAACTGTGTTACCTCTAATGGTTTATTTCATTTATGGCGGCATAAAAGATGTTTATTAATGTAAATATTAAATTATGCACAGTATTTTAAAATAATTTAAAAGTGCTCGCAAATAATGCTCTTGTCATAAAAACATTCGATTTGGACATCTTGCTAATAATTTTGCTATTTTTCTTAATAAATAATCAATTAAATCTTTCTTGTTAATAATTGTGAACGGCACATAAATGTCAGTGCATTTTTATTTTAATTTGTAGGTTCACGGAACATAACCATTCATATTTGAACACAACCATTGAATCAAAAATGAGTACTTGTGTTTCTCAATTTTTAGTACATTTGGATCGGAGCTACTTTGAGTATGTGACGTATTTAAAATTGAGTACTTTTTACCCATTTTGAGTGCCCATTTTTTTCAGTGTACCTTTTCCTCCAGGTACTGCCCATAAGGACTTTTTGTAATGAAGGAATAACACCCCTATTATGGAAAGAAACCATTGTTATATTATAACCATTGTTATTATATTATGAAGGAGAATAGATTACTTATTCATGTTTGTTATTCACCTCAAATAAAAACTAAATGCTATCACCACTTTCAACAGTCTAATTTTTTATTAAATTTTAGCTAAATAGGTTTATGTTAGATTCCTCATTAGTAATTCTTACGTTCTTTATGAAAATAAACGGTTGAAAATTTTAAGTATACAAGATAGATGTAATTATGTAAGATGTATTTATGTAGGTATGTAAGAGTCTGCACGCCAATAAGAAAAGTTACGTCTAAGCTGCGAGATAATGTATTAAGTATTCAGTATGGAACATGACAGTTATTTAAAATTTAAAAAGAATTTAATGTTAATAACTTTAGCTCATGAATAAAATCTACGAATAAAATGAATTGTTTCCTTTTTTTATTGTTAATAATTTTAATTGACTTAAAAAAAAAGAAATTTCATCAATGGCAATGACAGTTGATATTGGTCAAAAACAATAACAAGAAGAAAAAATCAATAAAGGAAAAATCTACACTGTCAACATATTTTTATACGATAAATTTCTACTGGAAAATGGCAACGATATAAAATTATCTAACTCGAGCTCTTCTGATGTCTAAGATGTCAAGAATGGACCTCAACTGTCACTAAAATCAGGAGCTATTCCTTAGGTGCTGGACAACTCAAAAGATCAGTTTTTCTTTGTCTTCGTTTGAGTTTTCGCGGGCGTGTCATCAGCACATGGCGCCCTTAAAAAGAGAAGAAAAGAAATGCAAGGTAAGACAAAATGAAATATAATTTTCTTTTTAAGGCGATGTATTTTTTTTTGAAAGGGACGCAAGATATTAGTTTTAAGAATGTTTCTTAGGTTTAAAATTGGTGTAAATGAATTATTTGTAATTTTGAAATATTTTTTAACATTTAGGAACCTAATTGAAAAATCAGCACAAATGCAAAAAGTAGAAATGAAGAAGAACTTAGCTTATAAATAATCCCAATATTGTTTAAGAAAGATGCTTCTTTTTACAAGCAATCATATGTAGTTCTTTTCTTTCATCAGGTTTTGCGTGTGCTTATCGAAGTTTATTTTTTTCCCCCTGTATGGACATTAGCACAAGGAAAAATTTTTAAAATTGAATAAAATTAGATTTTTCACGAATTTGCCTTCCAACTGCACTTATATAAATTGTTATGCAGTGCATTTTTTTTTAGGCCACTACCTTGCGACCTATGATAGCTAATATAAGGGTTTCCACAATTTTGAAGCACTATCTTCATAACCTTTTTAAAAATTGTTTTTTTGTCTTTTTTCTTTTCTTTTTTTTTCTTTTTTTTTTCTTTTTTTTTAGCAAAATTTCAATATTGAGGTTATTTAGAAGTTAAGTACTTTTTCGTCTCCACTTTTTTCATTTGTGTTGATTTTTCTGTTTGGTTTCGAAATGTTAATAAATATTTCAAAATTACTAATAATTCATTTACACCAATTTTAAAACTAAAAATCATTCTTAAAACTAACATATTGTGTCCCTTTCAAAAAATACATCACCTTAACCCTTTATCTACTGACGGTATTTATAAGTGCTATTAAAATAACTTGTTATAAAATTCATTGATTAGTAGTAATACAGTTTAGAATGAGTTATAGATGCATTACTTTATCTTGTTCCAAAAGTATTATGGATTACACAAAACAAAAATATTTTTAAAAGGATGATTTCTTTTGTCTTTGCATCTTTTCAGCTTTCTTGGCGTTGGGTGGGGTAAGGGGGGGGGGAGGATTTTTCAATTCGGAAATATTTCTATATTTGTATTGCAAGAACATTATATTTGTACATTTCCTAATTCTACAAAATACTAAGAAAAAGATTTAAGACAAAAGATTTGAGTGAGGTTATAAATATTGCACAAAAACCCTATAAATTCAAAGTTAATGAATCCTTCTAAAATTTATTAAGTGATTATGTAAATCTTCTAACGTAGTTTATACAATTCACGAAAAATGCTTTAGAAGATAAAATTTTCACGAATTCATAATTCAGCACATAAAGGGTTAAAAAGAAAATTATATTTCATTACGCCAGACAGCGTACACTCCATACAACTAAATATATTTCAATTTTCTTTGTACTACATACAACTATTACACTTTTCTGTGCACTGAACGAGGAGTTTTACAATATCTTCGAAATTAACTGAAATATTTCAAAATATGTCTGAAAATACATATATATATATCTTAAATTACCCTTTTTTTCATATTCGAAGGCCTATAAAATAATTACATTATCACATAGAGCTTAGATTCTAGTTCAGAACATAGTGAGTAATATGGCGTAATATGGCAAGCATTTTTGCAAAATTTCACTGAATTATGTTTAAAACATTTTATGTAATGGTATTTATTGTAAACAGAAATAGCGAAAAAATCGATTTTCTAGACATCTCATTTAAAGATTTCTTATCTATATTAATTATTATCTATCAAATTAATCTAGAAGTATCAATTAAGGTTTATTAGTGCTTTTATGTAAAAAACGTAAGGAAATCATGCATTGAAAATTGCTTACTTTTCTCCTGGCCTTTCTGCTCACTACCGGTATTTGATTCATTACTACTAGGGCTGGATTAATTATCAATATATCGGACAAATATTGATATTTTTTAACTATCGCAATAACAATATGTAAGCTCTGACTCTAACGATATATCCCAATAGCGATATCTAATCTCTGACTCTACTTATATATCCCAATAACATTTTTTTCCCGCAACGCGACTTCGAACCGCAAGAAGAAAAAGCGCCGAATATTGCGTAACCAATAACTTCTTCAAACCTTTCTCTCATCCGATAGATGCATTTATTCGCAGCCCCGCTTTATTCTAAATTCCCTCCCGTGATAATCTGTCTTTCGTTCATATCCCAGACCCAGACTAATTCATATTCTAATATATCAACATACATATGTCCGTTCGTTACTGAATAATTGTTTAATCGTCGTTGTTTTAATTTCGCTGCTACTATTGGTTTAGACATATTAGAACATATCAAGTCTTTGATACGTCCTGGCCAATGACTTCTTCAATCCTTTCTCTCATCCGATAGATGCATTTATTCGCAGCCCCGCTTTATTCTAAACTCCCTTCCTGTGATAATCTGTCTTTCGTTGATATCTCAGACCCAGAATAATTCATATTCTAATATATCAACATACATATGTCCGTTCGTTTCTGAATAATGTTTTAATCGTCGTTGATTTAATTTCGCTGCTACTATTGGTCTAGACATATTAGAACATATCAAGTTTGATACGTCCTGGCCAATGACATGAGCTAGAACATCTGTTCATTGTTGAGTCAATAATTGCTATTGTCTATAGGCTTCATTCAATGCTCGTTCGTATGGTCTTCTCGAGCGAGTTATCAGCAGTGATTTTATATTTTATAGTAAGATGAACGTACGGTGTCGGGTAAATTGCCCGAATTATAATCAAGTGATTTAAAAAAAAGAGGCTAAGAGTAACGTGTGGCAATATTTTGGATGCCCAGGTAATGAAAATGGTGAAGTAATAAATGAAAAAATTGCAGTATGCAGTATATGCGTTCGACCGGTATTTGCAAAAGCTACTTCTAATTTATGGAGCCATCTTAGCTATAATCATCCTCTACAATATGATGGACTACATTCAAGGTAAGAATTGATTTACTTTATTTTACTGATTTACTTTATTTATAAGATTTACTTTACTGATTGATTTTATTGATAATATTCACACGGGCGTGGAAATTAGTTAAACGAATTCCAGTTGTAATTTTTCAATGAAAATATATTTCTGATTTTTTTTTTATTATATAATTTCTTTAATTTTAAATAAGACAAAAAAAATTGTGTTTTAAAAAATGACATAAATGAACAAAAAGATAAAAAAGAACAATAAAAATAAAAAATATTACTATATCTGGGCCTTATTTTTAAAGTCTGTAAATGTAATATTATTAAATGGCATTATACTGGATGTCTGCAAACTGGGCTGGAACGCTTGGATTAACTTCGTGTCATTAGACTGAAGCCTTGTTTGCTTTTTGCTCTGGACATGCAGGCTGGGTCGGCCTTTTTTTCTGCTCACTCGGGGTGTAGTGCGGCACGGGTCGCGTCTTACCAGAGCCAAACCCGAAAACTCTGCTTAAAGTCAACCCGACCGACACTCGGCACACTTCATCACAAACTCGAAGTGGAAGAAAATAAATTCATATTTTAATACAATATAAAAAAGAATTATTCTGTAATATCAAATTTATCTTTTTAGTACAAAATTGAATACATATACACTCATTAATGTTCAATTATATAGTTTTTTTTCATAAAATATGTTCCTGACTTTCTTTTAAAATGGTTGGTCTACACGAACCGCGTGTCGGGTCGGGTTCGGGTAACCTGAGACGATGCAAGAATCTAATTTGAAGACTGGGTCGGGTTTGAACTTTTTTGTAGTATACGTCGAATTGATAGTTTCCCTTACTTTACTTTTCTCTCTCTATTTTTTTGGTAAAAATAATAGTTATATAATACATTTTTAATAGAAATTTTGAAGTTTTATTTTTGCTTAAAAAACTACAGAGTAATAATTTAAAAATCTATTTTCTTTTTTCATTGTTTAAAAGTTTGGATTTTCTTTAACCACATTTTCCTTTCATTTTAATTTACATTAAAAATTTTATAGGTTTACGTGCTTAGTGTTGACTCTAGAAAAAAAGGGCCGCCGGGCGGGAATTTTTCACATAGGCGACAATATTCTGAAAAAGGATACTTTTTCTCAAAAAGGGAATACTATTCTAATAAAAGGCCACTTTTTTTCAAAAAGGGCACACTTGTACCTTGTTTACAAAAAATATTTTGAGCTGGTTTGTTTAGAGTCCCTAGAATTTGTGATATTTTTCCGAGATCAACTGAATTGCCACGGGGCGTATAGGAAGTGTTAAAAAGGCAGCCGGGCGCATCGGAAGAATTTCGAAAGAGCCGCCGGGTGCCAAAATAGAAATAAAAAGGGCCGCTGGGCGCAAAATAGAAATAAAAAGGGCCGCCAGGCGTAAAATAGAATTAAAAAGGGCCGCCGGCCGCTGAGCCCTGCTAAAGCGGCTTAGAGTCAACACTAGTGCTTATAATTGCTTAAGTGATCAGATCAAGATCACTAAAATTGATATACCATGTTCTATGGCCGGCACAGATGCACAAATAATCTGAAAAATCCAGTACTTGAATTTTTATACATAAATATGCGGTACAAAATTCGAAATCCAGCACCTATTGGACCTTGGCGATTCCGAATTTCGTTTCATTTTAATTAAATATATATATATATATCTACCGCCTCCCTCCACCCCACCTCCTCTCCCAAAATACAAAAAACAGTGCGTGATTTACGTCAAGAATGCGTTTTCAGTACTAAAAAACCATAATATTAAAGCAGATGTTTTAATAGCGAATTTTTTTAATGTAAGAAAAAAAAATCTATCCACATTGAACACTCTCTTTCCCCGCAAATTATTTGTATCAGAAACACGTTTACAATACTGAAAAAAGATAGTACTTAAAAATAATAAAACTAAAGTAGATATTTGAGTTAAAAAGAAAAAAATAAACAAATAAAAGCTCTTCCATGGTTTCTTTCTGCATTGAAAAACATAATGATCTGATTGTGTAAACATATGACTTCCGATTTCTCGGAGCGAGGTGAATAAACGAAAACAAACAGCAGATGCGCTCCTGCTTTTCATTCGAAGTTTCGGAAGGCGTTGTAACTTTCTAATAAATAATTAAATTTTAATAAAAATTTCTTACACAGCCTAATTTACTATTATTTCAACTAGCTGAAAATTTGAAAGAAATCGGTCAATTTACATAGGAGATATGGATATATTGATTATTATTATTTTTTTAACAGTAAGGAAAAGAAGATTTTGATTTTCATTCTTTTTCTTTTTTTGTTTGCTTGCAACTGTTTTTTTTTTCTCTCTGCACTTAAGCACTACAAACTTGATGTCACTTTCAAGGTCCTTTTTATACCATTTAAAAGAATAGAATTTGAATAATGTGTTCTCGCGCTAAAATGAGGTGGGGGGGGGGGGGGGTGGAGTTTTCTGTCATGACGGCTTTTTAAAAAGCCATCCGGACAAGGCGTGGGTATCTATAAGATGTATATTCATTTGTAAATAATTATATGATTATTAATGTTTTAAATTTTTTTGTTTATTAATCTTTTAAAATAAATGTTATGAGTATTTTCATAAATTTATAATGCAATGATTTCTTTGAACTAACCAAAACTCTCTGATTTGGAACTTCTTGAAATCTAATGCAGAATATCGATTGTTTTGTTTATGTATTTGTTTTTGTTAGCCAATAACTTTATTTTATTTCTATTTTTTTTCATTTGCAACATTTCTTTCTTTCTTTTTTTTTTTTTTTTTTTTTGCTTTTAAATTCAGTGGCACTTTCGAAATAAAAAACAGATTTAAATATCAAACCGAGTATTTTGCGTAATCAAGTAGAATTTTATGGTAAGTTTTTCTTTTTTGTTAGTTTCTTTCTGGAAAAATATGTTGTTAGGGGTCTAGATGTTATTTACAAAATATTTATAAAAAAGTGAACTTTCCTTAGCATAGGTCTATTTCCAAATGGGATTTGAATATGTATATTTTAAAAATTTTAATGTTTTATTCATCCATAGATAAACAAATATGAAGGTATAAAGACAGAGAAATTTTCTTAATATTTTAACTATTAAGAATGTATTGATACTCTTAGAAAAAGATTAAAAAATAAAATTTCTGCTGCATCTGTCATTCACTGAAGACTATTTAATTACGAGTACATGCAATTATGACATTAAATCTGTTTCAGTTTTTGCTTTTCACTTATTTTAATCATTTTAAAATCATCAACGTCCTAACGAGAACCAACGTCCTATTGAGAACTTTTTAGTTTATCTAGTAAAGTTTTTTTTTTAAAAATAATATCCTCCGTTTACGCGATAAAATTAAATAGTTAAAAAGTTATTCATAAATAATATATAAAACAGGAATAATCGAGAACAAGCTAAAGAAAACCACTATGTAATCAATGATATAAGTGCAAATAGATAACGAATATTGGTTATTTTTTCTAAAGTATTTATTTGTATCATATATATATATATTTAAAGAATATTGCGTGAGCAAATAGGTATAAAACATTAATTCTTTGCTTCCTACAGCTATTTGCAATAAAATTATTCCTACTATACCATTTGTCTTTAGCAATAAGAAATTTTTCTATTCCCTCACACTTTAAAGTAGTTATCGCGATATATCACCGATATTGATATTAACTCGTTGATATATTGCGATATTAAATTTTTGATATCGTCCAGCCCTAATTACTACATGTTTATTAAATTGGTCATAACTCGACCTCTAGTAATCGTAGGAATAAAAGTAAAAAAGATTTGGAATCATAAAAAATTGCTCTTTTAAATAAAACAATAAAAAAAATTCCAAAAATTTCACCAAAATGACCATTTTATGTCGGATACTTTTACTTTTACTTTATTTATTTTGAAAATCGTATTTTAGAGTATTCAAAGTCTAAATTTGCATTACAATGCATTTCTATGCATAAATATTAACAACCCTTTTGCTGCATAGTAAATAAAATATTCTCATATTACAAGTCAAAAGTAAAATTTAATTAGAAAAAAAAAATTACGTAGAGAAGAAATAATTTTTTATCTTCTTCTTTCTTTTCATTTTATCGACTCGAAAAATATATACTGATAAGTTTCTATTTTTTATTGGTTTTCTTTTGTGTTACCTTTTATCGATTTTAGTAATCAAGTGTAGTGATGGGCGATTTTCGAAAATTTACCAATCGAAAAAAATCGTAATCGTAAAATACACAATCGATATAGTCATTGATTACTTTCGAGAATCTACAATCGAGATGTTTTACAATCAACTATTAAAATCATTGTTATTATATGTTTATAAAGCAGTTTGTAGTAAATGCATGGTTACTGAAAACAGATGGAATTAATAAACAACAAACCGAAGAGAGGCTATAATGGAGCCACATTAGCGGAAAAGTCATGTGACGGCGTTCCCTGATTGTAAAAAGTTGAAAAGTGCGGGTAAGCATGAACGGTAAGGGAAGTTTAACTATCATAAATTATAATTTTTCGGCACTTAGCAGCAAAATGGCCAAAGAAATAAGAATCAAAAGAACCCCTAGTGGTAAGAACATGAACTAAACCGGTGGCAGGAACTGGTTTCAAAAGTAAAAGTATCCTAATTAAAAAAAAAACTTAAAAAAAAAAAAAAGAAATCGAAAAAGTAAAAATGGTCTTTGTAGAGATCGACCTCAGCTGTTCAATTAAAATAAAACCTTATAAAATATTGAAATGCAAACGAAATATCTTTAAATTTTTTTTCCATAGGATTAACATTAGCGAATGGGTGTTTTCGCATGAGTGAAGTAACCCCTTAATAATGTGAAAGATGATGTCTGACTAAACAATTTTTAAAACGCATAGCTCATTTCAAAACCCAATTTCAGCAGTTCTCATCTATAGTAGGAAAACAATGCGTATTCTTTTGTGCAGCTCTATATATGGTCTGTATATATTTATATATAGAATACATAATAAGGTAAAATTTAGTTCCGTCAGGAAGCGCATAACACAGTTGAAAATTCCCCTTCAAGAATTTTCGTCGATAAGCGGAAATGTTCAAAAACTCTTTTGTGCAGCTCTGTATATGATCTATAGAATTGATGCACACAAAGTAATATGGAAAAAACTGAGTTAAATTTAAAAACGCGTAACAGAATTGAAAACGCACTTCCATCTAATGGACAGCGCTGTAATCGGGAAGAGTTCCATATTCTGTTCTGGTTGGTGCGATTGGCGAAGGAATCTAAGATGGCGCCAAAATGCCCTCTTAGCTTAGTGTTACCAAATTTTTCAAGATTGTGGGAAAACATGGTTTTTAAATATTTATAAACATATATTTATTTGATAAACGTTATAGGGGAGACTAGGGAGGGTTGACCCACTTTTTACAAAATTATTTTTTATTTTTTAAATATTGAACGTAAAATAAAGTTTTATATATCATTTTCTTCGTTATACAATCAGTTATCAAATTAAAATTGCTACATAAGTGTAACATATAAGAAATTTGAAAAATGATTGATTTTAATCATGAAAAAGTAATGGGTCAAGGCTCCCTACCTATGGGAGGGTTGACCCACTATATGGGAGGCTTGACGTTTTATATTGCAATATTTGTAAAGAGAAATAAAATCAGTTTAAAAAAAAGCAAAATAACTTTATGCTACATGCTTTAATTATTATAAAAAATATTTTTTTTAAATATGATGCTTAAACAAACCTGTTGAGACGCAATCGCAAGTCAGAGGAGAAAAATTTTGTTTTAAACAGTATTTTGTCTGAGCAGGTATAATTGTATAGCAGGGAAAATGAAATTTTAACATTTAAGGCAGTATTCTGTTAGAGACAGGTTCCGTTTTCATAGTGTTTCATGTTATTATGTCCGGATTTAGGAGCCACTGTCCCACTTTTTTATCTCCTTGTCCTATTTTTTGTGACACTCGACCGCACATATCTAGTTTCGCATAGTTTTGCTTCATCTCACTGTATTCATCCTGGTGTAATTTGTCTACATACCTTCCTAAAGTTTTTCGATCGATGCTATGTTCTTTTGCAGCCGTTCTTTCGAGCATGTTCTTTTGAGCACTTAACTTATAATTAACATGATTTAAACCTTTAAGGGGCTAAGTACTTTCAGTACTAAAATGTTGAAATAAATGACTGGCACCGGAATTTGCGGACAAATTTATTTGGAAATAAGAAAAAGGCTATATTTCACATACATATTAAATGGAAAAGATTTTAGCAAAATTCTGGTGCCATTGTTACGTTTCAGAATTAACATTAAGTGGTTTTGTAAGCATACCACTGTCCTTGAAAGTGTTAATACTGCTGCTTTCATCCTTTCTAGCCTTTCCCACTGTTTCTATTTACCTATTGTAAGTAATATTTAAATGGAAAAACGTTCCTACCAACTTTCCCATTTTCTAGAAATTTTTCACATCTTTCTTTAGTCAGTTTTAAACATTTTCTTTTCCATCACACCATTTTACTGAAGCTTTACAGAATAAATTTACATTCTTTTATATATGTAACTATTAACTTTTCATCATGCACAGTGTATAATAAAAAGATTTCAAAAACTACTTAATTAAGGGAGCCTTGAGCATCTGGTCAACCCTCCCTCACATTGACTGGCTCAAGTCTCCCTACATAGACCATTTCTAAAGAATAGAACATTGTTATGTTAAGCCTAACTTACTGTACAATCCTTATGCCTGGAATGAAAGCTCGATATTTCTGCATCACTTTAAACCTACTTACTTAAATTTCTATGATATAATTTATTTGAAAAAAGCTTACAAAATATTTCTAAAAAACATAACTTTTAGGTTGAAAACACCTCACACTTGATTTTTTCCACGCCTATTTCGATTATCTCTATGAAACGAAGATTGCTATTTGAGCATTCCAGTTGCTTTGGTTGACACCTATTGATAAAACGCTGAAATTCTTTTAAATATGAAAATTGATGGGTGGGTTAAGCCGGTCAGCCGTCCCTAGTCTCCCCTATATATGATATGTTAAGAAAATAAGTACATATTTATTAAATATGTATTATTTTTATGTATATTATACTTACATAGAGATGTACATATATAAATACGTAATACACTGCTCAAAACAATTAAAGGATATTGCAGTTTTAGGTGGATTTTGTATCTGGTAAACTGTTTAGCTGATTGATACATGGTCGACAGACATAGTAGGTTATATGAGAATAAATTACACATGTTTGGCAGAAAAAAATGCATTTTATTGCGCATTTGTGTACTAAAGGAAAAAAACACAATTTGTGCATATGAGAAAAAAAGAATAAGAAAAGGTGTTTTCTTCAAAGAAAATCATTTTCAGTAGGGGGT
Source organism: Maratus speciosus (assembly GCA_963932465.1). NCBI lineage: Eukaryota > Metazoa > Arthropoda > Arachnida > Araneae > Salticidae > Maratus > Maratus speciosus. The sequence goes on along the minus strand of OZ010790.1, from coordinate 484,332,301 downwards.
ATGGTTTCCACGGGCGGCCAGCAACGTTGAACACCTTTGAGGCATGGACTCAATGAGGCTATTAATGACGAGTTGGGGTATTCTGCCCCACTCTTCCAGAAGAGCTCTTTCCAGTTCTTGGAGAGTTTGTGGGGGTTGTTGGCGGCCAGAAACTCGTCTTTCTAGAGCGTCCCAAACGTGCTCGATTGGATTCATGTCTGGAGAACACGCTGGCCATTCCATTCGAACGATTCCTTCCTCGAAAAGGAAATCCTCCACCAGGTTTGCACGATGTGGCCTGTAGTTATCGTCCATTAAAATGAAGTTATCTCCGATTGCTTCAGCGTAAGGGACTACAATAGGTCTGAGGATCTCATCCCTATATCGGCGACCAGTCAGAGCTCCATCTCGAATGATGTAGAGGTCAGTGCGCCCGTCAATGGAGATGCCACCATACACCAACACTCCTCCACCGCCAAATCTGACACTTTCGTGCACGAACGCAGGATTATTCCTACTGCCACGGTCCCTCCAGATGAAAATACGCCTATTATCCGGATGGACAGAAAAACGGGACTCGTCAGAAAACAGAATATTGCTCCATTCACTTCTCCTCCAGTTGACATGCTCGGTTGCCCACTCCCTGCGGTCGCGACGATGCCTTGATGTTAATCTAACACATACCATCGGTCGGCGAGCATACAGACCTACAGCATGGAGCCGGTTTCGGACAGTCTGAGTTGAAATCGTGGTGCCTGTAGCCGAGCGAAGGTGTTGTTGGAGAAGAGTAGCGTTCATGGTTCGGTGTCTCCGAGCTGTTAACGCTAAATACCGATCTTCATTGGGCGTTGTTGCCCGTCTACGACCTTGCCCTGGTCTTCGGCCTGCACATCCTCTCTCCAAAAACGGTTCCAGAACCTGGAAATGACACTTTGTGACACTCCAATGGCTTGCGCTACTTCGGCTTGAATTTGGCCCCTTCTAACCTACCAACAATTCTCAAAGCTTCTGAATCTGTCAAATGACTTCGCTGAGACATCGTACTCATCGAAACAAAGCAATCACTGAATGCCGATCATCCTTGTCTTCATTCTCTTTTATCCAGTTGAAAGTCAAATTTCATTCGCTGCCGCTGAAGCGACGTTTTTGACGTCGAACTCAAAATTTGCATACTCCACAGTTTGAAAACCAGAAAAATTTGCATTTGTGATTCTCTTCTGCTATTTTCGGCAAAAAAAATTTCGTTTATATCTTTATTTTATATAAAACTTCAAATATCCTTTAATTGTTTTGAGCAGTGTATATGCACCTATAAATAAATGCTATATTTTTTTAAATATTTTTTTTATAATTTTATATAGTATTTCATTTTTTATCTATTTATTATACATGTCAAATTAAAGCATAACATTACATTATACACATTAATGTTATATGCACCTTAAAATATATTAAAATACACAAAAAATACATTTACATAATATTATATCTAAAGAAAAATACCATTTCAAATACGAAAAGATTTAAATTTTTTCGAAAAAAATATGATAAATGCAAAAAAAAAAAAAATCGAAAAAAAAAAACAAACAAACAAAACACATAAATAAAGTTCATTCCAGTAGTAAAAAAAGCAAGCCCAATGATAATTAACCAATCGCAGCAACCACATCGAAACATTTATCGCCAAAAAAATCAGAACATGATATGGAACTCTTTCCCTGTAATCGAATTGTTTTGTGTCTCCCTGTAAATAAATGATAAATGCTATGCACACCATATTCTACAGCAAACATTTTGTAGTGAATCTGAGTGATGTATATTAATTTCAATATCTTTGAAATAATGTAACGTCATTAAAATAATTAAATATAAAAAATACTTTATTGCTTTATTTGGATGATATGCAAACAAATTTTCCTCATTGATAGTTTTTTAATGTCGCGGCATTCTTTTGAGTGTCTCGGTAAACGAACTTTAAATGCTACATCTTTCATTATCTATGTAGGATGCACCACGGTAAACCTCAATAACATATATCAATTACATATAGATACGAATATATTTACGGGAGTTAGCGTACGTTCAGACAGACGACAGATCGAATTCATAAACCTTTTGAACTATATTGGAAAGTGTTAGAAAGTGGATGTTGAAAGATAATCATCTTAATTCTAAACACAAAAGATAAAATTTTTCCACATGGATTTTCTTGCATTTTGAACAATATTTGGGTCATTCTCAAAATCTGTACAGGTTTTCGAATAGCAAAATCAAATTTTTAGAAATAATCAGAAAGTTTTAATCTGTTGTAAATAGTTACCTTACCTCAAAAACATTAATATACAACCATCAGCAGAGACAAAAATTTCTAATTTAAAATCTTTAAACTAATTTTAACATTTTAATTAACTTTGTAATGAGATAAGTGAACACGGCAATAACATCTACGGTAACAACAAATTAAGCAAAATACTTTTATTTTTCCCCAGGCATAAATGGCAGCCATTATATATTCTGGCTCATACAATGATTTTCTATCTCTTATATGATAAAAGCAGATTAATAAATAAAAGTTCATTTAATTACCAATTAGAAGTGGGTACGGTAATGCCGTACAAAAAAATACGCCCCAAAACATTCAAAGTCTTTGCTTGTTTTATTGAAACTATAAAACTATTTACGCTATTTACCTAAACCTGATAACAAGTTGACTTTTAAGGAGTATTTTTGCCTTGATAAAAAGGCATGTGCTGCTCTCTAAAAAATTGCAGATGAACTTTTTGTCAAAAGCATGGCAATGACACTCTTTCTTTCGACACGGTTTAAAATAATTATTAAGAATTATAGATAAGTTTAATTAATGAAAATGAATATTTTTTAATTAGTAGTATCTTAATAAATAAAAATGTATTTAAAAAATTATAACCATCTGTTTTAAATAGAATTTAGTCAAATCTTTACCTAATAAATTGCTTATTGGGACAACCTACGTTAATCACATTTTGACTACAAAAGAATATATTTTTTATTTAAAACTTTTTAATAAATAATAATATATCTGTAAATTATCATTAAAAAACATGATAGTTAAAATGCAATAATTAAAATTACGATATTTAACTATTTTTCTGTTCAAATGTGAAAGGACAGTAAAACACGACATTTTTTAAAAATCACCCATTTGTGTCAGCGAAGAAATAATTTTCGGTTTCAAGCACATCTCACAGTTTCTTTTGTGCATGTACCATTTGCATGCGCGAAATCTTCAAACAGATTGTTAAAGTAAATTAGAAATATTATCCTTTTAATCTCTCAAACCTAGTCCAATTTTCGATTTTAAGACTTGTCCATGAATTGAGGCCGTGAATAATAATTGAATGTTTGACGATAATTACCAATTTATTATAAAGATTTCTAATGCAAACAGTCATGTATTCAAAGAAAAATGAAAATAAATTTCATAAAAAAAGAAGTTCTCAAACCATATTAAGAATTTATTTTACTTATTATATAAAAGCCTTTTTAACTATCGATTTTAAGAACCGGCTGACTGACATAGGAAATGATTGAAAAAACTCAGTATTTTAATTGTAAGGCTATATTGAGCTTTTTAAGAGGAACTTTCACACATTAAAAAAAATCACATAAGCGAAGAAATACGTTTCCTTTCAAACATATTCTTTAAAGCAGACAGAATATTTTCTGCTTGATCTGTGAAATCGAGTAAAATATAATCCGGCCTTGTTCATAAAATAAAGCTAAAATTACGATTTCCCTCTGAAATCTACCAGGAAATATATATATCGATACCTTTTCTATTTTCGTTATTGCCTTTTCGCCCCCCTTTTATCGTGAACACGAAATATTCTTTGTTTTCGCCTTCGATCGTGACTACATTTGAATTTCTGTTATATGCCATATTCCGAGCATCATACGGTTTTCGAATAGCTTGCTTTTAAAAGGGGCGTTGAAATGTGAGATACTGAACTTTTGTCTTGGAAAATGTATTCGGCCGTTTGCTATTTCGAAATATTTATTTTGAAAATCGTATATTAGAGTATTTATAGTCTAAATTTTCATTACAATACATTTCTGTGCATGAATATTCATAACCCTTTTGCTACATAGTAAATAAAATATTCTCATATTACAAGTCAAAAGTAAAATTTAATTACAAAAAAAAAATTAAGCAGAGAAAAAATAATTTTTATCTTCTTCTTATCTTTTGGATCTTATCGCCTGGAAAAATATGTACAGATAAGTTTCAATTTTTTTTACTGGTTTTCTTTTGTGCTACCTTTTATCGATTTTATTAATCATGTGTGAACTGGCACCTTAAATAAAAAGTAAATGTCTTATGATAATTCTCCCTTTCGAAGTAGAAAGTTATTTTTATTTTGAAATTAAAGGGCAAAATTTTAATACAAATTATCTTATATTTAAAAACAGTAGAACCAAAGAAACAAAATACATATTAGATATAAATTTCCAACTGGGCGAAAAATGTCCGGACCAGGATTCGAACACGGGACCTCCTAGCTGAAGCCGCCAGTGCTCTGCCGTCTGAGCTATCCGGACGATTCTGGTCGAACCTTTTCACCCAGCTAACCTTGATGATTACTAGCTATAATTATGATTTTCCCCTGAAATCTACGGGGAAATACATACATCGACATTTTCTATTTTCTTTATTGCCTTTTCGCCCCCCCCCCCTTTTATCGTGAGCACGGCATGTTCTTTGCTGTCGGTTTTTATTATCGACTATGAACTATAAAATAAAATGGTTTTAAAAGTTGAAAGAACTCAGTATTTTAATTCTAAACTGAAAAGTTACGTTTTTAAATACAACCTTTTATGCATGAAGAAAAAAAAATCGCATAAGCGAAGCAATACATTTAATCTTCAAACATATTCTTTAAAACAGACTAAGAATATTTTCTGCTTCATGTGTGGAACCGAGTAAAATATAATCCGGCCGTGTTCATAAAATAAAGCTAAAATTACGATTTCCCCCTAAATCTTCCGGGAAATATATACATCGACATTTTCTATTGTCTTTATTGCCTTTTCGCCCCCCTTTTATCGTGAGCAAGGTATGTTCTTTGTTTTCGCCTTCGTACGTGACTATATTTGAATTTCTCTTATATGCTATATTCCGGGCATCACACGTTTTCCGAATTGCTTGCTTTTAAAAGAGGCGTTGAAAAATGAATTATTGAACATTTGTCTTGGAAAATGTACTCCGCCGTTTGCTATTTCTAAATATTTATTTTGAGAATTGTATTTTAGTGTATTCATAGTCTTGATTTTCATTACAAAGCATTTCTATGCACAAAAATTCATAACACTTTTGTTAGATAGTAAATAACGTATTCCATTATCACAAGTGAAAAGTAAATTTTTGTCAGAATAAAAGAAAAAAATTAAGTAGCGAAGAAATATTTTTTATCATCTTATCTTTTTAGCCTTATCACCTTGAAAAAATATATACTGAATAGTTTTAAATTTTTTTATAGGATTTATTTTCTGCTACCTTTTATCGATTTGAATAATCAGCTGTGAACTGACACCGTAAATAAAAAGTAAATGTCTCAGGCTAATTCCCCCTTTTGAAGTAGAAAGTTATTTTTATTTTAAAATTAAAGGGTATAATTTCAATACAAATTTTCTTCTATTTAAAAACATTGGAATCAACGATACAAAATATAATTAATTAAAAAGAATTCTTAAATCTTGATACGAAATTATTCTTAATATAAAAATGTGCTATTAATTAGGTGTTTTTATTATCGACTATTAACTATCAAAGCAAATGGCTTTAGACGTTGAAAGAACTCAGTATTTTAATTCTAAACTGAATGGTTACGTTTTTAAATACAAACTTTTATGCAATAATAACAAAATAAATAACATATGCGAAGAAATACATTTAATCTTCATACATATCCTTTAAAGCAGACTAAAAATATTTTCTGCTTGATCTGTGAAATCGAGTAAAATATTGTCCGGCCGTGTTCATAAAATAAAGCTAAAATTACGATTTTCTCCTAGATTCTACCGGGAAATATATATATGGATGCATTTTCTTTTTTCCTTATTGCCTTTTCGCCTCTTTTTATCGTGAGCACGAAACATTCTTTGTTTTCATCTTCGAACGTGACTATATTTGAATTTTTGTTATATGCCATATTCCTGGCATCACACGTTTTTCGAAAAGCTTGCTTTTAAAAGAGGCATTGAAAGGTGAATTATAGAACCTTTGTCTTGGTAAATGAATTCGGCCGCTGCTAATTTTGAACATTTATACACTGAAAATTGTATTTTAGAGTGTTCATAGGCTAGAGGATAAAATTTTCTTGCATATTTAGGCGAGTAAGGTATTTAGGCGTATGACGTTTTTTAAAATTCCTTTTAACATTTTCGAGTACAGTTAAAAGTGTTTATGGCTTTGGCCTGTCTGCAAGCTGTTTAGCTTTCATAAACGTGCTTGATAAACGATGAAACTGATATTTGCCGTTAAGATTTATTACAGCCTGTTGCTTATTAACAATGGAGATTGTATTGATGAAACAGCACTAAATAAGTGGCCATAACTCACAATAACCGCATATACTTTCCCTGAAAAAAATCCTTTATTTTCACCAATTTAATTACATATTATATTAAAAAAGATTTAAAGCTGAAAAAAAAAGCTGAACATTAAAACTACAGACAAAATTAACAACAAATAATAAAGAGAAAGTGCAACAAAGAAAGAAAAAAAAAATCAGTCTTTATGTCAAATGTGTTAACTACTCAATAAGTCAGAAATTTGGTTCTCACAAAAGACAAGGCACTAAAGTGGGAATATTATGAGAAAAATTCTGCAACAAATAAAGAGAAACTCCAGAATCAGATGTTTGACAAAATCACTTTCGAATCTTTGCACGTTATCACAAGTTTATGTCAGATGGAAATGACAGTGATGAAGCTTCTGGTCGGCTGTTGTTAGAAAAAAAAAATTCTCACTCTCTTGTGAACTTTTTCCTTCTGCTCCCCCCCCCCCCCGTTTGTTCTTAATTTAAGAACACCCAAAAGCACATATATATATATTATTTTTAAGCGTGAAGTCTAACAGTAGTTATTTTTTAATTATTTATCTGAAATTTCTATATTTTTCTTTCTCTTCGATCTATTTTTTAGTGTACTTTCTAAACTATGACAAATTTGATTGTCTCTTAGCATTAATGTTTTCATAAGGTATCGCGTTATTCATTCCCTTTGAAAAAAAAAATATATCATTTCAATTACATTTTATGCTGAAAGTGGATTTAAAATAGTAATTATTTTTTAATTATATATCTGAAGTTTCTAAATTTTTCTTTCTCTCCTATCTAATTTTTAGTATACTTTCTAAACTATGGTAAATTTGATTGCCTCTTAGAATTATTTTTTTTTATAAGGTATCACGATATCTTTTACCTTTGAAAAAACATTCTTTTTATCATTTTAATTACATTCAATGCTGAAAGTGGATTTAAAATTGAAAAACATATAAAAGTTGAACATTAATTCTACTAGAAAAGTTAACATAAAATATGAAGAGAAAATTCAAAGAAAAAAAGTCTTTAAGGGGAAAAGGGTTGGTGTAATCACGGGACTAGCGTAACAGTCAGTTCAGATCACATTGTGTGCCGAAAGTCATAAATCATATAGCTGGGATTTATTTTCCAAAGGCTATGTGGTTCGTTGAAACATTTTTTTTTTTTTTTATTAATCTCCAAAAGTTTGGAGGCAAAGCGAACAAAAGAAAAAGAAATTCTCTCAGGGAAGGTGCTAAACATGTCAAGGGCACTCCTCATTCCGGGATTCTCTTCTATACTCTCCTCTGTTGCAGCACGACAAAACCACATCAAAGAAGCCAAAAAAAGAGCTAGCTTCCGTCGCGTAGATGTGATGCGAACTTAACCTTTAACTTATCATTACTTACAGTATTAAAATAATTTATTTCGCGTGTATCTGCACTTTAACAGAAAGTATTTACATCGTAAAAGTATTACGATAGTGCTAATTTTTGTTAAGTAAGTTTCAGATTAATTAAAATAATTATATTTTAACGTATGTTTTATTTTGTAAGGAAATAGGGCTATTTCTTATCTTCATTTCATTTAACAAAAATTCTGTTATTTTTAGTACAAGTTGTATATATGTCAGAACAAAAATAGATTTAAAATTTGTATTATAATGTTAACTTTATTCTCAACTATTATTATTATTTTTAAATATCTGACGATTACTTATATTTCAAGTAAATTGGTGAATGGCCACTATTTCGCAGCAAAAAGATGCTTTAACTTTAAAGAGCTATTCCTCGGTCATTTTTACTCGGATTTTTTTTTTTTTTTTTTGTGGTACTTCTTAGTATAATGGGATATTTTCACTAAATATAACTTACCGGAGGATCGTATATAAAAATTAAATTTCGTAATGTTTTAAGAAATTTATCTTTTTTTACCCAAATCGCTTTTAAAATACTTCTTTACCTATATCTGTTTCCGTTCTGATATTGTAAAAATATATATACAACTTGTACTAAAAATATAGGTTAAAAAATAACAGAATTTTTGTTAAATGAAATGATAAAAAGCAACAGTCGCAATTCCTTACAAAATGAAACGTATTTTAAAATGCTATTAGATTATCTAATCTAAAACTTAATAAAAATTAAGGTTGTCTTCAAACTTGCTCGAAGTGCATCCCTTCGGCTGCATTCCAGAAATGTACACGCGAAATAAATCCGTCGAATACTTTAAGTACTTTGTATTCGATCCCCCGAAGCATGGCCAAACTCATGTGTATTCAGATGTAGAAAATTGGTATAAGTCACGCAATTCAAAATTTCCTAACTCGGTCAATTTTAGTGTTAGATGAATGGGACTTTTCTTGTATTACTTGCTATTGTACAGAAAAAATAAGACCTAAAACGGGTAGAAAAATACCCGAATTGGGTAGAAAGATTATTAGGTATAAGGTTACCCAATTATCCCCCCTCCCAATTTTTTTTCTTCCAAAATGGGTATTTAAAAGTGACCAAAATGGATGCACAGTGGTAACCAAAACAGGTATATGGATTCAAATTGGGTAACCTCATACCCAAGAATCTTTCTACCCAATTCGGATATTTTCTACCCGTTTTAGGTCTTATTTTTTTCTGTGTGTAACAGGAAAGTTTTACTAATTATCACTTACCTAACCGGAGGACTGTATAAAAATTTAAATTTTATAGCATTTTCGGAAATGTTTTTATTGATCAAAACGAATGTCAAATATTATTATTTTTCCTCATTTGAAACATTTTTGTGATTGGAACTACAGTGAAACTTCTGTTTAACGAAGTTTCATCGTTACACTTAAACACTTCGTTATAAAGAAAATTCGTTAAACAGAAATCAACTCAAATTTAGGAAATTTGTATAATAAAATACACATGCATAAAATGAAAAATACACATAAAAATGGAAATGTTCGAAAGACGTATTTTAATTCGGGCAGTAACATTTTTTTATGCAATGTAGACATGTGAGGAAAATTTTATTAGATTAATGTCTAAAATAACACATAATAGAGAGAGATAAAGAAAAACTGAAGCGTAGCGCAAATTTTATCTTTTTTTTTCCTCACTACAGTAGAACCTCGATTATCCGAAATAATTGGGACCGACCCTCTTTCGGAAAATCGAAATTTTCGGATAATCGAGAATGCTTCAATTTTAAGATTAAAGATAAATACATGCAATATTTCGTATTATGGTAAGAAGTGATTAATAAAAATAAAGCAATAGCAAAATAGAAACAAGGATAAATTACCTGAATTTTAATTTTGAAATTAAGTACCTTTTTTATATATCGCAAGGGTTTGAAAAAATGTTTTATTTATCGCAGTTTCGATTGCCTTTGCTTTGAAGCTCTATAATGGAGTTTTTTAATATTATTAGTTCACCAGTATCACAGTCTTTCTACTGCTCCAGCCATGCCAAACCTTTTGCAAAACATTCAAAAGCTTCAGAATTGATAATTTGTTCGTTTTCTTTGTTCCATTCCGCAGCTTACGGGGGATCAAGTTAAATTAAAAGGAAATCTAAGGAAGGGGACTGAAAATATTTATATATACTCGAAGTTCGGAAAGGTTCGCGTGCACACAAAGAATATGGTAGTTTATATATATATATATATATAAAAGCTTTCAAAGTGGATTTTGCACACAAGGAATGTGGCAGTTAAAAAAAAAAAAAAAAGCTTCAAAAATGGATTTCGGTTAAAAGAGTTTCGGATAAAAGAGGTTCTACTGTATTTCAATTCGTTAACTTAAAAAAAGTCTATAATATTACTTATAGAAAATACATTGTTCATAAAAACTTTCGCCTTTTTGTAAGTACTCGAACATTTTATCTGTAACATTCTCGTTCAACTGGAATCCCCTTCTTATTGTATCGAACACTTTTAGCCTTTCTTCTTTTGAATGGAAACGATTAATTACATAAACAATGTCATTTTCATGCAATCCGTTGAAATAAATTCATACAACCGTCGCAACAGCGACATCTCTTTTTAAATGGTGTACACGTAAGAAAGTGAAATAAATTTCGCTATATAAAATATATGTTTCGCAATATGGAGATTAATCTGTATGTTAATGGTATTCAAAGTCAAAATTCAGCAGAAAATTTCGTTAAGTAGAAAACTGCGCTAAATGGGGACTTCGTTAACGGGAAGTGCGACTATGTCTATGACTAACCCTTTTGGAATTAGCCATTAGACACCGTTGAGAGTAGACACCCTGTATATCATCATCAGTTATAAATAAATAAAGCAATAAAAAGAAATAGAAAAAGAAAAATGGAAATAAAAGAAAATCAGACTTTTTGTGAAATGTGCAAACGACTCGATAAGTGAGACATTCGGTTCTCACAAAAGACAAGGCACTTAGCGAGAATATCCTGAGATAAAATCAGCAGCGAAAAAAGAGAAACTCCAAGAATAAGATATTTGACAAAATCACTTCCGATGCATGGCACGTTATCACAAGTTTATGTCAGAAGGAAATGACAGTGACGAAGAAGGCACAGCTTCTGGTCGATTATTGACGGAACATTTTCTTCTCAATCTACTCTGATCTTGTCTTTCTTTGCCAATTGTTCTTAGTTTAAAAATATTCCAAACGATTTCTATTTTATTTTTTCAACTTTCGATCTGATAGTTATTTTTAACTAGTTACCTGATAAATTGGTTAATGTAAATGATTTTGGAAACTATGTGAAAGTTGATTGCCATTTCTTATTATTGGTTCTATAAAGTATCCACAAATCTTTCTATCTTTTTTTAAATGACTATTTTTTCAACTTTAGGTCTGATAGTTATTTTTAGCTAGTTACCTGATAAATGGTTAATGTAAATGATTTTGGAAACTATGTGAAAGTTGATTGCCCTTTTTTATTATTGGTTCCATGAAGTATCCATAAATATTTCTATCTTTTTTTTAAATGACTATTTTTTCAACTTTATATCTGATAATTATTTTTAACTATTTATCTGATAGAATGTTTAATGTACTGTAAGTTACACTGGCCTCCAAAAGTTAAGGAACAGGGACTGGATGCTTTCGATTGTACACGGTTTGTCGAATATCTACCAAAATTATTGGCGAATCGTTCTTGAACTTCTGGGATGTAAAGAACACGTTTGATTTCATATTTCTCGATGAAGATTTATTAGGGAGAACAATTAGGGAGTTAATACTAAATTAAATAACAAAATAATATTTGCGATCACCTATGTAACAGAAAATGCTTCAACTTTAAACAGCTATTTCTTGGACAATTTTTTTCTTTTATTTCTTAGTGTAATAGGATATTTTTAACTAAATATAACTTAAAAGACCTGGGGACCATATAAAAAAATTAAATCTCGTATATATATATTTTTTAAGAAATGTTTTTATTGACCCAAATCGCTTTTAAAATACTTCTTTACCTCATTTAAAACACTTTTGTAATTGGAACTATATGTCTATGACTAATGGTTTAGGAAATAGACATTGGACAACGTTGAAAGTGGATACCCTGTATATCAGTATCAGTTATAAATAAATAATGCAATAAAACGAAAGATAAAAGGAAATAAAAGAAAATCAGAATTTTTGTGAAATGTGCAAACGACTCGATAAAATCAGACATTCGATTCTCACAAAAGACAAGGCACTTAGCGAGAATATTCTGACATAAAATCAGCAGCGAAAAAAGAGAAACTCCAAGAATAAGATATTTGACAAAATCACTTCCGATGCATGGCACGTTATCACAAGTTTATGTCAGATGGAAATGACAGTGACGAAGAAGGCACAGCTTCTGGTCGATTATTGACGGAACATTTTCTTCTCAATCTATTTCTGATCTTTTTTGTCTTTCTTTGCCAATTGTTCTTAGTTTAAAAGTGCTACAAAGGGTTCCTATTTTATTTTTTCAACTTTAGGTCTGATAGTTATTTTTAACTAGGTACCTGATAAATGGTTAATGTAAATGATTTTGGAAACTATGTGAAAGTTGATTGCAATTTATTATTATTGGTTCTATAAAGTAGCCACAAGTCTTTTTTCTAGTAGTAGTCTTCTTTAGTAATCTTTTTTTAAATGACTATTTTTTCAACTTTAGGCCTGATAGTTATTTTTAACTAGTTATCTGATAAACGGTTAATGTAAATGATTTTGGAAACTATGGGAAAGTTGATTGCCATTTCTTATTTTATTGGTTCTATAAAGTATCCACAAATCTTTCTATCCTTTTTTTTTAAATGACTATTTTTTTAACTTTAGGTCTGATAATTATTTTTAACTATTTATCTGATAGAATGTTTATTACTAAATTTAGGTCTGATGGTTATTTTTAACTATTTATCTGATAGAATGTTGCACTGTGTAAGGGATTTTGAAAATTATGTGAAAATTATTTGCCATTTCTTATTGATGGTTCTATAAAGTATCCACAAACATTTTTTTAAATTATTATTATTATTTTTTTAATTTAGGTATGATGGTTATTTTTAACTATTTATCTGATAGAAAGTTTAATGCATTGTGTAAGTGATTTTGAAAATTATGTGAAAATTAGTTGCCGTTTCTTATTGATGGTTCTATAAAGTATCCACAAACCTATCTTTAATTTTTCTTTAAATTTAGGTCTGATAGTTATTTTTAACTATTTATCTGATAGAATTTTATAATATACTATAAATTATTTTGAAAACTATGTGATAATAAACTACCATTTCTTATTGATGACTCTATAAGGAATCCACAAATCTTTCTACCTTTTTTATGTTATCTTTTCAAATTGAGATCTGATAGTTAATTTTAACTATTTATCTCATAAAATGTTTAATGCACTGTATGTGATTTTGAAAACTATGTGAAAATTAGCTGCAATTTCATATTGATGGTTCTATAAAGTATCCATAAAACTTTTTAAAAATTATTTTTTTAAATTTATGTCTGATGGTTACTTTTAACTATTTATCTGATACAATGTTTAACTTACTGCGTAAGGTGATTTTGAAAACTAAGTGAAAATTAGTCGCCCTTTCTTATTGATGGTTCTATAAAGAATCCACAAATCTTTCTATCTTTCTTTAAGTTACCTTTTTAAACTTAAGGTCTGAGAGTTATTTCTAACTATTTATCTGATAGAATGTTGAATGCAATGTAAATAATTTCGAAAACTATGGGAAGTTGATTGGCATTTCTTATTAATGATTCTATAAAGTACCCACTCACATTTCTATATTTTTTAGGGTTCGGTACTTAAAAAGTAAAAACGGAACCATTATAAGATCACTCCTGTCTGTCTGTCTGTCACAGCCGCTTTACTCGTAAACTATGTTAAGTGGAAATTTTAAATTGGGGAAAGTAATAAAGACTACTGACCCGCATATTCACAGATTATTAAACATTTACAAATATATTTAGGAAAAATGTAGAGGAGTTAATTAAGTTACTTTAAAAAAAAATCTTTTCTTTGTATATCGTCTGAAAGCTTTTGTAACGCTGAACTCAAAAAGACATTAGGTATTATATTTTCAGAGATATCGTCGAAAATGTAGTGCAAAAATATGTTTCACCCCTTCTATTTCCGAATCCACTGAAACTAAAATTATGAAAAAATTAGAGGTAGTAGACGTTAATTTAAACCTTTGCAGGAAAACTATAGCGATTACTCTATGTCACATAGTTCTTGAGAAAATCGCATTTTTCCGTTACACAAAAATTCGGTTTTCGGGCATTCAGAAAAGGTGTTGAGGAGTGCTGGAGGTATCTATCGTATAAGAAGTATGAAAGCATTGTTGATAATGATTTTCGAAAAAAAAAATCGTTGGTTATTAACCGAGATATTAACTCTTGAAGACAGGGACGGTTTTTTACATACATAATGACTGGAGTGGCGTACTGTCACTGTGTATGCCATCGTCTTTTAAGGGGTCTCATGACTCTAAAAGCTTTAAAATTTTCGAAATTTTAATTTTTTTAGATGTTAATCTCCTATCTTTTCTGAACATTTTGATATAATTTTTTCCTTGAAATTCCTATTAGAACTGAAATTATGGCTTTTATATTTATGCAAGTTCAATAGCTGAAGCGTCGTTTCGGAAACTTTGAAGCCATTTTTCTCCAAATGACGTTTTTGGGCATAACGCGCACGATATCTCAAAAACTTCTGAATATTTTTTCATGAAATTCTCAAAACACATGTTCCATGTTAGTCTGTATAAACTGAACCTAAAATTTCCTTTTTATTGTTCAAAACAATATTTTTTTAGGTGATTATACTGTTGAAATGTTCTTAATTTTGCATTAGCTAAATACAATTTTGTATTAAAAATATAAAAAAGCTTTAAATACAAATTTATTTAGGTTCAGGGTAATTATTACAATCTGAAGTATAAGTAGGTGCCAAAAATTTTATTCTAGTTGCAACACTTATTTTGTAATCGTGCGCGTAAGCTATTGTGCCGATTTTTTGCTCGAAAAATGTGTAACAGTTTGGAGCCCCCTGTAAATGCTAATTCTGCATCTTATAATTTTTTAAATACATGAAATGAAATAACATACTTATATATTTTATTCCAATTAAAATTGTGTCTTAAAATCAAATACATTTTAAGATATTAAATGTTGAAAATGGTCTTTTTTTTTTTTCATTTTTTCCTATTTTAAGAGTCTTGAGACCCCTTAAAGCCTAGATAACAGCTTTTGATGATATGTTTCTGTAATGCAATGCCCAGTAGCAGTATAAAAGCAATAAAAGTCAAATTGTTAAAAACAGACTAATTTAATTAGAACTAATCACATAAATACTATGAAATTCGCGAACTAGTTTGCATTAAGTGGATATCTCAATACGCCTCCCGTGTCTTTAAAAGTTAATTAAAAACCGATCTGGAAAAACGTGGCACGGAACAAGGCGGCGTTGCATTTTGCGACCTCCTTTCGAAGTGCGCTTAGCACAATGCCAAGTTTAAACTTTGAACAAGGGTTTTGTTTTAGCTACACTGTAAGAAAAAGTTATGACGTAATTTTTATTATTTTCCTGCTTTTAACACGTAATCATTTAATTCTAATTTCATAGGGTTTTTTTCTGTTTATAATAGAAAAAAAAATTATGACCTTTTTTTTCCATTTTGACCACAAAATCAGATTTCTAACTTTTTACGGCTGCTCTTTCATCTTCACCTAACACTTCATTTATAATGGCTGTTTCATAATAACAGAAGCCACTAGTCGCTGCCATCGAAATAATCAAGGCCAGAGGACACGAGTTGTGACGTCATCACTAATCGACCGACTTCTCACTAGTGTTAGAATTCACACCAGAAAACTTTGAATAGCAATTTTCTTTTATTTTATTTGTGGAATATCTACAATCTTATAAAACAATAATAACTATTTAAACTTACTGGTGAGAATTTGGAATCCCCCAATAAAAAATCAGCCAGATGCGGCAACACTGTGGCATTCCGCATATGGCTGAATTTTTATTTAGGGATTCCAAACTCTCACCAGTAAGTTTAAATAGTTATTATTGTTTTATAAGATGATAGATATTCCACACATAAAATAAAAGAAAATTGCTATTCAAAATTATCTGGTGTGAATTCCAAAACTAGTGAGAAGTCGGTTGATTAGTGATGACGTCACAACTCGTGTCCTCTGGCCTTGATGTATTTCGATGGCAGCGCACCAGTCCATCAGAAGAAAATGATCCATTCCAAAGGTATAATTTCGATTGAAAAAAAAATATTTAATACTTTGAACAGAAAGAAGAAGCTACACCTGCAATTCTCATGAGACTAATAGAATCGCATAGCTGCCAATTTGTACGGTTTTGTTACCTCTAAAATTGAATATAAATTTTTGCCATATTTAATCGTTGACAATTATTAGATTTCAGCGATTGAATTAGGCAAAATTTACTGGTAAGTTTTAGTGGTAAGGAAAAAATCTTGGAAATTGGTAGCTATGCAGTAACGTAATATTACAGGGGGGAAAAAAAACGGCAGCAAAATTGACATTCAACAAACAAAACTCTATCAAGGGCTTTTTCAAATAAACAATTTCATTCCCCGTTTTTCTTAAAAGTAACGGAAATGTACATCAAAGAAATGGTGCTAGTAACATAAAAAGTAATGAATTAAGTGAAAATTTATATTTCATCTCCTTAGTTGGTGACAGTTTGTGTAAATCCAGTTTATTCGAGGTGAGTTTGGTCCATATTAACTCGGGTAATCGGGACTCTACTGTACCTGTATTTATATACATATGGCTATTTCCATGCGAACTTGTCATGTCTGTCACATACTACGATTTTTGGTTACCAGTATTTTAGAACGGAAAAATGTGATTTATTTTATCGAAGATACCTCATCAATTGAATAAATCGAAGCAAACTTTTCGAAAATAACGGTGGCCAACAAGAATAGCGATTTTCAGCTGTCTGACAGGCATAACAAGTAGCCATATATATACAGTGTAACTTCTGAATAACGGTTACCAGTGGGACCGATGAAAAGTGACCGTTATTCAGAGGTGGGTGTTATTCAGAGGTTTCATTTAAAAAAAAAAATCATAATTACATAAATTTAAATAGAAATACACAGTCATTTTAATTAATCCTCATTGTTTTAATTGTTTAGTTGCTTTTTTTTCTGCAAATACCTTTCTCCAAAGAAATAATAGTACGAGTTGTTTTGCTGTACAACTCATCACCATTATGATTTAATGCAAAATTTTTAATTTCACGAAGGTTTGTCAAAAATTTGGTACATGTGTTAATACTGGAAATTTTAGGTGATTCTATAATCTCTTCCATATCCCCTTCCGCATCACTTTTCTCTTCCTCTCTCCTATCTTCCACCATTTGCTGTATGAATCAAATGTAGCATTAACTGCCAAATCTTTGTCCAGTCACACAAACTTACTGGCGTTCGTGTAGTTATGCTTGCTGTTCTAATTAACATTATCTAAATTTTCCCCTTCATTATTGTCTTCATTTTCTATGTCTAGTTTTGGAAAAGGATTAAGTGTTCAAGTGATTAAGTTACATTTTGTTGACATATTAAGTAAACTTTTTTTGATCTGCTTCAGATTTTGTTTTGTAAATAAATATGAAATGGTACTAGAAACTGTTTTAAAAAAATTTCTCCTGACTTTTGAGCGGCCGTTGATCAGAATTCCCCTTCCTTATTTAGAGGTTCGTACTAATGTTAATGTTATGGATTGTGTGTGGTTCCATCAATATGTGACCGGTATTCGGAAGTTGTCGTTGTTTAGAAGTGACCGTTCAAGGAGGTTTCACTGTATTTTTTTCATCGGGGGCGACGCTAATTCTGAAAAAGCAGAATTTCTGTTTTCTAGTTTTTCTTTTGACGAGCTTTCATTGACACTAAGGAGCAGAGCAAAGCCAGAATTTTTCTCAAAGTTTATGAAAAGTCATGCTTAATGCCAATTGCTTTAATCCTTAACTGGTGTGACAAAAATTGTCGCATAATTACTGTGAGCGGTTTCTGAGATCGCTTGATATGCATGAATAGAAGGTTCGATTCACTCATAGGATACTGTTTCAGTACTAAACTTTCTGCACAGAATTATTACAATAAAAATTCATCTATTCAGAAGTCTCTATCAAAAGTACTAGAGCACTAAACGAAACAAAATTTCACTAGTATCTGGAGTTAAACTGAAAATTGTAAGTTAAACTATGAAAACTGGGAAAAACTGTGGTCTGTGACATGCCCAACACCAATCATGTTAAGGTTAGTTGGGGCAACTGGGACATGATTTTACAATGTGACTCTGGAGCTTCTGACAATTCAGCTTCAAAAAACTAATGTTCATTTAAATTAAAGTCTGAACTTCTGTAAATGTGTTCAGTTAGGTTCCCTCTATCAGACAGAAATGCTCAAAATTACATTTTAATATTTAAAAATATAAAAATATGCATATTTCATCTTTCTTTCCTCATGGGTCCAGTTGCCCCCAAAAATGGGGTAACTGGACCAGGGGGGTCTATGTTCCACACGCGTTCATATTTTTTCATATCGGATATCCGGTCCTGTTTGAAAAAGTGTAAACAACTTAAAAAAATTTAAACCAGGCAGATCATGTAAATTATATGTCAATAAACAGCGCTGTAAGGAAAACCTTTGCTGTCAATGAGTTTAAAAAAAGCACTAAAAGTGAAAATATTAGATTTATTTATACCAAAAACAAAAAACTTAAGGAAGTACTTATGTACTTTAGTATATATAATAAGTATAAAAGTCACATGGGTATTTTAAGAAAAAAATAGCAAGGTAAATCTATGAACAAACGGCTACGTAAGTACTTAAGTACTTTATCCAGGTGTCGTATTATATACGGAAAATTTTATTGTTCCTACCAGAACCCTTACAGAAAGGTGCGATGAAGATATTATTTTCAAAATAGTGGTAGGAACAATAGAAGTTTCCCTATAGAATGCGACCCTTGTGTATAGTACAATTTCCAGGTCTGGCTATCTCGCTTTCAGGGGCAAGGTACTTGCATTCGTAAAATGTTGAACTAATTTAATGACACCAATATTTACAAGAGAATCTATCTGAAAACAAGTGAAAGTATATTTTGCGTACTTAATAAAGGTGAAATTTTCATTATAAAATTCAGGTGCCAATGTGGCAATTAGGAATTAAAATTAAGTGATGCCATAACGGCATCACCGCCTCTCAAGGGCCCAAGAAATTTGGTTTGATACCACTCAATATGCTTTTTTTAAATTTCATTACATAATTTTAATAAGGTATTCTATCATTTTCTTTATTGTGAACAAAAAACAATGGAGAATTTTACTTCCCGTAGTAAGATAAACACAAAAAAATTATTTATAACTATTGGGGTAACTGGATCCAGCATGGTCCAGTTACCCCGGATACATATCCCAGTTACCCCATTCTTGAAAAATTTTATGGGGTAACTGGGACACCGGGCTTACATTTGAAACATGAAGTAAATATGTATAGATGCCTAATTTTATTAATGTAGTTATATGTCTAATCTTTAAAAAAAATGATTGTTTAATAAAAGTACTTACATTATTTTAATAATCAGCCGAGGAAATTCAACCATATAGACGTTGTTTTTAAAAAAAGAAACGTAAATTTTTGACAACCTATCACAGCAGAGTGAGAGTTATGATTGAGTTGATACACGTTGTTTTAGGAAGTAGAGATTAAGGGGCATTGTTCCCAAAAGCTAAAACTTAAAAAACACCAACAGTTTTTTATAAAATAGCCTAAGGCCCAGTTACCTCGTGGTTCCAGTTATCCCAACTAACCTTAAACGTTAATTATAATCAGTTTAAGGAGTCACAGGACTGTTAAATTTTTAAAATTTTATTTTTTTGATATCCTAAACTCCTATCTTTTCTGAACATTTTGATATGATTCCATGAAATTCTTATTAGGACATGAGTTGTGGCATATGTTTAGAATTATGCAAATTCAGAGCTGAAACGGCGTTTCCGAAACTGAAGATATTTGTCTCAAAATGTCATTTTTGGGAATAACGCGCAGGATATCTCAAAAACTTTTCAATATTTTATCATGAAATTTTCAAAAGATATGTTTCACGTCATTCTGCATAAACTAAATCTAAAATTTCCTTTTTATTAATCAAATAAATATTTTTGTATGGGGTTATACAGTTGAAATATTCAAAATTTTGTATTAGATGAATACAAATTTTTATTAAAAATATAAAAATGCCTTAAATACAAATTTATTTAGGTTCTGAATAAATATTATAATCTGAAGTATAATGAGACAACAAAACATTTATCCTAGAATGCAAAATTACTTTTGAAATCCGGCGCGTAAGCTGTGATGCCAATTTTCTGCTCGACAAATGTCTGACAGTTTGAAACTTCCAATAAATAATCATTCTGCATCTTGTTTTTTTTTTAAATATGTAAAATGAAAGAACATACTTATATCTTTCATCCCTCTAAAAATTGTGTTTTAAAATCATATGCATTTTAAGATATTAAATGTTGAAAGTTATCATTTTTTTTTCATTTTAAAGAGTCCTGAGACCCATTAAATACGTGAAAAATCAGTAACGTATTCCCGAAATATATTAATGCTAAAGGTCTCTCAGAAGCTCATTGTCCTAGAACCTTAAGAATTTTATGTTTTTCATTTTAAGGAAACTTGAAACATTTCATGCGTACATTTCGCGTATTGTATTATATGTATATAATAGCGCTAAGTGTATAACACTTCCGTAGTGAACTCATCCGGAATTTTTATATTCGGGCTGTTTTAATTTTTCATTGAGAGCCGTGAATCGAATGACTCTTGAGAATGACTCCATTGTTATTCTTATAAAATATATTCTTTCAAGTGGCATCACTAGTGAATGTTTTCTGTTTCGATTTGATTTTTCAATCATATAACGTATATTCGTTTTTACTATTAGCTGAAAAATTTATTAGGATGTGAGGTCTAACGTTTTATTATTATTATTATTATTATTATTTATAAGAAATTGAAGGTTATATACTTTTAGTAACTTTAAAATACATTTTATGTTTGATTTATGTTTAATTATTATCTTAATTACAAATATAGTAAGTTTTAACTGAGTATACTTTTTTTTACCCCATACCATGGGGTAAAATAGTTAATTGATAATATTATTTAAAATAGCATTATTAGTACTAATTTGCATGCTTTTTGTGAATTGTTTTTCAAGTTTTATGAGTGACCTTCATTTGCATATTCTGTGTCCTTATTTTACCAATTCAATTAATAATTTTTTTGCAAATTACGTTTGAATGAAAAATGGGCTTTT
Source organism: Maratus speciosus (assembly GCA_963932465.1). Lineage (NCBI taxonomy): Eukaryota > Metazoa > Arthropoda > Arachnida > Araneae > Salticidae > Maratus > Maratus speciosus. The sequence continues at coordinate 484,310,914 of OZ010790.1, read as the reverse complement.
TTTATAACTATTTCACCCCATCTGACTCTATTAATCAGATAAGATAAAATTTATTATTTCATAATACTTTTTATAATGCAATGCTATATCATTCTTTTAAAAATGCAAACACGCAATTCCGACGGGCTATCTTCTAATTTCTTAATACAAGGTCTTTATTAAAGTGGAAAAAAAACAACTTTGCGGATATATGGGGTTCTAGCGTCTCCCAGCATTTGGGGAATCCAGTGTTCGCAAAAACCCGGGTTTTTCTAAAAAACCCAACCCACATGGATTTTTTCGGGTTTTTTCATGAAAAACCCAATTTTCCCCGGGGAAAATCGGGTTTTTTCAAAAGTATAATACATGCGTAATTATATTATTGTATACTATATTTTCTATATATTATATACACTATACATAAAAAATACATTGTTCCCTTATATACAATATAATTGTAATGCTATTTTACAAGTTATAAATTGTATAAATTATATGAATTTAAATTAATTAAATGTCAGTGTTTCTCACAAATTAGTTTTAAATATAATAGAAGATATAAAATTGTTAATTTTCTTTAAATCAAATAATGAATAGAATATTAAAATTAAAATATATAAGTAGGAAGAAAAAAAGAGGTAAATTAGTCGGATGTGCCAATCCCAAAAGTTTCTTCTATCTCATACATGTTAACAATTCAAAATTCACTATCACAGTGCCAAAATTAAATGACAATTTATGCCCATCATGAGGATTGTAAAATATAGATTTGTTGAATTGGATGCATTTAACAAGGAGATATAAGTATCACCTGTTGTGCAATTTACAACAAAACCTGATCAGTAACAATTTACGTCAACATGTAACTGAATCTGAAGTTTGATGAAAATCCATGCATTATTAGTTCTTGAGATAAAGTATAGGTCAAAATTAACATTTTTGGCCACTGGCCAGTAAACTGATTTTTTTCACTGGCCAGTTTTTTTATCCTCTGGCCAGTAACAAAGTTATGTACGCTCCATACAAAATTGTGTTTTTTCTAACTATCAACATTGTAATTTACTAATATATATTACTTAGCATTCGATATGATTTACACTCAACTGAAAAATTTTATTTTTACTATTAATTCCATTGAAATAAATTCACAGGAAATTTTCTGAAATGTTACAGTAGAGGGGACCCTACCCCCCCCCCCCCCCTCGACACTAACAAATATGCATTTTTCTGCGACCATTTAACGAATTTCGCGATCTTTTGACGAAATTCACGTTTTTTCGTGACCTTTTGCAAAATCTGCGTTTTTTCGCGATCTTTTGACGAGATTGCGTTTTTTCAGCGATCCGTTCACAAAATTGTGTGGTTTTTTTTGGTAATCTTTTAACAAAATTTGTGTGTTTTTTTTTCACCATTCTTTGAAAATATTTGCATTTTTTTTTCAAGATTTTTTGACGAAATTTCCGTTTTTAGGCGATCTTTTCACAAATTTTGCGTTTTTTCCGCGATCTTTTCACTAATTTCGCGTTTTAACCGCGATCTTTTCACGAAATTTGCATTTTTCCGCGATCTTTTCCCTAATTTCGCGTTTTAACCGCGATCTTTTCACGAAATTTGCATTTTCCCGCGATCTTTTCACGATTTTTGCGTTTTTTCCGCGATCTTTTCACGATTTTTGCGTTTTTTCTGTGATACTTTGAAGAATTTTGTGATTCTTTTTCGCGATCTTTTCTCGAAATTTGTGTTTTTTCCGCGATCTTTTTTCGAAATTTGTGTTTTTTCTGCGATTTTTTGACAAAATTTGCGTTTTTTCACGATCTTGTCGCGAAAGTTGTGTTTTCTCCGCGATCTTTTCACGAAATTTGCTTTTTTCTGCGATGTTTTGACGTAATTCGCGTTTTTTACGTGGTCCTTGGGCGAAATTCACGTTTTTTCGCACTTCTTTGACGGAATTGGTGATTTTTCTTCTACGAACGATTGACGAAATTGATTTTTTTCGGCGACCATATCGAAATTAGCAATATTTTTATGTCCGAATTTTCGGACTGATGACCGTTTTCTTTTTCTGAACCGAATGCCTTAAATTTTCGGAAAATTCGAGACATAATCACCCCTGCTACTTTCTTTTCTTACGTTCGGGAGAATCGCCGATTTGGACGCCGTAAATTCCGAACGAGTTTCACACCTTTCCTCCCTGGCATCGATCTTTCAACCATCGCGTTTGGCGAGTGGTACCCATTGAGTTTGGCGAGTGAGGACAATAAAGTTAATCGCCATGTTTTAAGTGTTACTCGACACCTGGCGAGTGGCGAGTGCTAATTTTGTGCTATAAGATAAAGCTATTGCAAAAAGAGAGATAAATACAGCACAACAGCGCCGCTTAGGCGATAAATACCAAAAACTGATCAGCACCAGTTTATGTCAAGGTTTAACTGAATCTAAATTTTTATTGAAGTCCGTACATTAGTTCTTGAGATAAGAGTTATTGCTGAAATCGCAAAAAAATGCAGCATAGCAGCACTACCTGTTGGGTAATATGCAACAAAATTCAATAAGCAACAACTTAACTTGTAACTGAATCTGAAGTTTTATGAAAATCCGTGCATTAGTTCTTGAGATAAAGCTCTTGCAAAAATTGAGATAAACGCAGCATAGCAGTGCCACCTGTTGGGCAGTATACACCAAAAACTAATCAGCACCAGTTTACATCAAGGTCTAACTCAATCTAAAGTTTTGTGAAATTTTGTGCATTAGTTCTTGAGATAGAGCACCCACAAAATTTTTTTCACATACAGACAGTCATTTTCTAAAAACTATCAAATTGTCTTCAGAACCTTTTTAAAATGTATAAATCCATCATTAACTGGAAGTCGAAATTTTTCACGAATCCAATACTTTCTTCTTGTACAGATAGAAGAAAGTAAAAATATGTATTTTTTATTTCCATGAACATAGTTGATTTGAATTTTTTATATAAAGACATACCTATAATTATGTACTATGTATGTTGCCTACTAGGTTCTATGTTAGTAAAGTATTTCTATGTGCTGAAATACATTCTTATTTTACTTCAGATGTGTATGTAATGGCTTTTATATATTAATATTTTTTCAAAATTAACTGAAATGACTTAAATTTATTAAATGTATATGTTGTTTAAATTTTTAAATTATATCTGAAAATTGAAAAAACCCACTTTATGGGTTTTTCAGTGGCCTTTTTCAAGTGGGCCCATTCTGAAAAAACCCACCGGGTTTTTTCGTACTGGGCCCAGCTTTGCGAACCCTGGGGGAATCGGACATAGATATTATAAATTATGAGGTGGAAAATGTGAGGAAGGTGAAAAAATGCACTCCCAAGGCTACGGTTTCAGATATTGCGATACAATTTTGCAAATTTAAAATGGCCATACCTGCTTTTTCATAGTATCCTAAAATGATCTACTCAGTGAAAAAACATCAATGGTGTTGAGACTGAAATAGTTTTTGTAATACAAAAGTCGGCGACATACGACAACGAAGAAAAATGCTCTAAACCAGCTATACTCAACTTGCGGACCGCGGGCCGCATGCGGCAACGTGACCTTTTAGGTCCCGAGACACATGATCATTAATCTATATTTATAAAATTAGTTGAGATGGGTACAAAAGTATTTAAGACCTTCACTGTCGTTTTATATTTTCACTGGTAACCTAAATTTCTCTTGTTTTTGTTAATTAATTCAAAACTTTGTTAAAACTGAACTGCCATTTTCTTAATAAAGACTTCTTTTTACATAAAGACCTATTTTCGCAACAGTATTGTATACTTTTTTAATCTTCAACAATAATCAAACATTATTTCAAATTCTTTAAATTTGCGCTATGTAGTTCTACGATTAAAAAATGTTCTTGCATTGAACAAACGACCGAGAAAATTTTCTATTTTTTTTTCTCTTTAGAACTTGGAAATTATCTGTTGTTATATTATTTTAATTTATATTTACTATGTAACTAAAACTGTTTTTTAGGGTCGAACATTTGTCGCAGAAATAATTGGTACCAAAAAAATTTCCCATCACTGCTTCCAAATAAGAAACTTTGAGCCATATTTCTACAACATTCGAAATAAAAATTTACTACGAAGTTTATTGTTGAAAAAAAGTACTATTAAAAGTTTCTGGTAACATTTTTTTTTCTAAATTTTTTTTTCCTTTTTGAAGTAGAAAGTTAATTTTATTTTAAAATTAAAGGTTAACATTAAAAAAGAATTCTTGCATTTAAAAACATTATAATTAACAAAAGAAAAAAAATCAATTAAAAAAAATGTTTTTAAATCTTACTAAGAAATTTCTTTTCATATAAAAATCTACTATTAATTATCGGTTTTTATCATTGACTATGAACTATAAAAGCAGATGGCTTTAGAAGTTGAAAGAACGTGGTATTTTAATTCTAAAGTGAATTCTAAAGTGAAAGGTTAAGCTTTCAAATAAAAAAAAATAAAAAAAAAATCAGAGAAGCGAAGAAATACATTTCAGCTTCAAACATATACTTTAAAGCAGACGAACATTTTCTGCTTGATCTGTGAAACCGAGTGAAATATAATTCGTCTGTGTTAATAAAATAAAGCTATTTCTAAATATTTATACACTGAAAATTGTATTTTAGACTTTAAAGTATTCATTGGCTGGAATATAAATTTTCATTAAAATGCATATTTAGTCGTTAGGCGTTTTCTTTATTATTACTATTATTCTTTTTAACTCTTATCAGTATAGTTAAACAGAGTTTAATACTTCAGCCTGTTTGTAAACACTCTAACTTTCATAAATATGCTTGAAAAACGTTGAAACTGATATTTGGCATTAAGATTTATTACAGCATGTTCCCTATTGAAAATGGAGAGTGTAGTATTTATCTTTCTTTTCAGGGGTACACAAAGAATTCTGCTACTTTATGGTCTACTGACTATAACTATTTGAGATACAGTTTAACGATGTCACGCTATTTTAAACATTACGAAATTATTTAGAATTATTGAGATTCATTATAACACTTCTTCTGCAGTAAACGATGTGCATAGATTACCGCGAAAGTGCTATATGTTTTTGAGTTTCACAACAGCCTATTGAAACTGAAATAGCACATTTATAGTTCGTTTACAAGGACAATCAAAAGAATTCTGATATATTACGGTGCATGGTAATTAATTTAAAAAAAATGATAGTGTACTTTACTATAGCATGTTCCCTGTAAGAACTGATGCTTGAATGACTTATACTATTTTTACAGGCCCGCACCAAAGAATTTGAAAATGTCAAACATTAACTTAAAAAAAAATAATAATTAGAAAAGCCATTTAGAGAATTTGCCGAGGGAGGCATTTTTTTAACCGGTATATAGCTGAAATTTGGAATTCTTTGAAAAAAAAAGAATACTTTATTTTTTTGCATAAACAAAGCACCTTATTATTACGAAAAAAAAGAAGAATTGTAAGCTGAAAGCTGTAATAACAGAAAGCATAAAACGAGAAACATATAAACATCACGACTTTACTGAAATTCGTTTAGATGAAAATACCAACTCTTTATATCAAACGTGCAAACGATTAGATAAGGTACTCACAAAAACCTAGCGAGAATGTTCTTAGACAAAATCAGCATCGAAAAAAAAAAAAAAAAAAAAAAAATCCCTGCCGGCTCGCGTCTACAGGCGGAGGTAGATTTCGAAGTTAAGTTCTAAATTCACCAACAAAACTTAAATCAAGATTAGAGATACACCCAGTTCCTTCAATAAAAATGAGCTCTAGTGAGCGAAACATTTTGTGAAAATACTAATATGCACGAATACACACACGCATGTATGTGGAATAGGTTTAAAAAACAGCTAAAGCAAATTCAGAGAACCTCAAAGTTTTAAAATAAGTTAACATTTCCATAGTCGGGTTTTTATCATGTTTTAATACGTTTCTTCAAACTCGCATGACGTTACATATTCACCTGCTGAGGTTCATTTTATTTCCAATATGACGCAATATTTTGCTTTTGTTTTTAATTCGTCAAACTATTTATTTCATTTTGAGTTTTCATGCGGAAATCTTACTCTAGAAAACTTATGACGTAATATTCAATTTGTTTTCAATTCGTAAAACTATTTAAGTTAATTTTTCACGCGAAAAACTTTCAATAGAAAAGCAATTGTTGGGGTGAGAATTTTATTGCTTTTTTTTAATTGTTGGCAACTGCTACAACGAAAAATATTTATTTTTTCCTGTCATTGTTGTGTAAGAGCTGGTTTTATCAGAATAATATTAAGACGGTATTCAACATTTTGAACCCTCCCCATTTCCATTCTCTTGGGCCGATTTTGCCCATTTTCAATCCCCGGCGAGATATTAGCCATCTCAAAGTTGTTGGCGAGTTTGAAGACGATCCGTGCATAATTGCGACTTTTATCGTGCGGACAAAATTTAGTACATACATACATATATATATATATATATAAACTTTTTAGGTGGGGGTGGTTTTGGGTTCCGGGGGTCCTATAAGGAAAAGTTATGAAGGAATTTTTCAAAAGTCGCACCATGGTAACGACTGCAATAGGTAGTATTTCTTACGAAATCTACCTAAAAAGAAAGAAAATGAAGTGTCAAGCATAGATTATGAAACACTTTATATCACATTCAGAATACGGTAACAAAATTTCACTGTGAAAGATGATATGTAAGTAAACTATTAGGAAAACACATAATACATTTGAAAATCCAATTTCAGGAACTAATGTACTCGAATTCTTAAATACAGCCATGTATGTGATCTACAGAATTTATACATGTCGTAGGATAATTGAGAAATCCGGCTGTTTGCAAAAAAGCCGGTCTAATTGGAGAATCTCCTTTTTTTTTTTTTTTTCAATTAGCCTGATATTTTTGAGGGGTATTGCAAAGAGCCTAGATCAGTGACCCCCAACCTTTTATTGCCCACGCCCCACCAAAATATCTGTAAAGTCACTATGCTCCCCTCTCTTTAATCTGTAAATTATGTCTCTTATTGTTAAAAAAGTCTGTCTATTCTGTATTGTCTATTCACACCGTAATATCACGAGCGTAATAGAGCCTTAACAATAATTATTCATTTCACATTTTTTAACTTATCAAAGAGATGAATCTTCTGTCACAAATGTGTTTTTGACATAATTTTATACATACAATGAGGTTATACGTCTTCGCCTTTGTGCCAGAAAAAGTTTCGTTTTACTTTTCGAACTTACCACAATGTTAAGGAAAAGTTTTATACGGTCTGCATTTTCATCTTCAGAAACTATCTTGAAGATACACTTACGTTTAACGTTAAAATTAATAAAATAAACACATTTTATAATTTGTTTTTCTAACTCATTAAGAGTTGGTGGAGAAGCTTTGGACACTAAATTTTCTATCTATGGATAACACAATACACAAGAAGCGTTTCAAGATTTTCATTTTAGTCAAATTTAACTAACCATTATTCCCCATTACAACACATGTTCTCTGTTTTCCCTTTTCCCAATATCGTTATTTGTCTTCCTTGTATTATCTCATTTTGTGTCGTTGTGGGTTAGGATTAACTCGTGCGACACTTAAACAATCACATTTTTATAACAATTACACACAAAATATATACAGATTCGCGAAAAGCGCAAAATAACTTTGGAACATACATATTTCCATAAACACATCTCTAGGGGAGATACATTTCGAACACACGCCGAAAACTCTACTTAAACCCGCGCAATCATGATTACATACATTCACTTCACTTCATCACTTCATGTTTGGCAAAATATCTCAGGATATTTTGCCGACAGTGGCAACAGCGCCATCTATATGCTATAAAAATAAGGGAAGGCAGTCATTTTGTTACAATTTTAAAATTTTAAATATATACGTCATTATGTAAATTTATTTACTGTGCAGGACGCAAGCACTAGAGCCATAGATATTTATTATCTACCCATTTCCGTTTCTAATGTTATTTAAGATTTATAAGTTGTATAAAGTTGCTAATATCTCTTTCAGAGTTTTCATATAGTATTTATTAGGTTAAATATATTCAAGGCAGTCAAATTTATATATACTTTTAAGTAATTTCATGTATAAGAGAATCTTCGTTATGATATATGGCAGAGTGAATAGAAGGGGAAAACTCATTCAATAAATAATCAAAAAAGTTATGAAAAATTGAAAAATACAGTCCCAGAAAAATTATAGAGATTTAATACTACAAAATGATGGCAAAACATTTCGAAAAACTTATTCGTATTATTATTTTCGTGTTAAATCTAAATTATATCTCTAATACCAATTTTATTTTTTTTAGTCCATATCTATATTATTTAACGTTTAAATCTAGTAAAATTTCTGAATAGCGGACACCTATAGATAGTTGAATAGTGTCCTGCACCTGTTCGGGTTGTCCCTAGTTTTCTTTTTTCAGGTCGGGATGATTGTAATGTTTTTTCAATGCGTCCAGTTCACTGTAGAATGTTTTTTGAATGCCAGACTTAGGTTTTTTGAAGTCGGGTGGCTTGAGTTTTCACACAAAAAAAAAAAGATTAAATAAATAAATAAATAAATAAGAGAACTATGTTTAAGATGAATCGATTTTATTGGATTAATTTTTTTAAACGTTTGCTATAATTAACGTTTTAATTTTATTCTTTTATATTAATAAATACTTCTTAATTATTGAAATATATATTTTCTTATCTTAAACGTATGATGAACTGGAACTCCTCAAGTTATAATCTAATGTTACTAATTTATTTATTTTTAAAAAACAGGTTTTCTTTAATGATATTAAGACATTTACCTTTTATTTACATCATTAGTTCCCGTTGATTATTAAAATGTATAAAAGGTAGCAGAAAATAAAAGAATTAAAAAAAATGAAAAGTTATCAGTATATATTTTTCCAGAGGATAAACTTAAGAAAATAAAAATTATATCTTCACTTAATTAATTTTCTTTTTTATTTAAAGTCTTTTATACATATATATATATATATATATATTACTTTCTTCTATCTTTACAAGAAGAAAGTATTGGATTGGGGAAAAATTCCGACTTTCGTTTTTCGACGGACTTATACGTTTTAGAAATTCCTGAGAACGAGTTGACTGTTTTTAGAAAATGTCTGTCTGTGAGTTTATCTGTCAGCATGTGACAAAAATTTTGTGGGCACTCTGTCTCAAGAACTAAAGCGCGGAATTTAATAAAAATTTAAATTTAGTTAGATTTTGATATAAACTCGTGCTGAATATCTTTGGTATAAATCGTCCAACAGGTGGCGCTAATATGCTGCATTTCTCACAATTCCCGCATTAGCTCTATCTCAAGAATCAATGCACTAATTTTCATCAAACTTCAGATTCAGTTAGACGTTGACATAAGTTGTTGTTGATTAGGTTTCGGTCTAAATCTCACAACAGGTGGCGCTTCTATGCTACATTTTCCACGATTTTCGCCATAGCTCTATATCAAGAAATAAAGCACGGATGGATTTTTTTTCGAACTTGAGTTTTAATTAGATATTGACATAAGTTGCTGCTGATTATCTTTTGCTGTAAATCACGCAACAGCTGGCGCTGCTATGCTGCAGTTTTCAGGATTTACATGATTTTACCGACAGTCATATCTCAAAAAATAATGCACGGAATTTCATGAAACTTCATATTCTGTTAGACCTTGACATAAATTGGCGCTGATTAGGCTTTCGTGAAAATAATATAACAGGAGGCGTGCTATGCTGCATTTTTTGCGATTTTTGTGATAGCTATATCTCAAAAACTAATACATGGAATTTAATCAAACTTCATAGTCTATTACACTTTTATATAAATAGATCCTTGTTAGGATGGGTGTATACTGCTCGGCAGGTTTCGCTTCACTCTCTTTGGCTTGGGAATTTTGGTTACAGACATCTAAGAGTGTGAGTGCAGAAATTCAATGGTTTATTTGAAAAATGCAATTCTTTATCTCCTTTTTAAATGGTTGCAATTCAATGAAACTATATCTTTAGAATCATCATGATGGACATAGATTTTCATTGAATTTTGGAACTACAACAGCGAATTTTGAAGTATTAACGTGTATGAGACAGAAGAAAGTTTTGGGATTGGCACATTCGACTAAATTAATTTTAATTTTTTTATTTTTTTCTAATAAAGTTTCACTTTTCACTTGTTAAATGAAAATATTGTTTTTATTATGTATCAAAACTATATAGATATTTATGTATAGAAATGCATTATAATGAAAATCTAGTCTATGAATACCCTAAAATACAATTTTCGAAATAAATATTTCGAAATAACAAACGGCCGAATACATTTTCGAAGACAAAAGTTCAATAATTCACCTTTCAACGCCTCTTTTAAAAGCAAGCTATTCGAAAAACGTGTGATGCCCGGAATATGGCGTATAACAGAAATTCAAATATAGTCACGTTCGAAGGCGAAAACAAAGAATATTTCGTGCTCACGATAAAAGGGGGCGAAAAGGCAATAACGAAAATAGAAAAGGTATCGATATATATATTTCTCGGTAGATTTCAGGGGAAAATCGTAATTTTAGCTTTATTTTATGAACACGGCCGGATTATATTTTACTCGGTTTCACAGATGAAGCAGAAAATATTTCTTAGTCTGCTTTAAAGGATACGTTTGAAAGAAAATGTGTCTTTTCGCTTATGTGATTTTGTTTATGTGTTAAAGTTCGTCCAAAAACCGTAGCATTGAAATTTAGAATTAAAATACTGAGTTTTTTCAACTATTTGCTATGTCCGTCAGTAGAATATTAAAATCGATAATTAAACTGGATTTTGTATAATAAGCGGAATACATTCTTAATATGCTTTAAGGATATTTTTTTTCTATGAAATCTATTTCTTTGTTGCTTTCAATATTTTTAAACAGATCATAGTTTGCATTAGAATTTTAATCTTTATAATAAAAATTGCTTTCTTCGACAAAAGTGGGAATTATCATTAAACTTTCACTTATTATTAACGGCGTCAATTCATGGGCGAGCATTAAAGTCAAACATTAGACTTGGTTTCATAGATTAAACAGAAAATACTCTAATTTTCTTTAAAAATACGTTTGAAAATGTTGCTCATGCTAATGTTGTTTAAACCTTTATATACTGAATTATGAATTCATGAAAATTTATCGTCTAAAGCATTTTTCGTGAATTTTTGAAACTACATTAGAAGAGTTACATAATCAGTTAATAAATTTTAGAAGGATTTTAGAAGAACTGAAGGATTTAGAAGGATTCATTAAATTTGAATTTATAGGAATTTTGTGCAATATTTTAAACCCCACTCAAATCTTTTATTTTAAATATTTTTCTTAAAATTTTGTAGAATTAGGAAATGTATAAATATAAAGTTCTTAGAAATACAGAAATATTTCCGAAGTGAAAAATTCCCTCTCCCCCCCCCCCCCCAACTCCAAGAAAGCTAAAAAGATGCAAGGACAAAGGAAATCATCCTTTTAAAAAATATTTTTGTTTTGTGTAAGCAATAATGCTTTTGAAACAAGATAAAGTAATGCATCTATAACTCATTAAACTGTATTACTACTAACCGATTTATTAAATGAATTTTATAACAAGTTATTTTAATGATACTTAAAAGTACCGTCTGTAGATAAAGGGTTAAACGCATGAAAAAAAAACAGGGGAATGCATACCTTAAAACAGTTTTCTACATTTTTTCTGCATAGTATGTGTCAACGTTTGGAAGAATAGACGCTTGAAAATGTTATATTCCGAATAAAATGTTTTGTAAATAAGATGTATCTAAAAACACATAAACTTTCTTAATGGTTCACATAAACAAGAACTTTTTTATGAACTTGTACACATAAATTAATGATAAAGTATAATATCGACGTTTCGAACTGCTTCTGCTGTTGTCTTCAGGATAAATATGATGGTGAAATGCTTAAAAGTTTCAAAAAAGTTAAAAGTTCAGTTTTCTATTCATATAATTGATCAAGACTCGACAAGAAGCTTTAGTCTCTAGACTTTTAAGCATTTCATCATCATATTTATCCTGAAGAAGATTGCGGAAGCAGTTCGAAACGTCGATACTATGCTTTATTATTAATTTTATTTGTACAAATTCATAAAATGTTCTTGTCTATGTGTACCATTGAGCAAATTTATGTGTTTTTAACATATACATCTTATTTATAATATTTTATGGTACAATTGTCCTACTTAAGTTAAAAAAATGTTTTGTAAGTTTACCCCTCTGTGTTCATTCGTTTTACAAACTGCTGTTCTTTGCATTCGTTTTACGTCAGCGTTTTCAGTGCTACAGATATCGTTTCAACACAGCGAATGTTTTTTTACAGTGTGGATCATTTTGCTATTAAAAAGAGTAATTGTTTTTATTAGAAATTTTCCAAATTTGTCACTATAAGAACAACTGTGGGTGCTCGATTGTTATTCGCCACTTCATTGGTATAGGCATAACTTAAAAAAGTGTCATATCAAATTTAATCTCCTTTGCATGAACATATCATTCTTGATAGTCAACAGCTTAAATATTTAAAGAAGTTTTTATAGTCTACGTCTAAATGGTTAAAAGAAAAAAATGGAGGAAAAGGTAAATATTACTTAAAGTTTTTAAAAACAAATTCGTATTTAATCTTAAAATTGATCCTGAGTTATTCAGAGTAAGTGTAAATAAAAAGAAACAATGAAGTAGGATTCGTATTTTGTTACGTATAAGTGCTAGGCTAATCATTTCGAAGGCTTTATACTTTTTCATTCTGCTGAAAACTGATTGTTTGCAAAAGATAAATTCACACGCATCGGAAATTTACATCTGAAAATAAATTAAGTAATAAATGAAAATAAAAAGAATGAAAAATATTTGCGTACAGCGTAGGTTATTGATGTATGTGAATGTGTTTCATAACCACTTCATAAAACTTCACAGTTTGCTAAAATGAAAAATGATGTCTATATGAACAATTTGGAAAACGCATAAAGCATTTTTAAAAAACGATTTCTGCTATTAACATGAATAGTCGTTAAAATATACGATTCTTTCCTATGCGATCCATACATGCATACTACAGATATGTATGCTAAAAGTTAGTTCAGTTAAACGCATAATACAGCTGAAAATTTCCACTCAGCAATTTCTGCCAGAAAAAGAATGTTGTTGAGAACTTTTGTGCCACTCTGTATAGGATCTATAGAATTTATATACACCAAGTAATATTTAAAAAGTATTTAAATTTTAAAACGCATATCACAACTGAAAACGCAGCTCCAGCAGTTATTGTCCGTGGGCTTCAATAGCTCTTTTTTGCTCAATTTCTTCTATACCCAAATTCTTTTGTGTGTCCCTGTAAATGAATGATAAGTTCTATGCACACCGTATTCTATAGCAAGAATCTTGTGGTACACCTCAGTGATGTATATCAATTTCAATATTTTTTAAATACTGTACTATCATTAAAATACACGGCAAACGATTTTTACTCATGGGCCGTAATGTAACGTAATCAGGGATGTCGTGGAGGGTATACGGTGGTATACGTCATATACCTTCTGGATCTTTTTTTAAAAGAACACCGTATACCCTCTGTTTCTCAAAAAAGCTATAGTATATACACTGTAAGGTATACCCTCTGTTTAGAGCGTATGCCTTCTGCTTTTTTTTACGACTACACCACTGAACGTAATTCTTTTAAGTGGCCTTGTAAATGAACCGAAAATGCTACACACTTCATTTTCAATATTGCATATGCCATAGTAAACCCAAATAACATACATCTATTTCATGGCAATCGGAGTAGATTTACGACAGTTACAGCATGGACAGACAGACAAACCGAATTCATAAATATTTTTCAACTATGTTGGAAAGAGTTAAAAAGCAACCCCAAAGGCTGACTATTGCAACGACATCGACACATTTATCGCCAAAAAAGCCTGAACAGGGTATGGAACTCTTCCTGATTTTAAATACATTGATAATTATTATTAACTAGCATATAACCCCGTCAAAAATGACGAAATCTTGATCTGCGTTTCATTTTCATAAGATTTCATAGAAACAGATAGAATGAAGGTTTTATTATTAAAGGGTTTGTATTGTAGAAAATGACAAAATCAAAATAATTATTATTATTATTTCTTTCATAAAATTTTAATTTAATTTTATCAATGTTTAAGAGCTTAACTTATATTCATTTGAAATTTGCTTGCATTGAAAATAAAATTTATATTTCTTATCAAATGTAATTAATATGTAAGGAATATACAATGCCATATACTGCATATATTAATTACATCAATGCAGATAAAATTTTGATTTTTAACATTGTAAAATTTGAACATAACCTTGGAGTGAAAACAAAATTGCAATTTAATAAGAGAATGGGAAAAAATAATTTCCTCATACGAATGCAATCATGATAACATCTTATATTTCATAACACCTGGAAAAGAAAAGAACTCATTTTATTTATAATGCTAACAAAATTCTTAAAAAAGCGTATAAATGTTAACCTCTTAAAAAATTAATAAAACAAATTTAAATTCTATCAAAGGTATCATAACAACCAAAAAAAAAAAAAAATCATTTTATTTATATTGAACGAAATATTTAAGGAAATTTTAAAATTGCATAACGAAAACAATTAAAAAATTATTTGAAATTACATCATAACGTCCTGTATTATTATTTTTTTAATAAAAAACTATAATTTCAGTCAAACGTTCCATAATTTATATTGATTGCTGAGAGATGGCGCCAAAACAACGTTGAAATAAAGCGTAGTTCATACATGGAACTGCTGTCTTGTTTAGATAAAATAATTAACTCCGTGTTTTCACAAAACGTAAGTCGGTATGTAAAAGTGGAAAACGTATTTAAAAATATTTAAAGTCTTTAATATGCTTTTACAAATATTTTAAGAGCAGAATCGAATGTTAAACGGTATTTTTTTAATGAAACGATCAAAGAGTCGTTCATTTGTTTCTTGATTTGGAATTTATGCTTATGAATGGCAACGGTATTCGTGTTTATATGGATAATCTGATGTTGGTAGCTGGGTATTTTTAAATTAGAACTTAAATCATTGTAATTGTATAGTTTTTGAAGCTTTTACATAAAATGAATAGATGTGATACAACGTGTAGTACTATAAGTCGAACAATTGCCTTATTCACGGGATCGGAATGCTTAAGCCTAACATGGCAGCGATATATTTTTTTTTTTCCGAGGATGAGCGCGATTATCGGGGTCCAGATGAGTTCACCCCGGAACTGTTATACACTTAGCGCTATTATATGTATAATATATGATTACAAAATAAAGTCATAAATAATATCACAACATAATTGTTAACAATCCGTAATAAACAAAGTACGTGGAAATATTTCAGTAGCTGGGTTCTCAAGCATGTGAATCTCTCTTAGAATCAGGCTCAGTAAAAAAGCACACAGCGCCGTCTCGGAGATCTCGACATGGGCAGCAAAGGAATTTTTATTGAGTTATGTGTTTTTTTTAAGTTGTTTATTTAGATATATCATTTCTTTTTCTGAAAAAAAAAATAAAAAAGTCCAAATAATAACCTATTGGTGTTGGAAAATGTTTCTTAATCTATGTTTGAGCCATGATTTTTCGTTCTCGTTTCCAGATCTTGTCTTTCCTTTGATTGCTGGAATAGAATAATAAAACGATTAATTTAAACACTGGTTGTCTACCAAATAACGTACCCTCCTTGATCATTGAAATTATTTTAATTATTTTCATTTATTTTCGTAAAAGTTTGCACATTGATATTAATCCTGACGTTGTATGTTGTGCCAAATGCGCATTAAAATAATACATCACAGGAACAATCCAACGGTTCGTGAATATTTAATGGTGGGAGATTTTCGTATTTCATATGCATGAATTTGTGTTTGCAAACGTGTGTGTGATCAGAATTTTAAGCAGGTGGTATTTTGAAATTCAATTTCTGAAGTTTGGATAATGTGCGCCGTGGCGAGAAAGAAAAAAAAATAAAAATGAGTGATTTCTAGGTCTACACATATATTAATCTAATAAAACAGAAATATATAGAATTTCTACCATCTTTCATATGCAAACATTTTTTGACTTTTAGCGTCATTATTGTTTCTTATCTTTACGATAAATACTATTTAATACTATATGAGTGGAATAAAAATAAATGGTCAAGTGCGAGTATTACTCGCGCTCAGAGGGTTCCGTGCAATAAGTACATGAATTATTAACAGTATTATCAAAACATCGTTTCTAAAAGAATAATTAGACTTTGTAAAAAACTACACAACGTAGGTTTAGGTTTAGCTGTATATACTAGAAAAGTATAAATGGGTATATCATAAAAGTTCAAAGAGATATGAAGCCTAAATAATATCAAATATTGTTATTCTATATAACTCTTTTTTAAATCTTATCCTAATCTGTTTATGATGAACTTAATTCGGTACTGATAATAAATGTAGTGCATATTTAAACTTCATTTGGCATTTCATAAAACTAAATTCAGCGTAGTAATAGTCTTTTCTTTTTACAGTGTAGCTAGAACAAAACACTTGTTCAAAGTTTAAACTTCGCATTGTGCTAAGCGCTCTTCGAAAGAAGGTCGCAAAGTTGCACATGTCGCCTTGGTCAGTGCCGCGTTTTTCTAGGTAGGTTTTTAATTTACTTTGAAAGACATGGGAGGCGTATTGAGAAATCCACTCAATGCAAACTAGTTCCGAATTCCATAGTATTTATGTGATTGTTAAAAACAGACTAATTTATTTAGAATCAATTTCACGTTTATTTCTTTTATACTGCTATGGGCAGTGCATTACACAAGTATATCATTAAAAGTTGTTATCTAGGCTTTAAAAGCCGATGGTACTTAGAGTACGCAACCCCTGTCATTATGTATGTCTAAACCATCCGTGTCTTTAAGGGTTAATATTTCGACTAATTACCGACGATTTTTTTCGAAAATCATTAGTAACAATGCTTTTATGTTTCTGCTACGATAGGTACCTCCATAGCTCCTCAACATCTTTACTGAATGCCCGAAAATCGAAATTTGCGTGGAACGGAAGAATGTTATTTTCTCAAAAACTATGTGATCTAGGGTAATCGCTATAATTTTCCTGCAAGATTTATATTAATGTCTACTACCTGTAATTTTTTTCATAATTTTAGTTTCGGTAGATTCGGAAATAGATGGGGGGGGGGACATATTTTTGCACTAAATTTTCGACGATATCTCTGAAACTATTATACGTAAAATTAAAGGAAATGTATCTTTCAGTTCAGCGTTACAAATGCCTTCACAAGATACACCATACGATATGCAAAGAAAAAATATTTTTTTTTCATGTAACTTAATTAGCCACTCTACATTTTTCCTAAATATATTTTTGAATGTTTAATAATCTGTATATGTAATTCCCCAAATCTGTATATGTGTAGCTCAATAATCTTTATCAATTTCCCAAATTTGAACTTTCCGCGTTCTATAGTTACGAATAAAACGGCTGTGACAGACGGACAGGAGTGATCTTATAATGGTTTCGTTTTACTTTTTAATTACGGAAAAATATTTTTGAAAATTTGCTTTAAAATTTGAATTCTGTCGTTCACGATTTGAGTGTTTAGGGCACAGGACCTTTGAATTTGTCGAAACGATCAAGAACATCGCCCTTTTCAAAAAAAAACAAAAACAAAACACAAGTAATATGCAATTAAGATCTTTTTTTCCCATTCCTGCCTAAAGTATATAGGGTGATTCAAAAAAAAAAGTTTACAAAATGACATGGCTAATCAGGTATACAACAAAGGATGAAAAATCACTTAGGAACGTAGGGTCGTAAACCACTTATTTAGTCACAAACACATGGTGTTTCATTCTACCTCAACTTGTGTTGACGGCCATAACTTTCAGAAAACTGAAATATATTATAATAACACATTTAACAGACATTCTCACCTTGTTTGTTAATGTGATAACACCAAACAAAAGTGGTAGAAATTTACATTATACGCATCAGCAGTATGTGCTTGACGCCCCACATTTTGGACTGTGATGATCAATTCATTAGGTATCATCGATTGCTTCAACAACATGTTTTTCCACCTCTTTTCCTGATGTTATCACATTTCCCACGAAACAAGGTATGTGGGGCATTCTCACAATCTTTTGACTTTTATGTCCCTGAATAATAATTTTTATTTTAGTACATGTTCTTGTGTTTTTTTTATTTCATATACTGAAGAACATCCCATTGTATGATTGCACAGCAATATTAACGAGATAAATAAGTTTTGTACGATCTTGGGGGTCCAAACACCTGGAAAACTCCTATACCGTCCCGTGTCCCTGATGCTGATTTTTAAGTTTGGAGCTGTCTGGATAAAATTGTTTCAATAAAAATATTTCGATGTAATTTTTTTCTGAACCTGGCACTATTGTTTTATATAAATATGTAGCTAAAAATTCACCTGCACACATTTTTAGGGTTGTTATTATTTTTTAAACTCTGTCCCTGGGGTTTTAGATTCTTTACCATCTCTCTTCTAAAATTATACAGAAAATCACTTCAGATGCAGCCACAGAATATTTTTTTGAGTTTTTTCTCATGCAGAAGTATGATAGAGAAATAATGTCTAAAATTGTTTGCCAGTAAATTTACTGTAGAATTTAAATCAGCATTTAAATATCAATTTCAAGCATTGTGGCTTTATTGGTTGTCTCACCGTCCCCAAGGTTTATTCCTGCACTTTTCGAGGTAAATTATTATTATTTTTTTTTAATTTAATCCAATGTAAATAACTGTTTCTAAAAATCAATGAGCATTTTTGCTACCACTTATTCTTAAGATGATCTGCCTAAAATAGGTGGAATTTTCATTGCCGTTCCATCCTTGCCGTCCTTTTTTTTCACATTTCGTCCCTTTTTTCCTATTCCATCCCATTTTTTTACCTTACCGTCCCTTCTTTAACACCCCTTTAAGACAATGTTATACCAAAATTTTGTACTAAAAATACTACATTGTTATTATTTCTTATTTGAATGTCCTGTGGGTACTATGCAAATTCATTATAAGTAAAAATTTAGAAGAAAATGAAAAGTTATAGCGGTAAAATGGTAAGAAAAATTAAACTCGCAAGTTTAACCTAAACCTCAGTTAAATAAATTTTTTTTTCGCTGCTGACCATTTTTGCTTTATTTTGAATCATTAAGGCATTCGTCTATAAGATAAAAATTTTATTTTAGCAAGTTTAATTTCACCAGATTTTTATTCCCGAAAGTCAAAAGATTGTGAGAATGCCCCATATATCGTTGGATTTTCATTACAACATTTGTATTTTTCTCAAAATTATTTACCGTCAACCCGGGTTCAGTTAGGATGAAACACCTTGTATTTGCGACTAAATATGTGGTTTGCGACCCTATGTTCCTATGTGATTTTTTATTCTTGCTGTATGCCTGATTTGCCATGTCATTTTGTAAACTTTTTTTTTAATCACCCTGTAATTCTTAATTATATTATTCAGAAAAATAAACATTGTACATCAAAAATTAATATTTAAATTTTAAATTTAAAAATTAATCTCCCTAACGCGCGAATTAAAATCTTTAATTAACATAAATTGCATGACTACAGACATACACAGATAAAAATATTAAAAACAATTAAATATAATTAATATTTTAACATGTGTATGTCTGTAGTCATGTAATTTATGTTAATTAATAAGTTATCCAGACGTAATGGAAGTATTTTTAAATAAAATCATTAAGTGCTGCGCGTATAATAAAACTCTAAATTAAGCAATTAAAAAGCAATTTTTGAACAAAATAGAATCATAGCACACCTACTTCTAAATTAAAACCAAAATATACACTAAACTTTCGTTTAAAATTTAATTTTGGCACAAAATAAATAAATAAAAAAAATCAAAAATTTCAAAAAATGTTTTAAGTTTTTAAAGTGCAAAAAAATAAATAACCAAAATATGCGATTTTTTTTTTTTGTTTTAGCATGTAGACTATAATGAAATGCATATTTGGTTACTTTTTTAAAGCTGTGGCTTACATAGTTTGAAAGTAAGAGTACGCACAAACTCCAAATTTACTAATCTGAGAAAACACGTTTTAAAGTTTCAATATCTACGGACATTCAGTTACACTCACTGTATAATAAATTATTATAACTGAAGAAATAATGCAGATTTTGAATGGGGTTTTTTGCATATTGTTCTAAAAGTAAAAAAAAAAAAAATCGGAATAAAACAAAAACAGAAAACTGATTTTTTGAAAGTTTAATGGTCCTGTGCCCCTTAAAAATGTAGATTTTGCTACTTTGAAAAACAGCACAAAAGATG
This sequence comes from Maratus speciosus, assembly GCA_963932465.1. Taxonomy (NCBI): domain Eukaryota; kingdom Metazoa; phylum Arthropoda; class Arachnida; order Araneae; family Salticidae; genus Maratus; species Maratus speciosus. The sequence goes on along the minus strand of OZ010790.1, from coordinate 484,290,522 downwards.
TGATGCAGATTCCACTGTCATTAATAATAATCCGCAGATTTATTTGTTAGTATCTTGCTTTCTATTTTTGAGTACTGATTATTAAAAAAAAGTAAAAGAAATTTTACAGTTAATGCTGGTAAAAGACGACTTCTACGTTTTTGTAAAGTAACATAATGTTTAGCGTTTACTGACATGTACAGTCGGTGAAGGAAAACGTCCCTCCCCTCCCCCCTTCCACCTCATATACAAGTTTTGTATAAAAAGTGAGACTTAATTTTTTCTGACGCGAATTTTACGTCGCAGCATGCATTCAGGCAGGTTCAATGGACGTGGCTGTCAGCTTCAACACGCGGCGAGCATCAGTCGTCTACGAGCTTCCAGTTAGAGATCGACCAAAAATTCGGTTTTGTTTTCGTTTTCAGAACAAAATCTGAGTTTCTCCGAAAATTCGTTTTTGGCGAAAATGCTGTCGAAAATTCGGTCGGTGAAAATAAAAAGTTTTGGTCAGGGGCACAGACCTTTAGTTACCCGACGTTAGACGTATAGTTAGCTTGGGCCACACGTATAGTTAATTAATAATTATGTATATTTAATAAACACGTATAATTAATTAATATATATGTAGTAATTATTTTAAAAAATTTTGTTGGATATTTTCATTTTCGTTTTCGGGCGAAAATAGGAAGATTAGCGAAATAAGGTTTCTGTTTCTGTCGATCCTTACTTCTAGTGCGGTTCGTATTGCGGTTTAGGGGACGCCTGTCCCTAGGCTCGGTTGAAGCATAAACATACAACGTTCAATCGAACAGCGTTACGCCACTGAATCCTGCTGAAAACATTGAAGAGTAGAGTTAATCAAGTGAAGCCAATCCTTGCCGTCTATTGGAAGCTGCCTCACGACAATGCACTAAACCATGCCTTTCATAATCACCGACTATCTGGCCCAGAACGGCATCGCAGCGTTTCCTCGGCACCCCTACAGTCCCGATCTGACCCCGGTGGACTTTTCCCTATTTCATGAGTCAAGACAGCCCTTAAAGAAAGACAATAAAGAGACAGGCCGCGATCTCGGCTACTTTTCAGCTTATTATGATCACATGTCAGTTAGACAGGTGTTAAAAGACAATTTATCTTGATCGCGTGACAGCCAAGAGGAGTGGGTATGTCGCTACCAGTCTCTTTCACTGTTTGCTGTTCTGAATGAGGTATAGCATCCTTAATTGGTATACTGTCTTTTTAATGACTGAATTAAATAGTTGGAATCGTATTTTTGCTGCTGATAACTCAACGAGACACGTTCACGCTCGAAGTAAATGCGCTGCCCTATTATTCTGTGGCAACCAGGGCCTGATTATCCAAAAGGTACATAAAGCACGTGCTTCCCCTCTAAAATTTAAGAGGGCCTCAATATGACTGTGAAATAGGCTCACTAATTTCCATTTTTTTTCTTTTTTTTACATTTTTTTAAAAAATTTTTTTGGAAGGAAAACTTTACCTAATGCAAGAGGAAATAAACTACTTCAAGAAACGTATTTAACCGGGAAATATGAATGCGATCAGTGGGATGATAAGTAATTATATAATATCCTGATCTTCTGGTTAGAAACCATCCGGGTAATTGAGCATACCTATATGCTACATATTTCTGAAGTTATATAAAGACAGCATAAAAAGCCTGTTAACTTGGCTAAGCCACTTAGCGGGAATAATATTATTATTAATGGTGTGTTTTCAAGTATTAAGAATTAAGAAAACTCGAAAAGGCCTCGAACTGATACTGTGCTTCGCCTGGATTTAGAGATTAATCGGGCCCTGGTGGTAATTTACCGCCCATGACTCATTCAGTTCAGTAATTTTTGAAATCTTAGCAAAATTATTTTGTGCAAACTAAAAGAGTAACGTAATTGTACCTAAATGCGGTGCGATTTCAGATAAATTTATTCAAATTTATGGTATTTTCGCATTTTATTAAATACAAAATGCCAAATTTAAGCGATAAAGAGTTTATTATTATTCTTTTAAGTCAAAGTTATATAAGGTAGGTGGGGGTAAAGATACGCATTTTCCATAAATTATGATTTTTAACGAACACATTGTTCTAAACTTATGTGACGACTGATTAAAATGTTATGTTAGAACCTTAAGCAAGTGCCACAGTCAACTGACATTCTGTCAAATTACATTTTCGTGGGAAATTGCAATTTTTTAAAAAACATCACTCTACGTATCTTTGCCCCATTGGTTGAGGTAAAAACCCGTAGTGAGGAGACAAAGATACACAGTGCGTATTTTTGTCCAATTACCTTGGGTTTTTGCCCCATTTCCACTAAAACGAATGATGTAAAAGTCTGTTTTGTGAAACTCTGTTTCTGTTCTAAACTTTATGTACAGGACTACTATAATTAAAACTCACCTATTCCGAAGTCTCTAGCGTTAGTGCTCGATTCCTAACGAAATTAATATCTATAGCTAAACTAGAATTCATAGTAAATTTCCCTAGTATCAATAGTTAAACTGAAAATTTCAAGGTAAACCGTATAACAAGAGGAAAAAAAAAACAGCAGTTAACCCTCAACTGCTGTGACGAAAAATGTTGCATAAATAGTGTAAGCAGTCTCCGAGAAAGCTTGATCGTAGAATGAATAAAAGGATCGACCGACTCATAAGATACTGTTTCTGTACTAAACTTTAAGTAAAGGCCTATTATAATTAAAATTCCTTTTTCAGAAGTCTCTAGTGATACTACTAAGTTTCCAAACGTATCAAAATTTCACTAACATCAATAGTTAAACTGAAAATTACAAGTTAAACTGTGAAAACTGAATTTAGCAGCGGTCTGTAAGACTGCTAATAGGAGTTAAGAGTTAAGGTTTAAAGCAAAAGCGTTTCATTAAACAAGAATATTGATTTTTAAAAGTAGGTAGGTAGATACCTTACGTTGTATATTTTTAAAAACTTATCTAGAAAAGAGAAAAGGTAGTTAAGTAGATTGTGTTACTTAAGTAGCTATTGTACTTGTTACAATACTAATTCAGAAAAAATATAAAGCTTTCCACAACATAATTGTGGAAAACTTTGCATCTAGCTAAAATGATGGTGCAAAGGCCCGCATCTTTGCCCCAAGATGGGTGCGTGTTTTTACCCCATTCTGCAGTATTTTGCTTAACTGGCTACCCTCAAGTTTAAACAAATGCGTCTATCAAGGTAAACTACACGGTATTTAAAAGCTAAAGAGCTTTCTCCACTGAATTTTTGGATTTGTAAGAATTTGAGGTATTGTCAGCTAAACAAAAACGTGAATTTTTAAAAGTATTACGTCAAAATCCAAAAATTGAAACTTACTTAATTTTCTTGGTATGGAAAGCTACTTTTCCCACGACGTTCGAACACATAACTTATACACTTGAAACCGAACTGCCACCTACCGGTCATTATTGTAGAAATGTAGCTTCATATTAACCCTTAAATGCCTGGTGTTGCTTTTCGGCAACATACCTTATTTAGGCTCTAAAATACTATTAGAATAATATTTAAGCTATAATGCCTAATGTTGCCAATAAAATACATTCTGAAAATATTATTAAATAGATTTTCAACATGTAGATGGCAACACTTGTGCTGTTTAAGAATAAAGATAAATTTATTTTTTCAAATGTTGCTACTTGTTCTTTTTGTTTTGTTTGAAAGCTTGCGAAATACCCTATTTTGACCTGCAGTGAGCAAGTAAAATTTATTTCTTATTATAGTTCCTAAAATTCTTGTGTGTTTAATATTATAGAATTTTATCAAGGGAAATTATTTTTTCAATTAAACACCAGTATTGCCGATTAGTAACAAACTGTTTTTTAGCCATAAACTATACTTAAAACAAAATATGATTTTTTTAAGTATTTTTCCCATGATTTATTTAAAAAAATGAAAGTCGAAAAACATTATTACAATGATTTTTGAAAAATCAGGCATTTAAGGGTTAAATCAGCCAGTGCGTGTTTTCCCCCGTGCGTATCTTTACCCTCATCTACCCTATATATGTGTGTATCATTATCACATTTAGGTTCTTTTTGTCACGTTTACAGAAGTTGAAATCTAAATAAGATGTCAAAAGTTCCTAAATGTGAAAATGCATTTTATGCATATCGGTTAATCCTAATTTGATTAATTTTATTGTAATCAGTTTTTTAAATATTTAATATTGAATTATAATTAAATAATGAATCATTTAACATTCATGCTTTAAAAATTTTTAAATGTAACTATTATAAACAAGAAGTAACAAATGAATGATCAATTGAACTTTGTTTTTTCCAGAACAGTGTAATTTGACATTCAAAGAGAAAAAAAAAATGAAATGGTACTCCCTATTTCAGGATTATTCCTCGCATTTAGGGAATATTGGGGAAGCTTGATAATCAACGATGATCATTTCTATAGGAAATTCTCTTATAAGAAGCGCTTTAAAATCAATATCATGCTGAAATGAAATTCGGATGTTTGAAAATATCACATTTACAATACGATTCTTGCTTTAGGATTTTAGGTAGAACAACTTTGTCATATTCATGGCTCATTACATTTCGGCACATCGCAGTTCCATTGGTATTTATCACATTGAAATTTATTACAATATTTAAATTTTTCTTTAGCCTAGTAAATATTTTTGAAAATATTGATTAAATGTAATTTTATTTCATCGTTCATCGATTTGTTCCCTCATATGCAAATAAAAATAAAAATAAGCCTTTTTAATCAGTTTAATAATGTCTTATCAATCTACATTTAAGTAATTCCAAAATAGAAAATAAAAGTAAAACCTTTCTCCATTTTTTCCCCACAACTAATATTTTTTTCTCTTTGTTCCTTAGAGTCCAATTTTTTCTTTTTCTTCTTTCCCAGATTTTTTTTTCTCTTATCCTGAAAAGTTCCCTTAGAAGAAAATCAATGTTTCTTCGTAGAAAGCCTTTACTGTGAACCATCTGTGTCTTAGAATATTTCTAGACTGAACCCAATATTCTCGTGTCCCATTTGTCAAAACTTTGACATCTCATGAACCTATTGATTTTGCTTACATTTATTTGTGTTTGTTAAGAAAATGGTAGAAAATTGCTAAGCGGTTTGACGTGGAATGCGTTTAATTTTGTTAACAGTATAATTTAAACTGTCAGCTTAAGAATTTTTATTGCATTGGTTTTATTGACGCGCAACACTATCTTCCTTTAAATTAAAATTAAATAGTTTTGAAGAAAGATGAGGCGAAAACCCATGAGTATCACAGGTGAGAAAACATAAAAAAAATAAATAATTGAAATAATAATAATAAAAAAACACAAGAAAAACAAATTATGTATTTCCTGAAAAAAAAATATCGTATTAAAATATTCCCAGATATATACAGGGAATTTCAAAATTTCCATACACAAGTTTTGAGAGGTGATAAAGTATCTTTATGTGAAACATAGTCAGATAGGAAAGAATGATTTCAAATCTCACTTTTAAAAACAAAACCACACGAAAAAACTCACACCTGAAAGCATGACTTCAAACATCACTTTTAGAACCCTCCCAACAAAAATCATGTGAAAATGACCATATGCGTCTTAAATATGAAAAGTATATATACTACATAAGATATATACAGAGTAGTTCAAAAACATCTCGTACAAACTCTAAGAGATGGTAAAGAATATCGATATAAAACATATTCACATATTAGGAAAGCATGACTTGAAACATCACTTTTAGAAAATAAAACAACACAAAATCACATGAGAAAATGATTATATGCATTTTAAATATATAAAGTATATATAGGGTAACTCTAGGGTAGATAGACATAGTTTTTAGAGATTGAAATAAAAATTCTTAGAATGCAAATACAAGAAATATTTATGCGTATTTGAAATTCTTATACATATACTCATCCTATTTTGGGGGAAAATAATTAAATATTAAGAACAAAAAGTAAGAAACAAAATTGAAATTAAAATGGCAGATGGCCATCACTCCTTCAAGCGGAGGAGAGATGGCCATCCAATACATGAAAGAAAAAGTGAAGTTAAAATAGCAAAAAATAACGCATTTCACACAGTTAATCATGAAAAACATATAGCAATTTGTAAAGATACAATTACACCACGGAAAATGAGTAAATAAAATTCGAATAAACAAAATTTGAATTATAATTTCAATCCTTCATTTTTCGTAAAATTTTACCACATTTTTGGCAAAGGCCTTGATAGTTTGCACACGTTTCAATGGAACCACTTTAGGCACCTTATGCATTGTATCCAGTCATCCTTTTACGTTGTGGTATTGTATTCTTCTCCACAATGAACACAGTGATCCTCATCCAATTCTATTCCCTCGGAATCTGTGGAATCTAATAATTTCAAACGTATTTCATCTTCTTCGCTGCTGGAAGTGTTGTGTTCTTGTTTATTTCTCGGGTTTATTTTAGACTTTTTCACGGTTTATATTTATTTATCAACTTTATCTGTTTCTGGGATGAACGTTTCCGACATTTACCAATATTTTCTGAAAAAAAAAAATACATTGTTAGGCCCTATTATATTATTATGATGGAAATATTTATATTAGTTAAAATTTAATCAATTATATCAATTAATATAATTATAAATATACAAGTTATATAATTATTTTAAATTTAATTATATTTAGTTAAAATCCTCACTCCGTATAATTTTGAAATATTGATTAAAGGTGGTCATTTCTCCCCCATTTGATGTGGCCATCTATCCTGAAATTGAAGGACAGATGGCCACCCAATTTAAAGCATAACTCCGCTATCGTACGTCTTCGTTTTAGGCTTAGAAGCAAAGATTGGATTATATACGTACCTTAAAAGTCCGTATAGTAAAAAAATAAATAAATAAATAAATAAATAACTACGTACTGCAAAACATTCACATACCTAACTCAACAAAAATATTCAACCACTAAATTAAATAAACATTAAAATTACACTTAATTTATAATCGAAAAACACAGCTGCACGTCTGAATGAATGAACTAGTGGAACTATTTTCTACGTTTATACTGCAATCTATGATCAAGTTTTGTAGATATTTAGACTGGCAATCTCTCCTCTATAACCATCTATGCTAGAGTTACCCTACTAGTTAAGATATATACAGAGTACTTCAAAAATATCTCGTACAAACACTGAGAGGTGGTAAAGAATACCTTTATGAAACATATTCACATATTAGGAAAGCATGATTTGAAACATCATTTTAGAAAAAAAAAAAGAAAACTCTAGAAAAACGCGAGAAATTGTCCATTTGCATCTTACATATAGAAAGTAATGTACTACATACGATATATACAGAGTATTTCAAAAACATCTGGTACGAATTCTGAGAGGTGGTAAAAAATATCGATATAAAACATATTCACATATTAGGAAAGCACGACTTGAAACATCACTTTTAGAAAAAAAACTCTACAAAGACACATGAGAAAATGACCATTTGCATCTTACTTAAAGTAATGTACTACATAAGATATATACAGAGTATTTCAAAAACATCTGGTACAAACTCTGAAAGGTGGCAAAGAATATCGATATGAAAATATTCACATAGAAAAACACGGCTAGAAACGCCACTCGCAGAAAAGAAACACAAACCAGAACACAAGGCAAAGCACTGTAGTCTCACCTGTGAATTACATATCTTGTGTGTTACTTGTCTAAAGTAACAGATATATATATAGGGTATCAAGATGCGTACACCCCTTACAATTTTCAAGGGATATGACACCACTAATTCAGATTAGAAATCGTTGCGTAATATGTTTTCTTCAGATTAAAAATCTATTGGCGACTCGGGTAAATAAGGCGAAAACATTTATTCTAAAATAGTGGTAGAATTGTGTGCACCCTACACTCTAAATTAAAATGTCTGAAATTCAGACACTTAAGTGTCTGAAATGGAGTGTTCAATTTTCAGACATTTTAAAATGTCTGAATTTTTTCAGACACTTTTTGCGTCTGAATTTCAGACACTTCAAACGTCTGTATCGCATCCATTTTTTTGTAAGCATCATACGTAGCCATGTTTGACCACGTTGAATCCTGGAAAAATATTTGGCTGTGGTCCTGCCCCCCCCCCCCCCCAATACAGCCTGATTTTTTTGGTGCTCTCAGTTTTGGTATACAATTTTCGTTACGTTGATAATTTAAATCTTTTACGACATTGTACTGATTATAATCAATATCGTGAACTTCAGGAGTAGAACAAGATTAAAAAACAAAAAATATTTATCTAAATATTAGACTTTTTAAAATTTGTTTTTAACCTTATTTTACTTTAAAAGTTCAAAATATTGATTATAATCAGTACAATTTCGAAACAGATTTAAAATATAAGCTTTACAAATATTGCACATCAAATTTGGGGGCACTACAGTCGTAGGGGGACGGGGCACTTCCCAGTTTGCCCTTCCTTTAATCAAGAAGTACTTTTGCAAAAAACGCAACCCTGCATTATAGTTGTCTAAATTGAGATGTCCGGTATTCGGGAGTATCCGTTGTGGAGGTTAATGGAGATTCTCGAATAGCGAACACCTCTATTTAACGAATACTTTTTTAATCAGCAGACATACATATTTGTATATTTTTACCTCAAAAAAGTAGACATCTCCAATTATCGGACAAATTCCGCGGTCCCGAAGTGTTCGCTATTAAGGGCTTTTAAGGTACATAGATAAATATATATATATATTTTATAATCTTGTCCTACTCTAAAAGTTCAAAATATTTATTATACTCGGTTGAATGTGGAAAAAGATTTAAAATATCAGATGTACGAAAATTGCAAAAATCCCACCCCCCACCCCCCCCAAAAAAATTAAAATATAAAAAAATATATTGCCACATAGGCAATTTTACATATACATCACTTGATAATCACAACAGCCATTTAACTATGAATAATGAAAATAAATAAATAAATATTCTACTTTAATAACATTGGGGAAAAAATGACTTTGGTATTTTGTTAAATATATTTGCGTTTTTAAACTTGTCCTACTCTAAAAGTTCAAAACTTTCATTATAATCAGTGCAAGATTTAAGATATCAGCTTTACAAAAATTCATGCAAAATCCCCCCCCCTCCCCCCCCCCAAAAAAATGAAAATACTTATTTAAAAATTATGTTTTTAAAAAATTTATATTTCCACATGGACAAGTTTTTATGTAGATCAGAGGGTACTCACAAAAGCTATTCAACTATCAATAAAAACAAATAAGTACATATTCTATATTAAAAACATGAGGAAAAAATAACTTATGATTTCCAAACTTCTTTCGTCTTAAATATATACAGTAACATCTGTCATTTTTGTATTTTTCGTATAAGTGCATATAAATAAAGTTACCACAATTTTAAATACGAAATCTAGTTAGAGGTTTTTACTTTTTCCCATTATAAATTTCAAATTACTTTTTTATTAAAAATAATAAAAAAATCAGTATTAGAGTTGATTGCAAATCAAATACATATGTATATTTTTACAGGCAGGTTCATATAATAGACCAGTCTCATTTACTTTATTTATCTTTTTTTAATCTGCGGTTTTATGCCAGGAAGTAAGAAAGCATTAGGTCATCTTTCAAAGTTTTTTTTTTTCTTTACTTCCTTGTGGCCGTCATTTACTGCGAGATAAAAATTATCCATTGAAATTGAAACTAAGAACTGACATTGAATATATAATTCGTAATAAAAAAGAACGTCATACGTTTAAAAATATATACTTCTAGAATTAGTGGGGTTTTTTGCGAACAGATTCAAAACTAATTAAATTTCATGCAGGATTTTGTTTAGTACAATAAATAAAATCATAAAATACACTAATTTTACTACTATAAAGAAACTTACTTGAGTTGCTGCAAGAGGTAAGAAACATTCCTCGATTTGAAATTTTAAAAACTACCACAACCACAGTGAGGGAGAAAGACTTTCATCAGTTTAAAAGGTAATCCCATAATACATCCGACTAGCCATATTTAAAGAATGAGATGTTTCATCCTAAAAACAGGACCCGCCAGACAAAAGTTTCTTTTTTTTTGCCAGTTTCGACAGGACGAAGATGAATAACACAATATTATTGATATAAATTGATACGAGTTAACACTAAGCCCATTGCACACGCTTTGTAGAATTTCCGGGTGTAATCTTCAACCGCCGTCTACTTCTGTTCTGTGTCTATCCCGCCCTTGTATCGACGACAGCTTCTAAGAGACATTTGATGTCGAGCACACACGTCAGATGTATGTATTCAATAAATAAATACTCCAAGTTAATACGAATTAAAATCACAGTACTTCACATTTCGCAAAAAACGAATTAAAATACACGCGTACATAAAAACAAACTTTGTTTGAATTACAACGTATACCACTTCGAACGAAGACATCTAAAACGCATGCGCAACTGGGAGTGCTAGTGCCCCCTGGTGGTTATTGCGTCGGAAGAATCAAAACATCTTAAATTAAGACACGTTTAAAGCAATGAAGTGTCTTAAAATAAGACGTTTGCGGATATTTTAGACATTATTCTCAGTTCGTTTACACCATGGTCATAGTAAGACGCTTATGTATCTTAAATTAAGACATCTATAGTGTCTTAATTTTCAGATTAAGACACTTAAGTGTCTAAAATTCTTTTTCAGTCACATATGTGTCTAAATTTAAGACTCTTCTATTTGCAGTGTAGGATATCTTTGTAGACAAATAGATACAACGGACTTGGCAGGCTTTAAGGAGCGTTTATTTGTTTTGCCCGTCGAAAAGTAATGAATATTTCAACTGGACTTTCTTTTCCAAGCGTTCTGTGGTCATCAACAAAAGGAAAGGAAGTCCAAACAAGAGAAAGAGGTGGAGATGAATTTGTCAACAACGTCCACTGGTAACCTTTGACTTCTAAATATCCTACGAAAGCCGTAAAACATGAAAGGAAGCGCATTATCACATCAAACGTTCCGACGAAAAGAAAAGTAGTCTGTTTCGGCCTTTAAGCTGCGAAAATACCACACCCGCTACAACGACCCCTTTGAAGAGGCTAGCTGCTTTCTTTGATGTGGTCAACTTTCTACTGCTCGGCGACAGGTCAGATGTCAGCGCTGGAAATTCTTGATATGTTTATCACTGGCTCACTGGCTGTTTCTTTCTTGAGATTCGCCTTTTTTTATGACCGCAGATCCTTTGAAAAAGTTTGGCCACAGAAATAATTTATGAGTTTTTTAAGCAACTGTTGTGTGAACGAAACCTGAAGGTTTATGCCTATTAACTCTGCCAGGGAAAATAACATTCAAATTAAAACAGAACAAAACAATTGACACATCTTAGGTGGAGAATATCAACATATGCTGAGGCAGAAAATACATTGCATGACATTTTGAAAGTTTGCTACAAATTTATGCAATTTTGTATTTCAATCAGAATCTTAGGTATACTTGTTATATCTCATGAGTGTAAGTTCCAATATTTCTATTTTTACCTACATAAGAATGATAATTGTTATTTTTATACCGTTTCAAATTTTGTGCAAAATTAAATAGATGCATAACTGTACTAAGATATATATTTTTTGAATAGTTTGATACTTAATTGCAAGATCTAATAGATTATGCAAAAGCATACTTTTAATAACCTTGATACATCAAACAATATGAATGAACACAAAGATCCATTTTTGAACTTGATATTAATAACACCAATACATATAAAATACGTGTGAATTAAAAAAAATTAAATTTAAAAGCCAATGCTCATAATTTAGGATTACTCAGTGACACAAATACTTAAATTAGAAGCAAAAGAACCTGCATGCAGCAACCGTAAAAGAGCAGAAAATACAATAAATGTACACCTAAAATTTGGCACATTTAAATATCGTAAGCTAAATTATCTATTGTACAACTAAACGGAACTCAGGCAGTAAATTTATATTTGAAATTTGGGACTTATTGTGGATAACTAAACAATTGTTTGAGACTGAGATACAGTTAAATATATTTACTTGACTAAGTAGTAAATGATACTAAATTTACATTTTAAAATATTACTTCATGCAAGCTCAGCCCATTCATGAATATAATATTATTACAGAAAATATATTACAATACTTTGATAAATATTACAATGCAATTGATACTTGTTTTCTTATATAGACAGTGACTATAGCATGAAGTCTAACTGAAGTCTGAATCCACGAACAATTCATCCGGTTGTGGAAACACTTCTGTATTTAATATATACTGTTTTTCCCATCTATTATATTTGCTATTTTATTAATTTGAACAGGATATGCGAACTCTTTTGAATTTGCGCAAAATATTTATGATAGGAAATGTTCCATAATTTCCGTATTGGAATGCAGTTGTTAGCGTTCATTGTAAAACTTAATGTAGGGAAACGGCCAATTGTCCGCAGAAAAAATTATGGATAGCTTGCTCGGTTTAATTTAAATAAACAGGTATAAAACTGACCATGATTACTTAAAAATATATAAAGATTTCTACAATGAAATTTTTTTTTTTTTTAAACCTTTGACAGAAGATTAAAAGCATATTCCTGTTTCTCCAGTTTCCAACCTTGCAGCCTCTAAGCATTTTCTTTTTAATATTATTTTAAGATGCGATTTAGACAGCGGGAAAACAGCTTTGTTGTCATTGTCGATGGATGCTGCTGCTTCTTTGGCTAATTGGCCTGCTGCTTCATTCACCAGCAGCTTAGTATGACTCCTAACCTAGAATTTTTTTATATTATTTTTCGTACTGGCCAGTAGCATTTGTATTGTATAAACTAAATAGTTGTCCGAGTTAAGCTGCGAATAAACCATCCTTCTAACTGTTATCAGTATCGGCGTTTTTTCTTATGGCCGCTCGGTGTTTTTTATCTTTAATGACTTTAAAGGGAAAGGGACTGGTGTCCTGAAAAAGAGCAACCTTTCCGTCAAGTAGAATTGAGCACCTTATCTCCTGACCCATTGTTGATTCCCCTTATTCTTTTGTGAATAAACTGCAGAAGGGTTCAGAGCAAAAGATATCCGTGATAACTGTAGAAGGATGGCAAAATAAACGTATATACACCGCCTTAACCCCTTCGGGACGGGAGCCTTTTACGAAATTTTTAATCTCTTGTCACCGTTTTTTAAAAACAGAAATTTGTGTCTTTTTGAATCGAGAAAATGCGCTAATTAAATAAGGCAAATTTTACAGTAAAATTTTACTGGTGAGAAAAAACAAGGATTCTGAGCGCTTCATGCGGCACGTATACGTGCCGCTCGTCCTCAAGGGGTTAAAGTCCTGTCCTGTTATGCTTGCAGGTTTCAGCATGTTGCTACCCGAGCGATTGTCCGATTTTATTAGGAAACTTATAAATCAAGATGTTATTGCTCATTATATTGCATCATGTAATGCCCGCAGTTCAGCCTGATAGATGGAGTTTTCAGGCAATAATTTTTATTTTTAGGTACATATTGCCTGTTTATTGATAAGAACAGAATGCTGATATGCATTCGATTCTGAAACCTAATCCGTGGCTCAGATCTCGGGCAATCAAGACTGGGACAAAATGAGCAGTTTGTCAGAGGCAAAAAGATCGTCTCAGGGAGATTTAAAGTAGCTAAAATTATCGTTAGATTTGCTGTTTATTAGCTTCCATGGAAAATATCATTATAAATAGGTTTAACGTTAAAGACGACATTGCAATAGAGAAATTTCAATGCATTTGCGACGTTTACACTCGTTATTTAACTTTTCCTCCTTTACTAAATGTTATCAGAATTTTCCCATAAAAACTGTTCTCTCTCTCTCTCTCTCTCACTGAAAACAAAAAATAAAAAAAACAAACGTACTGAAAGCCCCCTTCGTTTTCTTTCATTGATGTGACCCCTTAAGCAACATCAACTAAATGGAAATAAAAAACAAAATAATAACTTGCTACAAAAATAATAACTTTGTTAACAATCAAACCACTAATTTAAGAAACTGTTTCTTAGAAAAAATACCCTCACAAATTCATATAGATATGAAAAATATATACAACTGGAGAAATATTCTTGCGAAATAAAAGAACGAAAAATATACCCTAAAGGCATATTTACATGCAAGCATTGTTACGTTTCCCCGTTTTCTTTTACTTTTTCTGGACTTGATGTCTTGAAGACGTTTTCTCCTCACGTACAAGTGCTTTCAACTGCGCGTATCGTATTGCCACCCACAAAAAGACGGGGAACGAATAATGGACAGGGGGATTCTCTTATAACATAGGAAAACCTCGATTATTAGCGTTCCCCATTCACTCGAATTGCTTTGTGTAATGCATGCTTTTAAGTACAGACATTCAGTAATAGCACACAAGCCATTCTGATGAAAGAATATTATTACAATTTTCTCTATTCTGTATTGACTTCCATTCTGCGTTTTTTTTTAATGCGAAAGTTTGTACATAATATAAAGTTTTAAAGTTTTTTTTTTCCATCTTCGAAATTATTTTATAAACGTACTGTTAAAATTGGGTGGAATTTATTGATTTTTTTTTTTCGATAATTTGATGGTATACTTTACTTTCCAAGATTTTTGAAAATATGTTATATAGCCTTTGTATACAATATAAATAATCGAAATGTAGCGACATACAATTGTATACAAGCCATTTTAATGAAGATATATGTTTACATATTTTACTTTCTGTATTTTTCACTCTGCGTCAATAAATAAATATATATATATATATAACTCAATTTCACACTAGTGCGAATTTGCACTGACCAAAATTTCAAATGACGGCGTTTTTTGAAATCATGATTTCCTTCATTTGCATTTGTCGTTAATAGAATGAAATGTTTGAAAAAATAAATATAAGAGTTTGATTTCTTTTAAAATTTGGTATACGAATAATGTCAAAAATCAGACAACAAAATGTGATGAAATTTTTAGAACAACTATAGTTCAAAACAATTCAGCTTTTCCCGCTTTCACTTTTCGAGGATGAAACAGACCTTCAATGCCGAGACGTCAACTTTTAAGAATTTAGCATTCAAAGACCAAAAAAAAAAAAAAAAAAGCAATCTAGTTTGTTAATCAACGATGTATAATGCAATGGGAAATAAATGAAGAAATCCTTTAAATGCGGTAACAGGTTTCTAGTTTCCTGAAATGCAGATGTTTGATTATGTCAATGTATATCAATTATATAAGATTCTTGTCTTAGTGTTTTCGGTATAAGAATTTTGTCGCATTTATGGGTGATCACGTTTACACATATTGACCTACAACCATTCTGTATCTATTCCCACTCTGGACATTAAAAAGAAAGTTAATGCTAAAGTTTTTACGAAATTTAATTAATTTTTTTTCATCTTCAAAATTGTTTTTATAAAAGTATGTATTGTTTTAATTAGTTGAAATCTATTGAACTATATTCAACTGATTGTATTAATTATTTCAAGATTGTTGAGACTATATCAATATTACGAAAATTAAATTTTCGCGCTTCATGAAATTTAGTCAATAAAAATTTCCTTTCTAAAATGATTCTAGAATCCTAGTTTATTAAATTATTCCGTATCTTAAATAATATTCCATTTATTCCGTTTATTTAAATCCATTCTTATAACAATGCGTATTTTAATATTTTATTTCCTTTCAAAATCTACTTTAAAAAACTACTATGAATTCTATTGAACTAATCTGTTTGTAGCACTTTTTTTAAAAATTTTATTTTAAAAGTCGTTTGACGTTCTTTTTCCGGCGAAATTATATCATTCCAATTTTTTTTATGCCGTTAAAAAGGAATCCGGCTCAGCTTCGATCTTGTCATTGGTCCTTTCCTATATCTGCAGTGCCGTAAAAATCCTTCCGCGCCGGAGAATAAAATATCAAAACATGAGTTTAGGAGCTCAGATTTCGTGGCGTTTGTTGTCCTATAAAACTACGCCTGCTGTATTAAGGCCAGACAGTGAAGTAATAGAATGTTTTTATATGATCTTATACTAAAATTTAGTTTAAGCTGAAGTAACTACAATACAAATACAGCGGCATGCAAGATGACAGGAACTATACAAAAACAAAGAAATCAACATCGTTTGCTACAAAAATGCGCAAATCTTTCTAATAAAATTAAATACATGATATTCCAATTACATTAAAGAAATCGTTTATAAAAATGACAGATATACAGTATAACTTCAAAAATCCGGCATCATCGGGACAGAGACTATGCCGGATTTTTGAAAATTCCGAATATTTGAAAGAATGTCAAAAGTAGTAACTTGGAATATCAAAAGAACTACTATATTCTTAATGGTACTTTTAGCCATAATTTAATTCATTATTAAGTGATAATTATGTACGAGGGCTGTATGATAAGTACCTGGCCTTGACAAGAAAAATGCTTTTTTATGTCTAAAATGAGATTTATTTTTCAACATAATCTCCTTTTAGTTCGATACACTTAGCCCAACGCTTTTCTATTTTTTGTATCCCCTCTAAAAAAATACGATTTCTCTAACCCTTCAAAATAGGCGTTTGTTTCAGCAATAACCTCATCATTAGAGTCAAATTTTTTCCACCGAGCCATTTTTTCGTATTTGGAAATAGAAAATAATCGCTACGGGCTAAATCTGGCGAATATGGTGGATTCAGCAGCAGTTCGTATCCTAATTCATGGAATTTTGCCATGGCGACGACACAGGTATGCACGCATGCATTGCTTGATGAAAGAGAATTTTTTTCTTCGCCAAATGCGAACGTTTTTCTTTCATAACATGGTCTAAACGATCCAATAACCTGGCATAATATTCTCCATTGATCGTCTTGCCCTTTTCAAGGTAATCGGCGAGAATTATGCCGCGTGCATTCCAAAACACTATAGCCATGAGTTTGTTCGCAGATAAAGTCGCCTTAGCCTTTTTTGGCGCAGGTTGTCCACAAAAAACCCACTGTTTGGACTGTTCTTTAGTCTCTGGCGTACTGTGATGAATCCATGTTTCGGCAACTGTTATGAACCGACGCCAAAAATCATTTGGATTGTGCTTTAATTTCGTCAGACATTCTTTTGAAATTGACACACGAGTCTGTTTAATGTCAATGCTGAGCAATCGCGGCACCCATCTTGCCGAAAGCTTTTTTATATCCAAATGAGTTGTTAAAATATTTTGCACCCGTTCAGTTGAGATGCCCACAGTCTCAGCAATCTCGCGTACTTTCACTCTCCGATTATTTATGACAATATCGTGGATTTTTTCGATCATTTCTGATGTCGTAACCTCAGTTGGGCGACCTGGACGTTCTTCATCAAAAATGCTTGTACGGCCGCGTTTGAATTCAGCTGTCCAATATTTTATGGTTGATAACGAAGGTACGGAGTCCCCATAAACTTCGCTGAGTTCCGCTTTAATCTCGTCATTAGTTTTCTTTTTCGAAAACAGCTATTTTATCACTGCTCGATATTCAATTTTTTCCATTGTTGAAATATCACCAAAGTTGTTCCATTGAATTGGCTACCACTCACAAACTAAACGACGTAGCGACTTGGCGATTAGCCAAGTTTGTTGTGAAAGGTCACCATTGCGAAATAAATCATTTTTTAAACTCTAGTAGCGCCATTTCTGGCCGAGGCTAGGTACTTATCATACAGCCCTCGCAAGAAAAATAAATATAAAAACTTACATAATTGATATTTTTTGTGTTACAGAAAAAAATCTAATAAAGAGTGAAATTATTTCTGCTCGTGTAATTTCAGAAACATCGATGTCAATTTTGTTTGCTTCATTTTTTTTAGCCGTTCTTTAACAAGTTTTTCTCTTATTTTATACAAATGAAGAATCCCTATTTCAGAAATACAGCCTTGTTCGCTGAAGCAGAAATTAATTCTACAGTCAAATTTATGCATTTTTCTATTGACACCTGCCTATTGTTCATACTCGTCTTGTGAACTGTTACTAGCATTATTAGCGGTACTATTTAGCCCAGCGTCAGAAGAGGGACTCCAAAAAACTTGTGCGCTAGTCTCCCTGCCGTTGTTGAGCAACGGTGCAGCTCCATGGAAATTTATTCAAAAAATAATCGCCTCTGACAAATGAAAAAAAAGGAAGGGAAAAGATGTTTTTCTGCCGTATTTTTGAAGTCATACTGTGTTTTTAAGTGGATATTTTCGCATATCATTTAACAAAACATTTAATAGGGATTGTGAACGCATTCTTTTAGTTCGCAAAACTATGGGGTTGACGTTGGGGAGAGGAAATTTGTTTTCTGATTTCTAAAGAGACCAAATTATAGCTTATAAAAACATAGAAATAGAATTCTGATAAAATTAAACGCTCAGAGACTGTCATTTATAATTTCTTACAGAATCCAAGTACTTGTGGTACTGCAAAATCTACAGGAAGGTCGAGAACGCTTTCGAAACGATCCGAAAGTTTGATTGTTCGCAGGATCGCAAATGAAATTGGAAGACAGGTAAAGACGCCAGTATACTTTAAAGCACAGTACAATAACAATTACTGCTTGATACAAACATGCATTATAAATATCTTTTATTTTAAGTCAAGAGAGGATGTATCATGTTAAATATTACTATAATTACCATATCAGTTTTTTATTACAGCCTGTCAATTTATTGGTATCATATCAATTATCATTAATGAAACAGATGAAATATTTAATGAAAAAAAGGTCCATTTTCTGTTTGCACACTGTTAAAAATTTGCAGCATTCTGGCAGGTCATTTGACCGTTTTTTCCGAAAACGGTTACACAACCGTAATTTTAACACTATTATGACCATATTATTGGCCATTTTATGTTCAGAATATAGTTAAATTATGGTTATGAAACCGTTTTTTCACAAAACGGTCGAATGACCTGCCAGAATGCTGCAAAATTTTTAACAGTGCAGAGAATCATCTGAAGCAGCAAACGAATTGGTTTAAAATTATTCTCAACTTTGAAAAGAAGTTTAATTTTAACGATACGAATGATATTAATTCATATTGGAATAACCTTCGAGAAGAAAAGCACGAATATTCCTTGCGTCAACTAGGTGGAGCTCCCTAATTGTTTGGGCTGCTTTTTCCTCTGGAGGTAAGCTTAGATGCTTTTAAGAAGGACGAAAAAAAAAGTCATACCTATATGCACATGTTAGAAAGCCATTTTTTGAACCAGAATTTAAAAAAATACAATCCTTAACTATATTTATCAATACGAAAATGTCTCGATTCACTCTACAAAAGAGACAAAGAAATGATTCAAAGATAATAAGATTCCCATCTCATACTTAATTGGCAGGCCAGTAGGCCGGAACTAAATATCATGTAGGAAGTTTTGGGGTATTACAGTGCGCAATGTATACCGAAAAAATAATCAATTGGTCCAGTATAACTCGAAAGCAGAATTAAAATCTGCCATTTGTGAAGCATGGCTTGTTTTGCTTTTCGACAAGTTCGCATCCTTGTAAACACTATACCACAACGCTGCATTGAATTTATAAAGCACAAAGGAAGCAAAATTCACACGTAATACTATTCTATGATTTAGAAAAATCTATTCCGTTCTTATCAATTTGTTCCCATTGCATATCCAGTGAAAATGCAGTTTATTATATTATCCATAATATAATTCATTATATTATCCGTAATATAATTCATTATATTATCCATAAAATAATTCATTATATTATCCATAAAATAATTCATTATATTATCCATAAAAGTTCATTATATGTACCAGTTATAAATTTTAATAGTATCAACTGTAAGCGTTGTAGAGTGCCTGTCACAAATAAAGAGTAACTCAAACAGTTTTAGAAAAGCGCATGCACGAGTACTGTTTTGTTATTTACTTGTTCGCAGCGCCCCATACGCAAAATGGCACCTCCTGAGCGTGAAGCGTTATTGTTGGGAACTAAAGTTTTAAAAGCCGTTAGAGCCATGCGATATTTTTTCCTTTTGGGACTTTATAAAGGATCGTGTCTACGCTCCGCCGCTACCTAAGGATTTGCCAGAGTTGAGACACAGAACTGAAGAGGCTATTACTTCCATGACTCCGGACTGGTTAACAGAAGTGTGGGAAGGTTGGACTTTAGGTTTGATGTGTGCTTTATAAATAAAGGTTCACATATTGAACATTTGTAAAAAAATCTAGGTTAGTTTACCTTCAATTTGGTGCATGACTTGTTGTAAATAGTCTAAATTAATTTGTTATAATACTGAACTGAGACACTGTTTTATAGACATCCTGTATAATTTCTATATTTTTTATTATCTGTTTTATTGCATGAAAAAATGAAATTCCGTACTAATATTCTGATAGAGTTGGAAATCATTTCATGCTCAATGGATGATTTTTTGTTTTCGTTTTTAAATTTAAATCACCATCTTCTCTTTATGTTCGTGGCATACAAAGTGTCACAGTGCAGATGTCTGGAAGAAAAAATTTCCCTTAAGGGGGTCCGGGACACAAAAATCTTCAAATTTTCAATTTTTTTTTATTGGATTAAAAATTTCTCTGCCGTTTTCTGCTTAAAATGATGTTTAAATCATGTTTCTATCTTAATTAGAATAGGAAATATTATTTTTTTCGTTTTGGTTTGTTTTCAAAATCTGCCTTTCAAGCTATGGTTGTCAAGGAAACGAGTTCTTGGGAAATTGCGTTTTTCTTCATGATAGGTTTTTTTCACCATTTCTCATATTTAAGTTCTTATACCTCGAGAACCGTTAAAGATACAGGGTTGAAACTCGGAACATATCTTTTTCAATTATTTTACTTTACTTTTGAGCCAGCATATTTGAAAAAAATATTTATTTTTGAAAATATGATTTTTTTTTTAAAACGTTGCACCACTTTTTTTGTAATTTTTTCGTTAAATATTTTTAATTTTTTAAAATGCTGGCTCTAAATTAAAAAATATATATTTCTGTTTATTTAAATGAAAAACAATTTAAATTCTACAAATAATATTTCGAGTTATAACGATTTTAAGTTATACCACTTTTTTCATAAATTTTAAATTAAAAATATTTTTTACAAAGCTATGAGAAGTTTTATCATTTGATTTTGTTTACAAATGATATGGTTAACCATCACAAAAAAATTCAAAATTTTAACTCAATAAATAAAAATTTTTTGAAAATGTGCCCCGGACCCCCTTAAAGGTGCATTCGAAAAAATATTTTTCCATCCTCAACAGCTCGAAATTTTCTGAGACATTTTCAGGCTCACCTTTAAAAGTAAAAACATGAAACTTGCTGAGGGGATTTTTGAAGAGATGTATAAGAGGCCATCTGATTTCCTTTTTCGCTCAATTAATTAGAATTTGATTTTTAAACAATTATTTTCCCAGTATGAATTTTTTTTTCATTCCCAGATCTCACGCTTCGGGAAATTCGGTTCAAAACGTCATCTTTTACAGCATTTTTTACAGTATTTTCTGCATTTATCAAAAAATAGAGAAGCACAGCACGTTATTTAAAGAGATTTCCCAGTTTGATGCGTTTGAGAGCAAAAATGAATTTAAAAATTAATCAGAAAATAAGCAGTTTGGATTGGAATACACCCTTAACGTAAAAGCGGGGACTGGAATGCATCTTGAACATGGGGTAAAGGAAGGGATCTTAAAGAAAAAGAAACTGCGGAAAAACGTGAAATATGTGGAATGTAAAAGCGAAGTAATATTGTATTTATATTTTTATATAAGTAAGGTCTCAGAATATTGCATCTTTGCAGAAAAAAATTCTCAATGTATTTTCGGAAAACTATTTCTACACTAAATTATTTCTGCTAATAAATTTTCTTTTTCACATAATAAATTTATTTTGAAACTTAATTTATAGCTGGATGACATAATGAGTTTTTCTTTCGATAGAAATGAGAGCAATTCTAATCAATAGCCCTATTAGTGCGTGAAAAAATATGGGCTAACTTTTTTTTAACGATGATGCAGGTATTAACTGTATGAGGTCATAAAAGTTAGAAAGAATTCGTTTGCGGCAAAATGAATTCTGAGTCCGTTATATTGCCAATAAGGAAACCAAAATTATCAGATATTTTTTTTCTAATAAGAAGCATTTTCATCTAATGGGTCGACGTATTTCGGGCAAAAACAGAACAAAGCGATTTAGATGGCTATTTATCTGATGTCTTTTAAGAACTTATCGAAATAGCGCTCATTTCTTGCTATAGAATGTGAATGCTAATAAAATAAAACTATCATTTTTTATTTTACGAATAAATGTGAAGAAGAGATTAGAAAAAAATTTGACTATAATTTGTTAGATAATTCATTCTTCTTTAATTAACGTATTATTTTGTTTCATTTCTTATCATTTAAGAATGCTCAGAATCCATAATGGATTTTTTTTTTTTTTTTTTATTTTTTTTTTTTGTCTTTTAAAAATGGTATTGGATTTTCAAACACGGATTTCAGTTTTGCACAAAATGCATGGACCTAGTTTTAAGGGCTATGCCCGCAATATGTTCACACTAGAGAGTCTGCCTGAGTCTGAAAATGTTTGGTGCCATCAAAGCCCGAGCCCGATACCAAAAGAACATAATACAAAAATTGTTAAGATTGTCTTAAAATTTTTGCAGCATTAATTTTATCAGTTAAAAATATCCAAGAAACAGGTAACAATCACATATGGATCAAATTGCATGCTGGAAGGTAATGAACGACAAGATTTATTGGCAAATGATGCTATCAAAAAAGACCATTACAACGAAAAGGAAACTCTCTGATTCCCATTTTTAAAAGTCAAATTATTCTTTAGACTAAAAATAGTCACAGATTGGCAACAAGATTCGTCTTGTATTCATTAAAAGACAGAGATACCTTTGAAATTATTCGTAAAGTTGATTTGAATTTTATTTTGAAAAAACTGGTCTTAGTTTACTACATTAGTGAACACGGACGTTTGCCTTAATTTTTAAATAAAATGCGAATTACTATACTTTATGTCACAAAAGCATAAAGTATAGTTAGCCCTCAACAGCTCTTTCAAGGTTAAACCAAAAACAAGACATTTACATTGATTTCAGTAAAGCAAGAATTATAGCCCGTGCTTCACATAACTAGACATAAAGTATAGTAAGCCCCCAACAGATCTATCAAGTTTAAACCAGAAACAACACATTGACATAGATTTCAGTAAAGCAAGAATCATAGCCCGTACTTCAAATTACTACGCATCAATCAAGAGAATCTTTGGAAATTTTGACGTGTAATTAGGTTTGGAAGGAACACTTGCAATGATATATTGTCCTACAATATATCCAGGATCTGATGTGGAATACTAAATATCTCTAGCGATTTTGCAATATAAATTATCGTATTCCCTCTCCCCCTTCCCCTCCTCCCTTCCTCTGAAATGGGCTCGTCTACAGCTATTTAAGAAATGAACATTCATGAACTTTCACGCCTCTGAATTTTCTCCTGATGATGGCTGTTTTATAAAAGTTGAAAGCGCTTGGCATTTTTTAACATCATTTGGCCATTTTTATGTTATAAAGATCTTTTTAATGTATTTTAGCACCGTTTTAAGTAAAATAACTCAGAAGTTTCATTTCGTATATTTTTTCATTTGATAATCAAGGTGAACATGACCTCCGAAAAGTATAGTTTAAACTATATTTTATAAGAATTATCTGTCAAAAGAGTAATTCATGTACAGAAAATCACGATTTTACGGAGATTCGAGACTTAAACGTCCAGTTACAATTTATTGCAATTCCGTCTTAGCAGGTCTTATTGTATGTACCAAATAAGAAATATCTGTCAAAAGGACGATTCGTGTAGAGAGAATCCTGATTTCACGAAAATTCGAGCTTTGGACTCGCTTATAATCTATTGCAATTCCGTCTTAGTAGGTCTTATTGTATATACCAAATAAGAAGTGTTTGTCAAAAGAGCAATTCATGTGCAGAGAATTATGATTTTAAGAAGATTCGAACCTTGGACGGCCGCTTACAATTTATTGACATTCCGTCTTAGCAGGTCTTATTGTATGCATCAGATAAGAAGTATCTGCAAAAGAGCAATTCGTGTACAGTCAATTATGATTTTACGGAGATTTGAGCCTTGGACTTCCGTTTACCATTTATTGCAATTCCGTCTTAGCAGGTATTATTGTATGTACCAAAAAAGAAGTATCTGTCAAAACAGCACTTATATACAGAGATTCATTATTTTCCGGACATTCAAGCCTTAGACGTCCACTTACCATCTATTTGCAATTTCGTCTTAAGAGGTCATATCGTATGTACCATAAGAATTATCCGTCAAAAGAGCAATTCGTGTACGGGGATTTTACGGACATTCGGACCTTGGACGTCCGCTTATTACATATTACAATTCCGTCTTATCAGGTCTTATTGTATGTAGCAAATAAGAAATATCTGTCGAAAGGACAATTCATGTAGAGAGATTCCTGATTTCACGAAAATTCGAGCCTTGGACATACGCTTATAATCTATTGCAATTCCGTCTTACTAGGCCTTATTGTATATACCAAATAAGAAGTGTCTGTCAAAAGAGCAATTCATGTGCAGATAATTATGATTTTAAGGAGATTCGAACATTGGACGTCCGCTTACAATTTATTGAAATTCCGTCTTAGCAGGTCTTATTGTATGTATCAGATAAGAAGTATCTGCAAAAGAGCAATTCGTGTACAGTGACTTATGATTTTACGGAGATTTGAACTTTGGACTACCGTTTACTATTTATTGTAATTCCGTCTTACCAGATATTATTGTATGTACCAAAAAAGAAGTATCTGTCAAAACAGCACTTATGTACAGAGATTCATTATTTTACAGACATTCAAGCCTTGGACGTCCACTTGCCATCTATTTTCAATTCCGTCTTAACAGGTCATATCGTATGTACCAAATAAGAATTATCCGTTAAAATAGCAATTCGTGTGCAGGGATTTTACGGACATTCGGGCCTTGGACGTCCGCTTACTACATATTACAATTCCGTCTTATCAGGTCTTCTTGTATGTGCCAAATAAGAAGTATCTGCAAAAGAGCAATTCGTGTACAGAGAATTATGATTTTATGGGGATTCGAGTCTTGGGCATCCATTTAGAGTCTATTACAATTCCGTCTTAGCAGGTTTTATTGTACATACCAATAAGAAGTATCTGTCAAAAGAGCAATTCATGTACAGAAAATTATGGTTTTACGGACATTCGAGCCTTGGACTTCCTTTTACCATCTATCGCAATTCCGTCTTAGCAGGTGTTATTGTATGTACCAAATAAAAAGTATCTGTAAAAAAAGAGCAATTCATATACAAAGATTCATTATTTTACGGACATTCAAGCCTTGGACGTTTGCTTACCATCTATTGAAATTCCGTATTAGCAGGTCTTATTGTATATACCAAATAAGAATTGTCTGTCAAAAGAGCAATTCGTGTACAGGTTATTTTGATTTTACGGACATTCAAACCTGGACGTCCGTTTACAATATATTACAATTCTGTCTTAGCAGGTCTTCTTGTTTGTACCAGATAAGAAGTATATGTCAAAAGAGTAACTCATATACAGGGAATTATGATTTTATAGAGATTCGAGCCTTGGATGTCCGCTTACAATTTATTGCAATTTCGTCTTAGCAGGTCTTTTTGTATGTCCCAAATAAGAAGTATCTGCAAAAGAGAAATTTGTGTACAGAGAATTGCGATTTTACGGAGATTCGAGTCTTGGACGTCCATATAGCATCTATTACAATACCGTCTTAGCAGGTCTTATTGTATGTACTAATAAGAAGTATCTGTCAAAAGAGCAATTCATGTACAAAGAATTATGATTTTACGGACGTTCGAGCCTTGGACTTCCGTATACCATCTATTGCAATTCCGTCTTAACAGGTTTTATTGTATGTATCAAATAAGAAGTATGTCTCAAAAGAGCAATTCATGTACAGAGATTCGGAGACTACTGACCAGGCCCCTACCTACCGGGGTTAACCCAGCTGAACGGGTTTGTAATTGCCTGGAGAGCAGGGCGATGAATTGTGAGTGCAGGCGGCGGACTACACCGCGGTGACCACACCAGCAAGCACCCGGGTCGACTATACTAAGCCAAGTTGATGAGTCTAGGTTGTTTTTGCACTTTGCAAAACTATGATTGTTGCCGCACTCCACGTACTTGCCATGCCAGTTGGAAAAGCATGTACAGAGATTCATTATTTTACTGACAATCAAGCCTTGGACGTCCGCTTACCATCTATTGCAATTCTGTATTAGCAGGTTTTATTGTATGTACCAAATAAGAATTATCTGTCAAAAGAGCAATTTCTGTACAGGTAATTATAATTTCACGGACATTCGAGCCTTGAACGTCCTATTACAATATATTTCAATTCCATCTTAGCAGGTGTTATTGTACGTACCAAATAAGAAGTATGTGTCAAAAGAGCAATTCATGTACAGAGATTCATTATTTTACGGACAATCAAGCCTTGGATGTCCGCTTACCACCTAGTGCAATTCCGTATTAGCAGGTCTTATTGTATGTACCAAATAAGAATTATCTGTCAAAAGAGCAATTCGTGTACAGGTAATTATAATTTCACGGACATTCGAGCCTTGAACGTCCGCTTACAATATATTACAATTCCGTCTTAGCAGGTGTTATTGTACGTACCAAATAAGAAGTATGTGTCAAAAGAGCAATTCATGTACAGAGATTCATTATTTTACGGACAATGAAGCCTGGGACATCCGCTTACCATCTATGCAATTCCGTATTAGCAGGTTTTATTATATGTACCAAATAAGAATTATCTGTCAAAAGAGCAATTCGTGTACAGGTAATTATAATTTCACGGACATTCGAACCTGGACGTCCGTTTACAATATATTACAATTCCGTCTTAGCAGGTCTTCTTGTTTGTACCAAATAAGAAGTATCTGTCAAAACAGTAATTCACATACAGGGAATTATGTTTTTATGGAGTTTCGAGTCTTGGATGTCCGCTTACAATTTAGTGCAATTGCGTCTTAGCAGGTCTTATTGTATGTACCAAACAAGAAATATCTGCAAAAGAGCAATTTGTGTACAGGGAATTATGATTTTACGGAGATTCTAGCATTGGACCTCCGCTTACCATCTATTAAAATTCCGTCTAAGCAGGTCTTATTGTCTGTAAAAATAAAAAGTACCTGTCAAAAAAGCAATTCATATACAGAGAATTGTGATTTTACGGACATTTGAGCCTTGGACGTCCGTTTACCATCTATTGTAATTCCGTCTTAATAGGTCTTATTCTATGTAGCAGATAAGCAATATCTGTTAAAAGAGCAATTCATGTGCAGAGAATCGCGATTTTACGGAGATTGGGGTCTTGAACGTCCGCTTAACATCTATTATGCGATACTCAGAAATGTAGGGGCAGAAATTCTTACGGAAAAAACGTGCCCTGGAGACAAATTAACCAATATTGTTACAGAGCTACAGAGTTAGTTTTTCCATACATCACAAAATAACAGCGCTTTCTTATTATTGCTCGAAACATACATCATGTGTGTATATTACATGGGGTCTTAACAAAATTTTAAATAATACTTAACGAGAGGTAAAAAAAAATCTAAATTTAAAGCCTTAATTTGCATTTCACGAAATATTAGACGGATTTATTCTCAACTTCCTTTCAACCCATTAATCATATTTACGTTAGAGCCCCTGTGACATCTCTCCTTATCCTTTAAGCTCTTAACGTTTATATGAGGAAAGAAACTCATTGATTTCTTTCGTTGTACGCTGAAGACTTCATCCCCTTAGATTCGATTTTTTTTCCATATCTACACCCTAGAAAGTCCGGGGCTTCAAAAAACGTTTATACCTTACTTTGTGAAAGATTTGGAACGCTGCGATTTTTCTTTGATATTTCTACGCTGCAGATAGCTTATTTATATCTGTATCGACAAACGATTTATAAAGATAAGTTTTAAGCCTACATTTTTTAATGTTAAGATCTTGTTTAGGAGAAATCCTGCAAATCCTTTAAAAGAAAACTGATAATGAGCCAAATTACACTTCTAATTCCGTTAATGAAAGCAGTATGTTTTAAAAAATATATGCTACTGCATTATTGGTATGAACTTTAGATTCAAAATTTAAATAAACACCTAAAGAATTTTAAAGAAACTAAGCAGAAATAATAAATGTTCAAATTACAAAATAATAATATGCTAAAATATTTATTAAAATTCAAATAAAAAACAACACCAACTTAAAACGGCTTAAAATTTAAAGTTCATAAAAGTAAACAAAACAATGATTTTTTGGACTAAAACATATGCATGCAATTTATTCAGAGAACTTTGTGTATTTAAAAAAGCTGGACCAGACAAAGAATTACAAAATACTGTATATCAGCTATGCCAATGACGTTACCTTTTACTTTTTGAAGAAAGATATTTAGGCATACTTTGCTATTACTGGCGGTTACTTCCGAAAGTTGCCGTGAGGAAAACTTGCTTCTGATGCAAAAAAATATGTGTTTAGAAAATTTCATTGAATTTTGATTGAATTAATTCTTATACGTGAAAAAGCTCAATGTTGGAGAACGAGTGAAACACATTACGCAAACTAACACCTCATTTGTTGCATTATATTTTGTGGGAATTTAAGTAATTTAAAAAGGAAAGATTAGATTGAAAACCAGGATAAAAATGAAAGCAGAAGTATAAGAAAAGATTGAGAACCGCTGGAATGCATCAATCTTGGCGTACCTCAAAATTAAAATCTTCTATTTACAAATATATATGATTGATACATATGATTCCATGTTTCTCTTTTTAAGGGCTTGTTTTATGACTTAATTTTAAAGACTTTTTTATCCCCAACTTTCAAATATTTGTAGCATAGGACACCTATTCAATTGACGAAAATTGTTTGAAATAATTGTAATGTCAATGACTAAATAAGTTTTGCACCTGAATAATTGACTGAATATCATTAATGTATATATATATGTTTTAGTATGTGTGCTTATTTGGATACGAACAAATAATATTTAAAAATAACCTTAAGAGAATGGAAATAGTGTCTAATTTTCAACTTCAAAATAGCCATGTCAATAAAAAGCGCTTATGTCTTTGAAATATACTACAATTATGCATGGGTATCACACCATTAGAGTCGAACTCTTCGTTAGCAAAATCTTCGTTAACCAAAATACGACTTCCCGTCCAATGAAAGTACAATACGGATACAGTAAGTTAGCACGCTTATTCAATGAAACATTAGTTAATCGAATCCATATTCATTGTAGATGAGTCATGAAAACAGGGAAAAAAAAGAAATCGATAGCCGAAATCTTCTTTAGCAGAGGTATTACTGTATTTATATCGAATTGCAGAGCACAGAGAGGAGGATTTACTATTTTCTGTATTTGGTGAACCACCTTAAGCAACCGATTCATAAGAATGTTTCGACATCATATAAACTTTTAATATAGCTTTTATTTTTTACATTCAAGTTTTCGATTTGATTTTTTTTCTTCTGGTAAATAATCAAATACTACAAATATTGATTGGAAAAGAAAATGAAGTTGTTAATATTAATTAAAGTATTTTCAAATTCTGCAATTCTTGTTACTAATCTAACAATTATTACGATTTCAAAAGTAATACATAGATCAAAATGAAATTAAATGTATGAATACATATGTCATTTAGAGACATTATATCAAATATTTGAAGTTAGTTAAAAGCTGTTGCTCCTAAGCGGCCGATTTGTGGGAATAATTCTTGTGAGAAGTTTTAATTACATTTAAGTTTTCTTCGAAACATTTTAATAATCATATACAAGTATTCCTTAAAAACATGACATTCATTCTTGATGTTTCAGATGCTGAAAGTATTACGTTACAATTCTACAATATTATACAAATTAGATATTTATGCTGGAGCACAATTTAAAACTTTCTTGGATGGAGAGGAACAAAGTTTTTTGAGGAGGAATTTTACGAGGGTGATCCAAAAAGTAACGACCGTTTATCTGTGAAAACTATAAAAACAAACATTTCTTCAAAAAATTATTCCCTTACATGTGACGCTTACTTTACTTCTCCCATAACCACCCCTTTAGGCATTTGTGATCAGGGCCTAAACTAGCCTTTTTTTGCACCTGGTGCAAACATGGATTTTGGCGCCCCCCCCCCCTCTCTCTTCAGCAAAGTATATTTAGGTTCTTTACATCTTGGTTTCAACAAAATTCGTGCACGATGTGAAATGATGCTATGCATATTACTAAAAATAACAAAATATGAACCGAAGAATGAAGCATTCCCCATCAAACGTACAAAAGCATAGGTCTAATTAATAAATTATTAATAAATCTTTTAAATAATTTAGGTTAAGTAGATTATTTTAAGTTATATGCTTCATTATGTTAAGATTACTAAAATAAAAAATCGTGTTCTTTTTCCTCATATCGGACGTGCCCCTTACATAAAACATATTTTTGAATCCAAATTTATCAAAATAATGGCTGATTCGTCCAATATGCAGAAAAATCTAAATTTTGAATTTTGATCTTGGTAATTTAATGTATGAAAGCGGCTGATTCGATTAACCAATGTTTTGTATAAGCGGCATATGCTGCCTTTATGTAAAAGTTTAGCATCTTACAATGTTGATAGATATTGTTTTTGAATTTTTGACACGCGAATATAAAAAGGTTCACCGTCTTTGCTGTTGGATATTTATTTAAATAAAGCCAATTGTAAGTAAATGTTTTAAAAATATATTTTTTTTTCTGTTTGAAATTCAATATACTTTTTTCACAAAGTGGATTTAATAATGTGATCATCCTCTGTAGATACACAGTGAAATGGTGCGAAATAAGTTAATTGATTTCGTTACATCAGAGGTTTACTCGCACTAGTAACAACGAAGTTTGTTGAAATATAACTTTACATTGAACCCTAGGCCTTTAATTCTTCGTTAAAACTGAGTTGTATCGATTGAAAATGCAAAAACAAATATAGATATATACATATATAATTTTTTTGTTTTAAATATTAAATACGTGAAATTTTTCACATTGCTAATTAAGCGTAAACCAGCAGAGTGAAGAATGTCCAAGAAGGGAATCGAACCCGGATCCTTGGAATAACGCTACAGTGTTATACCATTTAAGTTACGAGGACCATACCCACCTCGGTATCTCTCACTCTTAAATGTCAGTAAGTCTACAACTGCAGCACAAGATGGAATAGTCTTCATGATCTGACGACCTGCGATGCCAAGCAGGGTATCGTCCTCGTAGCTTAAGGCTCCTGTCCCTGCCGGCGAAGATACTCACGAGCTAATGCTAATCCTATGGGGAGGGATATATCTAATATCTCGTTTGCATTTCGGCATTTTTAAATATAATTTTTTTTTTGTATTGGATAGCCGATGTCCGTCACTACATCACACCTTTTTTACTATTTCGATTTTGGTCGCAGATATTTTTTATAAAGTTACTTTCACTTTCAAAACCGGTTCTGAAAACGAAAGTGTCATTCTAAAAAATATCTGCAACCAAAATCGAAAAAATAAAAATGGTGCGATGTAGAGACGGATCTCGGCTATCCAATGCAAAAAAAGAAAAAAAATTTTTAATGTAAAATGCAAATGAGATAGTAGAACAGTCCCTCCCCATAGGATTAGAATTAGCTCGTGAGTGTCTTCGCCGGCAGGAACAGGAGCCTTAATGCTAGGTCATTGGAGCGTTATTTCAAGAATCCAGGTTCGATTCCTTTTTTTGGGCATTTTTCACTCTATTGGTTTACGCTTAGTTAGCAACGTAAAAAATTTCCGTATTTAATATTCAATAATTTCAGTCGTAATTCCATTACTGAAAATTAATTGAAAAATTAATTAAAATTATACTTATATTGTATGTTTTATTTTTAATATTGTTAATCACCTCAGTATAAATCCTCTTTTACTTCCTCAGCACCCTTACTTCCTTAGTATAAATGACGTAAATGAGTGAGATAATAACATCTTGCTTTATAATCTTATAATGCTTTCAAAATTTCCATTTCATCCGTTTTCTGATGCTGCTTTTTCTTTCATGTATCACGATAATGTATTTTGTTGTTTCTAAAAATTTAGATCTGTATCTGAAAAACGAATCTATCTTTTTGGACACGTGATCTAATGTACCAGTATATAAAAATAAAAAGAGTCCTCTTCTAAAATTTTCTTTTTTGTAATGCATCAGTATTGCGATAATGATCTTCTAAATGATCTTAGCGCCAAGCGTTACGCTGTTCTTTATGTACATACATATTTTCTATTTCTCACAATGATTGAGCATGAAGAAATAAGGAAAGGAATCGAATACAAATTTAAATGATTGAACCTTTTATGTAATGACCAAGGCTGATTTTCACAACTATGTTTAATTTGTGCAAGTTTTATCCGACTACGATTAAGCTAAAAAGAAATGTTTATGAAGCAATTTTTATGTACTGTACTAGCATTATATCCATTTTCTGCATAAGTTTTTTTTTCTTTAATGCGCGAAGGACATAAAGTGTTCTAGAAGTACATGAAACTAAATAATCTATCAAGTGAGAGTTTTACTCGCGCACAAAGGATTCTGTACAACAAAGACCTTGTGCAAAGTTTAAACTTGGCATTGTGCCATGCGCTCTTAGAAAGGAGGTCGCAAATTTGCAACGCCGCCTTGGTTCGTGCTGCTGTTTTCTAGGTAGGTTGTTAGTTAATATTTCGGCTAAACTTTTTCGATAATCATGATCAAAAACCTTGGATGATTCCGCGTCAATAGATACCTCGAGTGTTTCTCAACTCCCCCTGACCGCCTGCAAAGGAAAGCTTATGTGTAACGGAACAATGTGAATTTCTGAAAAACTATGTAACCTAGGATGCACTCTAAAAACGACATTTTCAAGACTGAGTAAAAAATACTCAAATCTGAGTATGTCGCATAGTCAAAATGGCTTCGAAATAAAATTACTCAAGTTTGAAACATCTATATACTCATTTCTGGAAACATGGACATACTCAAATGTGAGTACATAACGCTTTATTCATGATGTTTATTCACGATTATACACGATGTTTGTATTTATATATTGTTGACGGTTGTTAAATCCTACCTGAGAAGTCTTTCCTTTACGAATTCATCCATTCTTCGATTTCGAAGATTGAAGAATAAAATTTACGCTTTCACGATTATATTACGACGGATTTTAAGTGTTCTTCCGCGAACACGATAAAAGTGTAGTTAGCCACATTTCGGACTATAAATTATTACTGAAAAGAGCGTTTCGTTCGAAATCATAACAAATGATATAATATGAATAAATTCAACTACCGTGGTAAAATGTACTACGTTTAACGATGAAAAGTAATTTTGTTTGAAACTGAGTATTTCTGGTGTTTCCGAATTGAAAGCATTGGGTCGTCATATTTGCAACAAAAAGTTTCACAACAAAATGAAAACATAGATTTACTCAGATATGAAAGTGTCATTTTTCTCAGTGTGATCTCTATAGTTTTCCTGCAATGTTTAAATAAAGTGCTTCTATACCAAAATTTTTTCGTAATTTTAGTTACAGTAGAGAGAGAGGAGGGGGACATATTTTTGCAGTACATTTTCTAAGATATGTCTAAAAATAATAATACCTAATATTAAAATAAATATATTTTTGACTTCAGTGTAGCGAGATCGTTCGAACGCTACCCCACACGATACATTTTTTTTTTCAATTTGCTTAACTAGCCTTTCTAAATTTTTCTTAAAAATATTTGTAAATCGCTAATAATCTATAAATATGTGGGTTAATAGCCTTTATAACTCAGTCAGTTTTGAACTTTCCACGTTCGAATAGTTTTCGAGAAAAACGGCTGTGACAGACAGACACATGAGTGACCTTATAATGGTTCCGTTGTTCAATTCCTACTATTAGCTTACACTCTCCCTATATTTATTGCTTTTTAAGTACGGAACCCTAAAAAGGCAATATGTATGCGATTGTGATACTTTTAATGATCAAATTTTATGGCTATAAAGAAAGAAAACTGACATTCTAATGTTAGTGCATACAATTCATTCACTCAGTTGTCATTTCAGGTCATTATAGTTAGGCTGTTTGTTCTTCACGCTCGTGATTCCTCCCACACAAAATAAACGAAACGAATTATTGTGCCAAGTGCATCGCTACAGATGAATCGAAATAAATATGAAATCCATGTCATTGTAATTCACTACTTTTCCCCTCAATGTAACTGAGATCGTTGTACACTTCGTGCACTTAAAAATCCAAAGAAAACAGTGAGTTCGACTAATTAGCCATTCAGAAATCTTACAAAAATGAAATTCGAATGAAAACAGAGAATGATTCATGCATGCGCCAATTGGATTGTGGTCCTGGGTCTCTAAATTGTGGCTTCGCCAATCTTGGTATGCAATTTTCAAACTGGATTTGTCGTTATAATCAATATCTTGAACTTTTAGAGCAGGTTATGATAAAAAGCAAAAAATATATTTATTTAAATACATATTTATACGATTATGTATGTATTCTAAGGCATAGAAAAAGTTTATTTTTTCTCATAATGGGACTTCGTATGATACTAGGCCTTGTGCTCTCTTTGGCTTCATCGGGTCCTGAATGCTTGATTCGCTAATTCAGTTGTTATTACAACTGGAACTCAGCAACTTCATGCATTCGGAGAATCAGGAAAATAGTGGGTGAATCCGGGTAACTCGCTGTATAAGATTCTTTTTTAAAATGAAATTTGAATAAGAGTGGTATATATATTTAAAAAATATATTATATAAATGTAATTATTAAAGAAAAAAAAAACTTTACTAATTCTTTACTAATTCTGAAATGTGAATAAGACTGGTATATATATTTTTAAAAATTATTATATAAATATAATTATTAAAGAAAAAAAACACTTTACTAATTCAGTGACCATTATACCATGGTCTTGTCTGGCTTCGCATACAGAGGAAACTAATGAAAATCAAAAGAAAACTATATAAATCAAAAATAAAGCGTGAAAAAGAGTGTAGTTCCATTTTCAGCTCTGAGACTCTGCTGCATTCGCGCATATTAAAGACAAAGCGAAATTATATAAAAAAACCATCACTCGAAAATTTTATTTAGGTATTATTTTGGAACTTCGAATGTCGCACTGCATTCCTCAGTCTGATTACTATATGTATACAGGGTGTATCTGAACGGACGGTCAGATCGAAATGGTCTGGTCATACATGTCTAGACAAGCAACGTTTCTTAAAATAAGAAACTAGGATCACATGCCGCTTATTAATTCAAAAATATAGGGTGCCTCACATCAAGCCTAATGCAGATTTTTGTTCTTAATGGTAACAATAACAGCCCAGTGGTAGGGGTGAAAAAAAAAGGCCGAATTCGGAATTAATTAGGGGAAAGTTGGAAATTGTTTTAATCCATTTAGTTTAGGTCTAGAATGAATATGCTAAGTTTTTCCCCTCATAGTAGGTGAGCGTTAGAAAATATGTATAGCTTTATAGTCAAATAATATATCAAAATAATATATATAGTCAAATATAGTCAAATAATTTAAATACCATAACAATATCTCAAAACAGCTAACTCTGTCAAAAACATTGTCAATACAAATGTTGTAGAGCTTAAAATTCTGAGTAAAATTAGTACCTACACTTAATATTTTTGTTGAACATTAAGGTCACAATTCTACTTTAAAGTTTTAGACCCGTGCTCAGGGGGTTGAACTCAGAATTAATTAGGAGAAAACTGTAAATTGTTTTAATCCCTTCAGTTTAGGTCTAAAATAGACGTACTATGTTTTCTTCCTCGTAATTGGGTGAATGTTAGAAAATATGTACATATTTATTTTCGAAAAACACGTTTTTTTAATTACCTTAACAATTTCTCAAAACAGCTAACTCTATAAAAAACATTGTCAAAACAAATGTTGTAGAGCTTAAAATTCTTAATAAAATGAGTACCATCATTAATATTTTTGTTCAACATTAAGGTCGCAATTCTATTTCAAAATTTGTCAAATCAAGAGCTTGAAGCCAGGAGAGACCAAGTTTGCTCTTAACAATATCTCAAAATTGCGGTCTTAATATTGAACAAAAATATTAAGTGTAGGTACTCATTTTATTCAAAATTCTAGGGTCTACAACTTTTGTATTGACAATGTTTTTGATAGAGTTAGCTGTTTTGAGATATTGTTAAGTTAACTTGGTCTCTTCTGGCTTCACGCTCTTGATTAGCGATTAAGGCAAAATTTTGAAATATAGTTGCGACCTTAATGTTGAACCAAAATATTAATGATGGTACTCATTTTATTGAGAATTTTAAGCTCTATAACATTTGTATTGACAATGTTTTTTATAGAGTAGCTGTTTTGAGATATTGTTAAGGTAATTAAAAAAAACGTGTTTTTCGATAACAAATATGTACATTTTTTCTAACATTCACTCAAGTACGAGGAAGAAAACATAGTACGTTTATTTTAGATCTAAACTGAAGGGATTAAAACAATTTTCAGTTTTCTCCAAATTAATTCTGAGTTCAATCCCCTGAGCACGGGTCTAAAACTTTAAAGTAAAATTGTGACCTTTATGTTCAACAAAAATATTAAGTGTAGGTACTAATTTACTCAAAATTTTAAGCTCTACAACATTTGTATTGACAATGTTTTTGACAGAGTTAGCTGTTTTGAGATATTGTTATGGTATGCAAAAAACCCTGTTTTTTCACTATAAATCTATACATATTTCCTAACGCTCACCTAGTACGAAGGGGGCAAACACAGCATATTCATTCTAGACCTAAACAGAAGGGATTAAAACAATTTCCAGCTTTCCCCTAATTAACTCCGAATTCAACTCCCTAACCACTGGGCTATAATAGCAATTTTGTAATAAGATTTTCGGAGACTTATTTTAGTTTTTTGTGAAATGTGATGAAAACACAAGAATTGCTAGAAATGGCCACCATCCACCTACACACAACACTCAGATCATGGGGGGGGGGGAAATTACTTTTTTATTGAAGCGAACTAGAACTACAACTACTTTATCGGAAAAGTAGTTAATTAAAACTACAACTACTTGTTTTAAAAAATAGCGGCTACAAACAACTTTTCAAAAGTAGTCACTTCTTCGCTACTTTCAGACTTTGTCAAGGGATTTAATTCATACTCGAAATTGAAGACAATCATTAAATAATGCAGTATGATAGTTAACAAAATACAGTTGTCTAGTCTAATTTTATATCTAAAAATTCGAAAGAAAAATCTAAATGAAAACAATAAATAAATCTGTAAATAATAAGAAACCCAGCATAAAACATGAAGACATATCAATGAGTAAATAGACAAGTGCTGCCAGCAAGAAAATGAAATCCTTTGGCACGTTAGTACTTCATTTTAACAGCAAATGTTGATCAGAAAAATCTATAATTTCCTGTGATACATTGCTATATGCTAGCAGCTGAAATATGGCATTGAGATACGCAAATTGTTGACTAGAACAAATTTTGCACAAAATAAGCAAGTTACGGCCACGTGATTACAGAATGGCACTTTCCCCCTCAGAAGTAGCGTTAAAATTAGCGTCGGTTTTCACTACAAACTACTGATTTTTTGTATCGCGTTATTCGCTATACTACATTATTCAAAATGTAGCGCGATCGAAAAAGTAACGACTACTGTAGTTTCGCTACTTGTAGCGCGCTGCTTCCGATACCTGACTGAGATGGACTCTTCAAAATTCTGCAAGTAGGCGACACTGCATACGGTGTCACCAACCCAGCTACACTTCAGCTTTAGCACCTTGATGTCATGACATTTCACAGAAAACAAAATTTTCCTGTTGAAGACTTTGCTAAAACGTTTTCCTTATTGTTAAAATTATGAAGGAAAAACTGAGTTCGGTTTGGCGCGGTTGTCCCTGTATTTTTGATTGAATAAAAAGATTGCGCCACAAACCATTTTTTTTTTAAATTGACAAGCATTATTATTCCTTTCAGTTCTGAACATTAGATCATATATTTCCTATATATGCGCATATATGAATGCTGAATACGTACAGACATACTACGTGTGTCGTCATATATGTATGCATGTATGTGTATGTGAGGTACCGGCATGGATATAAGTAGCGTTCATATTTTACAAGTTGAACCGCCTTTATTTCCGTATCGTTTAATTTGACTTAAAATATCTTTTTCGAACATTTGATTATATCCATTTCAGCGTTTGTTACTACTAACAATTTAAAGAAAATCAACTTTGCGCTTTCTCTGCTTTCATATGTGAATGATTTTGCAACACTTGCACGAATTGAAACAATCTATATAAGATATTTAAATTTTATCTAAAATAAAACCCGAAGAAAATAAAGAAATAATTTTACTGACTTTTTACGGCAATTTACTTGCAAATAGCTAATTTAAACTTCAAACATCTGCATTTTGATGCATATGTGCTAGGAAAAATCACTCTCGATCTTTCTGCTATATTTTCCAGACCATTTATCTAAGCATATTCAGTCATAAACGTGTAAGCTCTGTATTGTGAGTAAAATATATCATAAGACTTAACGACGTTCACGTCATTTGCTCGAATACTCTAAGACTTGTAGTAAACTCTTTTCCTTTGTTCTTTTCAATACTCATCCCCTCTGAAAAATCTTATACGGAGGAGGGGGTCTTATGACAGTTCCCCATTTCTTACACATCGATGGCAAGCTGACGCCATAAAATTGTGCCGTTACGGAATAGATTTTTCCATCAGTGCTACAACTTGTTTGGCATGTGAAGTCGAAGGAAGAAATACTCTTTTTTTTTTTTTCGTCTTACTTAGTTTGTTAGGCATGTATTAATATGTTTCAATGTATGATTCGCCTACTTTTACAAATTCAAAAGAATAACGTAGCTTTTTAATGTAGTTTTAAATTATAAATTTGTTACATTACATTTTCAAAAATAAGGGTATCTCACTCCACACACACACACACATATATATACAGGTATATAATACCCTAACATACTAATTTTAATTGCTAAAAGGTGTATATTAAAACTTTAATCCATTTATGCCTAGCGTCCCATTTTTGGGACATTTCGAATATTAATAATTTTTTATAATTTTTTTCTTCTTCATAACATTAAAATTGTATGAAGTAATTGTCTATAAATGTTTTTACCTGTTACCGAGAGATGACAGCATAAGATTGATATTTATTTGCTTAAATGAAGGGCTTTTTTTAGTGTTTAGGGGAGACTAGGGAGGGTTGACCCACTTTTACAAATTTATTTTTTATATTTTAAATATTGAATGTAAAATAAAGTTTTATATATCATTTTATTCGTTACACAACCAGTTATCAAAATAAAGTTGCTACATAAGTGTAATACATAAGAAATTAAAAAAAAAATATGGATTTTAATCATGAGAAAATAATGGGTCAAGGTTCCCCATATATGGGAGGGTTGACCCACTATATGGGAGGCTTGACCCACTTTGTTTTATATTGAAATATTTGTGAAGAGAAATAAAATCAGTTTTAAAAAAAGCAAAATAACTTTATGCTACATGCTTTAATTATTATGAAAACATATTTTAGAAAATATGATGCTTAAACAAGCCTGTTTAAACACAATCGCAAGTCGGAGGAGAAAAATTTTGTTTTAAACAGGATTTTGTCTGAGGAGGTATAATTGTACAGCAGGGGAATTGAAATTTTAACGTTTAAGACAGTATTTCGCTACAGACAGGCTCCATTTTCATAGGATTTCATGCATTATTATGTCCGGGTTTAGTAGCCACTGTCCCCCTTTTTTTGTCTCGGTGCTCTACTTTTTGTGACATTCGACATGACAACTCTAGTTGTCACATAGTTTGTCTTCATCTCATTCTATTCATCATGTTGAAATTCATCTACATGCCTTCCTAAAGTTTTTCGATCAATGCTATGCCCTTTTGCAGCCACATGAGTACTTAACTTATCCATTAACATCTTTTAACGCTTTCAGGGGCAAATTACTTTCAGTACTAAAATGTTGAAAAAAATGATTGGCACCGGAATATACGAAAAAATTTATTCGCAAATATGAAAGAGGCTATATTTCACATACCTATTAAATTAAAGATTTTAGCAAAATTCTGGTGCCATTATGGCGTTTGGGAATTAAAATTAAGTGGTTTCATAAACATACCACTGCCACTGAAACTGTTAAGACTGCTGCTTTCATACTTTCTAGTCTTTTCCACTGTTCCTATTTACCTATTGTAAGTAATATTTAAATATAAAAAAGTTCCTATCAACTTTCCCATTTATATCTCATCAATTTTTTTCGTGCAGTGGATACTATAGCAATTTTCCACACCTTTCTTTAATCAATTTTAAACATTTTCTTTTCCATCACCCCATTTTACTGTAGCTTTTCAGAATAAATTTACATTATTTTTTATATATAACTATTCATATTTTATTATGCACAGTGTATAATAAAAATATTTCCAACCTCCCCCCCCCCCCCCCTAAATTAACACATTGACGACGGGCAATTTTTATTAAATCTGAATTTTAAAATAGTAGAAGCTCCTCCCTGTTCTAAATGTCTTTTGTAAATTTGTGTTCCAGATAGATTTCCCAAGTTTATGCATCGGTAAATATCTTTCAATGTGCGAGTTTAATATAAAATGCCTTGCAATCTAAAAAAATGTGGACAACATGATATAAATGCATTTTCTGTAAGGTGGAAGCATCGCCCTAAGTCAATGATGTTTTTTGAATGAAAACGAGAATTTTCGTTTCCCGTCGTGAATGTGTTAAGGAAGCCTTGAATATCTGGTCAATCCTCCATCACATTGACTGGGTCAAGTCCCCCCACATAGCCCTTTTCTAAAGAATAGCACATTGTTATGTTAAGCCTAACTTACAGTATAATCTTTATACCTGGAATGAAAGCTCGATATTTCTGCATTACTTAAAACCTACTTACTTAAATTTCTAGTATATATTTTATCTGAAAACAGCTTACAAAATATTTCTAAAAAACACAACTTTTAGGCTGAAAACGCCTCACTATGGATTTTTCTACTCCTATTTCGATTATCAACATGAAACAGAGACTGTTGTTTGAGCATGCCATTAGCTTTGGTTGACACCTACTGATAAATCTCTGAAACTCTTTTAAATATGAAATTTGATGGGTGGGCCAAGCCTCCCGTATGGTCAACCGTCCCTAGTCTCCCCTATACATTTTTCATTTTCCAAGATAGCGAAATCTAAAAAGGAAGTTCATTTGTATCCTTTGTATCAAGGATCCAAATAGATAAGTCATAATCTTAGCTTGTAGACTTCTTTGAAATACATATTTTTTTTAATTGTGAAGTTATATGTTCAAGCCTTTTATGCATATTTGTAACGTATAAAATACAGGGCGCTAGGCGCAAATGAGTACACATTTCTATTAGCCATTTATGTAAAGTCCTTTTGAAGGTGATTTTGAAGTAAATTGTTTTTTAGCCTCAAATATGATTAGTCTTAATTTATTATTAATAATACTTATAATGTTGTTAGTCTCTGTAAAGAAATAAATATATTTTTTTAATAGTTCATAAAAATACTAATTATAGTATATAATATACAATTTAAAAGCTTATTTTGTTATAAATTTAGACAAAACATATCATTATTCATTTTTCCACATATGGATATTCCCATATTTGGTACGTTTATATTTTATCAAATAAATACAAAAATATTTTACGTAATTTTTTTTTAGTATTTTTCCAGTTTATTTTGCAACGTTTTAAAAAGATTTTACCAACAAATTTGATAAAATAAAAATTCAGGCATAAACGGGTTAAAAACAGTAAAAATGGGTATATTAGATTGTTTACATGTTTCGACTCTACCCGAGTCATTTTCAAAACAGATAAATAAAAATATTCTAAAATGCACGGTCTATGAAACACTATCATCCAATTTTTCACGTACTCTTTCATATTACGTTATATTTTTATTTTATTTGGATGTTTATTATTATTTTCGTAACCATTGGGTATCTCGAGCCATAATTTTGGTAAGTTAAATGATGATGTATCGTTACATATTAAATGAAAATAAACATCCACGTAATATAAAAAAAATAACGTGCATAAGATGAAAGAGTACGTGAAAATTTGAATTACACCGAAAGCATCTGTATTCCAAAAATCTCTTTTCTTTTTAAGGAAATTTACAACATTGCAGGGTTCGTACGTGTACCTTTATTTTCAAGGCCAATTATCAGTATTTTTTTTAAAGAAAAATAAATCTAGTTTAAACGGCCGAAATTTCGCATTATTTAAGGAGAGATTTTCCAAAAGAAAATACTAGTAACGAAGAATTTCTTAGTCTAGAAATTCAAGGACCCGTACGAACCCTGCATTACTCATGGATTTGAGCTGTATCGGCTCAAATGAGACCATCTTTATTTATTGCTATGAACTTTCTCTGTTTATAATCATTAGTCATGCTTGACTCAAGACGAGAGGGAAAATAATAAAGCAAGTAATGCATATATTACTTATAACTTTAATACGCTTTTCACGTGCTCAATAAAAGCTGTAGACTTAACGGTAACAGAAAATGTTCAGTTTGTAACCGCAGGGGTGCTCGAATACT
Source organism: Maratus speciosus (assembly GCA_963932465.1). Classification (NCBI taxonomy): domain Eukaryota; kingdom Metazoa; phylum Arthropoda; class Arachnida; order Araneae; family Salticidae; genus Maratus; species Maratus speciosus. The sequence continues at coordinate 484,247,832 of OZ010790.1, read as the reverse complement.
CTTTGAGAAGGTTTTAGTGTAACAGATGATCATTTACAAACATAATAAAAGAAAAATCAAGATCACTAATTTTTTAATTATATGAAATCCGTGTAATTAGAGCAGTGGTTTCCAACCTTTATCGGTAAGCGATCCACCTTTAAGTAAAAAAACAAGTAATATAAAAATTTTGTTTTTAAAGTCAATTCCTACTTAGGTCATCAAAGAAAAATGTAATATAATCTCTTAAGCTAATATTAGTTTTTGTTGCATTAAAATGTCTCAATTTGTTGATTTTCTATAAGCAAGTAGGTTTACAATGGAACTCTGTGGGAATTTGGCGAATTATTAGAGATATCGCCAAGTTGGCGTCACTTTTGGCGACTCATTATGGCCGCCAAATTTGGCAATATATCGCCAAGTTGGCGACAAACTTGGCGGTATTTGGCAACAGAACAGGGTCCTCCCTATGGTAACCCCCTTATAGATATGAAGATGCATTAAATGCTTCAATAACCAATCGCCGCCATTTTGTATCCCATGTAAAACTAAAATTATTTAATTAAAATTTAATTAATGAATTAATATTTGAAAAAACTGTATTAGCATCAATTGTCATACAGTACAAGTTTAAAAAAATTCATTTCAACTTGATAGGATGAATAATAAGTATTTTATTAACGATTGAAAATTTGAACAAGATATATATATAAATAAATAAATATAGGGAGAGTGTGAACTAATAGTAGGAATTGAATAATAATAATAATAATAAATAAAATTCGCGACCAACCTAATATGAGTATGTACCTAATATCGATATCCAAATTAAGAATGAAGTCTAATAAGCTATCGCCTATCCTATCACACAAAAAATTCAGATTTTCCAACGAAGGATGCACTATCAACAAAATCAAGAATCGGTAATCCCAAAGTTTGTAAGTGGAATAATTAAAACAACACGCGTACTACAAAGATAATGAAAAAAAAAACAAAACGTTAAATTAATATCAAAACACAACTTTACAATCAGTGAGATTTCTGGCACTGGTGTTTACCAATGAGGACATTTATAGGGTTAAAACTGGTTAATTTTAACCAGTCACTTTCTATACGCAGTTTATTTCTGTACTTGTTTTTCAGAAACAGAAAAATACAACAAGTCGGCAAGTTTGATCACAGATCGCACAGAGGGTTTCGTTTAATATTCCTTTCTAAAAAATTTATCCTTTTGCAAAATACACCACATTTTGGAACCAGGCCCACTCTAAACAAACCTCTACGCGAACGAAACTCCGTTTTACAACCTATCCGTAGATATATTAGTCGAGGGGATCGGAGTCATAGCACCCGAGATAGTTAGACGCCCCTTGGCGGTAAAAAGGGGAACTAAAATATGTAAGGCTGTGGTGCATAATATGAAAGAGTGGTCAAAGGGGTGTCGGCAAAAGTTAGAAAAGTGCCCCCCGGGCGAAAAGGGTGGAGGTTAGAAAAATTGCTTAAAATACACAAGTTAGAGACCGGAGGAGTAAATATACAACTTTTTGAAATTTTTATGATTTGTCGTGTGATTGCAAGTGTTCAGCTATAAGTATTCAAAATTTCAAGTCTTCAACTTAATTAGGGGCTCAGTTAGGAAAAAAAAGCTTAAAATACACAAGTTAGAGACCAGAGGAGTAAATATAAGACTTTTTCAAAATTTTATGATTTGTTATTTGATGTGAGTTGTTCAGCTATAAATATCCAAAATTTCAAGTCTCCAACATATATAGTTTCTGAGAACGGGCTCTGTGACAGACAGAGGAGTGAGACGAATAGGGCTTCGTCAGAAGAACGGAACCCTAAAAAGCACGTTCACACAAGTATGTCGTGTTGAACAACATCAAGGACATCAAAACTGCGATTTAGATACTTCTGGTTATTGTGCTCGTATATTCATTCAGAAGGAAATTAAGGATTTTTCCTTGAAAACTGCTTCAAAGGGAAATCGCAAGATAAGTCAATTAAGGAGTCTTCTTCAGGTTTTGAGAGTTTTGGGCTTTTCAAATGTTCTCCTTTAAAAGGATTTCTAATCCACAAGCTCGAGAGTGGGGATTCAGTTTTGCCATAACGACTTCGCGACTGCTGCCATATCTCACAACGCGATCACAACATAATACCGACTAAATGTTTAACCCTTTAGGGATAGCTTAATATTTGGAAAAAACATAAAAAAGTACCTATTTTTTTATTACAGAAATTGAATAATTATAAGGTTTTTAAATAAAATATGGAATTAGTTTTTATTAAAGGCGAAAAAAAGCGATGTTATAGAAAAAATTCACATTTGTAGAAAAGACATCATGTGAGAATTCTGTGTTTTAATGCTTGTTTTACACCATACAAATTAATGCGAATAAGACCTTTATTTTTCACATCTTAAATCTTTATTTATCCTCATCACACAAATTTTTACAAATAATATTTGAAATAATATATATATGTCGTAGGCTGAATTGAGAAATCAGGCTCTTTGTCAACAGCCTAGGCTCTTCGCAAAGAGCCTGGCTAATTGAAGAATCATCTCCCTTTTTCCAATTAGCCTGATATTTTTCAGGCTTATTGCAAACAGCCTAGAAAGCACCGTAACAGACCACTTATTATCCAATCAGGGTGCATTTTTTAGGCTTATTAATCCATAAATGGAGGTGATTCTCGAATTAGCCCGGCTCTTTGCAAAGAGCCTAGGCTGTTTGCAAATAGCTTGATTTCTCAATTAGCCTACGACATATACATTAAATTTTGATTATTAATTTTTTTTTTTGAGAGTGATATATTTCGAAACATGCAACACGAAGTTCAACATCACAATCAGCGCTGAAATTTAAGCCCAAACGGTAACATTCAAAGACTTCACATGAAAATGCCAGTTAAAATTTTCTGGTTTCAGAAGCTTTTTCCAGCAATTAAATCTCCAGCCCGGAAATATGACGGGCACGAGAAATAACGAACGACACCTCAGCTCCTGATATTGACGTAGGCGAGAATTAAGGGGCTAATGAAACACTGTTTTCTCGTGAAGTTTTAGTTTAATAGCTTCTATATGATTATCGCAGTTCTAAAATATTGTGTTTGCTATATTCTTTAAACAGGTGAAATAAAAGATATATTTTTGTGGCAAATCTCGATTATTCAGCGACCCACCAGTAGGGAACCGCTGAATTAGAAAATCATTCTGTGTCGTTGATGAATCAATTCATTTTGTATGACTCAATTTTGTATGAAAATAAAAAGTTTTAGTCAAAGTCAGAGCCAATTTGGGGCCCACGTGTAATTAATTAATTATAAAACTGTATGAAAATCACTTGAATCCATCAAACTAAATTAATATTTGCTTAATGTGATAAAATACTTTTAACAAGGCAAAAATTACCTTTATTTATTCATATTAGAATTTCCATTGAACTTCCTAAAATTTGGAAAGAGATGCTCTATAGAAAAGTGAAACAATAGTATTAAATAATTCCCGTCCACAAATATCCATTTTTACGTAATTGAAGAGCTGAGTGGAAGAACATGTTATGCTACATTTTCTTAAAAATGATTTTATCGTTTGGAAGAAGGTCTTATCAGGTATTCTATCACATGGTAAAGCTAAAATATCAAAGTTCTATTTAGCCTTGAAGATTTAAGACATTATTCATTAATATTTAATATTTTAATATTTAATAATCTAAATAATATTAATACTTTTTAATATTTAAAAATTAAACATGAATAACTTTTTTTGATAGAGTTTAGTACCACACTTGTTAATATTTTAAACACATGGTATCGAACAGAAAATAAATCATTAAAATGGACAACAAAAACTTTCACATCAAATTTCTTCAAATGTAATTTTTGTTACTTAACATGTTCTTCCACTTTACTCTTCAATTATATAAATACGTAGCATCTATAGTCGTCGTTCGGTCCGTCTACCTGTCTCTCCGTCTGTCTGTCCGTCCGCATGTAACAGAGCAAAAACTACTCAAACGAATGTCCTGAAATTTTAAATATATAATTGTCGCAAAATTTTGTCGAGTCATTTCAAATTTTATGAAAATAGTATGTATAGTTTATTTACAGGGACAGTCAAAATTTTCAGTTACATGACGGCCAAGGGGAAAAAATTATTTCAAGTGCATTTTAATGATGTTACAGCATTTAGAACAGAAGGAAATTTAAATTGGACTTATGAAGTGCACTAATATATACATTCAACACAATATGCGGTGGAAAAAAATTATAAAACTAGTTTTAGTACGATCATTTGCCACGTTTGACGTGCAATTTTCAACTTGTTAATATTGCAGTTAATTTCATTATGCTTGAGTTCCCGTGTTTTTTGTTTACCTGTTTTAAATTAAAATAATTTTTGCGAAAATATTTGTATCATATTTATTATTGAGAATGTTGCCGTTGGAGCAATGAAACATATGTCTAATATGAATAAAAAAAGGTAATTTTTGCCTTGTTAAAAGTATTTTATAACTTTAAGTAAACATTAATTTAGTTTCACGTATAATTAATTAATGATTATGTATATTAAACAGAATTAATTAATAATTATGTATACAGTAAAGCCCCGATTGGCGCGGTTTATCCGCGAAGCGATATATATATATATTTTATTCAAGCCAACAGCAAGGAAAATATAATAAGCCCTACTAATAAATATAAACAGAAAAATTCATGTATTGGAAAGTAATAGAAAAATATTTCTAGATTCGGTTGCCATGTTTAAAATATCAGATATAAAGTCTTGATGTCTTTTCTTGATTTTATTAACAAAACGTAAACACAGCAATTACAATATTTAACAATTAAATAAGACTATTGTGATAAATTCCAGGGGAGCATATCCAAGAATAGCTTCATTTTTGAGATAGAAAAAGTGTTTCCAAAGAAAAATGCAAAAACGAAAGTGACTGATTTTTTTAAAAAGGTGTAACTTAACACTTTTTGTACAGTATATATGGCATTGTTTCTTGTTTACTGTTCTTTATTTTAAGGATTTAGACGTAAAGCGAAGGTTTCTGCAGTACTGTGCATATGTATGTATTTTAAACATTTCATTATGTTTTTTGTACACTAAAACATAGTTTATATGTTGAATTTTCTTTTTTTCGTGCTTGCACCCCATTTTCAGTCTTTTTCGGGTTATCCGCGATTTTTGTTATCCGCGGTGCCCTTGCCACCCAATTCTGTGGATAATCGGCGCTGTACTGTATTTAGTAAACACGTATAATTAATTCGGTTAGGCCATCTAATCAGAATGAGGGATGAGCGAAGAACAAAGAAAATTTATAGTGGTAATTTAATTGGGAAAAGAAGTATTGGTAGACCCAGGAAGAGTTGGATAAAATAAATAGTACAGGTCTGCACGGGCCGGAATTTCCATTGGGAGTTCGGCCCGAGCCCGGCCCGTTTACATTTTTACAGTTCTAGGCCCGACCCGTACAAAAATCAGTGAAAACAGACCCGGCCCGGTCCAACACAATTTCTACAAAAAAAAAAAAAAAAAAAAAAAAAAAAAAAAATCCGTTTTTTCTCAACATACAATTAAAATTCTTTTAATGAATACTACATACATATTTATGGGAACATTTTACAGTATATTTTACATTACTATGATGTTCGCAAAACAGAAAACACACAATAGTAAACATTAACGATTACTTACAGTGTTTTAGTCATCGTGTCTACAGACATTTCAAAATGGAAATAAGGATTCATTAAAAGATTAATGTAGTTCAGAATAAAGGATTAAAAACATGATAACTTTTGAAGCTGTATAATAAAAAGTATATTTGTGAAAATATTTCTCTCATTTTTAAGGCTTTTCTCAAATCCAAAGGAGCTACATTTCGACACATTTATGAATTCTTTTCTTTTCGGAAATGCGTAAGATTGGCAGGTATTCTTATTCAGAAGCTATGTAAATGTCGTTTTTTTTCATAGATAAAAGCAATATATCTTTCTGAAAATACTGTCAAAGTTAGCGTTTTGAATCCAATTTCCGGAAGCGATAGCACAGGAAAGGAGAAAAACGTACAGTCACGTGACAGGAATCTCTGTTATCTCTGTAAGTAATTTATCAAATATGGAAAAAGCTATTCATTTCTAAATGCCTTCAATAGGCAGGTCTGTCAATTTTATGCCTTTATAGTTAAAAATTTTGTCAGAAAATGTGTCTGTAAGCTTCGCATTGTTGAGCAGTGAATATGAGAACCACCTTAAGGTATATTTCCAAAGATACTGTTAAGAGAAGTTCATTATCACTATTAATGCTACAAAACACAATGACTGTTCTACACATCCTGAGATCGATTAAGACCAGTTCCGTCCCGGCACGAGTCTGCTGAAAAAAAATTAAACTCGGAATCAGACATCTTGTAACTGTACGATGCCGATCTCTACGATGAACATGTTACATTTCTGTATTGATGTTGTTAAACTCGCATCGGCTCGTGACGCACATTTATACTTCTCGAGAAAATCATATTCATTGAAAATGGCTCGTATTTTATCTGCTTCGCTTAAATTCTTATATCGGGGAGACAGGCTCGATTAATTTTTTGGCCGGCCCGGCCCGTTTGGAAATTCGCCTTCATTCTGCCGGGCCGGGCCTCGGGCCAAACCCAGGCCCGTTCAGACTTATAAGAGATAGAGAAAGATCTTGCAGAAAACCAAATTATAAATTATAAAGTAAAGGCCAGAGATCGGAAGGTCTGGAGAAGTATATTGAGGGAGGTCAAAATCCTACATGGATTGTACCACCATTGTGTAAGTAAGTATAATTAATTCATAATTACGTATATTTATGTATGCATTAATTACTTGAAAAAATTTTGGACATTTTCTTTTTTGTTTTCGTTTTTGGCCGAATAAAGGAAGATTACCGAAATTCAGTTTCGGTCTTAAAAACCTGTTTCGGTCCATCCTTAATGGATAATTTAAATAACATTCGGAAAGGCCCTTTTGATAAATTAATTTTGATATGTCCCGTCATAAATCCATCGAAAAAGGAAATTGATTATTTTTACTGAGCACTTGTTACCATAATAAGAAATATTGCATATATTTCTCCTTAATCTTAAAATTGAAGCAATCTCGATTATCCGAAAATTTCGATTTTCCGAAAGATGGTCGGTCCCAATTGCTTCAGATAATCGAGTTTCTACTGTACATTTTGTATGAAAATAAAGTTCTGGTCAGAGTCACAGAGAGCCAATTTGGTCCCCGCGTGTAATTAATTAAAAATTATGTATATTTAGTAAACACGTATAATTAATTAATAATTATGTATAATTTAATATCACATATAATTAATTAATAATTATTTATATTTATGTATGTATTAATTACTTTAAAAAATTTTTGGAAATTTTCTTTTTCATTTTCGGCCGAATAAAGGAAGATTATCGAAATTCGGTTTCGGTCTTAAAAATCTGTTTCGGCCCATCCTTAATGGATAATTTAAATAACATTCTGAAAGGTCTTTTTGATAAATTAGTTTTGATATGTCTCGTCATAAATCCATAGAAAAAGGAAAATCATAACATTTCCAAAAAATATTTTATCTGAAGTATGTTTGCGTGATGTTTTTCTCCTTACAGAGTCCATACATGCTGTTATGATTTATTTAATTCTGTCGAGCCATCGAAAGCTAATCCTTGTCCTTCTATACTTATTTTTATAGATTTAGACGTAAAACAAAGAAGCTGTCCATTAGTGACCTCTGACTTCAGTTCATCTTTTAAACAGGTAGACGACATTAGCGGATTTTGCGAAGAAGTTGTGTACGTAGGATTAGGAAATAAGATAAAGTAAAATAAAATAAATATAATATAAACTGCCTTATTAATAGATTTTATATCTACCAAGGGTGGTTAAGATTAATAAACATGGACGGTCGCATTAGAGGGGAGGTGAGGGCTATTTCCCGTTTCTGGATTTTCAAATTTAATTAACCAAATTTCTTTTTTTCACTCTCATACTTCTGAAAAGAATAATAAAATGTATTCTTCTCAAACGATTTAAAATAATTAAACTTTTAAACAAGTTGGAAATTGTACGTCAAACGTGGCAAATGAGGTGCGTTCGTACTATAACTAGTTTAGTGTGACTACTTATTCATGCTATGCACCTACCGAACCCCTTCCCCTAAATTTGCCTATTGAGGTCTACGATCGCGCCTCCTGGAATACATCCTCCCCCCTCTCTTTGAAATATCGTTTGCATAAATGTGTTACTGTGCACACTGACAATATAGAAAATGACTCATAAAATATAGCAATTTCATAAATTTCACTCAATTATTTCTATGTGAGGGCAAAAACTTATTGAAACACCCTCGTATAATGTTTGCCGCGTTTCTTTTTTAAGATAGGTCGACAGGGGAAAAAAATTAAACATTATTTAAACAACCTTTTTAGGATTAATTTTTCAACGTATAATCGTAAATTAATTAATATTAAACTATTAACCCTCTCGTTGCGCATTTTTTTTAAAAATCAAAATAGGTTCAAAAATTGAGCATTTATTTTACTACATATTTCATATCTACATATATTTTAGAGTTAAAATGTGTAAAACTTTTTTGTAAAAGAGTTTTTTTATAATATGGAATAAAAAGAAAAAGATTGTCAGAAAACTGAATTTGAAGAATAAAAGCGCAATTCTGAAAAAATAATCTTTGTTAAATGCATCCCGTGGAAATCGCGGGTTGCACAAATTTTGCTACTTTTGTCTAGCCCGTGGAAATCGCGGGATGCGCAGCGAGAGAGTTAACCGCCAAAGGCGCATTTTTTTTTAAATATTACACTCTTCATATATTTTATTAGCCCCCGGTATGCTATTTCTTTCTCTCACCTATTAATATGTCGTCTCCGAAAATAACGTTACGTTGTATAAGCCAGCCGTAAAACAAAGCACGTGTATCATTGTATGGCATAATCTCTACTGCAATTTTTTAAACTTCTAAGTATTGCACATTTTCAATTTATATACCGTCGTATTGGAAATAAAAGTTCTTTTAAATTCAATTTGTTAAAAAACTGGATCTCCATTTATTTTTGAGATATTAATTTTTTTATAGTTTTTATCGGCATTTGTTTAATTTTGGAAACTCAAATACTCCATTTCTGTAGAAAGTAAAGGAAAAATAGCAATTATATCTTTTTGTTGCCCTTTTCTCATAAAAACTGAAAAAAAATCTAATTAACACTAGAACCGCTGGAAATTTTACTCAAGTGTTATAAAACTATTTTACGCCAGAATTTTTATTTAAAACTATTTAACTTATTTATTTAACTTATTTCTGGGTGGTATATATGTAACTTATTTTAGAAAAAAATTTCTGGTTCGAATCGAAATATTTTCATTTTTCACCGGTCAAAATGACCGCTATTGCGGATCTAGTGTTAAAGTACTTGCTATTTTAAAAAATATAAATAAATGATTTCTGATAAAACAAGCAGCTAATTATAAACTAAATTTAATTTTAAGTATCTATATTAATATTACAAACAAATGAAGGCATATGAATTATGAGATAGCCGATTTTTTTTGTCCAGTTTCTTGAATGACGAAATCTCTTTTTTTACCCGATTGAAAAGAAGGGTTATGTGTTTCACGCGTATCTGTGTATGTGGATTTCTTTATACCCTCGAAACATCGAAACATCCGAACGGCTGGATGGATTTTAATGAATGAGGTCTCTATCGATTCGTCTGAAAGGCATGGTTATAGGCTAGGTTTTATTTTTGTAAATTCAAAATGGTGGCCGTAAAATACAAAATGGCGGTAGAGATGAAAAAAAAAAAAATTACGCACCCTATTGAGTGGCATGTCATTGGATAGGTCTTTCAAAATGACGACGATGTTTCATCGACTATTTTACAGTCAAAAGCTCCGTTAAAATATTATACAACCTGGAAGTTGTGTATGTATTGTGGATCTCTAGCTTTACTGCAACTCTAACCATCATAGACATCTATAGACCTCATCAAAACAGTGTCTATAGATAAGAACTAACAGTTAAACACAACTTAAAAGTCATCAATGCAAGTAAATAATAAAAATAGGTAAGTAATATAAACAAGTAATATAAAAAAAATATTTTAAGTCAATTCCTACTTATAGTCCAGACAATAGGGAATTTTACCTAGCAAAATTAATGGTAGTTCTGGAAATCGGCTTACTTTATGTTTTTTAGGTCGCTGAATCAGAATTTGTAACTTCCCACCAAAATTTCCCCCGGCAATCCGCCAAATTTTGGTAAAAATTCCCCCCCAAAAAGGTTTATATTAAAAAAATCCATTTTTCTATTGTTTTAGGGGAAAAGTATATAGAAATTCAAAAAATAGACAAAATTTGCAACAAATTAGATATATGACATTATGGCTTAGGATGAAGGGGAAGGGGGGGATCTGCCTCGGAACATGCGCGCGGTGCTGCGTGGACTAAGTTGCGCAATTCCACTTAACCACTCACACGTTTACATTCGCCCTCCCATCTCCCCTCAGAACTTTCCTTATAAGGTTTACTTTAAGTTTTTTGGGTCGCTGAATCCGAATTTTTAACTTACCCCCAAAATTTCCCCCCTCGAAAACCCCCCAAAATAGTTGTTATTAACTTAAATTTCTTATTGTTTTAGGGGGAAAACATTACGAATTTCAGAAACTAGACAAAATTTTCAATAAATAGGATACATGACATTATGACGTAGGATAAACGGGGAGAGGGGGGCTACCTCGGAAAATTCCCCGCGGGCTTTTCTCAAAAACCAAATTTTTTCAAAAAATCAATTTTTTGGGGGTTGCCGGGTGAAATTTTGGTGGGAAGTTACAAATTCGGATTCAGCGACCCCAAAAACATAAAGTGAGTCGAAATCCAGAACTAGTATTAATTTTTCCAGGTAAAATCCCCTATTGCCTGGACTTCATAACTTAGTGCACGTAGCGCCGCAGTGCATGTTCAGAGGCAGCCCTTCCCCTCCCCGTTCATCCTACGTCATAATGTCATACATCCTATTTGTTGCAAATTTGTTTAGTTTCTGAATTTCGTAATGCTTTTCCCTTAAAATAATGAGAAATTTAAGTTAAAAACAACTATTTGGGAGGGGGTTTCGGGGGGTGGGGAATTTTGGGGGAAGTTAAAAATTCGGATTCAGCGACCCAAAAAACTTAAAGTAAACCTTATAGAGAAAGTTCGGAGGGGAGATGGAAGGGCGAATGTAAACGTGTGAGTGGTTAAGTGGAATTGCGACACTTAGTTCACGCAGCACCGCGCGCATGTTCCGAGGCAGATCCCCCCTTCCCCTTCATTCTAAGTCATAATGTCATATATCTGATTTGTTGCAAATTTTGTCTACTTTCTGAATTTCTAGATACTTTTCCTTTAAAACAATAAAAAAATTGGTTTTTTTAATAAAAACCTTTTTTGGGGGCATTTTACCACAATTTTGGGGGAGGGGGGGAGGGTTGCCGGGAGAAATTTTGGTGGGAAGTTACAAATTTGGATTCAGCGATCCAAAAAACATATTGTAAGCCTTTTTCCAGAACTACCATGAATTTTGCTAGGTAGAGCCCCTATACGGTCTCTATTGCCTGGACTATTAGGTCAATAAGAGAATTTTCTTCTCCCATTTTTTTTTCCTTTTGAGCGGCGCTTAAAATGCCTTGATCAAGAAGCGGGCTCTCTCGGTCTTAAAATACCTTGATCAAGAAGGGGGCTCTCTCGATTATTGAAAATTAATTTATTTAATTTAATTAATGAATTGATATTTGAAAAAAAAAACTGGATTAACAACAAGTGTCATCCACTACAAGTTTAAAAAAAATAGTTGAGCTTGATTGGATGAATAATAAGTATTTTATTAACGATTGAAATTTTGAACAAGATATATATAGCGAATGTGTGAGCTAATAGTAGGAATTAAAAAAAATTGTTTCACATTGATGAGAAATAATTAATTAGTTCGCTTTTTACGCAGTCGGGTTTTTTGATTTTTAAAATTTAATTGTTTATTGAATTTGTGTATTATTAAGCGATAGTCCCGTTCTGTGCATATTTTACTGTAGATGTTGTTTAAGACTGGATCGTAAATGAGGAATTCTTTAGCGGATGTGGATGACGTCATTTTATACAAAATAAAAGCGCGTGTTTGGAGTCTTAAAACTGAACTATCTATATTTATATATATACATATATATTTTTCTTCATCGGGGGCGACACTAAAATCTGAAAAGGCAGCTTTCCTGTTTTCTAGTTTATAATTTATTTATTTTCTACTTATTAGTATTTTAAAACGTTTCATTGCTGCAATTTGACAGCGATTTAGAATATTTTGGCGAGCGTTTATTAGCGCATAATTAAATCCACTGTTGTTTCAACTCCTATATAATTCTATGCGTTACAGATAACTTGCAGCGGGCTAACGGGAAAAGGTGTTAAAATTAATACATTAATTTATAATTAGGTTGTAAAAATATTATAATGTTGTATTGAGATTGGAAACACACCTTTAGGCATAATTTGGATACTTCTGGCATATATTGAGTGGATTAAAAATCTATTTCAAAATTCCATCTTTGCATACAAAAATTAGGTTGAATTAAATAAAAGAGCGTAATTTTATTAGTATTTTAAAACGTTTCATTGCTGAAATTTGGCAGCGATTTAGATTATTTTGGTGAGCGTTTATTCTCGCATAATTAAATCCATTGTTGTTTCAACTCCTATATATGTAGTTGTACGCGTTACAGATAACTTGTGGGGGGTAACTGAAAAAGGCGTAAAATTAATATATTAATTTATAATTAGGTTGTAAAAGTATTATAATGTTATATTGTCAACATACTTATAACTACTTAAAAGGTGGCACAAACATATAAAAATGTTATTTAATACAACCCTGAGATTTTTCGAACACACACGCGTTCATTTTCAAAGGGAAAAGATGACTGACTGAATAGAAAAGTTTTCTATTCAATCAGTCATCTTTTCCCTTTGAAAATGAACGCGTATGTGTTCGAAAGATCTCAGAGTTGTATTAAATAATATTTTTATATGTTTGTGCCACCTTTTACGTAGTTATAAATATGTCGTAAAGTTTATTAATAACAAGGTGAAAATTTCTTCACGACACTAGTTTTTTAATACAGTGTTTTGACTCTATTGACTCTATTGTCATATTGCATTGGAAACACAACTTTGTGCATAATTTGGATAATTCTGGCATACATTGAAGTGGATTAAAAATCAAAATTCCATCTTTACATACAAAAATCAGGTTGAATTAAAATAAAAGAGCGTACAAAAAATCCTACAAATGGGGAAAATGTTAACTTGCAGCTGAACTTTTAACAGAAAGTAACTTAATCACTTTTTGAAAGAATTTCTGTTTTCTGCATACGGAAAAATATTTTGCTTTCTATGCTGGCAATTCTTTTGAAGTATGATTATAGTTGATCACGCTCCCATTCATTATTGTCTTAGATTTCCTGTTAGAAACGTCTTCTCTTTCTAGAATGGCTTCATTTGCTTTTAAAGAAAAGCTATAGTATGCGTGGAAGGTATTTCGCGAGACTCTTTGATGAGATTTTCTTCAGCTTTTCATACTGAGCGGTATTGTCAACCGCAAAAGGAAGAAAGAATAAAAAGTCTCGTCGAGTGAAAATTCCCTTTTAGTGCATCCATGAAAAAAAAAATCTTTTTATTTTTATTTATTTATTTATTTTTATTTGAGGATGCATATGTATATATGTACTTTCTTCCAAGAAGTAGTTTTATTTTTCTACGGAAATTTTTAGATGAGGAAATAAATACAGGTATCTCCTGACTTGCGTATTACGTGACTTACGCAAATTCGCACTTACGTAATAAATCTAGAAAATTACATTTATGAATACACTAGCGCGTTTGATACGCATTTGCATACTTTTGATAATTATTTTATAAATAAAATATGCAGATAAAAACCACAGAATATAGTTTTATAAATTAGAGAGAGTTATATTTTTATTGGGATATGCAATTAAATGATTAACAATTCAAACCCTCAGCATTCAATACGGAGACTGGTAGAAGTTAGAGAACAGCATTTCTCTTTGCAACCATTCACCTCAAACGCTGACTCTGCCCCTACAGAACTAAATTAGCTGTTACAAGTGTCAATTAATTTTGATTTTGCTCACTATTAGTAGTATTTCATAACAACTTAATCTTTATTGATAATTATTCATAGTAGTCATCTAATTCATAATAAATAATATGCTTATCAAGGATTATTTTAATTTTGGGAGAGCTATTTATTTGTCTTGCCATCAGCAATTCATAGAGAAGAGGTAATTTATTCCTCTTTAATTGTGTCTTATTTTTATAGTCGTTTGATGTACATAAAAAATTGTTATAAATCAGTTCATCAATGATAAATTAATAAATACCGTATTCCACGTAATATTTTTTATTTGAAAAGTGTCTTTTTAGTTTGTTTTTTTTCATTTTTCATACATATTTTCTTAAGAAGTTTTACTTAAATACTTTATAAATTCGACTTATGTAAAATTCAAGTTGCGTAAAAGTTTACGGAACGCATTACTTACATAAGTCGGGGGATGCCTGCATTCTTTTTCTTTTTTTGTTTAATTATAATTATTAGTATTTCACACTATCATTGAGGACAAAGAATGGAAAACGCTGAAAGTCTAAAAGAGGAAATTTTTCAAGAGAGCGAAAAACAGAAGGCGAAAGAACCTCATTTGCCACGTTTGATGTACAATTTCCGACTTGTTTGAACTATTATTACTTAGGATTAGCACATCAAGAATTCTATTGTTTGTTAAGCTTGGCACTTAAGACATTTTACCGTAAAAAAAAAAAAAAAAAGAAAGAAAAGAAAAGAAAAGAAAAAGAAATTGATTTTTTGGACTTTCAGCGTTTTCGATTCTTAGTCCTTAATTATCGTATGAAATACTAATAATTCGATGCCAATGTATAGAATGTTAGAAAGTACACTGTAAAATTCTTTTGCTGCCACTTATTTTCGGAAGCATTTCCTAGTAGTTTTTATAGTGTATTAATCAGTTTTATCAATACGGATACAGGTTTTTTGGTTGTATAAAAGTTGAAAAGCATAAAAAGCTTCGCCAAGTGAAGATTCCCCGTAAGTGCGTCCATGAAAAAAAAAAAAAATATCCTTTCACTTTTTTTTTTTTTTTTTTTTGAGGATGCTTGTACAAATCTTCCCAGCCAAAAGAGTCCATTAAAGCTCTGATCTGAGCTAAGGTGTGAGGCCTTGCATTGTCATGGAGTAGCAAAATTCCCTCTGTCAGCATGCCGAGTTTTTTTTTTTAATCGCTCTGCGACAAAAAACGCATCGCTGACTTACATCGCCCGTGGTGGGCGATTCGATAATCTTGAACATTTTAAAGACACAGAACAGACTGTACAAGTTACCCACACAGCTGCAACTGAGCACAGTTGTTCCCAAGGAATGCCGGGACACGACGCAAGCACTCGTTGCGGTGCGCGCGTCACCTATTAGTGTATACAACAAAACGGCCCTTACTTCAAAAACATCCCCTGTATATAGAACACCTTAAAAGAAATTTCCAATCTTATTATCATTTTAAGATCTTTTAAAAATTTTAAAATTTTAAAACGAAATTTTAAAAGGCTCCTTGCGTATTAATTTTTTAGATATTTCCTCGATTTTGGATTTTAACCACGTAATACAAACAAATCTGTGTATCGATTTTTTTATTCCTTAAATAGTTAATTTTTTAGCGATATTTTTCTGAATTCCATGTCGATTTTCATGTCAATTCTGTCCTTTAATAAGTTAAAAATCAAATTTAACTGTCGTAATGAAGTCGAATTTTAAAATGTATACACAGTTTCTTTTAAAGCTATATTAGGATTAATAATTATTAAGATGCTACTTGGCGCAGAATGATATAAATTTAAAAAGCAACGTTAAAAACGCCAGAATAAACAAACAGTGACTGAGGACGGTTACGCTAAACGCTACCTAAACTAGTGTGCTGAATGTTTGTTTATTCTGGCGTTTTTAACGTTGCTTTTAAATTTACTAGGGGATCGAACCCGAGCTCCTCGGGTTACAGAATATAGGTGAAAACCATTTTTTTTTAAAAACTCTAATTATTTTTTTGCATGTAATATATATTTTAGATTGCCCAATAACATCAAAAAGATTTTCTATATGAAAAATATCAATTATGCAATCAAATAAAGTTTTGAAATTTATTAAAAGTGATATTTTCACATGTCACCGCATGCCAGGAGTTATTAACTCAAGATTTTTCGACTTACGTCAGTCTTTCCGATCATTTCGGTGCTTTAAGCGCGTGGTTCAATCGCATGTCTGTTAAATTCGTTTCTTATTTACATTATTTTATTTATTTTTCTATAGAGGAAGTTTTAATTTTGTTATGGAAAATTTCACGGAAACAACTGCTGAATTTTTTACATTGTTTTAAGGGCAAGCGGATTAACCTTTCGTAATCGAGCTACACGTGATAGAGATAAATTTAAAAATAATTTATGCTTGAAAATCAATATATATATATTACGCTATCGCACGTGGCACAGAAATCGCGATTATTTGTTAATTGTTTAATGGCAACGCCCGATAAAAACGCATCTCATTGGTTAGTGTGTAATATTTTTAAAAATGGAATAACAATAAATAAAGAAAAAGTTTAATTAATAACTATATAACAAAACAATTTATATAATTAAAACAAATAAAATAAAAGTAAATAAACTTAATAAATAAACAACAACATCCGAGTTACCATATCAAGCAAAATAAGGACACTTTAGCGCCAGTTAAGTACCCCGGTGCGTATATGACATTGGCGTCAGAAAATAGTCGCGCCAACGTAGTGCGTGTATGACACCTGTGCCGTCTTTTATTCATCTAATTTAAAATACAATAAATAAATAAATAAATGATGGTAATTTTCCTGTATAGGTACTTGGCGAAATAAAGGAAAAATCCATGGCGAGAAAAGAAATTTTTTTCTGTTAACCGATTTAATCAAAATATTTTTTTCAAATAAAGCTACATAAAAGTTGCCGTGATGGCAAAGAGTTCGTACTTTTATGTTATCTGGGCGCAATTCTCGCCAATAGCATTTTTTTTAACTCGCCAGCAGCATTTTTTATTTTTCGAGGGGTAAATCAAAACAATGCTTTGATGTTGAAATGAAATGGTATATGGTATTGTTTATTCTTTTTCTTTTTTTTAAAGAATTTTTTTTAAGTCATGAATTTTAAAGGTTTTATTTTTAAATTAAAGTTATCCATTCTAAATAAAATGAGTGAAATGATTATATTTTAATCTGAATTAACGAAATGTGGAAAAAAAGCGACGTGTACAATGTTTGGCGATTTATCACCTGTGCCCGATTAACACAAAAGTAGAGAGTTCTCGATTTCCTATCAGAATCTTTTAATTTGGCGAAGGATTGAGCAAGTAAATTAAATTATGAATAAAAGTAACATGATACAATGCCTAGCATACATTTAAGGGAGACCAAACTGGTCGCCACGGGCGGCTAGTTATTTTAAAAACCATTATAACCCAGTCAATTAAGATACAATTTTCAAACAAATTGCATTTGAAAGTAGGTTTTTTCTCCATTTGACGGTTTAAAAATTGAAAATATGCGATATTTAGAAACTTAAAATATCGCTGACATAGCACGTATTTTAATTTCATTTTTTTTTCATTTTTTGTGAGAAAATGACAACAAAAACGTACAGAAATATAATATTTTCTTTCCTCCGTGATTATTTTTCCTTTACTTTTAATCATCCACGACTGTCAACAGAAATGGAGTTCTTCAATTGCCACAATTACAAAAAATGTATTAAAAACTACAAAAAAATTAATATCTCAAAATTAAATTGAGATACAGCTTTCAAACAAATTGCATTTAAAAGAGCATTTTTTCCCTTATACAACGGTGTAAAAATTTAAAATGTGCGATGTTTAGAAGTTTAAAAATTTGCAGTAGAGAAAATTGCAAAACCAAAATTTTATTTCAAATTTCAAAGTGTTGCCATTCGCAGAATGACGTATGCGTTACGCACAGATATGTTTGTCCTTTATAATATAGATATATCAGGATTCTTTCTTTTCAGTTTCATGAATTTTGATTAAAAATTAGTAAAAAGTTTTGATTAAAAATTAGTAAAAAGTTTTGATTAAAAAAGTAGCAAGGAGCAGTTCCAAAAAAAAAAAAAAAAAAAAAAAATTGCATTTTAACAAATTACAACGACCATTTGGAAAATGATTTTTTCAAAGACTAAAATTTAAGACATAAAAGATCGCACGGAGTTGATCCTATATTACGTACGCCATGGATTAAATGATAACATTCCTGGAACCATCGTGAACAAATTTTAAAAGAAATTTCAGTTTTACAATTTTCGGTACTGTAAATTTTTAAACTTCTACGGAGCTGGTCATACATTACGTACGCCATGAATTAAACATTAATAGTGTTATTACACGTAAAAATTGCAAGATTTCCTGAAACTTGCGTATTATCCAAGCATTTCATTGGCTGTTCGGGAAAAGGCTTTTCTATCATCAGATTTCCAAAAAATCTCACGACCAATTTTAAATAAAATTTCATTCTTAAACTTCTAAACATCCGACAATATTACTTTTTATACCGTCGGATAGAGAAAAAAATTTGCTTTTAAATGCAATTTGTTTGAAAGCTGTATCTCAATTTGTTTCTGATTTATTAATTTTTTTTTGTAGTATTTATTACTTTTTTGTCATAGTGGCAACACATAGTGGCGTTGTTGAAACCAAAGGGAAATACAGATTACTGTATATACCAATCAGATAACGAATAAATTGCGGATTAAACCAATGAAAACGTTCAGATATGCTTTTAATTTCCTACCCTAACGAGAACAATAACCATTTTTCCAAATGGTTAAAAAAAGCTGAAACATCAGTATTGAGAAAAACAGATTCAAAGTATATTAAAAGGCCAAAAAATTTGTTTGTGAACGAAATTAAAACACTCGTAACTTTGCGTAAAATAATCGCATCTACATGCGATTTTCCACGAATGACCTAGTACAAATTGGAAAATAATAATACACACAAAAATAACTGTCGATTTTGGGGTCGGTTTTTGCGCAAATAAAGGACCACGGTCCCCTTTCAGTTCTTGATAATTTTTAATTTGATTTCAAAAATTTATCTTACGATTGTTATAATCAATGCTACCATCAATGTTCTTACTGCAAAAGGTTATGGATTTAACAGGGACGAAACTAAGGGGGGCAGAGGGGGTATGTGCCTCCAGCGCCTGAACGAAGAGGCACCAAATGAAGATATTGTTTGTCAATTTTTCTCCCATTTTTCTCACGTTTATGTTTAGCACAGTATAGTTAAATTCGCCCTGTCTGGGCTTTCTATGCCAAAGCATAGAAGAATTTAAGGATGATATGGCATAAGGAACCTGTATAAAGCAGATTTTTTTACGATTCTTTTCGATTCCGTTTTCAAGATTTCAATGAATCAATATTTGACAAAGCAGATTACGTAGTTCAGTATTGCCTATTTTATGGTATTTTAAATTTTAAAATAAGTCGGCTATTAGAAAATTAGTAAAATTCTCTTTGTAAATATATTTTGCGAAGGAGGGGAAAGGGGGGTGCGCTAAAATTCTTCTTTGCCCCGGGTGCAAAAAAGGCTGGTTTCGACTCTGAGCTCTGGGATTTAATAATTTAATCATTATAAATTAACGATTTGGATTTATTAATTGAAAGATAAATTATTTTAGAAGGAATATCAAACGAAACCCTCTGTACGATCTTCGATCACGCTTACTTGTTTCTATTAGCGAAATGCTTTTGTATCAGTAATAATATATCAGTATCTTTATCAATGCATAAATTTATCAGCATTTCGTATCAGTTACAATCAGCATGTTAATGCTCAATACCTTCAAAAATAAATATTACTACATTTAACCCTTAATGGCCCGACGGTACTTTAAAGTACCATAGTTTTTTATCCCAATTAAAACATACTCATTAAATGCATCCGCAATGGTACTTTTAGGAAACCCTTGAACATCTCTAGATAGCAATAGCAGTTTTAATAACCACAAAGCTATTTTGCTGCGTGTGAGTGTGAATTTTGCTTCCATTTTCTTGTCTGACATGGTATCCCCAACTTTTGCTTGGAAACATCTTAAATTTTAAAAGTAAAGCTAACATTTTTACTTTCTTGTTTTAAATAGATCACTTGATAATATGTTATGCTAAAAAAAATTATTTTCAGTTTGTTTATTTTACGAAGCACTTTTCAAAGCGGTACTTTTGAGTACCGTCGGGACTACGTTGAACAGTATTTTTACTTAAATTTTTATCTTTTGAATACGTATGGTGCATAAAAACGTATATATTTACTAACAAGGGAACCACTTTTGGTGTTGCTCGCACCTAGCATTGAAACCTGGTACATTTTAAAGCCCTATATTATGAAGTTTGAGAATCGATAAAATTTTTCTCTTAAGATAATATTTCTTGATTATACAGCAGCATAACTTTCTGAAAATGCAATTTTCGAGACCAATTATCGGACTATTAATATTGAATTTTTTTTAAAGAAATGCATTTAAAAATAAAAATTAGTTAATAATAAGTATAAAATATTGAAAAAAGTTTGAAAATTCCTTCAAAAACCCACGAATTTGATTTTGAAAAAATGCATCCTTATATTAATATTTTTGGCGGGGAAACAGTTGGCGTTTATTTTCAAAAGTAGAGCTTTCCGGCAACCCTAGCCAAATGTCATAGCTGAATTTGTAATAGCTAGAAATTGCAATGTCCAACCTATTTCGCCACAGTAATTTTTCTAAATTGTGTAAAAATATTAATTTACTTTATGATTACTTTTACCGAAGGACCATTTAATACAGCAACATTTCATTTTAAACATTCGAAATTTTATTTCATTCGATTTCAAAAGAAAACAGTTTGCTTATTTTGTATTTCGCTTTTCCAATGATCTTCGAAGCTTTTATAGAATTGTATTTATTACTTATATATTTATCGTCTGCATAGAAAAAAAAATAACAACCTAATATTTGTTTCTTATGCTATCAATTATAAAAAAAAATCGCAATCTGATATAATTCTAGTAATATGGTCAGTACATTTTCTCTTAGGATAAAGCGGGCGGAAAAATTGCAGCGCCCTATTTGGCGACGTAACTCACTTTTGGTATGAAATAAACAAATAAATATGTAATAATAAAAAATTAAAAGTATAATAAAGTATATAAAATATTATTTTAACAGAGAAATTTTCTCGGTTCTCTAACTTTTATGTATAGGGTTACAAACGCACCAGGTCTCGATGCTAGGTGCGAGCAACACCAAAAGTGGTTCCCTTGTAAGATAAAAATGTGTTATTTTTATCTTAAAGAAAAATATATTGTATTTTTATAAAACAAAAGGGAAAAAAATTCAAATAAAAAAGAATCTAAAAATATCATTTAGCCTTTTGATGAATCGTTTTGAGTTTTCTACAACTAAAAGTTTGGAAATTTCTTTCAGATATGCTTTCCATCGGACGATAGAGTTACAACTGTAGAATATTCTTCTGATGGCAAAATGTTCACTGATGGTGCACCTACAGCATCATCATCTAGTCATACATACACGATATACATATATATATATGAAACGATTTCACTCGTATCATACAAACATGTAGATCTTAAGCACCAGCATACCCACATTATGTACTCAATGAAGAAATCATGGTTTTTTGCAGTCGTACAATCGTGATGGAAGAGTGGAAGGTCAGGCTGTCGTCCATTGGAATGTTTTTCGCAGCATAATAATCAAAGCCTATAGATGCATCAAAACGTTTAGTAATCGACCATATAATGCACCAAATTCGACTGGTTATAGGTGATCCATGTGCGGGCAGTTGCTACATAGTAAAATGTACCACTAGATGTTACGTATTAGAACAAATGACGAAGATTCAGGGGAAAAAAAACCACTCCAGGTGGCGTGGTTTAATTAAGCAACTCAATAATAGTAAAATTCTCCCTCTCCTAGCCCATGCAACGGGTTATATACTTGCTAGAACTGCATTCGTATGAATACAATACACGATAAATGACAAATCCCGTACAAGTAGCCGGAAGGACGCGATAAGAGCAGAATACGATAGGGGTAGCTCCAGGGGCAGGGGGAAAGGCACGCGTGACGACGATGCGATCTCTTTAGCTTCGGCGTCAGAATTATTGCGCAAACAATGGCTGGCGGGATTTGCAAGGAATGATGGGAATAGAACACCAAAGAGCAAATGATATTAAAAATATTCGACAGAAAAATAATTTAGTTTTAGAATGAAATGAAAAAAGTAATTTAATGGGTTTTATGAGATGATGCGAAAGGATTAAGGTTTTTAGACTTAGAAAAGAATACGCAGGTTTAAATGCATGAAATAAAAGACAAAAGATATTCAGATATTATTAAAGATAGGTAAAAAAGGAAAAATGTTAAGAATTTGGAATAGTTTTACTAAGATAAAAGGGCGAAAATTTTTATTATTACATATATATATATATACAATTGATATATGCATGATAAGTCACATTAAAATAATAAGGAAAAGTTGGATATCGTTTTTTTTCTAAGTCTCGTTTTTTTGTCCAAGCTTTATGACCGAATGGTATTTTGAAGTCCCACAAGTAATTAGTCGTAATTAAAAAAATAATTAAATCTTTTATTTTTAGTGTCTATATCTCTAATGTATCATACTAATGCAAGGAGAAAAGCTTCGAGGAGATAGCTTTTGAAATTCATAATTTGTGATATAAGGGGTTAAAACATTTTTATACAAGTTTATATCTTTGGATAACAAGCTAGGTAACAGCTATTGGATAAAGGTATTATGAAATACCTAGTGTTTAACTATTGTTAATTACATAGCAGTTTAATCTTTAGAATTTCTCTCAATAGCAACACAAAGATACCATTAAAATAACACAAGCCTGTGATGTGCGATGGTTGCATTGTATAACTTTTGATAATTGATTTTTATGTATTTTTTAGCGCTGAATCAGAAAATGACCTTCTTTTTTAACCATCACGTGAAGGTTTTTTGAAAATCGTAAATGTCAATGGTAAAAAGTAAAAAAAATAGAGAACATCTGATAACGTAAAGATACAGGAAATGGTTGTGTTTCTTAACTTTTAAAAACTGATTTTTACATATTTTTTAGCGCTGAATTAAAAAATGACCTTCATTTTTGACCATCAAGACAGGAATTTTGTAAATCGTAAATTTCAAAGTCAAAAAATAGTAAAATTCTGGTACTATAAAATAGATGTTATGGTTGTGTTTGTTAAATGTTGAAAAATTGATTTTTATGTATTTTTTAGCACTAAATCTGAAAATAACCTTCATTTTTAGCCATCACGCCAGAATTTTTCGCAAATCGTAAATTTCAAAGTTAAAAAGTAAAATTTTTGCAATAAATCCTGACGTGATGGTAAAAAAATGAAGGCCATTTATTCAGCGCTATAAAATACGTAAGAATCAATTATCAAAAGCTAAGCAATATGACACAAATTTTGCAGGCTTGTGTAATCAGTCACGAATGAAAGGAATATCGTTGCCTACATTTTTTTTTTTACAAAAAGTAATTTATTCAAACTTTCAAAAAAGATTACCATTTTTTTTTGCAGGTGTAAAAATATTTTTCTTTCTGTAATGGCAAATCTTTTGAAGTATTGTTGTTGTTGATCCTGCTTCATTCATTATTGTCTTAAGTTTCTTGTTAGAAGCGTCCTACTATTTCAAATGACTTAATTTTCTTTTAAAGGAAAGTGAGTATGTGTAGAAGGTACTTTCGAAGACTCTTTGATAAAAATTTCTACATTTTTTAGGGTTCCAACGTCAAAAGAAAATAAGTATGAAAGTAAAAAAAAAGTTTTTTAATACTTTGAGATCCGAGCTATTTCAATAGCATATCTCCCTCTGAACTGAGGGTATTTTGTACTCTTTATGATTTAAAAAAAAAAAAAAAAAAAAAAAAAAAAAAAACTTGGAAGATATATATTTTAATATATTTTTTAATATAAACTTCAAACTGTTCTTATTCATAATGAAGGAGCAATTTGAATGTTCTAAAAATTAATATTTAATGAGAAATTATTTTAAAAAGCATGTTTTATATCTTTAAAAAACGTTCCGCATAAGAAAACATCATTTTTAGGGTTCCGTACTTAAAAAGTAAAAACGTTACCATTATAAGGTCACTCCTGTGTCTGTCTGTCACAGCCATTTTTCTCGTAAACTATGGCACGTGGAAAGTTCATATTGTTCGAAGTAATAAAGGGCTATTGATCTTCATATTTACAGTTTGTTGAACATTCACAAAGATATTTAGGAAAATAGCTGAGGGGCTAATTAAGTTACTTGAAAAAAAAAAAAAAATCTTTTCTTTGTATGTCGTGTAGGGTATCGTGTGAAAGCATTCGTAATGCCAAACTCAAAAATATATTTATTTTAATTTTAGATATTACATTTTCAGAGATATCGTTGAAAATGTAAGGAAAAAATATGTTCCACCGACGCTTCTGTTTACGAATCTACAGAAACTAAAATTATGAAAAAAAATAGAGGTAGTAGAAGTTAATTTAAACCTTGCAGGAAAACTATAGCGATTACCATAAGCCACATAGTTTTTGTGAGAAAATCGCATTTTTCCGTTACACACAAATTTTGATTTGCGAGCGTTCAGCAAAGGAGTTGAGGTGCACTGGAGGTACCTATCGTCGCAGAAGTATAAAAGAATTGTTGATAATGATTTTCGACAAAAAATTGTTGGTTATTAGCCGAGATATTAACCCTTACGGACGGTTTGGACATACATAAAGACAGGGGCGGCATACTCTATTCACCATCGGCTTTTAAAGCCCAGATAACAACATTTAATGATATATTTTGTAATACAATGCCCATTAGTAGTATAAAAGCAATAAACGTCAAATTGTTAAAAACAGACTAATTTAATTAGATTCTATTTGAAATACTTTATTATCTATCAAAAATAACTTATCTGATAAACATTTTGCAATAATTAAAAATAAATCAAATTTCAGATTCTTAAATAAGAATCTTTCCGATTACATAGAAATTGAAAGAATAGCTTTGTATAATTTTTTAACGCATTGTTGCAAATTTGTATAAAAAAACAGAAAGAAAAAACAGATTCTCTGTAAATTTACACTTGTTCTCGGTTAAAAGAATTCGGTCAATATTTTCTATCATTTGATCTCATTTTTTTTTTTTTTTTTTCATAGATTGGTGGAAGAAATGAAGTTACTTTTTGCTCTGCCTATTTTGTATGCAGGAATTCACAGGTTTCGCAGTTTTCGATTTATTGCAAGTTTTCAAAAAATTGCTCAAATGTTATGTTTTGCGCCTGTACAAAATACCCTCATAAGATGTGTCATAAATACGGATAGACCGAAACCGATTTTCGGTAATCTTCCTATTTTCGGCACAAAACGAAAGCGAAAAAATCCAAAATTTAAAAAAAAATATATATAATTAATACATGCATAAATATACAAAATCTTAATTAATTGTACGTGTGGTCCAAGTTGGCTCTCTGTGCCTATGACCAAAACTATTTATTTTTCTATAAAATAAAAAGTAATTAATTCATCTACGACACAGAATGATTTTCTAATTATACGAATTTCATCTAATTGAAAACTGTTTTACCGCGATTTATCTTTTATAATGATTTTTGTAAATGATCATCAGTTATACTAGAACTTTCTCAAAGAATATTCGAAATCCTTTTGCCGCTCCAAGCAAAAAATTTTCTATTACTGATAAATCTGAAGCTTTTAATGAGCAAGTGAAAAGCGTCTTCAAAATTTAATCATATTGTATGGATTGCTTAGCTGTATAATTTTCTCTCAACTCTTGTGTCAGCCATGACTGATGATTATAAACAGTGAAAGTCATAGCATTAAATAAAGAGTGTCTCATTTGAGCCGATACAGCTCAAATCAATGAATAATGTTGAAAATTTCCGAAGGAAGAAACCAGATTTTTGGAGTACAGATAGCTTCGGTCGAGTTTTTGTCCGGACGAATTTTCGGCGAAATTCGGTTTATGGGCCGAAAACGAAAACGGAACCGAATTTTCGGTCGATCGCTAGTTTTAAATCACAGTATGAATAAGAGAACCACAAACATCATCATCAGTTCATTTTTCATTTAAAATTACAAAATATTTAGTATTTTTGTTCATTTAAATTTATAGAGTCTTGGGTGTTTTTGTAGATGTAAATTTAGAGAGTCTGTGGTAAATGTACAGATTAGTTTACATATTTTTTAAAGAGAATCTCAGTTTTCAGCCAGTAAATTCTGCGTTATTTTACAGGTTTTTTTTTTTTTTTTTTTTTTTTTTATCAGTGCACGCTCGTAAAATGTAAACGCGTGGATTAATCTATGTATGGCATATCATTTTTCTGTCTCATTTCTATTACCATAACTTTTTAGCACTCATGTTTTTTTTGTTTTTTTCTTTTTTAGGGTGTCGTTCATATGACGAAACTCTATTCGCCTCACTCCTCTGTTTGTGTGTCTGTCACAGAGCCCGTTCTCAGAAACTATATATATTGGAGACTTGAAATTTTGGATACTTATAGTTGAACACCTCACATCAAACGACAAATCATAAAATTTTGAAAAAGCCTTATATTTACCCGTCTGGGCTCTAACTTGTGTATTTTAAGCATTTCTTTTTAACTGAGCCCCTAATTAAGTTGAAATTTTGCATACTTAGAGCTGAACACTTGCGATCACACGACAAATCATAAAAATTTCAAAAAGTCGTATATTTACCCCTCCGGTTTCTAACTTGTGTATTTTAAGCAATTTTTCTAACCTCCGCCCTTTTCATCCGGGGGACACTTTTCTAACTTTTGCCAACACCCCTTTGACCACTCTTTCATATTATGCACCATAGCCTTACATATTTTAGTTCTACTTTTTACTGCCAGGGGCGCCTACCTACCTACCTCGGGTACTATGGGCCCGATCGCCTTGACTAATATATCTACGGATAGGTTGTAAAAACGGAGTTTCGTTCGGATAGAAGTTTGTTTAGAATAGAGGTTGGGAAAATCCCTGGTTGCGAAATCTGGAACTAACAGATTTTGCAAAAGGATAAAATGTTTTGAAAGGAATATTAAACGTAACCCTCTGTGCGATCTGCGATCATACTTACCCGCTTGTTTTAGATGTACGATTGAGATATTTTTTCAAGAGATACTTTTAAGGTATACTCTTTTTTATTTCAAGGAATTGATATACAGATTAAATATAAATCGAGTAGCTTACTATTATTTGACTTTTTGTGATAAAAAAAAACATCATTTTTAACACAACGGTTTTCATAAAAATTGCCTGTATATATACACAATTAATCTCTCTTGCAAACGACACAGTATGTAACACGTGTTATAATAATTTAAGCGCTACTCGCAAAAATTCATATTTCAGAAAGTCATAAATCTCAGAAAGACCCAATAACAAACACACACAAAAAATAAAAAAAAGTTAGAGGCACTAAAAAAAGCATAAAATTCTAAAAATAATCTCACGCTATCCGTCGAAATAATGAAAAAATGAGTATGATGTCGCCTTTTTTTTCTTTGTTTATCATAACAAAATTTGCCATTTTTTACCCGGAGCTTTTAATATTTTTCTTCCAGCCCATTTTATTTTGTGCGTTTATTCTTTAACTTCATACTACTCCAACGAAATTCCTATTTCAGAAACAATGATCCATTCTTTTCCTCATTTGGCAACACCCCCACCTCTGTGACCAGCTGTGACCTAAGAGCCATTTCACTTTTCCCTCTCCCAAGCAGGCAAATGCGTTTCTTATGGCTGGAATTGAACGCCAGCACAAAAGCAGTCTGGTTCGGTTCTTATATTAGCTTGAACTTTCTCCATATAAACTTAATCTGTTGCTGCTTTTTTTTAAACGATATTTTTATGTTCCTTTTTTATAACTGGCACATTTTGCAAATTGTAATCAAGATTCTATTAAAATCATAAAATAGGAAAGATTCGATAAAAAAAAAACAAAAAAACCCTAATGTTGAGTTGGGTAGACAGTCATTCGAAGATATATAATTAATGTATGTGTCATTGGTCTAAAAATTATAATTCGGAGAGAGAGAAAGAGAAAAATAAACAAAAATTTCCTAATAAGTTAGTTTTTTTTTAATTATTGGTTTCAGTTTTAAAATAAAACAGGCAAAACGAAAACTAATTAATCTGTGCAGGTACTCAGAGATATTTTTTTATTTAAAGAAATCTAAAGTTTCTAAAGCTGAGTTAAGTAAAAAGTCAAATAAATTTAAACATAATTAATTTGATAATTTGATAAATTTAATTAAATTAATGTGAGGTCGAAGAGTCAACTCTTGATGCATGGCAGCTTCAAATATAGACGTTTTCACTTTATTCTTGCATTGCAAGGATGATGCAAGGTCTACACAAATATTTTGTGATTTCAAGAAGTTTAAAGTTTCTAAAGCTGAGTTAAGTAAAAAGTCATTCCAATATATAAATTTTATTAAATTAATGTGAGGTCGAAGCTTCTACTGCTGATAGATGGAGGCTTCAGATGTAGAAAGTTTCACTTCATCTTTGCATTGCAAGAATGACGCAATGTTCCGAAATTTCATATATTGTGCACTCATTTTATATATTACATATTTAGTATACATTTTATGTATATATGCGTTTGCTACGCTCAAATTTCACATTAGCGCAATGCTTTCTGGTTCCAAATTGATATCTAGCTTGAACCTTTTCCATATAGGTTTAATCTGTTGCTGTTTGTTTTCTTTTAGTTTATTTACATGTTCCTACTTCAAAGTAAGATTCTAATCACTCTATTGAAACATGAGAAATCCTGATTAAAATACATACACTGTAAAAAAAGAAAAATACTTTTTGATCTAACAAGAAGGTTTACAAAAATGTAACATAACCTCTACTTGGAGGTCTGCACGGTTCGGAATGTCCAGGTCCTGTCCCGGCCTTTCCTGAACGAAAGCTATCTTGGCCCATCCCGGCTCGTTTCAAAAACTAAAAGTTCAGCCCGGCCCGGCCCCGGCCCGTTTGTATTTTCGAAGTTCACGGCCCGGCCCGTGCTAAAATGAGTGAAAACGTATCAGGCGCGTGCAAAAATCAGGGAAATCGATCAATTTCCATAGAAAAAGCCTATTTTTCTTAATGTACAATTAATATATTTTTCTAGAATACTGCATACATAGTTATAGAAAAATATAACATTATAGATTACTATATGTTCGCAAGCCATAGAGTGCAGAATGGCATCAGTACCGGCCCGTCATGTAGGCCCAGTATATAGAAAGAAAATGTAAGCGTGATCCTGGACCGGAAGTAGTCTGCTGAACTAAGTAAGCCCTGGTTCAGACATGATGTAACTGCCAATGCCAATCTCTACGCTGGACGCGCTATATTTCTGTACTGGTTGTCAATCCAGTATCGACTCGTGGAACATATTTATACTTATTCTCGCCTCAGTCACGTCCAATGACAACTGCTCACATTTTATTGGCTTAGTTTGACCCTTTTAAATTTGTATATTGGACCGATTTTTTTTACCTGCTCGGACCGACTCGTTTATTTTTTTTTCATCGGCCCTGTCCGTTAAAAAAAATTGTCTTAAATCCGCCGGCTCGGCCCGTTGGAAATTATTCCATCAATTTGACGGCCCTCGCAAGGGCCTCGGGCTAAACTCGGGCCCTTGCAGACCTCTACCTCTACTAATTAACCATGATTCCGAAACACGTTCCTTTATCGTCAGAAAATAACAGATTTTTGATATTTAAAGAAGCATTTCTGAAGCAAAAGTTTCTTTTGCTAAATTTTTGGAACAGTTTCTGAGTAGTTTTTACAATGCATTAATAGGTTTTCTCAACCTGACATCAACGCGAAATTCGGTAAACATTTCATGTTCAAATAACGAGCATGCTAAATTTATATCGAAAAATGAGCATCAGTTTGTCATTCTTGTATGTATAAATTCAGATACGCAGTTGAAATTGTTTATACGATAATTGATGTTATGTAAAAAGACAATATTTCGTGTTGATATCAGGTTGAGAAAATTTATTATTGTATATTTATTGTAAAAACTACTTTGAAATGTTTCCGAAAATTACAAGAAGAGAAAAGTAGCTTTTGTTTGAGAAATGCTTCTAAGGGGTTCCGAGACACATTTAAAAATAATTTTTATTTATTGAGTTAAAATTTTGAATTTTTTTGTGATGCTTCACCATATCATTTGTAAACAAAATCACATGATAAAACTTCTCAAAATTTTTTTTCAAAAAATTTAAAATTAAAAATTTATTAAAAAAGTGGGGCAGTTTAAAATCCTTATAACTCGAATAATTATATGTAGAATTTCCATTTTTCTTTTCATTTAAATAAACAGAAATATATAGGTTTTAATTTTGATTTCGCATTTTTAAAGATATTAATTAAAAAAAATTAAAAATATTTAAAGTAAAAAATGTAAAAAAAAAAAAATGTAACTTAAAAAAAATCAAATTTTCAAAAGTAAATATTTTTTTCAAATTTGCTAAATCAAAATTAAAGTAAAACAATTGAAAAAGTCCTGTTTCAAGTCTGAACCATTTATCTTTAACAGTTCTTGATTTATAACAATTTAAATACGCGAAATTCTGAAAAAACCCATCATGAAGAAAAGCGCATTTTCACAAGAACCATGACAGCCATTGCCTGAAAGCTAGATTTTAAAAACGAAGCAAAACGAAAAAAATAATATTTCCTGTTAAAATTAAGATAGAAACATGATTTAAACGCCATTTTAAGCAGAAAAAACAGAGAAAATTTTAACGCAATAATTTTTTTTTTTTTGAAAATTTGAAGATTTTTGTGTCTTGGACCCCCTTAAAGCTCGGGAATCTAGATTTTTTTATGTTTCTGCAGATAAAGGAAGGCTTTTCGGTATCAAGACCGTAGCCAGAAAAATAATCCGGAAGGGTATTTGCGAGTCAGAATTTTATTCTTTTCTTACTTTAAATTTGTTTTTTACTAAAGGAATAGGGGCAAGTGTTAACCCGAGTTTGCTCGCGCTGGGTATGTCACACCCAGTGCTGCTTTTTTGCAGTTTTTCTCCCTAACCTTTCTTTAGAAATGGACGAGTCTTTGTATAGCTGCCTCGAAGGTCATAATCTTATAGGGGGAGAAGCGGTTAAATAATTCGAAATATAGATCTATCGTATAATCGCCACATGGTATCTCACACCCAGCGCGAGCATTTTTGTAACAGCTCTGAGTACAGATAGGCGCAGGAAATTTGCAGATAACATTTTTAATATATCTTTAAAACTATATTATCCCTTCCTTTTTCGTAGTGTTTTATGTTTTATGTAGATTTTAAGGTAAAAATATTGGAAGAAACCGCCATGGGTATGACGTACCCAGAGCGAGTAAAACCGGCAGTTTTTCTCGCGCGCGCATTCAATATAGATAGATGCAGCAAATGTACAAAATAAATGTTGGTAACATGTTTAATATCTGTTTAAAACTCTATTATCCCTTCTCTTTTCCTAGTGTTTTATGTTTTATATAGATTTTCTCGCGCGTGTAATACCGGGTTAAGAGTGCCTTTATTAAGTTTTATTGTGAATTCGAACAATTCAGTTTAATATAATTACAGAAGAAAAGGCAAGCCTTCATTCCAAACAACATTTATCAAATTTGCAAATTTTTTAAAGTTTTTTTTTTTTAAAATCTTTTAAGTCTTGCAATAAATACGCGCCGTTGAATAGGTGAAGAAAATGTGAATAATATTCTGAAGCCTTGACATCTCAATTTTGAAAAACGGAAAGCAAAAATTGGAAGGATTTTGGTTCTCATCTCACATTAATATCTCGCCCTCATCTATCATATGCTGTAACTTATCGATAACGCAAGGTGCGAGTTACTCATTAACGTCTCCTGTCAGCCAATAGCCTTAAGAATGAACGCTTTTATCCATCAATTTTGCCCCTGGGCGATAAACTGAACAAATTGATTCCTCCCTAAAATTGCTTCTATTTTCAAGTGATTTATTTTGTTTTTTTATTTCCTCAAGAACCAGTTGTGTTTTAAGGGAATATGCTAAATGGAGTTTTCTTGATTTATGAACGTTTTTTTATTTATTTATTTTTTTTAATCGCTGAAGCAGGGGTGTTATGAGTTATGTTAATAAATAGATCGAGATGAAAAATAAAAATTCCGAACTAAAGTGTTTTTAATAGAAACGTTTTCAGGGAGGTGACAGATGGCTGCGATAAATTATAAAAGTGATGCATATATAGCTTTGTAATTGTTCATCGATTTGTCAAACTATTAAGAAGCCGTTAATTTTTTTAAGAAATTAATGCAATATATTTTACGTGTTTAAAGATAAAACTGTAAAAATCAAGCAGGCCATGTAAAAATAAACATATTAATAAGTGAAAAATGCTTATAAATCTACTGAAAATTAGGAAGATATATAAAAAAAAAAATCTGTGAATGTATTGGAAATAAACTTGGATATTTCAACGAAGTATATTATAATACATTAAATTATCAAATAAAAATTCCGTGATTTTTTCTTTTCTAATGGAAACGATTATATAGCGATAACACGTGGTAATAAATTATAAAAGTAGTGAATATAAGCTTGTTAGTGTAAATTCATTTGTCAATCGATTAATATGACCTTAATTTTTTAAATAATTAATGCAAAATATTTCACTTGTTTAAGGGTAAATCTATAAAAATCAAGCAAATTAAATGGAAATAAATCTATTAATAAGTGAGTTTATAAATATTCAGAAATTTAATAAAAGAAATTAGAAATAAAAAAACAATTACGGTAAATGCATAGGGCGAGATAGAGGCAGAGTTGTTATGAGTTACATTAATAAATGAGTCATACAGTGAAAGTCCAGAGTTTTAATGTTGTTTCCAGATAAATATTTTAAAATTGACACTGACTTAGGAATTGAAGCGTTATCTTGAAGAAAAACCAAATTCTGATCCATAAGTTCATCTTTAAGTGGTAACAAAATTATTACCAGAATATCTTCATAGCCAACGAAGTTCAGCTTTGTGTTGGTGAAAAACAAACTTGTTTTTCCTTTTGCATTAAAGCATGCCCAAATCATCACTGAGCCACCACCTTGTTCACGTCTTGAAAGCAGATATGGCTCACTTCGTATATCATGCCAGTAATAGTATCTTAAACCAGAGCTGGACTGTCCAACCCGACGACCACGGGCGCCATATCGCCCCTTGGAGGATTTCTTGGCACCCTTTTGAAAGTTCAGTGTTAACCATTTATCTACTGACGGTACTTATAAGTACCATTAAAATAACTTGTTATAAAATTCATTTAATACATTGATTAGTTCTAATACAGTTTAGAATGAGTTATAGATACTTTAATTTATCTTATCCAGAATCATTATTGGTTACAGAAAACAAAAATATTTTTAAAAGGATAATTCCTTTTGCCTTTGCATCTTTTCATCCTTTTTGTCGTTGGGGGGGGGGGGGGGGGGGACTTTTTCAATTCGGAAATATTTCTATATTTCTGTTGTAAGAACATTATATTTGTACATTTCCTAATTCTAAAAATGACTAAGAAAAATATTTAAAATAAAAGATTTGAGTGAGGTTATAAATTTTGCATAAAATCCCTATGAAGCCAAAGTTAATGAATCCTTCTAAATCCTCCAGTCCTTCTAAAATCCGTCTAAAATTTATTAATGATTATGCAGATCTTCTAATGTAGTTTAAATAATTCATGAAAAATGCTTTAGAAGATAAAATTTTCATAATTCAATACATGAAGAGTTCAGGGAAATGTAATTGAGGATTGAGAAGGGAAAACACTGAAAATCCAAAAGAGGAAATTTTTCAAGAAAGCGAAAAACAGAAGGCGAAAGAACCTCATTTTGATATACAATTTCCGACTTGTTTGAACTGTTACTACTAGGGTTAGCACTTAAAGCGCTCTCGTGTTTGTTAAGCTTGGCACTTCAGACATTTTTTTTGTAAAAAAAAAAAAGATTTTCATACTTTTAGAGTTTTCCATTTTTAGTCATCAATTCTAAATTTACTATGTTTATACATGTTGTGCAGTTTTTATACGGGCATGACTATTCCCATGAAGTGCATATGGATTGTATAAAACGTGTGAGTGCTTTCCTTTTACTAGATTTATTTAAAACTAAAAATCCAAAATATTTTATTTTAAACATTTACATGTTTTTCTATTGTAGACAGTCTTAAGGTTCTGACCCTTATCCTACAAAAGTTTTTGAGACAGGTTTCTCTCATAAAATCATACAAACTTGAGTTTTGTTTAAGGTTCTTATTTACAAACCTCGGGAAACGCCGGGCGGGTCTGCTAGTGTAATTTTAAATTTACTGTGATTTATATTTTCCTGCAGCCTATTTTTAAATAGGCATGACTATCCCTATGAGATACATATGCATCGTATAAGACGTATGTGTGTGTGCGCGCGCGCGTGTGCTTTTCGAATGATTTCTGTTTCTAGCCTTTTTTTAAACCTAAAAATCTATTTAAAAATTGTTTATTTTTAACATCTATGTTTTTCTATTGTAAGCAGCATTAAGGTTTTGATTCCTTATCCTACAAAAGTTTTTGAATTAAGATTTTCTCAGGAAAATTTAATTCTACACTTACTATGATTTATATCCCTTCTGCAGTTTATTTTTACATGGGCATAGTTATTGCTGTGAGATGTAAGTGCATCACAAAATATTAGTATGTGTCGCTAACATTAATGACTTAAGATAACGTTGTATATTTCCAGTCATATTTTAATGGCGCACTTTATCGTTTGCTAACAGCTGAAATGCGGCCCTGGTAAGTGAAAGGTTGGACAGGTATGTCTTAAACCATCCGGTCGAAGAAGGTTGAATTTTTTTTCATTAGTCAAATCCAATTTTTGCCATAGATAAGATTTTAAGACATTGGAAGATGCGAATTTTAGTCTTGCGTCAATGTGATGCTAGTTTTGATTGGTCACTGAACTTAACATATTGCAAGCATTCGGCCCTTTTTAACATATTTCCAACAATTCAAGACAGATTGAGATTTCTAGAGCAGATTTTATAATAGAATAATGGGCACAATCTTCAACCGTTATTCTAATAACCTTTCGTTTGCACCAGACTGAGAGTTTTGATGGCCATCAGCTTCCCCCCCCCCCAAGCCCGTAGCCAGGTGGGGGCCAGGTCGGGCAAAGCCCGACCTGGAAAATGTTTTGCCCGACCTAGCACATTCCGATAAAAACATTAAATTTCCATTTCCCTTCCGACTTCTTGTCCAACCTAAAATGAAGCTGGGCATTCTGATAATTTTTTCACTCAGTATTTCTCTTTAAAAAAATTTATGTAATACAACATCAAATTTTCATTTTTCTTCCTTCATGTAAGACCTTTCCCTCTACCCCTAAATTTCCTTTCTAGACTGGAAACAAAAATAGCAAAATTTCATCTATAAAGCTTTTTTTTCTCTCCCTCTTCAACAGACCTGTCGAAAATTGCTCTATTGTGCGCTCCTCGCTTTTTTGCTCTGTAGAAATTACCCTATACCCCCTTCAACAACAAATCGGGTTTACTTTATATCCCTAAAGCTTGCTTTCACCATAAGAAATTTATTGTTAGAAGGCGGGGTTGAAACCAAAGGATTGTGAAACTAAAGTTGAAGCAGCCCACAATACTGTTTCTTTAACTTGAATTTGCTGTACATGACATTTAAATGCTTGTTTCATGGAAAGTTGGTCCGATTACAACAAACTCCAAAGGGAAGACTGCTCCCCCCCCCCCCATGTGAAAATACAAAATAGATAATGGAAGGTCTGTCCCTTCATCTCTTCGACTGTCTCCCATTCCACTGAAATTTTTAAAAAATGGCGTTTCTAAAATAAACCAATCATTATTTCAAATTTAAACAATACAATATGTCAGGTTATTTACGATTTTACAAATCCAAATTTATTACTTACTGACACATTCATAAAGTCTTTTTTTTTTCTTAAATTCAAAAATGTTACAGATGTTTTTATTAAGAAACGAAGAAACTGAATGCACTGTTTAATGAAACTGTTTTGCACTTTTTCTTAAAAGCAAATCAATTTTCAAAAGTGGTCGTCAAAGTTGCCATTATAAGCAATTTTTTTCAAGCCGATAGCTTGATACAGACCATCATAAGATAGAAATCAATTACAACTCAAAGTGTAATGCATTTATTGAAAAGTGAAAAACGGTATATGATTCCAATTCCTAATTAAAAGATAAAACATTTTATTTACGTTATGCCTAGGGCCGTAGGAAGGTCTTTTGAGGCCACACACAAACATTTTTTCAGCTCCCCCCCCCCCCTAAGATTTTGGAGAAATATCCATATTTAATTTTGCTATCCGAGTTCGATTTTATAACAACACCAGCGGAGCTTCGCTGGTTGATTTTTCTAAAACGAAACTCAAATTAAACCAATTTAGAGTTGGGTTGAACTGCTTTCGGCAACGTAAACCCATTGGGCTATGCCCGCTGAGATCTCGAATCATACAAACCTTGAATTATTGTAAATTTTTAGTTCGACCCGGATTAAATTAAAATTTTCAACATTTTGTTCATGCCGCTACAGGAACAGATTTTATATTCTTACGACTTGAATTTAATCAAAGCACTAGCAAAATTTAACTGAGAATTCTCCCATTTAGGATAAAAATGTAAAAGCAGAATGCGAAAGAATACAAAAATTGATAAAGAAATTTCGAAGTTCATAAGGAGAGAAATTTACTATATTGTGCTAAAAGATTGAAACCGGATTTTTTATTTACGAATGTTACAAAAATTACCAGAAAAACAACTAAAAATTCTCGAAAGATTCTAAAATAGCAGAGAACAAAATTTGGCAAAAAAAAAAAAAAAAAGTTTAGAACTGAATTCCCTCTTGAAATGTTAAAAACCGCCACAAAAAAAACCGCTAAATATTGCACGAAAATAAAATAAAATAAAAAAGCGCCCAGAGGGTTCCGTACAGTAAATATATGAATTATTAACTGTCTTACTTTAAAAAAAATCGTTGCTAAAAAAAAATAATAAGACTTTGTAAAAAACTGTACTACGCAGGGTTGGGTATAGCTGTATATATTAGAAAAGAATGAATGGGTTATGGGTATACCATAAAAGTTCAAACAGATATGAAGACTAAGTAATATCAAATATTGCTATTCTCTATAACTCTTTTTTTAATCTTATCCTAATCAGCTTATGATGAACTTATTTTAGTACTGACAATAAAAGTCGTGCATATTTAAAATTCATTTGGCATTTCATAAAACTAAACTCATAAACATAAAAAAATTCCAACTTTTTTTTATTTTTATAGGGGCCCCCAAAAAACACAATTCAAAAAGAATTTAGAGCCTGCAAAATTTCTTTCATCACCTTTAAAAAGAACGGTAACTATAGAAAAAAAGCACAAATTTTTTGAAGGCAGTAATGGTATTAAGAAAGTTTTGAAATTTCTTGGGGCCCCTGAAGAGATTAAAAAGCATATTTTTTAAACATTTTAATAAAAAATTTGGCCTCAATGTTTTGAACCTTGGGTTCCAACTTTTTCTCACTTTTATAGAAGGCCCTAAAAAAGACAATTCAAAAAGAATTTAGAGCTTACAAAATTTCTTTCATCTGGGCACCTTTAAAAAGAACGTTGGTTGTAGAAAGAAAGTGCATATCTGTTTTGGTTGAAAGAAGTAATAGTATTAATGAAGTTTTGAACCTTTGGTTTCATCTTTTTCTCCCATTTATAGCCCTCCCCCCCCCCCAAAAAAAGACTAAATACCATTATATTTTTAAAATAGAATTTAGAGCCTTCAAAAGCTCTTCAATCTGGTACCTTTATAAAGAATAGTGGATATGGAAGGAAAGCGCATATCTGTTTTCTAAATCTGACCAAGATCTTTGACAAAAAATGAATTTAGATACAAAAAATTAAAATGTTATTAACTAGTCGGATGTACCAATCCCAAAACTTTCTTCTGTCTGATACATGTTAATACTTAAGAATTCGCTAGCACACTGCCAAAATTAAATGGCAATCTATGTCCCTCATGAGGATTCTAAAGATATGGAATTCCGTGCATTAGTTCTTGGGATATGGCTACCGCTGAAATCATGTAAATCCAGGAAAATGCAGCCTATCAGCACCACCTATTGAGTGATTTATACCAAAACCTAATCAGCAACATCTTCTGTCAACGTCTGACTGAATCTCATGTTTGGAGAAAATCCGTGCATTAGTTTTTGAGATAGAGCTATTGCGAAAATCGTGAAAATTGCAGCATAGCAGCGCCACCTATTGAACGATTAATACCGAAACCTAATCAACAACAACTTGTGTCAACATCTAACTAAATCTAAAGTTTAGTATAAATTCGTGCATTAGTTCTTAAGATAGAGCTATTGAGGGAATCGTGAAAAAGGCAGCACAGCAGCGCCACCTGTCGGGAGATTTACACACGCACGCAAACAGCACCAACTCATATCAAGGACTAACTGAATATGAAGTTTGATGAAAATCCGTACATTAGTTTTATGAGATAGAACTATTGCGAAAATCGTGTAAATCCTGCAAAAATGCAGTATAGCAGCGCCACCTATTGGGCGATTTATACCAAAAAGTTATCAGCACCAAATTATATCAAGGACTAACTGAATCTGAAGTTTTCTGAAAATCCGTGCGTTATTTCTTGAGGTATAGCTATTATGGAAATCATGAATAATGCAGCATAGCAGCGCCATCTGTTGGGAGATTTGCACCAAAAACTAATCAGCATCAATTTATATCAGGGACTAACTGAATATAAATTTTTATGACATTCCGTGCATTAGTTCTTGAGATAGAGCGCCCACAAAATCTGTGTCACAGACAGACAGACTCACAGATACACAGACAGACATTTTGTAAAAACATGTTTTTCGGAATCTCTGACCACTAAGACGTGTAAATCCGTCGAAAACCGAAAGTCGAAAATTTTCACGAATCCAATACTTTCTTCTTGTAAAGATAGAAGAAAGTAAAAAATACATTAAAAAATAATTATAAAATTTAAAAAACATTATTCGGCTCAAAGGTACAATAACTTACTGCTGGGACCCTGACTTTGCTCACCCCTCAAAAGGGGGTGGGGTATAGGCGGCAGTTCCTACGGCCAAATATCTTATTTAACTTTAATATATTTTTATTATGTCTCTGAAGAAAATTTCATACTGATTTTAGAAATATTTTATATTTTAAATGAAAAAAAAAAATCCTTAAAATCGCAATGCATATTTTTGAAGAACTACGAATAAGATATAGAAAAAAAAATGAAGAAATAATCTGCCACCCCTGGAAAAATCTTTGCCCTACCTGCAAGTATGGTCTAGCTACGGGCCTGCCCCCCCCCCCCCCCCCTCTTCTATAGCACTCAACCCGCAATCCGAAAAGTTCTTGATTTTACCTCTTTTTCAGTTATTTATTCCCTCAACTCATGCTAGATGTCTGCACGGGCCCGGGCTTGGCCCAAGACCCGTACCCGTCCCGGCGAAATGAAGGCGAATTTTCAAACGGTGCGGTCCGACAGACAAAATAAACGGGCCGGGCCGGCAAAAAAATTGAACAGGCCTGCAGTGTCGGGCCGGTATCGATAAAAAAATTAATCGAGCCTATCGGCTCGATATAAGAATTTAAGCGGAGCAGATAAAATACGAGCCATTTTCAATGAATATGACTTTCTAGAGAAGTATAAACATGCGAGTTTAACAACATCAATACAGAAATGTAACATGTCCATCATAGAGATCGGCATCGTACAGTTACATGATGTCTGATCCTGGGTTTAATTTTTTCAGCAGACTCGTGCCGGGACGGAATTGGTCTTAATTGTTTTCAGGATGTGTAGGGCAGGCATTATGTTTTGTAAAAGTATTAATAGCGATAATGAACTTCTGTTATCTATCAGTATCTTTGGAAATATATACCTTAAGGTGGTTCTCATATTCACTGCTCAGCAATGCGAAACTTTCAGACACATTTTCTGACTCATTTTTAACTATAAAGGCATAAAATTGACAGGCCTTACTATTGAAGGTATTTGGAATCGAATAGCTCTTTCCATTTTTGATAAATGACTTACAAAGATAACAGAGATTCTTGTCATGTGACTGTACGTTTTTCTCCTTTCCTGTGCTATCGCTTCAGGAAATTCGATTCAAAACGCTAACTTTGGCAGTATTTTCTGAAAAATATATTGCTTTTATCTAAGAGAAAAAATGGCATTTACATAGTTTCTGAATAAGAATACCTGCCAATCTTACGCGCTTTCGAAAAGAAATGAATTTATAAATGTGTCGAAATGTAGCTCCTTTGGATTTGAGAAAAGCCTTAAAAATGTGAGAAATATTTTCACCAATCTACCTTTTATTATAAAGCTTCAAAAGTTATCATTTTTTAACCATTTATTCTAAACTACATTAATTTTTCAATGAATCCTTATTTGAGTTTTGAAACGTCTGTAGAGACGATGACTAAAACACTGTAAGTAATCGTTTATGTTTACTATTGTGTGTTTTCTGTTTTACAAACACATAGCAATCTAAAATATACTGTAAAATGTTCTCATAAATATGTATATAGAAAGAATGTATGTTAAAAGAATCTTATTTGTATGTCGAGAAAAAACGTAATTTTTTCTAGATATTGAGTCGGGCTGGGATGGGCCGGGCCAGGCTCGGGCCGATTTTTTAATTTTTACACCCGGCCGGGCCAAAATAGCTTTCGTTCGGGCCGGGCCTGGAAATTCCGGCCCGTGCAGACCTCTAACTCATGCTCAAAGTAGCATTTTCCATATCCCAAAACTCCAAATTTAGTGCCTAGTAATCTATGAGCATCATCACAGATGAGTCTCACATAAAATAATACAGTCATGACGTCATCTCATTATGCTAGATTTAAAAGAAGCTACTGATCCTAAACTTATTTCTATTTTAGGGGTTTATCCAGGCAAAATTTGGGGCCTATTTAGGGCCCCTTCACAAAAATCAATTTTATAAAACAGGATCCTTCACAAAAATGAATTTAACAAAATGAGCCCCTTCACAAAATTCCTTTTAATAAAATAGGCCCCTTCACAAAATTCCTTTACATAAAAACTTATTACTATTTATTATTTTTATTTTGTTAGGTTTTAAAATATGCGGTTAGGAAATAAAACCAGTTCACTTGGAACGAAAACTTTAACAAAAGGGTTTAAAGAAGCTTTTGCTAATAAATGCTTAGTTCGAAATTGAGTAGCTGGATTTCAACTTTCATTATAAAATGTGTTTTCTTCACAAAAATATAATGAAATTCAGAAAAATAACTTTTACTTTTCAAAAAATGGGCCACAAGAAAAGAAACTTGCATCGACCCCCGCATTTGTTAATATTATAAAACTTTAACACTTGCAGATAAAAATACTTCTTTACATTTTAAACTTTATAAACTTCACATATTATTTCAGACATACATGTCAAAATTAAGATATGTCTTTTCGGAATTTTATTCGAAACAACAAAATTAGCATGTGGTCTTACACCTTTTTTCCAGTACTGTATTAATAAATAATATATTAATCGATGAAGATTCGTATTTTATGTATTTCATTAAATAAATGACACTAAATTAAGGATAAATAAAAATTCTGAACTAAAGCGCTTTTAATCGAAATGTTTAAGGAGAGGTGATAGATTCGTATAATGAAATATTGCTTCTTATTGTTTAACAATTTGTCAAACCATTAAGATGCCATTCATTTTTTTAAAAACTAAAGCAAAATATTTTAAATGTTTAAGGATAAATCCACAAAAATTATTCAGACATATGAAAATAATACTATTAATTACTGCATTAATGAATATTTAAATATTTAGTAAAAGAAATTAGAAATGCAAAAATTTGTTTTACAAACATCTTTATTTTTAAAAGAAACTCTTTCGGCGAGGTGACAGATGGCTATAATAAATTATAGTAGCGATGAATTTAGCTTATTATTGTTCATCGATTTGTCAAACAATTTAGATGCTGTTAACTAAAAAAAAAAGAAAAATATTTTAGGAGAAGTTATTCAAGGAGAAAAAAAATGGCAGAATAGATCGACACTATATGAAAATAAACCTATTATTAAATGCATTTCTGATTGTTGAGAAATTTAGTAAAAGGAATTAGATGAAGAAAGTTACAGCGATCCTAATTTATTTTTAAAACACAACAGCTCCAATGAATGAATAATTAATGACTTATTTTGTTTGTTCGAAGAAGTAATAAGTTTAAATTTTTAAGCGACAGAGTTGTTTACTGCTTTTTACCAACGGAAAAAAAACATACCATTTATGATAAAAGCACCTCGATCATGAACAGAAACCACTGTAGATAAGGATTACGTAAGATTCCTCATTTTTCACTATTGCTTTCATTTGTTAAAAATGTGTGGTTACATCTACTGTGTGTATTGCACCTTGATCATGGAAAAGGGACAGACAAATTTCTCAATTATGATATATAAAACTATGAAGAAATGAAACCAAATACATTTAAGAGTAACATTTGTTATTTAGGGCTAATTCCATGCTAATTTGTCATGTCTGTCACACAGCCGAAAATCGTTATGCTTGTTGCCCACCGTTATTTTCGAAGAGTTTGCTTCACCTTATTCAATTCATGAGATATCTCCTTATCGGAGATATCTCATGAACCACATTTTTCCGTTCTAGAATACTGGTAGCCAAAAATCGTAGTACGTGACAGACATTACAAGTTCGCATGGAATTAGCCTTAGATTATAACAACAATTTATGTATCTTATTAATCTTTGATTTATATAATACTTAGTAAATATTACGTTGAGTAAAAAGTTTTCCGCCACGGGGAGATACCTTCGCGCCAACAGCTGTCATTTGTGCGGTTGTTAGTTTTTCAACCAACCAATGTTTTCATTCGAAAGCAGAGCATAGGAACTATATGGACGTGTACTTTGTTTGTTAAAAAAATATTATCTTGTGCTTCAAAAAAGTGAAAGCAAAGCATAGGAACTATATGGACGTGTACTTTGTTTGTTAAAAAAATATTATCTTGTGCTTCAAAAAAGTGTTTAAAATGGAGCTGTCACGTCAGCAGCTCAGTGCGATTATGTACTATGAGTTCCGTAACAAACTCAGTGCGACTGAATGCCACAGAAAAGTTTACGCATCAATACTGTTTCTTACAATACAGTCAAAGTTTGGTTTCGGAAGTTTAAAGCTGGAAATTTTAACATTGAAGATGAACCACGTTCTAGTCATCCCATTGAAGATGATTATGAGCAGTTAAAGCAAATCATTGATCAAGACAGAAATATTTCAACACGAACTATTGCATTAGAGCTTAACGTTTGCCAAAAACGATAGTTAACGCTCTGAAATGCATAAATCTAACGTTTAAGTTCAACCGCTGGGTACCTCACGAATTGACTGCCGAAGACAAACGCAAGACAAAAAACTGTTGTTTGGCTTTGCTCAGAGATCAAAGGAAAGAGAACATTACGGACAGAATTGTGACCTGTGCTGAAAAATGGGTGTACTACAACAATACAAGCCGTAAAGGAGTGTAGTCAGCACCTGGAGAATCAGCAGGCTCGGTTGCGAGACGTGCCCTAACTAACAAGAAGGTGCTTCTCTGCATCTGGTGGGATTGTCGTGGAATTCTGTACAAAGAGTACCTGAAAAGCGGACAGACTATCAACAGTACAATATGCAGCAATATGCTAATCAAAGTTCTCGATGCCATTCGCGAAAAACGAAGAAACGAGTTCAGAAGGAAGGTGGTTTTTTTTCATCAAGATAACACCCGGCCGCACGTTAGTACGATGACCAGTTGGACGCTCTACATGCTGGAGTGGGATTTGAATCAACATCCACTATATAGTCCCTACATGGCCAGTTCAGATTTTTCTCTTTTCCCATCTGCAGCTGCATCTTGATGGCGCAATCTTCGATTCAAATGGGGAGGTCATAAATGAGGTCGATCTCTTACTATACTCGCGCCGCAAGCCACATTTTTTCGCAGAAGGGATTAAACAGTTGGCAAAACGCTGGCTGACAATTGTATATTTAAACGGAGATTACTATCCTCATTAGCTTTCATGATTACATATGTGTTTATCATTTTACAAAAAAAAAAAAAAATTGGCGGGAAACTTTTTACTCAACGTAATATAATGCATATATATTATGAATAAAGACAATGAAAAGACAAGAATATGAATATGTACATATATATTTTGAATAAAGTATGTCTACGAATAATCAGTGTATGTAATATATTTCTTAAAATTCATAAATAAAATCGCATAAATTACTTCCAGTAATATAATACAATTACATTCCTATAGTTTCGGACAAAAAACTGGTTCAGGGATAACATCTGGAGAAACTTACACTGTCTTATCACTACAATATCTACATTATCAATTTCGAAATAAATATTATTTTGAAATTGATATTCTAAATTAGAATTGTAAAAGAAAGTAGAAGGACCGGCAAGTCATCATGACACCGCAAGTGACTCCTC
The DNA here is from genome assembly GCA_963932465.1 of Maratus speciosus. Lineage (NCBI taxonomy): Eukaryota > Metazoa > Arthropoda > Arachnida > Araneae > Salticidae > Maratus > Maratus speciosus. The sequence continues at coordinate 484,203,000 of OZ010790.1, read as the reverse complement.
TTGTGATTCTCATCATAAACATAAATTAATAAAAGATCTTGGTGTTCTGTCTGTTAATACTTTGAGTTCACAATATTTCTGTAACATATAAACATACCGACATCGATTCAAAAATACACAATTTGTATTTGGGAGCAAATGTTTAAATATATCAAAAACTTAATTTTCGAAAATTTCTCTAATACTTTTTTGCACGAATATAGAATAAAATGATAACTTAAAAGTATAATAAGGATAGATGGAAACAGGTTTTTAAAATCGAAACCAAATTTCGGTAATCTTCGTATTTTCGGCCGAAAACGAAAATGTCCAAAAAAATTTAAGTAATTAATACATACATAAATATACATACTTATTAATTAATTATGCGTGTTTAATATACTAAATAATTAATTAATTACACGTGTTTATTAAATATAGGGTAGGGGAGTACACAGTGAGACAGCAGCCACTTTGACATATAGTTGTAACTTTTTCTTCAAGCTGGCACGCACACATAACAACCTCATCTTATGCAACACGTGGATGTAGTTTCGGCACTTCAGTTATTCGTTCAACAATATAGTAACTAATTCCTTATTTTAAAGTGGTTAAAGTTACATAAACGTCTGTTTTAGAGTTTATTTCCTTCAATATGACATATATTTACTTAACCAAACCTAGCTATATCTAATAATAGACTATTTCGGCAAAACGACATAAACTTTTTAAAGCGATGAAATTGATGTAACAGATGTGGCATCCACTTTGTTACAACGTAACGAAAGTACACAGTGAGACACACAGATGTGGTACACAGTGGAACGTGTCTTATTGCGTACCTACTATATGGTTCTGATGTTAAAAAAGTTATTTATTAATAAAAGAAGGTTTCTCTCTCTCTCTCACTCATTCTCTGTATGTGTGTGGGCGTGCGATGGCTAAGGGAATTTACTAAACGTAAGATGCTGAAAATTTGCATGAAGGTAGCCCAAGGTCTGCCATTGTCCACCCGAGGCTCATATTTTTAATATTTTGAAAATCTAGAAATATTAATTAGAAATCATAAACTTCATAAAATTATTGATCGAGTGTAAAAATGTATGATTTATGAAAATATATACATTGTCTCACTGTGTACTACTTGTGGTACACAGTAGACAATTTTCGATACTCTGTTATGCTGCTTCTGTGCTTTTATAAATAACTTTATTAAAACCATTTATACATTAATGTGTAGCGCATTTGTGTAGCTTAAAGGTGTAGCAAAAAATTTTTCAAAATAATAAAAACCGTCGCCGTTTGTTAAGTAATAATAATTTTCGTCTCACTGTGTACTACCCTCCCTACATAATTAATAATTAATTATACGTGTGGTCCAAGTTGGCTCTCTGGGCCTCTGATCAAATCTTTTTATTTTCATGTAAAATAAAATACAATTAATTCATCAACGACACAGAATTTCTAATTATAGAAATTTCATCTAATTAAAAATGATCATTTCCATTTATTTTTTATAATAATTTTTGTAAATGATCATCTACTATACTAAAACTTTCTCAAAGAGTATTCGAAACACTTCTGGCGTTACAAACTAAAAATTTTCTGTTACTGTTAAGTCTACAGTTTTTATTGAGCACGTGAAAAGCGTCTTAAAGTTTAGTCATATACAGGCATCCCTCGACTGACGTAAGTAATGCGTTCCGCAAACTTTTACGTAACTTGAATTTTACGTAAGTCGAATTTCTAAGTTGATTAAATAAAATTTCGTACACTGTAAAAAAAAAATCTGTGAAGTTACTAAAGTTTTTCTAGGAAACTGGGATTCCTAGAACTTTTCATGTAACGGCAACAACAAAATTTCATGTAACAGACACACTTTTGCGCCGAAAATCAAAAAATCTGTAAGGTTACTAAGAATTTTTTTGGAAACTGGGATTCCGAGAACTTTTCATGCAACTGCAGCCAGGGTTACAAATAAAAGTTTAGTAAGATTACTGAAATTTTAGCAGATTCATTTGTAAAGTTACAGATTTTTGTAGCTTTACAAAAACTAGTTTTGTAGATTTGCAGCTTTTTTTCGTACAGTTAATGGTGAAAGTTTAGTAAGCATGTAACTTTACATCTGTAGAACTACAGATTTTTTTTTACAGTGTAAGAAACTGCAATATTTATAATATATATATACATATAAATGATAAGAACGACCATGATTTTTAACGATAATTTTTAATGACGTAGAATTTAGTACAGTATCCTGTTTATGAATATAATATATATATATCTTATATAAAATTTTTTACTTTTACTATTCATTTAAATTATTCTAAATTGCCGGACTATTCATTATTTCCTTTTTTTTAATACGCTCTATTATTTATTTCTAATTAAATTCCTATAATTTTAAAACGCGTATCTTAATAATAGATTTATTCCAAAACATAATCTAAACTTTTAATCCCTTGATTAATTTTTATCATCTGCCAAACTGTAAAGTTCTGAACGCAGTTACTTATTTTTCGAATGTTTATCAAAGCCATTTTTATTCTTTCATCTCATTTTTCCCGCCCGCTAGGAGACAGCCTTTTCACATCAAAATCCTTCCTGTAGCGGCGTCGGGATTCTTTCCTGTGACGTTTCTTGATTGCTCTCCATTGGCTGAGTGTCGGATCCCAGTTTCACTTCGAAGCTCGTTCGTGATTTTGGTTGGGTTAGCCTGAAGTTTTCGTTTCAATCGGAATTCCTGCGCGCATCCTAATAAATAGTTCGAGAATGACCTCAGAAAGAGATTTTTGTGCTGTTTGATTGTTTACATAACCTGTTACCCGGTGTCCTAAGCCATGTAGAATAATCATTTCGTGAATTAACATCTATTTCGCATGAGTAACTAGTTTATGCTCGAGTGGAACGCTCTGATTTCTCATCCTGTGGGAATTGTTTAGTGTTGGTATGTTCTGATGGAATAAACAGTTTTCCTATGACTACGTTTCCATGTTTTAATTGGGAAAACCCCATATTTCTTCATACGCCTTTTTTCACCACTCACGTGGCCTAACCTGCCTTGTCTTCATCATGAAATAATAAGTGTTTGATTGGAATCTACAAATATTAGCAACGCTCTACAGCTGCTAAGTTTTCACAGAGTTGACACCTCCACTAGCAATGCTTGTGCTAAGTGGTAGGATTGCTATACAACATCACCAACGGCTGATTAAAATGTGGTACGAATCCAGTAATATGTCGTAAAAAGCACGACGTGATATTTCAACTACACTCATTAAATTGTTTCGTAATATATATATATATTATTTACTCAGTATTATTTTATGAATAAAGCATCATGCAGCAGTATCTACTCGAATATGAACTATAAAAATATATTTAAAAAAATGTAAAAACAAACTGAAAGAACACTGTCAAATAAAAAATGCAGAAATTATTCTTATGGAACGCAGGATTTATAAATTTAACATTGATGAGTCGATTTCAAGAATTTCCAATTCATATTAAACGAGCAGGTGAAGCCAGAAGAAAAAAAAAATCACTCGTTCCTCTTTATAACATAATTTTCACGGTTGAACCCCAGATTTTTTGTTACATTCTAATTAGATTTGAGTTTGTTTTGTTAAAGATTTGATTGTATATCCCTATAAAAATATAAATCCCACTAATATATAAAACTATATCATGGCTGTGGTTTTTATCTGCATATTTTACTTATAAAATAATTATCAAAAGTAGGCAAATGCATATCAAACGCGCTAATGTGTTTCTAAATTCATTTTCAAGATTTGTTACGTAACTGCGAATTTACGTAAGTCGCATAATACGTAAGTCGAGGGATGAATGTATGCATTACTTGCTTTAAAATTTGCACTCACGTCTTGAGTCAGCCATGACTGAGGATTATAAACAGGGAAGTTTATAGCAATAAATAAAGAGCTCCTCATTTCAGACGATACAGCTCAAATCAATGATGTTAAAAATTTCCGGAAGAAGAAACGAGATTTTTGGAATATAGATAGTTTCGATCCAGCCGAATTTTTGGCAGCATTTTAGCCGAAACTCTGATTTTGGCCAGAACATAAAATCGAATATTCGGTCGATCTCTAATAATAAGTAACATATAAATCATGATAAAAAACAAACTTATCATATTTGAATAACTCTTGCCGTCCATGAATGTATCTGTAAATAAATTCTGTATGTCATCACATTAACCCATTTTAGGCCATGCATAGAAATTTTGTAAAATGTGATATTGTTTTCATTGAAATATGCTCAAATTACATTCATTAAGACACAAAGAAAGTTTCGTGCATGAAAAATAATGTTTTCTTTAAGAAATAAAATGGTGCGTATACGCACCATTGGCCTAATCAATGAACAAATCATTCAGTTGAACAATTGTATTATAGTCAAATTTTTATATTTTTCTATGGAAATTTTCGAAACATTTTGGATGCAAATGGATTTGGCATTTGAGGCACAAATAAATGTCACTAAATTTCCAATAAAACTGAAGCCTTGCATAAAAAGTGGGTTTTCGATTTTTGCCTATTTTTCATAAATTCGGCCAATGGTCCTTTAACACACCTTTAAATTTAAATAAAACATTTTAAGTTTTTTTATGACATTTGTTTTATTTTTATTTTATTTACAGAGCTTGCAACTTTAATCCATTATAAAAAAAAATATGATTAATCTCAAGTAGAATAATTATACATTTTCAAAATGTCGAATTTGTCAAAAAAAAAAAAAAGTATTTTGAAAATTTCTCAACAGAAAGTGCTTATTCGAATTGAATTACTAATATTTTATAATGTCTTCAGAACCCTTAAAAATAGCAGAAAAATAAAATTAGTGAACAATATACATCACAGTGTTAGTAAAAAATATTTATTGAAATGTTGCGTTTACGCACTTTTGGCCGAAAATGGGTTAATTGAAATTTCATAGAATTACATCCATTTTTATTAATTTACCTCCAATAATTAAAAAAAAGGCTTCTAAATCAATTCCAACTCGTCACCAAATTGTGTTTATCGCATGTTTTGGTTTATGCCAAACTGAATTAACATCATTATCCATCAGAAGCATTTGAGCAGCCATTCTTGAAAGAACAATTAAACAAACCGCCTTGCTTATTTTTAGGATTGCTTAAGCGACATCGCAAATCCTTTAATCAAATGAAATATAACAATGAAAACTGCTCTTAGGCATTCTGCAATTAGTTTATGGAAAAGAGATGGAAGTTATTATTTCCCTGTTTACGAAATACAAATCTTGACAATTCCTATATCTCTTCAAGAAATTTTAGTTGAATAATGCATGTAATTAGTAAAATATTAAATTTGCGTTCCTGCGTAGTTAAAACTACTAAAAAGTTATTTCATATTAGTTGAATTTCGTAAGTTAAAATATAAATAGCTATTAAACAATTTTGAATCCTTTTTTTACTTATTTCTCTTTTTGAAAGGATAGAAGAGATATACTAAAAAAAAAATATTGCTGACAAATTTTTGAAATATTATGCATTCTACTATTAAAATTAATTTTTTGCATAAATATGATGAATAACTGCCAGTAACTGACACCAACCCAATTTTGAAAAAACAATAAATGACACAAAGTGTCTGACACTTTATTAGCAAAGATTGAAAAAAAGTAGGAATTTATGCATTAAATTTTTTAAAATCTTTATTATAAAAGCAAGATACTTATATGATATCTTAATATAATTAATATAATATCTTATACTATATCATATTAATTAAAACTATATTAATACTATATCATATTAATTAATACTATATTAATACTATCTACCCTATTAAAATCTGTGCGCGTATCTATGTAACCTCAAAAACTCGCAAACCACTGTGCACAGGGCGACGAAATTTGGCACAAGGGTTGCTGGTAGGGTGCTCATGAACGATTCGGGGCAAAAAATTCGAAAGTTTTATATAGATTTTTTTTTGTTTTATGTTTTTGACGAACTTTTGCCTTTTTATGTTCAACCCGTTAATCGCGCGAGTTCTAATCATTTCTAAACGTTTACTCCAATGCATATTATACATATTAGATATATATATATATTACGTACGCCACGCTGCAATACTAAGAAGCTGTAGCGGGTATTACGGTAATTCTTTTACTTCACATGCAAATAATTAGAGATTATTTAATTGCGCTTAATTATTACTTTTTTTTAAAATAAAGAAAAACATTTTATCACAAACATCAACAAATCTTTTTATTCAATTTGTTCCCTTATTCCAAAGATATCATTTTATCGTCTGTTGCCATAGCAGCATGATAAATTAAATTTCATTTCTAAAAAATGCACAGTAGTAAAAAAATATTTTTCTAAATCGAATAGTTATTTTTAATTTTGGTTTTAGTATTAAATTCATACACTCCCGTGCATAGAACGAGTTAAACAGGTAGAATCATATTAATATTATATCATATTAATTAATACTATATTATTACTATATCATATTAATATCATATCATGTTAATTAATATGATAGCTTAATATAATATTATATAATACCCTATTTATATATGATAACATACTACAGATGCATGTGTCTTTTTTCATGTTTTAAATTATTATTAATACAGATATCCAATGGCTGACATTTATGAACCAGTAACTGGAAATCGGTGTCATACGCTGGTAGAACAATTTAAATTTTAATGGTGATAAATTTAATTTATTATTATGTTTTTTGAAGCAGTTCAAATAATAAATTTAAATTTTCTTAGTTAAATATTACCAACAATTAACAGAGCCTTAAAATGGTACTATTTGTGTGCTTTCCGTAGTTTCTTCTACATTGAATATGTTTTTGGCCTACTAGGGGTGAATACATTGACTCTAAAATAAAAATAAGTGTCTAAGTTATCACTAGATGGCATTTATTTGATTTTTTTTTTTTTTTTTTTTTTTTTTTTTTACAAGAAAATGCTTATTTGAATTAGACTTCTGGTGAAACGTGAGTTACTGGTTAGGTGTTAAGAACTGGGGTGTTTCAACCTATACGTAGTAGAATCTATGTAAAAATAATTTGTATATAGAGAAATCTTACCTTAAAGGGGAAAATTTCATAGTCTTATAGAAAATGATAGTATTAATTATTATACAAAAATGATAGCATTCATTATTATACAATTACAAGTGATGGTATACCAAAGCAGAAAATTTCATTTAGCCTTATAGAAAATAATAGTGTTATACAATTACAAGTAGTGGTATGCCTGCAAAGACGGAAAATTTGAATAAAATAAATCTTCTTTGGTTCCTTTTGATCTATATTGTTGATTTCGTAAGGGTTTTTTTTTTTTTTTTTTTTTTTTTTTTTTTTTTTTTTTTTCAGTGTTTAAATTATTTTACAGAATTTTCAGATAATATTTTTTACTTTATTTACTCATGATGGAATGTCCGCCATTATATAAAACAAAAAAATACTACACGAGCATTCTGCTAGTTAAAAAACCCCTCGTTAAATTGGCAACACTGTTTGCGATTCGGTCTTAGCGAATTTTACAGCATTAATAATCTATGTTTTCGAAGAAATATTTCAATTATTGGGGAATTTATTGTGCATTTCATAAGAAAAGAAAACCTTTTGAATAAATATCGGTTTATCACATGTGTTTAAGGTTTGTTTATGGCAAACTCAATTAACATTATAATCCATCAGAACCATTTGAACAGGCATTCTTGAAAGAACAATTGAACATGCCTCGCTTATATTCAGAATTGCTTAAGTGACTTCTGTAATTCTTTAATCAAATATAGCAATGAAAACTTGCTCATAGGAATTCTACAATTAGCTTATGTAAAAGAGAAGGGCGTTATTCTTGCCTTAATAACCAAATGCAGATCTTTCTCAATTCCAAGGGAAAACTTTTCAAGGAATTTTAGTTGAATTATGTGTGTTGAAAATTAAGTAAGATATTAAATATGCATTTCTGCGCAATCGTGTTTACTAGAGATTTCCTTTAATATTTAATGAATTTCTTAAGGAGATTTCGCTCACTCCATTTTAAAAAAACGATGAAAGCATTCATTTTCTGATTTTTTTTGCTTAAAATGAATTTAGGCATCAGTACACTGTTAAAAAATTTCAGCAAAATGTCCTGTCATTCAACCGTTTTTATAGAAAACGGTTACTTAACCGTAATTGAATTATATTTCGACCAAATTATGGGTAATAATATGGTCAGGATAGAATTAATTTACGCTTATGTAACCATTTTCTATAAAAACAGTTGAATGTTTTGACAGTTTTCTGGAAATTTTTAACACTGTAGTATATTCTCACAAGTTTTCCCGTTCCTTTCAAATGATTTAAAGTTGCAATCTTTAAATTCATTTTTCTCAGTTTGTGTTTCATCTATATATCAGTATGACTAGAATGCTAAACTTTCAACACATATGTTTCATTTGACTCAATTTTTTAAATAGACGAATCCTATGAGGCATTGCAAAAAAGAAATAATCGGGGATTTAGTTATAAATACAGTCGAACCCGGTTAAGACTCTCACGGTTGATACGCGATCACGTTTAATACGCGAATTTTTTCCGATTTATTAACCTTTCACTGCACGAATTTTTCTATTTTTATGAAAAAATTACTTGACATCTATATATCGTCCTGATAATGGGAAAAATAGTAAAAAAATTTAAATTTTAAATTTTCAGCTAAAATTTAATATTTTATGGTGTGTGCCACATACATACAAAATTACGGTTTTAAAATATTATATAAAAATATTTTGCATATAAATGGGCTTAAATTAATCAATTTTATCTGTCTAACACTCTATCTTCTTTTATATTAATATTTTTAAATATTCAGTAAAAATAATGAAAGCAAATTTTAGCGTTATTAGCTTGATCGAAATTTCTTTTGCTGCCGAAGAACAAATTCTAATTTGTTGCCTAGTACACATCTAATATGGACAAAATAAGTATTATTCCATACTTTGGATTGTTCCTGATCAGGGACAGCGATCTTGCTCACTAAATTCATGACGCATAATTAATAACTAATGTTTTTAGGTATGTGCCAGATATGACACGCTGTACTGTGAAGAGTTAACCATCGACTGATGTAAAAATATCGCATTTAATACGCAATCCCGCTTAATTTAGTCCTTTAAGGCAAAAAATCTCGCTTAATACGCGAATTCATAGACCAAGATGTGAATTTCTCTTATCTCCAGAGATCCCAATTTTAGCAGATTTTTTTTTTTAAATTTAGACATCTACTACTATTTTTGATAAAGAGAAGTTTGCCTTATGCAAGAGGAAAACCACACACACTATTTCGAGAAACGTATTAACCTGGAAATATGAATGTGATCAATAAGATGTTATAATTAATCATATAGCATACTGATGTGCTGGATAGAAACTAACCGGGTAATTCAGCATACAGTACTAATATGTGCTAAATATAACTGAAATATATACAAGGAACTTAAATAAAGTTGTTTAATGAAGTTTACGTGAACTCGTTTATGCCATTCCTGGAAGTAATATTAGTATATATGAGCTTCAAGTATTAAGAAAACTTTTGCCAAGGAGCCCCAAAATGACACCATGCTTCTCTGATATTCAGGGGTTAAACGGGCCCTGGTTCCTGAAACCTTCTGCAAATCACGTTTAATACGCGATTCCGCTTATTAATACGCGACTTTGGACCATTCACTCTAAAAACTTCTTAACCTGGTCCGACTGTATAGTAGGAGAGCTGTTGAACATTTTTGAGTAGGTCTTTGAGGCACCCTGAAAATTTGTGCAACAATTCTTTTGTAATGCCTGAATACAAAATCGAATGTCTGACTGAAGGATCGTGGCCCAAAAACTGTGCCAGACACGTGTCAAGTGTCATTTGGCACTTGACACGTGTTTGGCACAGTTTTTGTGCCGACTAAAGTGTCTGTCATTTTCAAAATATTTTTTTCTAAGCATAAATATTATTCTGCCTCAATCTCAGCGTGCCTCAAATACCTTTTTTGGGTAGTCAAAAAATGGCACATGACACGTGTCTCGCACAGTTTTTGGGCCGACTAAAGTGTCTGTCGTTTTCAAAATATTTTTTTCTAAGTATAAATATTATTCTGTCTCAATCTCAGCGTGCCTCAAATACCTTTTTTTGGGTAGTCAAAAAATGGCACTTGACACGTGTCTGGCACAGTTTTTGGGCCACGATCCTTCAGCCAGACATTCGATTTTGTATTCAGCCATTACAAAAGAAGTGTTGCACAAATTTTCAGGGTGCCTCAAATACCTTCCCTAAAATGTTTAACACCTCTTGGACTAGTAGTTTTTATTTATTTATTTATTTATTTTTGTAAAATGTTAAGAAAATAAACATTTTTCTAATATTTTTACGTTTACCACGATTACGGCATTATATATGTTTGTATTAACCTTAATTAATCTTTTGTAAATTTGGTAATTACATTTATAAAGTGCACGCGTAAGAAAAAATGCACTGAAAAAAGAGACAAATGTTTCTCAACATAGAAAAATATAGTCTAACCACAAATAAAAATATACAATAACCACTTCTGAGAAACCCACAGTTTCGAAAAGCGTTCCTGATAGTATTTAGAAACCTTTGAAACTATTGTATTTTCAAGATTTAAAGAAGCTTTTAAAAAAACAAAGCTTTTTTTTGCTGCCACTGATTTTCGAAAATATTTCCGAGTAGTTTTTCTAGTATAATATTGATTTTGTTTCATTCTGATATATAAGTTTTTCAGATGCTATCGATCTGTAAACATTGATGAGTAAACATTTTCATGTTAAAAAATCATGTTTTACAGACAAACATAATAAATCAACAGCATTACATTATCATTAAAATTAATATTACAAGGTGTCGCATAAGTCCCTGACACATTTTTAAATTCAATATAAAAACAAATAATTGTCGTACAGGAGTGCGGTGTGGACTAAAATACTTCTCAGGAGGGTTAGTTTTCTTCAAGAGAATAAAAAAATTTAGTTCTGAACTTCGATCATAGATGGCGCCACTTGTCCATATGTTTGTTTTTTAACGTGCGTTTTTTTCTGATTTTCAGATTATTTTCGAGTTGGTTTCGAAACACCAACCTACACAATTAGCTTTTACGCTGGGAGTTGTCATTTCTGTGTCACAGTGTCAAAACTAATCTGAAAATCAGAAAAAATCGCAAACTAAACATACGGACAAGTGGCGCCATCTATGGTCGAAGTTTAGAACTAATTGTTTTCATTCACTTGAAGAAAACTTTTCATTATGAGCAGCATTTTAGTCTAAACCGTATGACAATTACTTGATTTTATAATGAATTTAATGTGTCAGGGAATTTTGGGACACCCTGTATTTTGTTACTCTTGCATGTATAAATTCAGTTACTCAGCTGTACATGTTTAATTAAGAATTGATAGCATCCAAAAAACCAATATTCCTGTTTGAGAAAACTTATTAATATTGGATCATCCGTAAAGTTCTGCGGGTTTTTTATGATAAATTTCAATAAATAAGCGCAGAAACACAAGCAAATTTTATTGAATCACATAAGTGCCATTTTATTTCCATGAGTTTTTGTGATCGTTCTGGTAGCTGAAAAATTCTATATAAAAAAAAAAAGTCAATAGGTTTATTCGCAATGAAGTTATCAAGGTTGCTCTGGCCGTTCAGAGAATATTGGAGTGACTTGAAAAGGTGAAAATCTGAGGAGGCTAGGTCTGGAGAATATGAAGAGTGACACAAAAAATTCCCAGCCATACACAATAAGGCGTTCCCTGACATTCATCGCAAAGTGGGTTCGAGCATTGTCATGTTGGATTGCAACACCTCGACGATTGGTCAATTTTGGTAGCTTTTTTTTAGATTTTTTTCTTCAAAACTGCATTTGGGAACAGTCTATTTACGAATTTTTTGCCGGATTTGGTGGCAAAAATTCTTACTAAGTAACTCTTTTGTAATCCTACCATACACAAAGCATTACTTTTTTGGGATGCTGCCCTCCCCTCGATGATACTTGGGGAGGCCCATTTGACTTACCACGTGATATTTTTCTTATAACGTTATTGTATAGTATCCATTTTTCATCTCCAATAACGAACCGTTTTAAAAGAGACTTCTTCATTTCATTTCAGCAAAGAATCACATGCTGAAATTCAAGCCAGCTTATTCTGCGGTGTTAAAGTATGGAGTACCCACACAGCACAGCGGCCTGCATACCTAATCTCCTTCAAATGATCATGCACTGCACTTTTTGGAATACTTAATCTGTGTGATAGCTCCTGAACTGTGTAACGTTGATTTTCAGCGATAGCTTCTTTTAAGAAGTCCTCCTTTACAGATGATGGTCGTTCACAGCGGACGTCATCTTTGAGGCTGAAATTTACGCTCTTAAACTTCTCAAACCACATTCGAACTGTGTCATCTAAAACAATACTTTATACATATACAGCACAAATTTTACGAAGAATCCGAGTATTATTTTTACCTTTTCTGAAATAAAAGAATATAATATGACGATAACGAACTTTTTAGTTCTTTATTCTTAGCACTGCACTGAAACAAAAATTATGCAACAATATAAGCAAGAGTTATGCAGTGCAAGCATAAGAGACAGAATGTACATTTCTGGGTCATTCAAGGTCACACATAGTAGCAAAATAATTAGATGAAACTGAGCTTCGTTTTGAAAAAACGCAGAACTTTCCGGATGAACCAATACACTATCAAAACTACTCTGAAACGTTTCCGAATATCAGTGGCAGTGAAACAAAGAAAATTACCTCTTTACAACTTTAAAATACACTGGTTTCTGAGATTTCTAAAAATAAAGAAAGCTTACGATTTTCGGAATCATTTCTATATCAGTCATTTTAGTCCTTTATCTATAAGCATAAAAATACGCCAATATTTATATACTACCTTCTATAGAAAAAAAACTAAACATTTAATGATGAAATATTGAAGAAAATTAAGCTAATTTACTTTATTCTGAAACGTAATTAAAGCCTTTTCGACAAAGATGGAGAGAAAATAAAAATTTGTTTTTCTTCCTTTGTGATAAAAAAGAAGCAATGTGTGTTTCAATTAGCTTTTTATAAATTAAGTGATTCAAATCCATATTCAAGAAGTTTTCTTTTTACTGTGCATTTTACTTGATCGAAACTTGTACGAAAATGTTTTACTTGATCATTATAAAACAATTAAGTACAGTTTCCTAAAAATGATATTTTTGATGGAAAAAAGAAAACGAAAGGAAAGTTTCTGATAAAGATCATTTTAAACTAATTTAGAATTAAATGCTCGTTTAATATGATTTTTTAAAAACATCCAAGGCATCATTAGTAGCGTTCGAATATTTCTCGAGAAAAATGGTCGCCCAGTTTGAAAAACATATTTTCGTGAAGATTATTTTTTTTTTCGATGTGGTTTCGAGAGGGTTTTTTTTTTCTTTTTCGAGATGATTTCGAGATGCAATAAACTTCGAGCATAGAGCTGTACGTAGAAAGCCGTTTTCTGGCTGCGGCAGCGCACAGTGGAGTATTTGACGCAAAAACCTGGCCAAAAATGCAAAAATTAAAAAAATTCTCTGGAAGTGTAATACATATATTTTATAATAGCAGACTAAATGGTGCATTGTTCTATGTCTATTTCAGGAGCATGAGTCGTATCCAGTGGCTCCTAGACTTTGTTGAAGAGGAGGTTTCTTTGCGAGAAGACGTGCTTCATTGGTACGTTTCAATTTTTAATTGTGTTTAAATTTATGTTTTTTATGGCTTCGTGAATTGTTGAATTCAATAGCTTTATTTTTAATATACCGTAATTTCCCGCGTATACGCCGCAGCTTAGTTAAGTATTTTTCATACAGGAAATTTTATTTAAAAAATGAAGTCAAATAAATGCTAAGCAAAAGCAAGTCATATTTTATTTAAAACAAATTCTGGTAGGAAATCGAATTATCTGAGCTGCGGCATATACGCGGGAAATTACGGTAATAAAATAATTAAAAATTAAAAATTTGTTCTTTAAAGCCTTTTTAGTTCTAATTTAGGTATATGGATTTAAATATATAGTTTTTTAAAGGTGTGCCGGTGTTTACCGGGCCATTTCTGAAGTACAGTCGTATTGCATATAGTTTTGAAGGCCAATTAAGAAAATATATATGTTCCACATACAGTTGCCATATTTTAATGTAAATTGTTTAGGTAATTTATTAATAACACTCATAACCCAGAATCTCTGTACTACAACTCTGCCCCACCAGTGGCCGAGAGGTTCTGCCCTCGAAGCTGGTAGACGGGAAGTGCTGGGTTCGATCCCAATCGCGCCCGTCGGCCTAATCGTTCGGAGTTTTCGTGGTTTTCTTCGAGCCGTGGATTTTCCACGTGTAAATACGGATTAGGTTCCCTTAGAAAGACCCCCACGGAGGGCACTCCCCCCGGGCCTATATCCCTCGTGTAGATAATCGGCCGTCAAAAAATCAATCAATCTGTACTACGACTCAAATTTAGAGACTCAATTTTGCTAAATACTAAATGCAAATTATATATATATTAATACATAATATTTAAAAGTCCACATGTAACATAATTAGCCACACTTAATTAAACATTACTTGTAAGTAATACAACTCTATCAAATATTACTTTCCTCTTATAAACAGTACAAAGTTAAGTAAACTTTGTATTTTATATTTATTTTTTTAAGTAAATGCATACTTTTATATGTGTGTATAACATTAATTAAGTGTATTTACTCATAGTAAGGCAATAGATTTTAAATGATTTTAACTGTAAAACACATTAAAAACAATTTTGGTCAAGGTTTTGCTTCAAATACTCCACTGTACGGCGTGATAATAACCGAAATTTCTACATAAGTCATTTTAGTCTACCAGCATAAAAAAACACGTTAATATTTATATACTACCTTCTATAGAAAATAAAATAAAAATTTAATGATTAAAAATTGAAGAAAATTAAGCTAATTTACTTTATTTTGAAACGCAATTAAACCCTTTTCGACAAAGATGGAGAGAAAATAAAACTTTGTTTTTCTCCCTTTGTGATAAAAAAAGAAGCAATGTGTTTCAATTAGCTTTTTATAAATTGATTCAAATCCATATTCAAGAAGTTTTCTTTTTTCTGTGTAGCGTAAATATTTTACTTGATCATTATAAAACAATTAAATAGAGTTTCCTAAAAATGATATTTTTGATGGAAAAAAGAAAACGAAATGAAAGTTTCTGATAAAGATCATTTTAAACTAATTTAGAATTAAATGCTCTTTTAATATGATTTTTTAAAAACATCCAAGGCATCATTAGTAGCTTTCTCTTTCAAGTACGTTATATGCTTTTGACACACTGAATGTTATTTCGCTTTGCATTAAGTTCTGTTGGTTCTTTTTTCAGTTTAAAATTGCAAATGTTTAATGTAGTTTTTCTCTTTAGCCAAAGGTATTTAAAAAAATTTTTTAATCTTTGTCAATGGCAAATTACTTGTAATTTTTAAGTGCGTTCGTAATTATATAAATACGTAGCACCTATAGTCGTCGTTTGGTCTGTCTGTCTGTCCGTCTGTCCGCATATAACAGCGCAAAAACTACCCAACGGAATGGTTTGAAATAGAATATATATATAATCGTTGCAGAATTTTGTTGCCTCATTTCAAATTTTACGAAAATCGAATCAAACCTTAAAAAAAATATTAATACAAGTTTTCTTCATCCTATTAAATCCTATCATACGTCATTAATTCAATGCAATCCCATGATAGGTAATGATTTTAGGTTACCATGTGGTGATTAAATCCTATTTAAGATGGAGTCCTATTATTTCCGTATTACTGAATTTTTTTATGTAATCATAATAAATTTTGCATTCATGCATTTTTGCATAAGAGTGCAAGAGCTATTACATCAAGATCTGAATATTTATGAAACCAGTTATAGTACGAATGTACCTCATTTGCCACGCTTGAGGTACAATTTCCGACTTGTTCTATATATACCGGGTGCTAAATATAGCTTATGATTTGTTTAACATATCTGTTTGTCATTATTAGCAAACAGTTTTAATACAGACTTAAAATATTTAACTGTCATGTAATTTTAAAACTTCGCTTTTAATAACTATACATTATTAAAGATTTGATTTTAAAATGTGGACATTGCATTCAATTGCTCTTTAAATTCTAAACTAATCAAAATGAAAGCAAGAAATTTGCAAAGTAACTCTGATCGCTTAAGGTACTAACATATAGGGTGAGCATAAGATCTTTCCTGATTACAAAAATCCTGGTTACAAAATCAAAGCATTGATTACATTAAAATAATCACTGATCGTTAGTCTATGAGTTGGATTGAAACTAAGTTTAATCGGTCAATCTTTAGTCATGATTTTAAAATTAATCGTTAGTTTTCAATCGTTAATCTAATAAAAATGTTGCACAACCCTGGGGTGCCGTATAACTAAAGGTGCACATACTGAGCATTTGTAAGAAAAACTAGGTTAGTTTACCTTCAATTTGATGTATGATTTGTTGTAAATAGTCTAAATTAAACTGTTATAATATAACATTAAATCTGAGAAATTCTTTTATACATAATAATAGACGTACTGCCGACAGCTGTCTGAAGAAAGTTTATATCCTTACATGGCGTAAAATAACCGAAGTTTTTCTATTGGTCATGTTAGTCATTTATCTATAAGCATAAAAATACGCCAATATTTATATGTTACCTTCTATAGAAAATAAAAATAAAAATTTAATGATGAAATACTGAAGAAAATTAAGCTAATTTACTTTATTTTGAAACGCAATTAAACCCTTTTCGACAAAGATGGAAAGAAAATAAAAATTTGTTTTTCTCCCTTTGTGATAAAAAAGAAGCGATGTGTGTTTTAATTAGCTTTTTATAAATTAAGTGATTCAAATCCATATTCAAGAAGTTTTCTTTTTGCTGTGTAACATAAATATTTTACTTGATCATTATAAAACAATTAAGTACAGTTTCCTAAAAATGATATTTTTGATGGAAAAAAGAAAACGAAATGAAAGTTTCTGATAAAGATCATTTTAAACTAATTTAGAATTAAATGCTCGTTTAATATGATTTTTTAAAAACATCGAAAGCATCATTAGTAGCTTTCTTTTTCAAGTACGTTATATGCTTTTGACACTCTGAATGTTATTTCGCTTTGCATTAAGTTCTTTTTGGTTCTTTTTTCAGTTTAAAATTGCAAATATTTAATGTAGTTTTTCTCTTTAGCCAAAGGTATTTTAAAATTTTTTGAATTTTCGTCAATGGCAAATTACTTGTAATTTTTAAGTGCGTTCGTAATTAAATAAATACGTAGCACCTATAGTCGTCGTCTGGTCTGTCTGTCTGTCTGTCCGTCTGTCCGCATATAACAGCGCAAAAACTACCCAACGGAATGGCTTGAAATAGAATATATATATAATCGTTGCAGAATTTTGTCGCCTCATTTCAAATACCTTAATTCACCTAAAAAAAATATTAATAGAAGTTTTCTTTATTCTATTAAATCCTATCATACGTAATTAATTCAATGATATCCCGTGATAGGTAATGGTTCTAGGTTGCCATGGTGATTAAATCCTATTTAAGATGGAGTTCTATTATTTACGTATTACTGAATTTTTTTATGTAATCATAATAAATTTTGCATTCATGCATTTTTGCATAAGAATGCAACAGCTATTCCACCAAGATCTGAATATTTATAATACTAGTTATAGTACGAATGTACCTCATTTGCCACGTTTGGGGTACAATTTCCGACTTGTTCTCGTACTTGTTCTCTGCGGGTTGCTAAATATAGCTTCTGATTAATTTAACATATCTGTCTATCATTATTAGCAAACATTTTTTATACAGACTTAAAATATTTAACTGCCATGTAACTTTAAAAATTCGCTTTTAACAACTATACATTATGAAGATTTGATTTTAAAACGTGGACATTCCATTCAATTACTCTTTATATTCTAAACTAATCAAAATGAAAGCAAGGAATTTGTAAAGTAACTGTAATCGCTCAAGTTACTAACATATAGAGTGAGCATAAGATCATGAGATCATATTTCATGATTACAAAAATTTATTGCACAAAGACAGCACTTAAACATGCGTTTATTTTATAAATTGTAATAGAATTCGTAATAAGACCAATTATCTTAGTTTTTTTAACGTGTGTCCCCTCTTTTGATCGGACAAAGTCGAGGCGGTGTTCTAGTCCTCTCCACGTGTTGTCCCACATTTGTTCTGTAACACTAGGTTAGTGGATATGTTATTTTAGCCTTATGTCACTTCTCTGGCTTTATTAAGACATTTGCATAATGAAAATTATTGTTAATTAATTTTCTTTTTTTCATGTATTGTATTTAACTGTATATCATTATCTACGTACTGGGATTATGGACACACGTTTCTTATCTATGGGATTAGAATGAGTTCCATTGTATTCATAATTGTATTGCATAAACAGTTCTATTGTATATCTGTAAAATAATCTATATTTTCTTGTTTAGAGTTTTTCCTAACTTCGGAAATTTTCGTATTAATTTCTCTCAGTAAATGATAGAGTAGCAAGGCATACAGAGATATGTTCGTGACACAAAGAGACGAGAGAAGGGATTGGGCATGCATATGACATGCAAAGCAGTGTTGCAAAATTGCGGTACTAATATCCTCGCATTATTTAACCCTTTATGTCCCGAATAATAAGTCAGAAATTAGCTCCTCTTCAACAATTATCTTCGTTAATGTTTGAAGGTACCCAAAACAACTTACATAAGAACAATTTGATTTTTAGATAGATTTTTTAAGTAAAACTGATTTAATAAATCGGTAGTTAAAGTTTTTTTCCTAAAATATTTACAAGGCTAATTAGATTAATTAACAAAAAATACTGTTATGGAAACCTCACAACTTTTACAAGGACAATATAAATAAATGTACACGGTGTCCCAAAAATATCTGTTCAACTTCAAAATTTTATTTTAAAAAAATGAATAGGCATACAGCAAAAGCAGCTACAGCAATAGATAGAATAATTAAAAAAAAATCTACAGTATGTTTCTGGTCATAGATGATGCTGCACAACACATAAACGATTATTGAAGATTTCAATTATTCAAAAACTGCGGAACCCCTGAGGAAAGCTCAATGTATCGAGTGGTTTATCGAAACAAAATCCAATACTAAACTCAAAGAAATTATCGAACGATTGATGATGATTGGTTGATGTCGATCGAAATCGAACGCTTGATATGAGCACGCTAAAACAATCACGAATTTAATTTGAATATCGTCTTGATACTCTTCGTACTACGAAAGGATCTCATGTTGAAGTTTACTAAGGCAGAAGGAAATTTTTTTTTTGAGTTATTCTATCTATTATAAATTTAAAACAACGTTTAAAACACCAGAATATGTAGACGTTAAGCAAGCTTTAAGACTTTATGCATAAACTCTACATATTCTGGCTTTATTAACGTTGTTTTAAATTTATATTATACTTTGCCAAGTTACATCTTAATAATTGTTATAACTAGTTTTCCTGTAGGCCTATTCATTTAAAAAAAAATAAAAATGTGAAGTTGTACACATCTTTTTGGGACAATCTGTATTATGATCCTATCTGTGACTGTGAAAAGTTTTGTAGTTGCAAATTTTTCGAAAAACATTTTGTAATAGGCGAAAAGCTAAATCCATGTTGATGGTTGCGAAAATAACCACATTAAAAAATATTTAGCTTTGACTGTTTCGCTGTGCTTACTGAATGTGATCCAACAACATATTTTGTATGAAAAGTGCCATATACTTTTATTAGTAGACGAATTAAATAAATTTTATATTGCATTTTCTTTAATGGGACCTTTAATGGGACCAGCCGGGCGTAAAGGGTTAATGACAGACATTCAGTGATTAAATAATTCGGAAATTATTAATCCGACAATGTGGTAGGTGTTTTGATTAAAAAGTTTTTCAATCTTGCTACACTCCTAAAAAGATAAGGAAGACAAGTGTATTTCTCCTCTACAAGCTCATAAATCGCAACTTATACCGTCAGATTATTACGTGGACTGGGAGCCGAATTATAGATAGGTTGCCATATACAGTGGTGGCCAAAATTGTGGACACTTTTAAGTAGCTTTCATTACAAAAAGTAAAAAGGTACCTATTGCAGCCGTGCGAAGGATAACACTTCAGGAAATTTTGCTACATTTTCGCCGATCATGACCCCCCCCCCCCCAGATACTAAAACCACTCTCCGTTGAAATGTTGACTTATATATATATATATATATATATATATATATGCGTGTATATTTATATCTGAATTTTGTTATACTGTAACTCTCGAATTCTTGAACCGATTTTGATGAAATATTTCATATGCATAGTATATACTAATGTCTCGACCGAGTTCGTCGGCCAACTTCATCCGCCATCTTGTTTCAAAAAGGCGGCCATTTGAATTTTTGAAATTTTTTTTATGTTTTCTAACATTGTATGCTTATAGAAAATGTTACGTTTCACAAAATGCAAACTAATATGTGTCATTTTAAACAGAATGTTAGGAACATTAAAAGATATTTTAAAGAGTCACACAGTGTAAGTTAACAACATAGGTCATTTTAAAGAGAAAGTTAGGATATCTAAAAAATTCCAAAAGTGTCTCAAAATTCAAATGGCCCCCATTTTGAAACAAGATGGCGAATGAAGCTGGCCAGCAAACTCAGTCGATTCATTAGTATGTACTATGCATATGGAAAATTTCATCCAAATCGGTTCAAAAATCCGAGAGTTACAGCATGACAAAATTCAGATATATATATATATATATATATAGCCATAATATAATTACAAATCATCATCAATTCCTATTACAATAATTAATTTAATAAATATAGCAGCAAATTATAACTGTAACATTATACAAAATACAGATGGAATTCAGTGTAGGATAAATTGGATTATAATCAGTTATATTATTAGATGAAAAACTTTAATATTCCTATTGAATACTTCAGTATTGAGCCCATATGGATAAACTGTATTATAAAATTGCATGAATGAAGACTCTAGAAATTATATATATCTATATATATATATATATATATATAATAAATTTAAAATCACAAATATATTAAGAAATTGGTAAAGTTTTAAAGATGATTTAGAAATAAACATAGGAAACCAGTATGTAAAATAAGAAACTATGAATGACCCACAGAATCATCAGAGGAGCTTGTGAGTTCATTCATAGAAGATGCGTTATTTCATCCAATTTTGTCGGCATTAAGCCTAAAATGAGAAAAATTAGCTTCTTATAACGCAAACATTACAGAAAATAGATAATAAAAATATAAGAGATCTAAAGAAAGATACACCTCATACAGGATATTAAAAATTATTAGAGCACAATACCTAAATTACATACTAGGAGTCAAAACTACAGCATATTAGGATGAAAAACATAGTTAACCCGTAACTGGAGACATGAATTTCCTTACGCGATCAGAGACATAGAGTCAAAAAGACTCCAATGTTATTTTTCTTTTTCGCCTTTTGTAAAAAGCATTGGAATTTATTTTGGAAACGCAGTATATTCTGGAAATCATGTAATGATAAAAGAACTACTTGACAGTACTGAGGAGATGATTTTATTCAAGGAGAAAATCCACGTGATAATTAGAGGCAAAGAACAACGTGGAGTCGTTTTGACTCCCATCTCCAGTTACGGGTTAAGACTATTTTAACATGTGAGCTACAGTTGAGCATCTGACTGAAACCCATAACTGTGCTGCCATCTGGTGTGAGAAAGGAAAAAATGTAAATTGGAACTGGATTAATGACAATAATGTTTAGTTAAATGTTTTATCCTAAGAAGGTTTGACTTTAATGTTATCTTTTTTCCTGTTAATAAAATCACTTTTTCAAATGTCAAACACCCCGTTGATCGCCTAGATAACTGGGGTATTTACCAAATCTCTTGCCAGTGTGGCCTTTCTTATATTGGCCAGACTAAACGTGCTCTTAGATTTCGTTTAAAAGAGCATGAAGGTTATGTTAAAAATCAGGAGCTCAAACGTTCTTTTATTGCTCAGCATTCTTGGTCTTCTCAACATAGATTCGATTTTTGCTCAGCCATCATTATCCAAAAATGTTCTTCTAACCTTGATCTTTATTTTTGGAGAGCTTACCACATCATTAAAAATTCTCACTCTGTAGTCAATGACTTATCTAGTACTCCTGATTTTCCAAGTATTTGCAAAGCATTAATTTAATTTCCCCCCTTTTTTGGTTTCTTTTTCTCTCCTTCTCCGGTAGATGTCGCTACTTGTTCACCCAGTCGTTTCCACTGCTTCTCTCTCAATGGTTGTTTTTGGCGCCTTCGCTACCCGCATAGGGTATATAAGCCAGCGCGTCTCTGTCTCTGATTTTGCTCAGCCTTGCTTTTTATAGCAATCTGTTCCTTTTTCCCTATCTTGCACTGAATAAGAATCTCGCTAGTAGATTCGAAACAGCTGTTTGCTGCTTTACATGTATTATTTGTGCATTTTAAACGTTGGTTTTTCTGCTTTTTAATAATGTTTAGTGCTGCCATCTTTAGCCCCAAAAAATAAAAAAATAAAAGGAATGAAAGTGATTGAAGAAATCAAGAAAATACTTAGATTAACTTTTAGTTAAAGTAGAATGAAAAAATAGGAATAAACTTAATAAGTACTGAGTGAATACAAAATAAAATAAAGAATAGGAATAAATTAATAAAAAAAAATAAAGAAAGAATTATATAAAAATAAATAAAAGGGCAATTGATTAAATTAACTATTTTAAAGACTATATATATATATATATATATATATATATACATATATAGGTCAGCATTTCTACGGAGCTCACAAATTTATTGCTCAGCATTCTTGGTCTTCTCAACATAGATTCGATTTTTGCTCAGCCATCATTATCCAAAAATGTTCTTCTAACCTTGATCTTTATTTTTGGGGAGCTTACCACATCATTAAAAATTCTCACTCCGTAGTCAATGACTTATCTAGTACTCCTGATTTTCCAAGTATTTGCAAAGCATTAATTTAATTTCCCCCCTTTTTTGGTTTCTTTTTCTCTCCTTCTCCGGTAGATGTCGCTACTTGTTCACCCAGTCGTTTCCACTGCTTCTCTCTCAATGGTTGTTTTTGGCGCCTTCGCTACCCGCATAGGGTATATAAGCCAGCGCGTCTCTGTCTCTGATTTTGCTCAGCCTTGCTTTTTATAGCAATCTGTTACCTTTTCCCTATCTTGCACTGAATAAGAATCTCGCTAGTAGATTCGAAACAGCTGTTTGCTGCTTTACATGTATTATTTGTGCATTTTAAACGTTGGTTTTTCTGCTTTTTAATAATGTTTAGTGCTGCCATCTTTAGCCCCCAAAAATAAAAAAATAAAAGGAATGAAAGTGATTGAAGAAATCAAGAAAATACTTAGATTAACTTTTAGTTAAAGTAGAATGAAAAAATAGGAATAAACTTAATAAGTACTGAGTGAATACAAAATAAAATAAAGAATAGGAATAAATTAATAAAAAAAAATAAAGAAAGAATTATATAAAAATAAATAAAAGGGCAATTGATTAAATTAACTATTTTAAAGACTATATATATATATATATATATATATACATATATAGGTCAGCATTTCAACGGAGCTCACAAATTTATTGCTCAGCATTCTTGGTTTTCTCAACATAGATTCGATTTTTGCTCAGCCATCATTATCCAAAAATGTTCTTCTAACCTTGATCTTTATTTTTGGGGAGCTTACCACATCATTAAAAATTCTCACTCTGTAGTCAATGACTTATCTAGTACTCCTGATTTTCCAAGTATTTGCAAAGCATTAATTTAATTTCCCCCCTTTTTTGGTTTCTTTTTCTCTCCTTCTCCGGTAGATGTCGCTACTTGTTCACCCAGTCGTTTCCACTGCTTCTCTCTCAATGGTTGTTTTTGGCGCCTTCGCTACCCGCATAGGGTATATAAGCCAGCGCGTCTCTGTCTCTGATTTTGCCCAGCCTTGCTTTTTATAGCAAATATATATATCTGTTCCCTTTTCCCTATCTTGCACTGAATAAGAATCTCGCTAGTAGATTCGAAACAGCTGTTTGCTGCTTTTCATGTATTATTTGTGCATTTTAAAGTTGGTTTTTCTGCTTTTTAATGATGTTTAGTGCTGCCATCTTTAGCCCAAAAAAATAAAAGGAATGAAAGTGATTGAAGAAATCAAGAAAAGACTTAGATTAACTTTTAGTTAAAGTAGAATGAAAAAATAGGAATAAATTTAATAAGTACTGAGTGAATACAAAATAAAATAAAGAATAGGAATAAATTAATAAAAAAAATAAAGAAAGAATTATATAAAAATAAATAAAAGGGCAATTGATTAAATTAACTATTTTAAAGACAAAATATTGTAATATAAAAAAATGAGAATATAAATAACATTTAAAAAGATGAGAAATATTTGAGTAAAATATAGCCTTGTATTATGTAACTAAATGTGAAAATTTAAAAAGCAATGAGGAATATTGAGATAGTAAAATATATCCGTATATTCTTATATGAAGAAGCAATATGTGCTCAGACACATAAAAACATATAAGGTTTTAAACTTTTTAAATTATATATATATAGTATATATATATAGGTCAGCATTTCAACGGAGGGTGGGTTTGGTATCTAGGAGTCATGATCGGTGAAAATATAGCAAAATTTCCCGAAGTGTTTTGCCTCGGACGGCTGCAAAAGGTAGCTTTTTACTTTTCGTAATGAAAGCTATCTAAAAGTGTCCACAATTTTTGCCACCACTGTAAACTATGTAATTTTAATACGTAAATAATCCAATGTTGGCAGAGTTTTGTGCAAAACCTGATTAATATTGTGCACAAATTTAGTTGCTATTATTTCGTTGCAAGAGAATTCATGTCTTTCGAAAGTTTCTCTCTTTATTCTAGTTTAATTTAATATACTTGTTTATTCGTACATGCGAACAACTTTAATATCAGACTTAAAGTAATTAACAGCTAGCCATTTTCAAAGGCTTACTTTTGGTAACTATGCATTATTTATTGAACTAAAAAGGTTTTAATGAAAAAGAAAGATAAAAAATCCTTCGATTTCAAAACATGGACATTCCATTTAATTACACTTTAAATTCTAAACTAATTAATCAAAACGACCCCCCCAAAAAAGTGTACAAAACAACTCTAGGCACTTAGGAGCTAACAGATAAACATCGGAAAAATATTCTTTATTTTCTAGTTAAGAGAGTTTTTTTTTTCAAACTTGGGGAATTTCCGAATTAATTTCTAGCAAAAAAGGGAGGAGCAAGTAAATCAATTCGGAAATTACTTCCAAATCTCGGAGGAATAGATTTTAGAATAATCAAATTTAAGAAACTTATTTGGATAATAAAGCAGCATAAAATGAAGTTTGCTTATTACATAACTTTGGTTATTAGAGACTAACAAAGTTCTGAATTCTTTTACTTTAAAAAAAGAAGAAAATAATAATGATTTTGTCTAACGTTTAAGCATAATTAAAAGTTTGTGCATTTTTTAAGATATTTATTTTGCATATTTGAATAGAGAAGAATTACTTAATTGAATTAAGTTTTTGGTTTTAGAATTCAAAAGATATTTTTAAAGCAATGTATTTTCGATATTAAAAAAAAATGAGAAAGAACATATTGATTGGTTTATTAATAAATTTTTAAAAGAAATATTTCAGAGCAACCGAATTTGGAATTGA
Organism: Maratus speciosus; assembly: GCA_963932465.1. NCBI lineage: Eukaryota > Metazoa > Arthropoda > Arachnida > Araneae > Salticidae > Maratus > Maratus speciosus. Next base: position 484,177,148 of record OZ010790.1, on the reverse strand, counting down.
GACATCGTATTTTTTATTCCCATTGACACATTTATCAAGTCATCCTCCGCATAAAATAACATGTTAAGTGTGAGTGTTACTCGCGCACAGAGGGTTCCGTACAATAAAAATACATATGAACTAGTAACTGGGCATTGCATTACACCAGGCATGTCAAACACGTGGCTCGCGGGCCATAACTGGCCCGCTGATAACTTATCTGTGGCCCGCGAAGCCTTTGGAATTTTACGTGTGTTTAATATAGTTGTCAGAACGAAAGAATTCAAAAAATGAATTTTAATAAAAGATTTTTTAATTAAAAATCCATTTAATCTTTTAAATTCAGATCTAATGGTTGATGATGAAATTATTGTCCAGAATTTATAGCTGAAGATAATCAAAATTCATTTAGATTAGAGGGAAATATATGAATACTCTAATATATGAATACTCTAATTATTCATCAATCGACCAATTTTTTAAAGCATAGTGTGCAATTTTTTGGCATTTTTCCAAGTCAAATAAACATAATGTGAACGAGAAAATGTATATAATAAATGAAATCAAATAAGCTGCTTATAGATACAAGACACTTTTATTAAATAAATTTTGTGATTAAAAATATGTTTCTTTTTATTTTTACTTGGAGAAAACCCAGGAGATTGACAGCTATGCCTTTGCTAAATCAAGATTAACAGAACAGCGTGTACAATCAAATTTTAAAATAAATATAATTTAGAAAACTCAATTAAATTTTATAGATTTGTTTGATGAAAAGTAATTTTGAATATTTGTCCGAAAAAGTAAGGTAAAATAAACTGTGTGTAATAATATCTTTTGAACTTTGCGTGAATATTTCTTTAACACGGTTGTGTTTTGTACAAACAAATTTTATTTTGTACAATGGTAATAATAATATCTATTTTTTTATGTGGCCCGCGGCTTTGTATATAATGCTTAATTTGGCCCGCGGCGGTAAACGAGTTTGACATGCCTGCATTACACAAATATATCATTAAAAGTTGTTATCTAGGCTTTAAAAGCCTATGGCGCATAGAGTACGCCGTCCCTCTCATTATGTACGTCAAAATCGTCCGTGTCTTTAAGGGTTAATATCTCGGCTAATTACCGACGATTTTTTTTCGAAAATCAATATCAACTATCTTTTTATATTTCTGAGATGGTAGGTACCTCCAGTGCTCCTCAACTCCTTTGCTGAATACCCGCAAATCGAAATTAGTGTGTAATGGAAAATGCGATTTTCTCGAAAACTATGTGACTTACAGTAATCGCTATAGTTTTTCTGCAAGGTTTAAATTAACTTCTACTACGCCTAATTTTTTCATAATTTCTGTTTCAGTAGATTCGGAAATAGAAGGGAAGGGGAGGGGGATATATTTTTTTATTACATTTTCGATAGTACCTCTGAAGATAAATACCTAAAATTAAAGAAATGTATTTTTGAGTTCGGCGTTACGAAAGCTTTCACACGATATACAAACAAAATATTTTTTTCAAGTAATTTAATTAGCCCCTCTACATTTTTCCTAAATATATTTGTGAATAGTTAATAATCTATAAACATGTGGGTCAATAGCCTTTATTATTTCAGCCAATTTGAACTTTTCGCGTTCCATAGTTTATGAGTAAAATGGCTGTGACAAACAGACACAGGAGTAATCTTATAATGGTTCCGTTTTTATTTTTTAAGTACGGAATCCTAAATACTCTTTAATTATCACAAACACACTCACATATATATAAATATAAAATTCTAAAACTGTAATATTATTTCAGATATTTCCTCTAAAATCTTAGTTTATATTCTATTAAAATTAAACTTGGAGACTTTTGGAAAGACACAAGCTTTTTTGTACACCTTTGGGTGAAAACAATAAGGACACTAAAAATGTAACGAATAACAAATTTTATACAATTCTAAGTATTAATAAACATTATAGAATACGTTTTTACAATCCAAAGACAACTGCTTTGCGCATTTTTAAATTACAATAATAAAAGAGATATAATTTCTAATGGTAGACACAAGCTATTTTGTATACATCTGGTGAAAACAATAAGGACACTAAAAATGTAACGAATAACAAATTTTATACAATTCTAAGTATTAATAAACATTATAGAATACGTTTTTACAATCCAAAGACAACTGCTTTGCACATTTTTAAATTACAATAATAAAAGAGATATAATTTCTAATGGTAGACACAAGCTATTTTGTATACATCTGGTGAAAACGATAAGGACATTAAAAATGTAACGAATAACAAATTTTATACAATTCTAAGTAATAATAAACATTATAGAATACGTTTTTACAATCCAAAGACAACTGCATTGCACATTTTTTAGTTATAATAATAAAAAAGACATAATTTTTTAATGGTAGACACAAGCTATTTTTTACAACTCAGATGAAAACTATAAGGAATCTAAAAAATGTAACGATTAACAAATTTTATGCAATTCTAAGTATTAATAAACGTTATAGAATGCGTATTTATAATCCAAATAGAACTCCTTTACACATTTTTTAATTATAATAATAAAAGAGATATAGTTTTTTAATGGTAGACACAAGCTATTTTGTACACCTGTGGTGGAAACTTTAAGGACACTAAAAAAATGTAATGAATAACAAATTCTATACAATTCCAAGTATTAATAAACATTATAGAATACGTATTTATAATCCAAATACAATTGCTTTGCACATTTTTAAATTACAACAGTAAAAGAGATATAATTTCTAATGGTAGATACAAGCTATCTTGTATACCTCTAGTGAAAACTATAAGGACACTAAAAAATGTAACGAATAACAAATTTTATATAATTCTAAGTATTAATAAACATTATATAATGCGTTTTTATAATACAAAGACAACTTCTTTGCAAATTTTTAAATTATAATTATAAAAGAGATATAATTTCTAATGGTAGACACAAGCTATATTCTACACCTCTGGTGAAAACTATAAGGACACTAAAGAATGTAACGAATAACAAGTTTTATACAATTCTAAGAGCTAATAAACATTATACAATACATTTTTATAATTCAAACAGAACGGCTTTGGAAATTTTAAATTATAATAATAAAAGAGATATAATTTTTTAATGGTAGACAAAAGCTATATTTTACACCTCTGGTGAAAACTATAAGGACACTAAAGAATCTAACGAATAACAAATTTTAAACAATTCTAAGTATTAATAAGTATTATAGAACACGTATTTATAATCCAAAGACAACTGCTTTGACATTTTTAATAATAATAATAAAAGAGACAATTATAATTTATTAATGGTCATTATTTGTTAAAAGATAATTATATTATTTATATGGTTTATATATATGGTTATTTATTAAAAGATAATTATATTATTTATATGGTTTATATATATGGTTATTTATTAAAAGATAATTATAATTTTTTTAACGGTCAAAATTTTAAGGACCTTAATTATAGGTTCGAATAGATGCAATTTAAATAAGATATGTAACGACATTTATATTATAGACACTGAGCCATTGGAGACAAAAGCATTTTGCACTCGTAGATGCATATTCTGTAATCGTGTTCCGTTAAATCTGGAATTCCGACAGTAAAAAAGCTGTTTTATAAATACGAAATGCCAAAGAGATGGGATATAAAACAAATTTTTTACAATTTATTATAGAATACGTTTTTATAATCCAAAGAGAATTGCTTTGCAATTTTTTTAATAATAGTAATAATAAAAGAGGTATTATAATTTTCTAATGGTCAAAATTATAAGGACGTTGTTTATAAGTTTTGAATAAATACAATTTTAATAAGATATGTAACCACATTTATATTGGAGACACTGAGCCATTGGAGACAAAAGCATTTTGAGCAATCATAGATGCGTATTCCGTAATCATGTTTCATTAAATCGGGAATTCTGACAGTAAAAAAACTGTTTTATAAGCACACAGAGTTATGATAAAAAGGAAACACGCACAAACACAAAAGAATAACGATTTTGTCTGATGCTTAAATATAATGAAACGTTTTGTCATTTTTTTTAAATATTTATTTTTTTGTTTGAATTGAAGCTTTCTTTTTAGTTCGAATTCAAAAGATATTTTTAAAAGTACGGATTTTTGATTTTCCAAAAAAAGAGGCAAACAATACGGTGATTGTTTTATTATTAGATTGAAAAAATAATAAACGGATAGACACTATAAAGCAACAGAAATTAAAATTAAATCTCATTATTTTCTATTTCGAAATACAGATAGTTTTAAATTTATCAAATCATCTTCATGGTCTCCCCTTTATATTTATCATAAAGCGGTTTTTTTTTTTTTTTTTTTTTTTTTTTTTTTTTTAATTGAGACGCCAACCAGCGATAAACCACCAAGAAAATAAAAATTTCATTATTGTTTTAAGGGCACGCTATCGGGGTTCTGCCGGAATTTTTTTTTTTTTTTTATAAACATATGTATCCTCATGAAAAGAACATTCTGTAATTTTTTCATATTTTTCTGAGTATTAGCTTATAGAGACTTTCCTTGTAAGTCAAGTAATCACAAGATAAATAATTGCCTCCTTGAAAACATAATTAATTAATTACCGAAAATAAAACTTGATTTTTACAACTAAAACAATCCACAAGATCTATTTTATTCTTTTGTATACAGGGGTAGCATCTTGAGCATACAGAAAAATTGGGAGTAAATAAATTTATTCCGCTCCTCTTAACTAGCATTCCCTAAAGAATGCCACTGTGTATAAGGAAAAGAAAGCCTTCCCGAGATCAGACGTTGTTCTGTTTTCCCGTCACGAATCTGTCCTGTTGCCCTCTTTAATGATGTTCTTGGATCCTGCATGTTTCTCGGGAGAGGCAGAATAATCAGAAAATTGATCTCGACCATTACCATTTGTCCGTATAAATCAAGATTTTTTTTTAATCCTTATAGTATACATCAGCGATGGAATAGTGTAGCAGCAGAGAATCAATTGACACCGCAAAATTTTATTAGTATTCTTAATTTAACTTCAGGACAAAATTTCTGAGATTTTTGAAAGCGAAGAAAACTATAAAAATTTAATGGTGACAATCGCTCAATTGCTGCGCCACTGTTCCGTCACTGTTCCATCACTGTATACATGCATAAAATACATATTCATGTTCTGTAAGTGATTTTACTTCCCTATGAGTCAATTCAGACTGTGGATGATTTCAAAAAGGAAAAAAATCATGCAATAGTTTAATTAATCATTATTATACCAAACCATCTTAAGGCTTGTTAATTGAGTTAAACAGTTTGTTGAATGCTGTTAAATTGCTACCAACAATTTTATCCAGACATCCTAATTTGACCCAAAAATAAATTACTGAGCAAACAGTATAGCGCTATTTTTTTCTAATAAAATACAAAGCCTATCTATATGATAATGGACAAAGGTGTTCGTCCGTAATGCTAACGTCACTTTGACGGGGGAAACAGCAGACTATTAAATTTGATTTTTACTGCAGTTTTTTAAACTTCTAAATATCGCACATTTTCAATTTTTACACCGTCGAATGAGGAAAAAAATATACTTTCAAGTGCACTTTGTTCGAAAACTCTACCGCAATTTCTTTGAAAATTGTATCACAATTTGTTCATTTTTTATGGTTTTTCAAATAATTTTCAAGAATGAGTTTAAAAAAAATCTATTTCTATTGCACGCAGACGATTGCCAAAGATAAATCCGTTTGTATTTAAATTAATATAAATAGTTCAACATTTGCTTCTGGCTTACACTCCATAAGGGAATTAAAACTTCATAAATAAATAAATAGAATAATAAAATATAAATAAAACACAAATTTATAACATGTAATCGAACTATGTGCTTAAACCATTTAAATTATTAGAATCAAAATAATAGTGATCTTTGGTGATTTCTTTGGCTGTTAACTCTTGGTACAAGGCCAATATGAAAATATCGCTTTTAATATGTTTCAAAACTTTATTTGAATACATAATTGCTATTTTTCATAACGATACCAAAATGAATTTTCGTATATTGGTTAGTGGCGAATCTATATAAATATATTAAATGAAAAAAATCTGTTAAAGTTTTCTATTAAAAAATATATACGTGTAGATATATGGTTTCCACCTATATTTTGTAACCCAGGAAGCCCGAGTTCGATCTTCTAGTTTAATATATTTCCAAAATATATCAATGTGTATGCGTACAAACAAACAATGGAAACAAGTTAGAAACTGAGTTCCATGGGAATTTTTTGAAAACGGTAATAAATACAATATCTCCTCATTAAACACACAAAAAAGGCAATATCCCTCAGGTAGCGAAAAAGCTTGATTACTTTACAGTCTTTATGTATTTCATTTAAACAAGAACTAAAAATCATGCGTCAGTCACATATTATGAAACATTATCCGACGTTAATGGGATAATATTAACACTAAAAGGAGTCGATTCGACTCCAACCATATTATAAGATGTTAATTGGAGTCAGATTTTTTTTCATAAAATAAGTTAAATTTAAACAACGCAGAATTACGTTAAATAAATCAGTTAAGTAATTTTAAATCAAAATTCTGGTTTGAAATAATTTTATGAAACTTGAGTAAAATTTCCGGGCGTTCTAGTGTTAAAAAATTTCATTTTTTCCTAGAATGAAGTATCCACATAAACAGCTTGAACACCCCCACACACACACGCACACAACTCAGTCAAAAGCCGTTTACAGCTATTGCTGTCCATATCCGGTAATGTGTGTGATATTGATTAATTTAAATTTTATGATTATTGCACACATGTGTTAAATGAGTGATTGGTGAAGTTCTTTCGATATCATTTTGAAATCTACTAGAAATTTTGAAAAAAGTAAAATAATGCTTCAATTAATTGTGTTGCAAAACTGTTGTAAATAATATAAATAATTTGGTCATTGCAGCATTAGTATTGTAATCTGTTTGTCATAAATTGTAACTAAATTGATTATTTTAAACCTTATGATTACTACACAGTATGTCATTCTGCAATGTGACCTGTAGTGTGATTTTGAGGTTAAAATTGTTTTAGAAAAGTGTTATAAATAATGTAAATAACTTAGTAATTATTGTAATTGTAGTAAGTCGTATCATACTGTGTTATATCTTAAAACATTGCACTGAAACATGCATATAACCTGGTAACTACGGTAATTTCATTATATCTTAAGTGTTATCAATTTTAGTAATTATTATCTGAAAATACTTAGTTTATATTCAAACCAATATACTAACTAACGTTCCCTGGGTTGCGGTGCCGCAAAGGTGGTAGGAACATCCCGCCCTGGACTAGGGGCTTGACACAACCATCAGCCACAAGCAGGTTCCCAGGGTGGGCGATTAGATTAAATTAGGTATGTGAATGTATGTGAAGTCTTTCATTTAACCCTGCATTCGATCTATATGACTTTATACACACCACCTTCCACACTCAAAATTATATCAGTTTAAAAATGCATACTACAGAAGAAAACGGACTTCCAGCAATTATCGATACAAGGGGATAAACCCGGACTTCCCGGATTACAGAATAGAGGTGAAAATCATCATAATTATTTTTTCTGTCTGTTAACATCCTTTTTTCTTTGCACATACTAAAGGCACAGCGATGAAAGGAGTATTTTCCGAAAGGTTCTTGAATACAGTAAAACAAGTTGTTTGATAAAAAAAAAAACAAGTAAGAAAAAATCATGCGTCAAGCATAGATTATGAAACCCTTTCCAACACATTCAGGATAATGTAATAAAACTGCACCGTTTAAAAAATTAAAATATTACGTCTAATTCAACTATATGGAAGCGAATAATACATTTCAAAACCCAATTTCAGCTGTTCCCATCCACAATCAAAAATTATGCGAATTTTTTCAGCAGCCCTGTATATTATATATAGATTTGAATCTATTAACTACATGCATGCCAAAATTTAATTCACTTAAGAGATATATATACTTGAAAATTTACCTTCAGCAATTTCCTCTAATAAGGAGAACGGTACGTGAACACTTTTGTACAGCCCTGTATTTGAGGTATAGAATTTATATATAAAGAGTAAGATGCAAAAAATTAATTAAATTGAAAAGCGCATACCAAATTTTAAACCGTACACTCAAGCAATTATTACTCAAAGACAGTACTGTACTGTAACCGATTTCTTTTGTGTGCCCCTGTAAATGAATAAAAAATGCTATGAATGCTCTGTTCTAATGCGATCGTAGTGAAATTCAGTGATTTATATCAATTTCAATACATTTTAAATAGCGTCATGTCATTAAAATACTCTGCAAACGATTTTTCCCCATATACCATAATGTAATGGAATGCTTTTGAGTGCCCCTGTAAATGAACGATTAATCCTACATATTTCATATACAATACCAAACATGTTTTGGTGACCCTAAATAAACTTGATTAATTTCATGAAAATCCGAGTATATTTACGGGAGTTAGAGCGTGGACAGACGGACAGAAAAACCGAATGCATAAACACTTTTCAACATTGTTGGAAAGTGTTAAAAAGAGCAGTTAATAAAAAATCAATAAAAAAACATATCAGCAAATACCATTGCGGCCAGAAAGCCTTGCACGGGTTTATAGTGATTTTTTTTAAATGAAAACTCTAATACATTTTCTCCATGATATATATTTTTAGGTAGATTTCGTATGAAATACTACCTATTGGGATCGTTCCTATGTTGGAATTTCTGAAAAATTTTTTGCAGATCTACATCGATCATGACCCCTAGAACCCAAAACCACCCTCAGTAATAAACTTTATCTATCTATCTATCTATCTATCTATCTATATATATATATATGTATATATATATCACTTTCTACTGGACACGATAACTTCGTAATTCTGCATCAATCTCTTCCAAAGTGATACATTAAATCAAAGGGCATAAAATCTCGGTCAAGTTCATTAATGGGCAAAATCGGACCAAGGGGGTGGAAATAGGGAGGGGTTTTGTGAAAACAGAAAACCCCCCATAACTTCTTAATTTTTGTACATATCAAATCAGTTTAAAGGTTTTATTACTTCTAAAAATATGGCCAAAATTTTATGTATCACAGATTTTTGATGAAGTTAAAAATGGGCTCAAGGGGCGCAAAAAAATAGGGTTTTGGGGAGAAAAAAATTCATAACTTCGTCAATTCTCAAGATATCAATTCCAATTAATTTTATTATAAATCTCCTTAATATTATCTACAACTTTTATATTCACAAGCTTTTGATAGGACCAATTCGTATCGCAAAAAAAAAATTAAAAACGAAAACAAAAAGGGGGTTTGAAGAAGTAAAATATTCATAACTCCGTCAATTCAAAAGATATAAAATCCCCATGAATTTATCATATATCTTCTTAATATTGTCTGCAACATCTATATAGACAAGTTTTGGATAGGACCAATTCTTACTGAAAAAACAAATTAAAAATACATAGCGGTTGAAGAAAAAAACCATCTAAGTAAGGGTGTATTCAAATCCAAACTGCGTATTTTTCTGACTCATTTTACAATTCATTTTTGCTCTCAAAGGCTTCCAATTGGTACGTTTTCTTACTCAGAAACTATATAATGTACCGTAATGGTCGAATTTTTGATAGACGCAGAATATATTTTAAAAAATGCTGTTAAAGTGGGCATTTTGAACCGAATTTCCCGAAGCGGATTGTGTTGGAAAAATCATTGCATTAAGGAGGCACTCAAATCCAAACTGCTTATTTTCTGACTCATTTTTAAATTCATTTTTGCTCTCAAATGCATTTAATTGGTACATTCGCTTATTCAGAAACTATATAATGTACCGCAATGATCGATTTTTTGATAGAGGCAGAATATATTTCAAAAAATGATGCAAAGTGGGCATTTTGAACGGAATTCCCGAAGCAATTGTGTTATCACTTTCTTCTGGACACGATAACTTCCGCAATTCTGCACAAATCTCTTTCAAACTGATACATAAAATCAACGGGCATAAAATCTCGGTCAAGTTCGTTAATGGGTAAAAGCGGACAAAGGGGATGGAAATAGGGAGGGGTTTTGTGAAAAACGAAAAAATCCCACAACTTCTTAATTTTTGTACCTATCAAATCAGTTTAAAGTTTTTATTACTTCTAAAAATAGCGCCAAAAATTCATGAATCACAGATTTTTGATAAAATTTAAAATAGGCTCAAGGAGCGCAAAAATGGGGTTTTTGGGAGAAAAAAATTCCTTACTTCGTGAATTCTCAAGATATCAAATCCAATAATTTTATTATACATCTCCTTAATATTATCTACAACTTTTATATTCACAAGTTTTTGATAGGACCAATTCGTACCGCAAAAAAAAATAAATAAATAAAAAAAAAAAAATAAAAATAAAAAAAAAAAAAACGAAAAAAAAAAAAAGGGGGGGGGGGGTTGAAGAAGAAAAACTTTCATAATTCCGTCAATTCACAAGATATAAAATGTCCATGAATTTATCATACATCTTCTTAATATTGTCTTCAACATTTATATAGACAAGTTTTTGATAGGGCCAATTCTTACAGCAAAAACAAATTAAAAATACATAGCGGTGAAGAAAAAAATCATCTTATTAAGGGTGCATCTAAATCCAAACTGTCGATTTTCTTACTCATTTTAAATTCATTTTTGCTCTCAAACGCATCCAATTGATAGATTCTCTTCTTCAGAAACTATATAATGTACCGTAATGATCGATTTTTTGATAGAGGCAGAATATATTTCAAAAAATAATGTCAAAGTGGGCATTTTGAACGGAATTTCCAGAAACGATTATGTTAGAAACGAAAAATATTGCCCTACTGAGAAAATAATTGTTTATTAATCAAGTTTTAATTAATTGAAAGAAAAATAAAAACACAGGTCGCTTATAAATCTTTTCAAAAATCCCGTCAGCATGTTTCATTTTTTTTTTTTTTTTTTTTAAATTAAAAATGAATCTTTAAATGTGCCAAAAAATTTCGAGTTGTTGAGTATGGAAAAATATTTTTTTAAATGTCGCCTTAACATGATTCTGATAAAACCAGCTATTTTATAAAAAGGAAATAAAAACTCGTCAAAAGCAGACAGATAAAACTGTTAAAGTGGATTTATATCTAATAATGATTTAATCTTTGTTGGTGAAATTAGTATACTTACCTTCGAAATCTACCTCTGCCTGTTGGCCGGGCCGACAGAGATTTTTTTTTAGAAGGCCCATTAACAATACCAAAAATCATATTTATATGAAAAATAGCAAATGTTCGTTCAAATAAAATTTTGAAACTTATTAATATTGGCCTTGTGCCAGGAGTTAACAGATGAAGAAATTGTTATTTACATTTAGCGTTTTTGATTCTGTTCATTTCAGTGTTTTAAGCTCGTACGGTTCGATTACATGTCGTAAATTCGTGATTTATTTATATTTTATTGTTTTATTTATAAAGTGATGAAGGTTTTAATTTCGTTATGGAATATAAGCTGGAAACAAATGCTGAGCTATTTATATTAATTTAAGTGCAAATGGATTTATATTTCCTAATCGTCTACACGCGATAGCGTTAGATTTGAAAAAAAAATCATGCTTGAAAATTATTTTAAAAACAATGAAAATTAAGTAAATTGCGATGCAGTTTTCGAACAAATTACGATACAGTTTTTAAACAAATTGCATTTGAAAGAACATTTTTTCCCTATTTACGGTGTAAAAATTGAAAATGCGCGGTATTTAATATTTTAAAATTGCAATAAAAGTTAAATTTAATCGTTTGCTGTTGCCACCGTCAAAATGATGTCAGCATTACGCACAGATACGCTTGTCCTTTGTAATATAGAATAGCCAGTCCTTTAACAGAATTCTTTTGTGTATCTCTGTAAACAAATGATAAATGCTACTGTATAATCTATAAAAAACATGCATTGCACTTAAAAGTGATTTCGTTATGTTTGAAGTATTGTAACGTCATTAAACGCAAATGATTCTCCCCCGTAGATCATAAATTATTGTAATTTTTTTGTGCGTCCTTGTGAACGAACTACAAATGCTACATGTTCTATATTCCTGAAAAAGCATATTGTAGTCTATCTCAATAATGTATATTAATTTCATCATGCTTGAAGTATCATAACATCAATAAAACGCACCGCGAACAATTCATCCCTTAAAGACATTATTATTCGAGCGAGAAATAAGTAATTGATCAAATAATATTTCACCGTTTTTTTTTTTTTTTTTTTTTTTTTTTTTAAATGCCCTTTTTTTGGTCTGTTATCTATTTTTATGAAAATACAAAGTTATTATTAAAACCATTAAAGGATTATAAAATTATTTCATTCTCAAAATATTGAAAATCCCGATTATCGTCATGCCTATTCTTCTGCCATATATATACAGGGTGCTTATAATTAAACTTCCCCTATAAACGGCATCCTATAGCGCAAACGGGTGAACGGAATGCAACGAAATTTGGTATATAGACTATACACGAGATACGCTCACGGAATTTCGAAAAAAAAAAAATAGTTCCAAAATGTTCACTAGGGGGCACCATTTCCTGAAAAACATTGAATTTAACACAATAAACGACCAAAACGAAATACAGAAACAATATTAATAATCCAGAACAAAAATTATGAGTAATAAAATGTAAAAACGGCTGTTTTGGCCGTTTATTATGTTAAATTTAATGTTTTTCCTGAAAAGACGCCCTCTGGTGGACATTTTGGAACTTTTTTTTTTTTCGAAATTCCGTGAGCGCATCTCGTGTACAGTCTATATACCAAATTTCATTGCATTCCGTTCTCCCGTTTGCGTTGTATAGGGTGTTGTTTATAGGGGAAGTTTAATTATAACCACCCTGTACGTTTGTTGTTAGAGAAACCAGCTTTGAAATGATACTTGTTACGATTTCTAGTGAAAAATAGGGAAGAATGTTGTCCACTTATTTTATTTATAAAAAGTTCTGATTACTCCCGTGCAGGAAGCAAGTGCACGAAGACAATATTTTTGTTGAGTGCATTGTAACAAAAAGCTATTATTCAATATTCTTAAGCGGACCTTGGACCTTTATTAGAGCAAAAATCGACCCCAAAATCGACATTTCATTTTGTGTTTATTATTATTCTCCAATTTGTACGACGTCAGTTGTTGAAAAGTGCATGCAGAGGCAACTATTTACGCAAAGTCACAAGTGTTAGAATTTTGTTCACAAACAATTTTTTTGGCCTTTTAATATACTTTAAATCTGTTTTTCTCAATACTAATGCTTCACCTTTTTTTTTTTTTTTAATATTTCAAATGCTCCTTTCTACTTAATTTTTGATCAAAATTCATGAAACGGGTATGGAAGAATCCTGACATTACTTAAAAAGAAACTGTGTATGCATTTTAAAATTCAACTTCATTAAGACAATTAAACTAGGTTTTTAACTTATTATAAAGCAGAATTTTGATGAAAATCGAGATGGGATTCAGAAAAATATCTCTAAAAAATGAACATTTAAGAGATTAAACAATCGATACACAGATTTATTTGTAATAGAGTTTTATGTGATAAATATCTAAAATCGAGGTAATATCTAAAAAATTAAGACGCATGCTGCATTTTAAAATTTCGTTCTAAAATTTTAAGTTTTTTAAAAGATCTTAAAATTACAATAAGATTGGAAATTTCTTTTAAGGTGTTCTATACACTTATGGTGAAATGTATATTTGCACATATTTTCAAATCTCTATTATGAAAATTAAAAGATTTTTTTTAAACGTACACCATCCCCTTAAGTAGTACAGTGGAACCCCGCTAATTCGGACCCCGTTAATTCGGATCTCCGGATAATCCGGATTGGTCTGGTCGATTTTATTTCAAGTTTGAAACGCCATCGGCGAATTTCTGTAACATTCATTTATTTCATTCACGTATTCTGAATAAAAAAGTATTTTCTGAAATCTTTAGAAGAATACTTTAAGCATTCTTATTTAAACTCTTTGATGTTATCTTTCAAAGCTACAACAATGTATCACTTTAAGTTTGGCAATTTTATAGTTCCGGGTGTTACAAAATATTTAAAATCGTGCAACTTACCCATCAAAGCTGTCCTCCTAATTTGATAATGCTCCGACACACCCCGAAGAAAGTCAACTGACAAAAGAAAACATAACGGTAACGTTTTTACCATCTAATGTGACAGCGCTGCTACAGCCAATGGATCAAGGGGTTCTTCAGAACATTAAGAAAGTTTATAAACGACAAATGCTGAATGAACTTTTAGAAGATGATGAAGAACATGTAGTGGTAGAGATTCTCAAATCAATCAATATCAAGAAAGTAATATATATGATTGCTGAATCTTGGGATCAGGATGCTGAGAGTATTCTCCGAATGTCGTGAAAGAATTTATGGTCTGCAAATTGTAATTTCTCGAATAATAAGCTTGAAAAAGAAGAGGGAATAAGTGACAATGAAAGAGAAATTACACCTGAAGATTTTGTGAGCATATTAAAAAAAAAAAAAATGATGGATGCTCAGATGTTGATATCAGCGACATTAGCAATTAGTTGGAAGCAGAAAATAATGAAGGCTACTCCTCACTTACAGATGAAGAAATAATCGCTTTGTGCACAACTGAAGAAAATGAAAATGAAGTTGATACAGACGAAAACACCATTATCAATGATGATCTACCAAAAGTTGTTAGCCATAATGAAGCAACGTCTCATTTAGAACAATTAATGGTTTATTTTGAACGTCAGGTGGAGACTAGACCCAACGAACTACTTATGCTCAAGCGGATGCATGGCCGTGCGGTCCGCAAAAGGTATACAAAACTAGCACAGCAGAAGATTACAAACTTTATAATTACAAAGTAAACATTTTTTACTGTCTGTAAATATTCAACATGTTTAATATAAAGGTGATTTTCTGTAAGCATGTTTTATTTTATTTAATTTTTTCCCATTCTCCGGTTATTCCGGATTTTCTATAATCCGGATTGTGTCTGGTCCCAATTAATCCGAATTATCGGGGTTTTACTGTAAGTATTTTTTAGTGTTATTTGATATAAAATGATTTCATATATAATAGTAACATTTTATTAACTTCTTCTATTCATTTAAATAAGTAAAAATTACGAATAATAAATGTATAACTATATCTGTATATTATTGCAGACGTATAAAAAGAAAGACAACGAAAAAAATTGTAAAAATAAAAAGAATATTTAGACGCAGATAACGATATCATTAAGGGGACGGTGGTTCGAGGAATGATAACGTAAGAGTGGGGGAGGGGATCTAAAATTGCCAAAAAGTTAATAACGTTATATAGATATACAGCCCCTTATGTACTTAACAGAAAACTAAACAAACTGTTTTTTGATTAACTTTATTTAGAAAACCGTAATAGAATGACAACAAACTAATAAAAAAGTAAAATATCTACTAAGCTAACAAAAATCTTGATGAATTTAAAAGCCTACCTCAATTTTATTTGAAAAATAAATTATTATTATAGTTATTGTTGAAAAAATCTTATAGGAAGAAAAATGACAAACAGCTATCCGATTTATTGGTACTTCTTTTACGCATCAATGTACATTAAATTTTAACTTCGCATAATTTGCAAATGAGAATACATTAACATTAAACATTTATGTTTAAACATTAAACACATAACATTAAACATTATAACAAAACACATAACGTTTAAACATTATAAATAAACGCACAACCTGATTTTAAATATAAAGTAACCTTGTAAATACATTTTCTAAATAGATTATAGAATTCAGTATTAACCATAAAATGTACAAAGCTCGTATAAAATAAAAATTAATTTTTGCCATTTTTTTTTATTGCTTAAATAAAAATTCTTCCCTGAAGAGTTCAGAGTTATCTAAATCAAGCTCAGAACAATTAAGCCCTTACAAGTTAAATAATTGTTTAACAATAAACCATAGTTAGTTAATTGACGAATATAACTGCTTTCTTTTTTTGTAACGTAAAATACAAGTCGCTCCAGAAGATTTAGTCTCTATATTTTTTGTATACATAAGTAGTCTTCAAGATACAAAAAAGGGAGTAAATAAATTTATTTTGTTTTACGTCTATCAGTCGCTTCTTAACTAGCGTTCCCTAAAGAATACTACCGCATTAGGAAAATAAACCTTTCCGGGATCAGGCGTTGTTCTGTTTTCCCGTCACGAATCTGTCCCGTTGCCCCCCTTTAATGACGCTCCTGGAACATCCATGTTTCTCGGCAGGCAGAAGAATCTCAAAATTGATCTCAGTCCATATCATTTCTCCATATAAATCAAGACAATTTTTTACCTATCCCTTTTATAGAAAACATTCATAAAAGACACATTCCTGACACAAGATTGAATTTTGTAGTCTTATTTTTTACTCAATTCTTGGTGTGCTAAAGTTATAAAAAATTATATACACGGTTCTATTCCAGATGAAAATACAATGTTTATCAAGGTTTAGAATATGTATAGAATTTAATAATAAATAAAATATTCAATTTTAAGTCGCTTTCTTCTTTTTATCAAGCGCAGACGACACATCGAAAACTTCTGATCGTATTGTATTCATGTTATTTAAGTTACAAGTAGTTCATTTATTTAATTTAAAATTCATTTCATTTTATATTCAGAATCACTTTAATTTAAAATGCATGCATTAAATGTTGTACTATTAAACGAGCAAGTATTGTTAATTTATTTGTTTAAATAGTTTGCGAGTCCAGACAATAACGGCAAAAATTTTCCAAAATCGCCAGATTAGATCTTAGGGCAAAAGGCAGTAATGCTTTCGTAGCATTAGTGCTTTTCTCCCAAAATTAAAATGATATTGCGACTATTTTTTTTAAATGTACATAATTTTATCAAAACAAACTTTAATAAAAATATTTTGCAATAAAACTGGGAAACACGATTCATCTTTCATAAGTGAGTAAAGATTCAGAAAATATGCACAAGGTATGACGTTATATATGACGTCATACTGAAAACCCGCGTATTTGCATTATTCACCCCGTCCACCAGATGGCGCAGCTGTGTCAATATACTCAAGATTCCAGTATTGACATTGTATGCTTACTTATATCGCTTTGTTACACATGGACACGTGTGTCCTTTATAATGTAGATACGCACGAAGTGATTTCAAATATAAACTCACTCTTCTGTAAATTCATTTTCTAATCAGATTATAGAATTCACTACTACTAATATATATATATACCGGGTGTCCTAAAAAGGACTGACTGATTTTAAAATTCAATAACTTGTAAACGATGACAGATATTTAAAAAATTCTTGCAGGAGGGTTATGCATAAGGTCAAAAAGTTTTTTTACAGTGATTTTCAATTTTAGTTCGAATTACAAACAATAGATGGCGCTGCGATCAATAGACGCTAAATTCAACCTCGATTTTTGGTACTTCGTGGCCAGCTCAATACATTTCCATCTCCTTTTTCCCCATGGAACAAGAGAAAGGACCAAAAATCGAGCCTGTATTTAGCGATTATTGCTTACAGCGCCATCTATTGATTGTAATTCGAACTAAAATCGAAAATCACTGTAATAAAACTTTTGACTTTATGCATAACCCTCCTGCAAGAAATTTTTAAATATCTGTCACCGTTTGCAAGTTATTGAATTTTAAAATCAGTCAGTCCTTTATAGGACACCCGGTATATATATGCACTATGGCCAGTAATGACCGGCAACTTTCAATTTTAGACATTTTGTCGAATATTTAGAAATATACTTGACAGATTCTTCTGAAATTTCAGGATTAAAAAGAACAGGTATGACCTCATACTTAGCAATGTCGATTTGTTAAGTGGGGCAACTAGGGGCCAACAAAAAATCAAAGGAAAAAAACAATACTTGGGATCACCCTGTAAAATAAAATGCACGAAATGATCTACCGCTACCGAATATAAATAAACAGACATTGTGCAATATGTGCATTCTTTTGTGTAAGAATAGCACGTATATTAATAGAAATATAGCGATTTATTTAAAAAAATTAAAAAATTCTTGCATGTTTTTTGCTTTTAACATGCAGGGTTTTCAACCAAATTTAACGCTGATTTCACTAAAATTGACAAAATATAGTAGAAACAATCTAGTGCAATTGAAATATAAATATATTAAATATTTTAGAAAATATGAGCAGTTGTATGAAATAATTATTATCTGCGCATGCGCGAACAATAACAAGGATCATTTTACATAATTTAATAGTCAACTCTATGGAACAACTTATTAAAAAAATCTAGTCAAATATCGTAAAAATTCAGAAAGATATCGGCGTTAAAGTGAGCTAATTTTTAGTTGTTCTCTAAAAGCAGCTGAATGATAAGGGATTTTACACAAATTGTCATTTTTTATTAACTGACTTTCAGAAAAAAGTTAGTATTTAGTGAGTATCAATGAGTAGATTTGGAAAAAATGCTTCGATTTTAATACTTCTTTTGATCATGGTATAGGCTCATTCTGGTGGTGATCCAAGAAGAACTAAAGCATCAATAAACTAGTCGGATGTACCAATCCCAAAACTGTCTTCTATCTCATACATGTTAATACTTCAAAATTCGCTATCACACTGCCAAAATTTAATAGCAATCTATGCATCTCATGAGGATTCTAACGATATGAAATTCCGTGCATTAGTTCTTGAGATATGACTATCGCTAAAATCGTCTAAATTCAGCAAAATGCTGCCTAGCAGCGCCACCTATTGGGTGATTTATACCAAATCCTAATCAGCAACAATTTATGTCAACGTCTGACTGAATCTGAAGTTTGGAGAAAATCCGTACATTAGTTTTTGAGATAGAGCAATAGCAAAAATCGTGAAAATTTCTGCATAGCAGCGCCACCTATTGGGTGATTAACACCAAAACCTAATTAACAACAAATTGTGTCAACATACAACTAAATCTGAAGTTAGATGAAAATTGGTCCATTAGTTCTATTGATAGAGCTATTGAGGCAATCGTGGAAAAGGCAGCAGAGAAGCGCCACCTGTTGGGCGATTTACACCAATACCTAATCAGTAGCAAGTCATATCAAGGACTAACTTAATCTGAAGTTTCATGAAAATCCGTGCGTTAGTTCTTAAGATAGAGCTATTGGGGAAATCCTGTAAATCCTGCAAAATTCATCATAACAGCGCCACCTGTTGGGCGATTTACACCAAAACGTAATAATCATCAATTCATATCAAGGACTAACTAAATCTGAAGTTTGATCAAAATCCGTGCATTAGTTCTTGAGATAGAGCTATTGCGAAAATCGTGAAAAATGCAGCATTGCAGCGCCACCTGTTGAGCGATTTACACCAAAAACTAATCAGCATCAATTTGTATTAGGCACTAACTGAATATCAATTTTTATTAAATTCCGTGCATTAGTTCTTGATATAGAGCGCCCACAAAATTTGTGTCACATACACACAGACAGACAGACAGACAGACAGACAGACTCATCAAAATAAGCTTGATAAAAAGTTTTCTTCGTTGTACAATAAGCAAAATAAGTCTCAATTTTCAAATAAGAATCTATCAAACGAGAACTGCATTGTTAATCTCTCCTCTCATATGTTAACCCCTGAGCAAAAAAGCATTTTAGATCTTGGTTTAAATTTTTCTCAGTCTTGCAAACCTTCTCTCACTAAATTGATTGCTCCTATTGAGTCTTCCTTTAAACATAGTAAAGTCACTCCTTTTCAAAAAGAAACTCTTCGTCACATCCTTGCTGATACTTTTTCTTCTAATAATTCAAAATTTAAACCTAATCTTTCACGTTCTCAAAATATCGCTCTGAATGAGCTTAAGTCCAATGATAATCTTATTATTACTAAAGCTGATAAAGGTGGTCAAATTGTTCTTATGGATAAAAAAGATTATTCTGATAAAGTCTATGCTCTCTTATCTGAAGGTCCTTATGTTGAAGTTAAAAAAGATCCTACTAATTCGCATCTTTCCACTCTCAAAAAAGCTGTTAAGAATTCTGTTATTTTAAATGACAATACTAAACATAGTGTTATTCCTTCTTCAGCCATTTGTGCTCGTTTTTACGCTTTGCCTAAAGTTCATAAAACCAATGTCCCCTTAAGACCTATCGTCTCTAATATTGGTACTGTTACTTATCCTCTTGCCAAATTTTTAACATCCATTTTTTCTCCGTTATGCATTTCTAATTCTCATACGATAAAAAATTCTTATGATTTTGTTAGTAAATTAAAAAATATTAACCCATCTAATTGTTCTATGCTTTCTCTTGATGTCAAATCTTTATTTACGAAGGTTCCGATTGAAGGTGCTCTTTCTTGCTTGGAAAAAAGATTACGTTAATTTCATTTCTCTGATATTGAAGTCCAAGATTTTGTTAATTTAACTAAAATTTGCATCACTCAAACTACTTTTGAATTTGATAATAAATTTTTCAAACAATCAGATGGCTTAAGTATGGGTAATCCTTTATCTCCAATTCTTTGTGATATTTATATGCATTATTTTGAGGAAAAATTATTAAATCTGGTTAATTTTAAATGTTGGATGCGTTATGTCGACGATACTTTTGTTTTAGTTGATAATCCTTTTGATATTTCTACCATTCTTCATACTGTCAATTCTATCGACCCACATATTCAGTTTACTTTTGAATTAGAAAATTGTAATAAACTTCCTTTCCTTGATGTTTTAGTTACCAAATGTGATTCTTCTTTCAAAACTTGTGTTTATAGAAAACCTTTTTCTGTTTCTAACCCACCTCATGCTCTCTCAAATCATCCTGTAAACCAAAAAATCGGTGTTTTTTACACGTATGTAAATCGTGCTCTCAAAATTTGTTCCGATTCTTTATCTCTTAAGGAAGAACTTAATTACTTAAAAACTGTTGCTGTCAAAAGAGGTTTTAATCCTTCTGTTATCAATAATGCTGTGAAGAAATTCAATAGACCATCTAATAAATCTACCCTTTCCAAATCTGTCAAAAGCAAACCTGATAATTTGGTTGTCCTCCCCTTTTATCCTCCTTTATGTTTCAAGTTAGCTAAAGTTTTACGTCGTTTCAATTTTAACATTATCTTTAAACCTGTCAATAAATTCAGATTCCCCTCCACTAAATCTCCTGTTCCTGATCTTCGTAAATGGGGAATTTATAAAGTTCCTTGTAATGGTTGTGATTTATCTTATATTGGTCAAACTAAAAGAAATCTCGAAATCCGCTTAAAAGAACACTCTCGTTATGTAATCAATCAAGATTTTTCTAAATCTTCTATTGCCAAGCACTCTTGGGATTCTGGCCATAGTTTTAATTTTCAAAATGCTAAAATTATCTCTAATGCCAATAGTATCTCTGAATTGGACTTCCTTGAAAATCTTGCTATTTATCTTAATCGTGATGTCATTGTTAATGATAAATCTGATTCCACAATGCTCTCTGCAGCTTGGAAAAACCTTTTCAGTACTACCATTTAATTTATTTTTGTATTAATTAATATTAGTCTGTTTTTTTTTTTTTTTTTTTTTTTAATATTTTATTTATTTATTTATTTTCATGTGTTCCCATTTTTAATTACTTGTTTTTCCCCTCCCAATTTTTGTCCCTCCTACTCTGTGTTCTTTTGTTTTGATTATACTCTTTTGTGATTGGTTGTCTTCTACTTTCCTATTGGCTGTTCATTTCTAACTTCCTATTGGCTGTTTCTTCAGCTTGTTTCCTTTCCCTTATCTCTCATGTCAGTCTTCCTGCTGCTTTCATAGTAGAAGGACGTCTTCTTTGCGCCTGACGAAGAAAGACTCAGATCTTTCGAAAGGCCTAGCGCATTTAATAATTTTTTATGGTGTTTTAAGAAGTTTTTTTTGTTCTTGTTCTATATTCCTGAGAAAGCATGCTGAAGTCTACTTCAAAGTTGTATATCAATTTCATTATGTTTGAACTATCGTAACATCAGTAAAACGCACCGCGAACGATTCGCCACTAAGATATATTATTATTCGAGAGAAAAATAAATAATATTAAATAATATTTCACCATTTGTTTTTCAGAAGAATGTGTTCTCATTCTTTCACTCTATAGAAGAAAGTTCATGACTATGTGCTTAATAGAAAAATAAACAAACTTATTTTCAATAAATTTTCTTTAGAAATCTGTAATAAAATAACAATTTACAAATTAAAAGTAAAAGTAAAATATCTTTTAAGTTCAGAAAAATCTTGATGAGTTTAAAAAGCTTCCTAATTTTATTTCGAAAATGACTTATTAATTTGTTATTTCTATTACGCATTGAGAAACACTAAATTTTAACCTCATCATCTGCAATTGAGAACATTCGGTTTAAACATTACGAATAAACACACGCACAAACTGATTTGAAATATAAACTCGTCACATAAATACATTTTCTAATATTAGATTATAGAAATCAGAACTACTTATACACTATATGGCCAAAGGTGACACTATATGGCCACTTGCGATTTTGGACGTTTTCTTAAATGTCTAGAAAAATAAATGAGGAATTAATCTGAAACTCCAGGTATGTAAACAGTATGGTATAGGTCATATATTTCCGCGATTTTTTCTCGAAACCTCATGGGGGGGGGGGACCGTCAACAAATTGAAAAATAACTAATATCTTTTGGATAACCCTGTAAAAACGAATGTAGCAAAAGCGTTCAAACTGTAGATTATGATTAAGTGGATTATTTTAATAAACTGTGTTCATTTTTATGAGAATAGCATGTATACTCGAGGAGAAATTAAATTTTTTATAAAAAGTGTCCCAAATTTTGTCAAATTTTTTGCTTATAATTTGTAGAGTTTTTAATATAAAAAAAATTCTTTTCAGAAAATATGACAAACAACATTGTATACGATACCCTGCAATTAGAATTAAAAAATAATAAAAATTGGGTGAAAATGAGCAGGTTTACTAAACAATGTTTCAGTGCGCATACGCGAATGCAATCAAAATATAATGTGTATAATGTCTTAGCTAAATGTATAGAGCAACTTTTTTGAAAGTCTCAAAAACATAGTTTGAAAAGTCTGAAAATTATCGTTGATAGAATAAGCTCAAATCCGTTATTCCCAAAAGGAAGCAAAAAGATGAGGGGCTGTATCCAAATACAGTAGTACGTGCAATATTGTGTATGCTATATTGGCACTAGTCACAAGGGCGGATCTGGAGAGTCCTCAAGGGGGGGGCGATTTTAAAAATTTGGAAACTCCAATCTGATGCGCGGGTCGGGGCTAATTTTTTCACTGCGGGTCGTGTCACTTCTACTTTTTGCTGTGGGTCGGGTTTTGGTCCGGTTGACTTCTATTTTTTGCTGCTGGTTGGATTAACTTATGCTTCTTTGCTGTGGGTCGCGTATGGGTCTGGTTGATTTCTATTTTTTGCTGTGGGTCGGCTTAACTTCTACTTTTTTGCTATGGGCTGGGTTAACTTCTACTTTTTCGATGCGGGTCGGGTTTGGGCCCGGTTGACTTCTACTTTTCTGCTACAGGTCGGGTTGACTTTTACTTTATAGCTGCGGGTCGCGTTTGGGTCTGGTTGATTTCTATTTTTTGCTGTGGGTCGGGTTAACTTCTACTTTTTTGCTATGGGCCGGGTTAACTTCTACTTTTTCGATGCGGGTCGGGTTTGGGCCCGGTTGACTTCTACTTTTCTGCTACAGGTCGGGTTAACTTTTACTTTTTAGCTGCGCCTAGCACGTTGGGTTTGGGGCAGATTGATATGCATTATATCCGGTTTTGGGTCAGTTTTGGATTGGGTTTTCACTACTGCGACTTGCGAGAAGGGTTCGGGTTGACCCGTTTTTTTTTAAAAGAAAGTCTAAGTATTTTTGAAGATAACAACTATATGCAGTAAAATCTCCATAACAGACACATCCAAATAATCATTTAGGAATGCTTTTTAATCTCCAGAATTATGTAAAAAAATACTAATTTGGTATAAGACTGCTTGTCTCTTTATATCTAAGGTGAGTTGTAATTCAGTAAAGAATGCTTTGAAACTTATTAAAAAACATACTGGGCGTCCTTAAATGGATTTTTAAATTTAGTACTTTTCGGATGGTGACAGCTAAAAAAAAATCTTGCAGGAGGGTTATGTAAAATGTCATGAGATTTTTTTACTGTGATTCTTGATTTTACTGTATAATAACAGCGATAGATGGCACTGTAAACGATGGTCGTTAATCCTACCTTCTCCGGGAACCGATTTAGCGCCTCTTGCTTCCAGCATCATCTTCGTTGCTATTTTAAACTAAAATCAAGAATCGCAGTTACAAAAAATTATCAGTGGTAGAGTAAAAAAGAAAAAAAAAATCTGAAATTCAAAGAAAATTTTCTGAAAGGTTACAGCAGATGGGGGTTTCCCTTCTGGCACTAATTATTTTTGTTGCAGGTTGGGTTAGCTGTTTTGGATTCCGATCGATTTCAGGCTGAGTGTAGATTCCTGCAAGCTGGGTTTGGGTTAACTTGTTATTTTTTTTTTTTTTCAAAAATTAGTTCAGTATATTATTTCAAGTTAAAAATTATACCTATTATAATAAACGTATGTAAGTGTGCTGTTTTCTAAAGAGACCACTGCATTTTTACCACGACTCTTTGATGAAATTCGCTCGTCTTCGACCCTTTGATGAAATTTGCGTTTCTTCTGCAACCCTTTGACGAAATTAGTGTAATTTTGCGGACCTTTGGTAAAATTCGCGTTTTTTTCCGTGACCCTTCTGCAAAATTCGCGTTTTTTCAGCGATCCTTTGACTAAATTCGCGTTTTTTAAGCGATTCTTTGACTAAATTCGTTTTTTTTTCGCGATTCTATAAAGAAATTCGTGTTTTTTCCACGATCCTTTGACGAAATTCGCGGGATTTTTTTTTCGCGGCTATTTGACAAAATTTGCGTTTTCTCCGCGATTCTTTAACGAAATTCGTGTTCTTTTCCGCTGCATTTTGAAGAAATTCGCGTTTTCTGTGATCATTTGAAAAATTTCGCATGTTTTCTGCGGCTCCTTGTCCAAATTCCCGTTTTTTCTAAGATCATTTGAAGAATTTCGCATGTTTTCCGTGGCTCCCTGTCCAAATTCCTGTTTTTTCAGTGATCATTCGGCGAAATTGAAGTTATTTTCTGTGAACGATTGACGAAATAGATTTTTTATGGAAACCTTTTATCAAAATTTGCGATTATTTGTATGTCCGAATTTTGGGATAGGTGAATTTTCTAAATTTTTGGAACCGAATGCCTTAACCCTGGAGCTGCGTATTATTATTATTATTATTATTATTATTATTATTTTATCAAAATAGGTTAAAAAATTGCGCATATTTTTTATTACACATTTCAAATCTGCACACATTTTAGAGTAAAATATGTCCCAAAATCTTTGTGAAACAGTGTTTTTTTTTAATAGAATTAGATCATAAAAATAAAGATTTCCTGCGGAAATTGTGGGTTGCGCAAATTTTGCCACTTTTACGTTGGCTGTGGAAATCGCGGGTTGCGCAGCGAGCAGGGTTAAATTTTCGGAAAATTTGGAACATAATCACCCCTGTTCCCGACATCTATAACCCTCCTGCATTTTTTAAATATCTGTCACAATTTGAAATTTATTGAATTTTAAAATCAGTCAGTCCATTTTAGGACACCCAGTATAGTCAGTAGTTATGGGATGATGGCTGAAATTAAGCATTTAAAAAAAAAGTTAAGCTGGCTTCGATATGTCAGTTAGAGGTTTACCTGGGCTGAAGTTATCAGGCCCAAGCCCAGGTCCAACCCACATAAAAAAATAAAACTATTGGCCTCGCTCTGTATAAAAGCTAAAAAATCAACTCCAGCCCTGCCTGCATTTTGCAATTAAAATTATTCATAAAGTACACTTGCTTATGCTCATATTTTATTTTCAGATTATGTTCGAAATTCATGAATACAGGAAAACAACAATATTAATGACTATAACGATGACTATTTAGGCAATTATGTACGTTAACACTACGTAAAAATATGACTTCAATTACATTCAAATAAAAATCCAGTAAGATAATCAGTTTAGAATGACAGAAACGGTTGATAAAAGAAAATCATAATTTTTAAGCTCTACAAAGTAAAAAAGTAAATTTAAAAAAATGCATCTCTGTAACTTATCAAATCAAATTAAATTTCTAAAGATTTCACTAAACAGATGTACAAAACAAATATAATTTTTACGAATGACAAATAAGTAAGATTGCAGACCAACTTGGGCTCGGGAGAAAGAATTTAGAGCAGTGCACGTGTCGTGGTTGGGCCAATAATGCTTATCATACGGGCTGAAACGGACCAAATGTTTAGCACTTATTCCGGGCCGAGCCCCGACCTGGAAATTTTGGCCAGTGCATGCCTCTAGGAAAAATGGAGTCCAGGCCAGGCTCGATCTGGAGGAAAAAGAAGTCTGGCCCGACCCGAATCTGCAGAGAAAATTAAGATCAGGGCACGACCCGGTTCTAAAAGAGAAAAGGCCTGACCCAGCCCGAGTCTCGTGGATTTAAACTGGCGCGACCCGGGTTGGGTCGGACCAACTTGGGCTCGGGAGGAAGAATTTGGAGGAGTGCACGGGTCGTGGTCGGGCCAATAATGCTTATCATACGGGCTGACACCGACCGAATGTTGAGCTTTTATTCCGGACCGAGCCCCGATCTGGAAATTTTATCCAGTGCAGACCTCTAGGAAAAATGAAATCCAGGCCAGCAGGCTCGATCTGGAGGGGAAAAAAGGCTGGCCCGACCCGAATCTGCAGAAAAAATTAAGATTAGGGCACGACCCGGTTCTAAAAGAGAAAAGACCTGACCCAGCCCGAATCTCGTGGATTTAAACTGGCGCGACCCGGGTCGGGTCGGACCAACTTGGGCTCGGGAGGAAAAATTTAGAGGAGTGCACGGGTCGTGTTCGGGCCAATAATGCTTATCATACGGGCTGACACGGACCGAATGTTTAGCTTTCATTCCAGGCCGAGCCCCGACCTGTAACTTTTGGCCATTGCAGTCATTTAGGAAAAATGATGTCCAGGCCAGGCTCAATCTGGAGGAAAAAGAAGTCTGGTCCGACCCGAATCTGCAGAAGAAATTAAGATCAGGACACGACCCGACTCTAAAAGAGAAAAGACCTGACCCAGTCTGAGTTTCGTCGATTTAAAGTGGCGCGACCCGGGTCGGGTCGGACCAACTTGGGCTCGGGAGGAAAAATTTAGAGGAGTGCACGGGTCGTGTTCGGGCCAATAATGCTTATCATACGGGCTGACACGGACCGAATGTTTAGCTTTCATTCCAGGCCGAGCCCCGACCTGTAACTTTTGGCCATTGCAGTCATTTAGGAAAAATGATGTCCA
Source organism: Maratus speciosus (assembly GCA_963932465.1). Taxonomy (NCBI): domain Eukaryota; kingdom Metazoa; phylum Arthropoda; class Arachnida; order Araneae; family Salticidae; genus Maratus; species Maratus speciosus. The sequence continues at coordinate 484,149,726 of OZ010790.1, read as the reverse complement.
GGCCAGGCTCAATCTGGAGGAAAAAGAAGTCTGGTCCGACCCGAATCTGCAGAAGAAATTAAGATCAGGACACGACCCGACTCTAAAAGAGAAAAGACCTGACCCAGTCTGAGTTTCGTCGATTTAAAGTGGCGCGACCCGGGTCGGGTCGGACCAACTTGGGCTCGGGAGGAAGAATTTAGAGGAGTGCACGGGTCGTGTTCGGGCCAATAATGCTTATCATACGGGCTGACATGGACCGAATGTTTAGCTTTTATTCCAGGCCGAGCCCCGACCTGTAACTTTTGGCCATTGCAGACATTTAGGAAAAATGATGTCCAGGCCAGGCTCAATCTGGAGGGAAAAGAAGTCTGGTCCGACCCGAATCTGCAGAAAAAATTAAGATCAGGGCACGACCCGACTCTAAAAGAGAAAAGACCTGACCCAGTCTGAGTTTCGTGGATTTAAAGTGGCGCGACTCGGATCGGGTCGCGCCAAGCTCGAGCTCCGCCCCAAGTCATTTACCGTGAGGATGGATAATGTCATTTTACAAACCCTTTATTAGCCCAAGGGGGGGGGGGCGATCGCCCCTTCGCCCCCCCCTTAGATCCGCCATTGACTAGTCAACGGATATATGGATACAGTCCCTGATCTTTTTGCTCCATTTTGGGAACAACGGATTTTGAGCTTATTCTATAAACGATAATTTTCAGAATTTCTAACCTATGTTTTTGAGACTTTTACAAAAATTGCTCTATATATATAGCTACCACATTATGCACATTATATTTTGATTACATTCGGGCATGCGCAGTGAATCATTATTTAGTAAACCTGCCCATTTTTCATACAATTTTTACTATATTTTAATTCTGATTTCAGAGTACAATGCTGTTTGTCATATTTTCTGAAAAGAACTTTTTTTTTATATTAAGAACTCTGCAAATTATAAGCAAAAAACTTGGCGAAATTTGGGGCTGTTTTTATAAAAACTTTAATTTCTCTACGAGTATACCTGCTCATGCTATCCTCATAAACATGATCACAAATTATTACAATAAGCCACTCATTAATAATCTCGTGTTTGAACGCTTTTGCTACATTAGTTTTTACAAGGTTATCCAAAAGATATTCGATCTTTTCAATTTTTTGGAGGTCCCCTATGGGGTTTCGGAAGGAAAAATTTCATAGAAATATATGGCCTGTACTATTCTGTTTATACACCTGGCGTTTCAGGTTAATTCCTCATGTAGTTTTTTAGATATTTAACAAAACGTCTAAAATCGAAAGTGGCCGGTCACCTTTGGCCATATAGTATATATATACATATATATTTTTATATATCATATAAATTATATGTATAAGCCGGTATATAATAAAAATAAATTTTTGTTGCTATTGTTTGAATAAAAATTCTTCTTGAAGAGTTCAGTGTTATCTAAATCAAGCTCAGAACAATAAAGTATTTCGATGACAGCCTTTTTCCAAAAGTAGGCACCACAATTTTGATAATGGACACATGGCTTCAAGTAGTCATGCAACTCTAGAATTTAGTTTGATAGCTTTTAATATATGATGATAAAGGTACAAGGTCGACTCATTAAACACATCTATGTACAACTTTTCGAATGATACTAGTAGAAAAAATCCGCTTGGGGAAAAACATGACAACACGCATACCTAATTTTAGCCACCACCACCTCATCCTTCCGCGTCTCATAGAACAACTCCACGATAAAAATAATAACCGCAGGTAATGACAGGAAATTGGGGAGTGCCGGCTAGTGCTACCACCTATTTTAATGATTTTTAAATATTACCCGTTAAACTTTCAAGATAAATGTTTAACAAGAAAACATAATGAGTTAATTGACGAATAAAAATGCTTTCTTTTTTATAATGTAGAATATAAATATCCCCACAAGATTTAGTTTATATATTTTTGTGTACAGAAAATTTATAACAGAAATGTATAACAGAAAATTTCATTATAAATTCTTTTCATGTATTTTAATTATATGATATATACCGGGTGTCCCAAAAATGGCCGCTGATTTTAAAATTCAATAACTTGCAAACGGTGACAGATATTTAAAAAAATCTTGCAGGAGTGTTATGTAAGATGTCAGGAGTTTGTATGCTGCGATTCTGAGTTTTAGTTACAAATAGCATATATAGATGGCGCTGCAAGCAATAACCGCTACATCCAGGCTCGATTTTTCGGGCTCTCTCTTCTTTCATGCGAAGAAAGGAGATTAAAATGCATTGAATGGATCCCAAAGTACCAAAAATCGGGTCTGGACTGAGCACCTATTGCTCTCAATGCCATCTATTGTTTGAAATTCGAACTAAAATAACGAATCACAGTAAAAAAACTTCTGGCATCATACATAACCCTACTGCAAGATTTTTTAAAATATTTGTCAACGTTTCTAAGTTATTGAATTTTAAAATCATTGGTCATTTTTGGGACATCCGGTATATATTTGTAAGTACTCGCTCATTTTTATGGGCTAATGCATACTTTTATTTCTTTTAACTGGCCATGCTACATTTACTCTGAATAGAAGTTTCTATTACTCTATATTGAAAATACGTTAATCGTTAATGGTACCACAAGTATGGCGATATCATACTATCACGACCAGCACCAAATGCACGTTTTTAATTATTTTGCGCCACTTCTTTTTGCATGCTTAATGGCTAAAATTTTCAAATTAGATCAGACAAAATTTTGTGTACAAAAATGCTGATGTCCAAATTCAAGGAATTTTCAGTCCAAAATCCTATTTTGAAATTCAAAATAGTTCAAAATGTAATTTGCCGGGAACAAAATAACATATATGCTTCTTCTGTACACACATACAAAAAAGAAAGAATGAAAACAAACAAACAAAGTACACAAAAATAGATATTTTTAATGTGGTCGAAAAGAAAAATACCAGAATAATAAAAGATAACATTTCTCACTAGTGAAAACAGAATACCTCTTTTAATAAATAATGTTTAATAAAACATGACATAAAAAAGAGAAAAAAAAAGATGTATACTAAATTTATCTAAAATTCAAGTCCGATTTAAATCTACTTTTTTCTTTTCCTTATTACAGTTCATTCCTGTAAGTATCTGTATTCTGCGAAACGTACATCAATAAAATCTCATGTTTAAATCATTCCCGGTTTTTTAAGCGCCACCGTGTTTTTTCATTCATTCTGTTTGGATTTCCTGTTTTTACATGTAATAGTATTTCCTTTTGTGGCATCAAGTTTATTTTATCGACTTGCAGAAGTGCTATTTTTTTCCATTGATTAAATGCGCTTTAATCATGTAGGTAAGAGCATAAACAGTTTTTTGGTTTTTCTTGAAAGAAAAACATGCTTCTTGTTAGGTTTTATAAATGTCGGAGATATTCCTGGTAAAAGCATTTTCTGGTTTGGTAAAGGATTAATTTTGGCCTATTTTTATGTGAGTGTTACAAGAATTAGAAAGAAAATCTTATTTACATTCTGTTTGAATTCCCCCCCGCCTTTTTTTTCATGTAATAGTGTCCTTTTTGTGGCATTAGATTTATTTTATCGACTGGCAGAAGTGCTACTTTTTCCCCCATTGATTAACTCTTTATCTACTGACAGTACTTGCAAGTACCATTAAAATAACATTTGATAAAATTCATTCAATACATCGATTAGTTGTAAAACAGTTTAGAATGAGTTAGACATACATTGCTTTATCTTGTTCCAAAAGCATTATTGGTTACAAAAAATAAAAATATTTTTAAAAGGATGATTTCCTTTGACTTTGCATCTTTTCAGCTTTCCTAGCCTTCGAGGGAGGGGGGGGGGGGAGGAGGGATTTCTGAATTCAGAAATATTTCTATATTTCTATTGTAAGAACATTATATTTGTACATTTCCTAATTCTACAAAATACTAAGAAAAATATTTAAAATAAAAGATTTTAGTGGGGTTATAAATATTGCACAAAATCCCTATAAATTCAACTTTAATGAATCCTTCTAAATCCTTCAATCCTTCTAAAATACTTCTAAAATTTATTAAATGATTATGTGAATCTTCTAATGTAGTTTAAACAATTCGCGAAAAATGCTTTAGAAGATAAAATTTTCACGAATTCTTAATTCAGTACATAAAGGGTTAAATGCGCTTTAACCATGTAGGTAAGAGCATAAATAGTTCTTTTAATTTTTCTGTTTTTCTTGGAAGAAGAAAATGCTTCTTGTTGGGTTTTATAAGTGGCAGATATATTTCTGCTGAACTCATTTTCTGGTTTGGTAAATTATTAATTTTGTGCCTATTTTTATGTGAGTGTTATTATAATTTAGAAGGCAAATCTTATTTACATTCTGTTTGAATTTCCTGTTTTTTCATGTAATAGTATTTCATTTTTGTGGCATTAAATTTATTTTATCGACTGGCAGAAATTCTAGTTTCTCCGCCATTGATTAAATGCGGTTTAATCATGTAGGTAAGAGCATAGAGAATTCTTTTGGTTTTTCTGTTTTTCTTTGAAGAAAAACATGCTTCTTGTTAGGTTCTATAAATGACGGAGATATTCCAGCTGACAGCATTTTCTGGTTTGGTAAAGGATTAATTTTGGCCTATTTTTATGTGAGTGTTACAGTAATTAGAAGGCAAATCTTATTTACATTACGTTTGAATTTCCTGTTTTTTTATGTAATGGTATTTCCTTTTGTGGCATTAAATTTATTTTATCGACTGGCATAGGTACTAGTTCCCCCCCCCCCCCCATTTATTAAATGCGGTTCAATCATGTAGGTAAGAGCATAAACAGTTCTTTTGGTTTTTCTGTTGTTTTTTTTTTTTGGGGGGGGGGGGGGAAGAAAAACATGCTTCTTGTTGAGTTCTATAAATGACGGAGATATTCCTGCTCAAATCATTTTCTGGTTTGCTCAAGGATTATTTTTGGCTTATTTTTATGTGAGTGTTACAATAATTAGAAGGCGAATCTTATTTACATCATGTTGGAATTTCCTTTTTTTTTAATGTAATGGCATTTCCTTTTGTGGCATTAATTTATTTGATCGACTGGCAGAAATGCTAGTTTTTTCCCCATTGATTTAATCATGTAGGTAAGAGCTTAAACAGTTCTTTTGGTTTTTCTGTTTTTCTTGGAAGAAAAACATGCTTCTTGTTACGTTCTATAAATGACGAAGATATTCCTGCTGAAAACATTTTCTGATTTGCTGAAGGATTAATTATGGCCAATTTTTATGTGAGTGTTAAAAGAATTAGAAAGCAACTCTTATTTACTCAATGTTGGCTCTTTCATACTCTATCAACCGTATTCCATAAATGACGAATTTACTGACATGGTTTAGTTAAAAATCTGTATGGATACATTGTCAAATAACACAAGCCTGCGATGACTGTGTTTTTTTTTAACTTTTTATAATTAATTTTTATGTATTTTTTAGCGCTGAATCCGAAAATGATCTTCACTCATAACCACCAAATCACGTCGGGGTTTTTCGCAAATCGTACATTTAAAAGATAAAAAGTAAAAAGATAGCGATAACCTTATACTACAAAAGAGGTGTGATGGTTGTTTTCTTTTTTACTTTCGGTAATTGATTTTTATGTATTTTTTTGCTATGAATCCGAAAATGCCTTCATTTTTAACCATCACGTCAAGATTTTTCTCAAATCATAAATTTCAAAGTCAAAATGTGAAAAAAAGGCGAAAATCTGCCAAAGCAATTTGTCAAAGCCTTACCAAAAGAAGGCAATTGTTTTAAATACATCTGCGAAAAATTTTTGAGCCTTATGAACGGCCAAAATAAAAGAGGATGCCGAGATGAACCCCATAGAGAATATGAAAGGAAAAGAGCGGAGCAGAGTATAAGCGGTTCAAAGAAACTTCCGCACGTGCAATAAAATTGTAAGGATTTTAAATACATAATATTTTACATGTATACCAGTAAAAATGCATTGTACAAGCCAAAATATGAATAAATTATTATGAAAATGTAAAGTTATACTCCTATTTTATAGTATCATATTTGTGCAATATTTCGACTTTTTAAAATTTAAAAAAATTGCGATTTGCAAAGAATCCTGACGTGATGGTAAAACATGCAGGTCATTTTAGGATTCAGTGCTACAAAATACATAAGAATCAATTATCAAAAGCTAAAAAACACGACGATCACATTTATTTTATAATATCAGCTTTTCACTATTTTTTTTTACTTTTTAACTTTGAAATTTACGATCTGCGAAAAAAAACTAACGGGATGGTTACAAATGTAGGTCATTATCGGATTCAGTCCTACAAAATACATAAGAATCAATTATCAATAGCTAAAAAACCTGACACAACCCAAATTTTGCGGGCAACTGTAAAGAGATCGCGAATTGAAGTACCCTCCTCCAACACCACTTTCTCCTCAGTTTAGCACATTCATTTCTGCTACTGAAAAAGTTATTTTACAGTAATGTAGAAAACAAATACTTTAGTAAACTAGTCAGACGTGGCAATCCCAAAACTTTCTCCTATCTCATGCATGTTAATATTTCCTGAATAAACTTAATTAAATTAAAAAAATAAAAAAACCCGACTACGTAAAAAGCGATTATTTCTCATCAATGTGAAACTATTTTTTTTTATATAACATACCTATTTTTTTTATTAACTTGTATTGATAACTTTTACGTTGCGTCTGTTAGTTCCTATCTGTAAACACTGTTTTGATGAGGCCTATAGACTTGCAGTAAAGCTAGAGATCCTACCTACACAACTTCCAGGTTGTGTAATATTTAAACGGAGCTTCTGACTGTAAAATAGTCAATGAAACATCGTCTTCATTTTGAAAGACCTATCCAATGATATGCCACTCAATAGGGTGTGTAAATTTTTTTTCGTCTTTACCGCCATTTTGTATTTTACGGCCGCCATTTTGAATTTATAAAAGCAAAACCTATCCTATAACCATCGGGCGATTAAGACGAATCGATAGAGACCTCATTCATTAAAATCCATCCAGTCGTTGGGATGTTTCGAGGGTATAAAGAAATCCACATACCGTGATACGCGTGAAACACATAACCCTTCTTTTCAGTCGGGTAAAAATGCAGCATAGCAGCGCAGCCGTGATTTACACCAAAATCTAATCAGCAACAACTTATGACAACTTCTAACTGTATCTAAAGTTGCATGAAAATTCATGCATTAGTTCTTGAGGCACAGCTATTGAGGAAATCGTGAAAAATACAGCATAGCAGCGCCACCTGTAGGGCGATTTACACCAAAAACTAAACAGCACTAACTTATATGAGGGACTAACTGAATCTGATATTTGATGAAAATTCGTGCATTAGATCTTGAGATAGAGCTACTGCGATACTCATGAATAATGCAGCATAGCAGCGCCACCAGTAGGGCGATTTACATCAAAAAGTAAACAGCACCAAATCATATCAAGTACTAACTAAATCTGTTGTTTTGTGAAAATCCGTGGATTAGTTCTTGAGATAAAGCTATTGTGGAAATAGTGAATGATTCAGCATAGCAACGCCACCTGTTGGGCGATTTACACCAAAAACCAATCAACACCAGTTTATATCAAGGTATAACTGAATCTAAAGTTTTGTGAAATTCCGTGCATTAGTTCTTGAGATAGAGTGCCCACAAAATGTTTGTCACATACAGACTCACAGAGTGACAGATAGACATTTTCTAAAAACCATCAAATCGTGTTCAATATTTTCTAAAACGTATAAATCCATCGAAAACCGGAAGTTGAAATGTTTCACCAATGCAATACTTTCTTCTTGTAAAGATAGAAGAAAGTAAAAATCGGCAAATTAAGCGACAGTTTTCAAACAAAGCATTGCTTGCTTTATTCGATGAAGTTAAGAATGGTGCGATGTTTAGAACAGAAGATATATTCTGTCAAAACGATGTAGGAGGTCGCGACATTTACAGTTAATTTGAGTGTAGTATCACTTAAGGTTATTTTGTTCTTTGTAATACAGATACAGAAAAGGTGTGAATTTTAATCGAACTCGGAATTAAACAGAAAGAAAAATGAGATGCTGTCTTCTTGAAACACGAAATCAAATCTTTGTTTCTTTCTTTACTGATAAAAAAAAAAAAAAAAAAAAAAAAATATATATATATATATATATATATATATATATATATATATATATATATATATATATATATATGTGAAAACATCGGTAGGCACAGATACAAAGTATGGCTATTAATTTTAAAGATTGGGGAAATAACTTCTAAAATATAAATGTACACTACATAGCTGTTTAATACGTTTCGAAGTACGTTCAGTCTGACATAACACACTTTTGTGTGCGGCTGTAAAAATGTTTAACACGGTGACTGACACTGAAGCGCTGAAATATTTACAATGTTTTAAGTAATTTTTAATAAAGTATAGTCCTGTAATAAATAAAATGTAGGTAAATTTAAAATAATTTTTCAGTAATTACTTAAAAGAATATATATTTTTTTAGTTTTATATCATACTTTAGACGTCAGTTATCGGAGAATGACGCGTTTTAAACGGAAAATTCAATGTCAGTCACCTGTGACTGACGTGGCGCTTAACGTGTTAAAGAATTAGTAGTCATCTTTGGGAATCCTCTTAATTTCGTACGTCACGTTTTGCTTGATGTTGTCAATATCTAGAAATCTTGTTCCCTTTAGTTATGTTTTCAGTTTAGAAGACAGGAAATAGTCTGCCTGTTCCAAGCCAGGAGAGTATGGAGGGTGGTTTAACTGCACGATGCCATGCTTGCCCAAAACAGCGTTTCACAAGCAAAGCGCTGTGCGGGCGGGCGTTTCTTGCAAAAGCACCCAACTTGATAACGCGTCATCACCGTACACTTGCTGCAACATTTTGCGTGTTTCGCTAGCACTTTCTCCGAATTTGAAACAAAATTTAATATTTACTAGATAGTGTCAGTCAAGATTTGATGGTAAATAACTTGAATGTTTCATTGGAAAAATTCTTGAATTTTTAATTTGTTTAAAATTATTAATTTTAAATTAATTATTGAATGACAAATTACGTGACGAATTTCTATATTGCATAAGTGATTCCTATTTCTTTAAGGCGATAGTTGGAGCTGTCAGACTAACCTATTCAATGAAGTGAAAGAATTTTAAGTTTATATACAACCAATTATGCTTGTTTTTTATCAGAAATTTACTAAAAATACCGAGTAGGGAATTTAATTTTACTCACTACGGCCTCAATTTTACTTATTATTATTATTTTTATTACTTTCTTCTATCTTTAAAAGAAGAAAGTATTGGATTCGTGAAAATTTTCGACATCCGGTTTTCGACGATTTGTACGTTTTAGAATGTCCTGAACATGATTTGATGGTTTTTAGAAAATGTCTGTCTGTCACTCTATCCGCCACTATGTCTATCACTCTGTCACTCTGTGAGTCTGTATGTGACAAAAATTTTGTGGGCGCTCTATCTCAAGAACTAATGCACGGAATTTCACAAAACTTTACATTTTGTAAGGCCTTAATTTAAACTGGTACTGATTAGTTTTTGATGAAAATCGCCCCACAGATAGCGCTGCTATGCGGCATTTTTCCCGATTTCAGCAATAGCTATATCCCAAGAACTACTGCACGGATTTTCATAAAACTTCAGATACAGTTATTCCAGAATATAGTTAGCTGCTGATTAGTTTTTCGGGAAAATCTCCCAACAGGTGGCGCTGCTATGCTGCATTATTCATGATTATCGCAATAGCTCTAACTCAAAAAAAAAAAAAAAAAAAAAAAAAAAAAAAAAAAAAAAATGCACGAATTTTTATCAAACTTTAGATTTGAATAGTCCCTGATATAAATTAATGCTAATTTTTGGTGTGAATCTCCCAATAGGTGGCGCTGCTGTGCTGCATTTTTCACGATTTCCGCAATAGCTGTGTCTCAAGAACAAATGCATGAATTTTCATCAAGCTTCAGATTCAGTTAGTCCCTAATATAAACTGGTGCTAATTAGTTTTCGGTGTAAATCGCTCAACTGGTGACGCTGCTATGTGGAATTTTTTACGATTTCCGCAATAGTTCTATCTTAAAAACTAATGAACGGATTTTCACCGAACTTTAGATTCAGTTAGACGTTAACATAAGTTGTTGATTATTAGATTTTGGTGTAAATCCACCTATCCGGTGGCGCTGATATGCTACATTTTGCATGATTTACATGATTTTAGCGATAGTCTTATTTCAAGAACTAATGCACAGAATTTCATGTCTTTAGAATCCCCATGATGGGCATAGATTGCCATTTAATTTTGGCTCTATACTAGAGAATTTTGAAGTATTAAAATGTATGAGATAGAAGAAAGTTTTGGGATTGGCATATCCGACTAGTTTAAATAGCAATATTTATTTTCATTTATTCATTAATTTTTTTAACTACACGACCATCAAAAGCTGCCATGAATTTTATTTTTATCTGTCTCATTCTCTAAAAACCTAAATTTTACACTTGATGCAGCTAACAATTTATAACATATATTTTTTATTACTTGAACTTTGTTTTACAATTTTATACGTTTCTAAAATATTAAACCTGGATATCAAGGTAATTTCTTTTACAGCTCTTATACGAATGTTTTTCTTTTTTTCCGTTTTATTTTTTACTCAAATAAATGGCAAACTTTTCTTTCTGACACACACACATATATATTCTTGATAATGGTCAGAAAATATAACGAAAATTGTAGATCAGCTCAATTTATTTATTTGGTAATTACATCTAAAATATATTTTGACTTAAATATTTTAAATATAAAACCATTGTTTTTTGAAAATATTATTCAGTGTTAAATTTTAGTTAATTATAAAGCATCCAAATAATAATAATAATGAAATAAAAATCCTATAACTTACCTTCCTAATAAAATGTCATTATTGAAATGACGATTGAATGACAAATGAATTATCGACCAAAATATTACACATTTTGCCAGACTTGGGTTCGAACCTGCGTTCTCTACAAAAATCCAGAACTTTAAACTGCTGCTTTAATCCGCTACGCTAGCGGGAACTCTCTTTCCTTCCATCTGAATTGAAACGGTTCGGAAAACAGTTGACGCATACGCAATTACCTCGAAATTGAGTTCTGATCTTACAGAAATAATTTTGCATTTTAATATTTATGATACCTTATTTTTTCAAAGACGGTTGGTTTACCAGCGATAACTTTTAGCCTCAATGTGTTTATCTTCTGTGTGCGACATGACCAAAACAATATGACAATCCCGAAATAAACCGTATTTAGCTCTTAATATCGACACAATAATTTTTTTCATTGTTAATAATGCTGAAGGAGCCAAATAATATTGACTTTGTGAAAGAAATGAAAGCTTGTTTACAGCAAGATCGAATAGCCGACGAACATAAAACAACTTCTACACGTGAAGTGATAGTTCAACTGAGCGAGCATCTTTGCGCATGTGCAGCGCGTCACTCCAATGGCAGACTTGTACTTATATACTCCGCATGCGCAACTGTAGAATTTTAATTTAAAATTACGGCTAATTAATAAATTATTTGAACAAACGAATGTACGATAACAAATCTGTGGCCACATATCTTTCTTTTAAAAAAGATTGGTGTAATTTGATGCAGCAGTTTCTTCTCACAGACTGTCGAAAGAAAACACTTAGCGTTTTAAATATATAGATTCTCTGCTCCATTATTTTCAGTTCAACAGCAATGCTTTGACCAGTGTTGAATTCAGGGTTTTCCGGGGTCATTCCCCCAGGAGCAATGAGATGTTCCCATGGAAGATTTGAGATTTTGTGTTTTTAATGTTCAAAAAGTGCAATTTATTTCCCGAAACTCTATAATGTCCCACAACCCCCACCCCCGGAGCCTCAAAAATTCCTCCCAGAGAAAAGTGTCTGAATTCAACACTGGCTTTCACAGTAAACGTTTTCTTGTGCACTTCAACACCAGAAAGTAAAATGAAAATGAAGCGCAAAACAGGTATTGTGCAGAGATACGTGACCATTCAAATACCATCGTTAACCAACCAACGAACTTTCGATTCTTATAATTGTTGCTACAATCCTCAAAAGGAATAGCTACATCTTGTTTATTGACCAGTTTAAATCGTACACATTGTTTTAAAGTCGAGTGGCGATTTTTAAAATTCAGTAAGTAAACGGTTACAGCTACTGAAGTTACTGCAGAAGAGTAATGTGTAAGACAAAGGATTTTTTTTATGCTAGACATCCTTATTCTGGTTACTAGACCTACAATTTCATTCTCTACATTATTATAAAGTCGAGTGGCGATTTTAAAAATTCAGTAATTAAACGGCGACAGCTACTGAAATTATTGCAGAAGAGTAATGTGTAAGGGCAAAGGATATTTTTATGCTAAGACATCCTTATTCTGGTTACTAGACCTTCAATTTCATTCTCTACATTGTTCTAAAGTCGAAAGGCGGTTTTAAAAATTCAGTAAGTAAACGGTGACAGCTACTGAAATTATTGCAGAAGAGTAATGTGTAAAGCAAAGAATTTTTTTATGCTAAGACATCCTTTTTCTGGTTACTAGACCTTCAATGCCATTCTCCACATTGTTCTGAAATGGAGTGGCGGTTTTAAAAATTCAGTAACTAAACGGAGACAGCTACTGAAGTTATTGCAGAAGAGCAATGTGTAAAGCAAAGGATTTTTTTTTATGCTAGACAAGGCATCCTTATTCTGGTTACTAGGCCTTCAATTTCGTTCTCTACATTGTTCTAAAGTCGAATGGCGGTTTTAAAAATTCAGTAAGTAAACGGCGACAGCTACTGAAGTTATTGCAGAAGAGTAATTTGTAAAGCAAAGAATTTCTTTTATGCTAGGCATCCTTATTCTGGTTACTATGCTTTCAATTTTATTCTCTATCCCTAAAAAGTGAATCATTCCATTTACTTTGTTGGTGGGGAAATGTAGAAGAGCTAGAGAACCTGTAAGGACTTAGAAATTCGTTGAGCATATTTTATATGTGAGAGGATAATTTCCCAAACCGACTGCATTGTGTTCTACAAAGCTTTTAATAAATCCAGAATATAAAGATTTTTTAAATAGTTAAATATAGAATTTCAACAGAGAAAAAATATCAAACTAAAAGTAAAAATGAAGAAGATCTTTAACATAGAAAAACTTATACGAATCGAATATTTCTAAAAGGAGCTCCATATAAACGATGGGTACGTAGATAAACTATAATTTTAACACAATCAAATTGATTGGTAAAGTTATCATACGAATTGAATATTTCCAACTGAGTGAAAAAAATACCCAGGCCGGAAATCGAACCCAGAATTCGCCGGTTGTTGGCCCAGTTAGCTTAAAATGGTAGAGCATTGGCTCTGTAAGCCAAGGTCCCGGTTTCGATTCCCGGCCTGGGCATTTTATCGCTCTGTTGGAAATATTCAATTCGTATGATAACTTTACCAGTCAGTTTGATTGTGTTAAAATAATAATTTATAGAAAAACTTAGTTTAAAACTAAGTTTTTTAATTGCATAGTTTTATTTTTAAAAATTGATCGGTCCATTATACAATTTTTTTGAAATTTATAGCATTTTCTACCTTTAAATGTGAAAATTATTAATCTCACAAAATATGAAATTTGTTAAATCCGCCATTATTCTAACGCGTGAATGAATCGTACACATAAAAAACAAACAGTGGATTGTTGTATTGGAATCTTTGTAAAAGTGAAAATCTTTACAGCTTCTATCAGTATAAGGCGTGAATGAGCGCACGCGCCCATGAAAATCTAAATATACACCAGTGTATTTAGCTAATTCGTTGTATTGGAATCCTTAAAAATATGAAGTCCTTTATAGCCGATAACACTGAAACGTGTGCATGAGAGTGCTTCGTGGCCATGAAAAGTACAACAATAAAAATAACATCAGTGGATTCTGGTAACTCGTTGTATTTGAATCTCTAAAATATGAAACTCGTTGAAACCGCAAACACTATAACGCATGTTAAAAAATGTATGTTATATCAATTGTTAATATTGTTTGAAATATTTTTTACAACTAAATTAAATATACCTAAAAGTAAAATTTTTTCGCGGCCTGGATCCGAACTAGATCCAGGCCGCGATCCAGTCCGATCCAGTCTAAAGAACTGGAAACAACGGCATACCATTGAGCCACATTAGAACAAAATTTTAAACAAAAACTAACCCATTATTTATTTCCCATTATAAAAAAATGAATAATCCCCGTAATAGGAATAGAGAGTAGAATTAAAGTGCTAGCGTTTTAGTTCCATATATTATAGCGCCAACTGTATCAAACTGACAGAACGCTCTAACAAACATATAAATTTAAGTCGAAATTCTTTTAGAGTTAAACCTACATTTCATTTGGCTATTGAAACGCAAAATAGTTCCCGTTTAGAAACTGCAAAGCTATTTTGAGTATTATTACAATTTAAGACAGCGAGCACAATCTATCAGTGACATTTGGATCTAACCATAATTTTTTTTGAAACTGCATTATTTATGGCCAAAACATCATAAAATTTTGAAACTGAAAAGTTATTTTGAACATTATTACAGTTTAAGACAGTGCACCACCATCTATCAGTGACATTTGGATGTAAAACAAAGAAGCATTCTGAAGCAAATCCTGATTTTACACATTATTCTTCTGCAAGAATAACTTCAATAGATGTCCCCGTTTAATTGTTGTTGAATTTTAAAATCCTTTAAGTTATTTTATTACTCCTTGTAAATGAATAAATTTGTCGATTAACTTTTTAATAAATTCAATTCCTTTATTTCTTTTACAATAATAAAAAAATAAATTACTTTTGTAAATAAATCTTCGCTTAAGGATTATAATACAGCACAGATTTTATTAAATTCTATATGAGAGTAACTAGCCAAAAAATATAGACCAATACAGTTATAGAGTATTTTCATTTCATATTTAACTGGAATATTAGTCGTGAAAATGATCCACGAATTATCTCCTATGCTTTAGCTGATCTGAATATTGCATAATTAATGTTTATAGATTTGAGGTTATCCAAAGAATTTGCGGAGAACTTTTAAAACCGGGACGCAGGTGCATGAACAATCACCTCTACGAGTTGAAGGCTGAAATTCAAGGATTAGTTAAAATTCGATTCGCATATTAAAATGCAACCGGCCTTCTAAGTCATATCTTCGTAGTAAACACCTGCAGACCTGATTTTAGCGGTTGACTGGTAGGATTACCCTTGTGTTTTCCTGCTTCCAGTCCTTTCTGTTTACATACCTTTGAGTGCAGGAAAACACAATTTTAAACCTACCGATCAACCACTAAAATCAGGTCTGCAAATGGTTTCTACCAAGATATGACTTGGCAAACCAGCTGCATTTTAATATGCTAATCCAGTTCTGTCTAATCCTGGAATTTGAGCAGCTGACTCGATGAGGTGGTGGTCTGGGCAGCTAGTCCCGGTCTACAACATAACTGATAAGAAATAGAGGAGATGGGTGCTAGCGCTGCCAAAAAAATTGTTGGGCGTTTTTCATAGATACGTCGAAGAAGCAAGATGGAAGTCTAAGAACATTTCAAAAGAGAAAAATTACAATCATACAATAAATTTTGAGCTTTTATCAGTCCGGATATGGGATAGTCCGGATATGAGAGAGACAGATATGGGAGTGTGTACTGAAGTCGTCGTATCGTCTATAGTTTTTGTTTGCGCAGACAACTCCAAAATTTTGATAGATCATCATCCTCTACGTGTGAAAAATAAGCAATCTTCGCAACAAGCAGATTTAAAATGAGTGTGATTACAGTCTTCAATCAGGTCGCGTTTAACCAACGCCCTCTGGATAAAGGAGAAAGCCGTGATACGCTTTGTCGTAGTGTTACGAAACGTCACACGAAGCAGGGGAAAAAAATGGAACAACTTGCATGTTTAGATTTCGTTGGCTCGTTAATTAATAATTATTGTTTACTAATAATAATTAATAATTCCACGAGCGAATGAAATCGAAACAATAATTAATAATTCCACGAACCAGTAAAATCGGAACATGCAAGTTGTTTGAATTTTTTCCTTTGTTTTCCCTGCTTCGTGTGGTGAGTATGGTATATCAGAAGCCAGTTTAAAAATTTATATAGAATAATAAATTATGTAATTTACATATTAAAAAAGGTAGGTTCTTTAATTTGTTTGTTTGTTTATTAATTGTTAAATCAGGTTTTTCCAACTTTCAGAATGCAAAGCTTCCACTATTTTCCTATAGAATTATATAAAAAAAATGTTATTTAATAAAGAAGATTTTAATTCGAAAATAGTGATGGTCAATAATTTTAAAACAAAAATAGTTGGATACACCTGTATTAATATGAAATAGAACAAAAATCTGTAAAAATAGGTTTTACACAGAAAGAAATAATTCATATCAATTTAACCATCTCTTACAGACACATACTTGACTAGATTATGGTGTGCAGATTAGTAATAATTAATAATTCCACCAGCCAACGAAATCGAAACATGCAAGTTGTTAGAATTTTTTTTTCTATGTTTTCGCTGCGTCGTATGACGTTTCGGTGACGCCACAACAAATCGTGTCACGGGTTTCTCGCTTATCTAGGGGGCGTTGGTTCAACGCGACCATGACCAAACCCGAACAACGGTTTGTGGTAGGTCCTTTTAACTCTAACTGCTTCGGTTTGGGCTTTGTTTTGATTGCCGAGAGCCTTCCAGGGTTCCAGGTATTTCCGAAGAATGTCTAAAATACATTAAAAGATGAAAATACTATTTATTTGAATCTGGTTTAGTTGAAAAATTAAGACGCGAATTTAGCTAAGTAAATTGAGACGTTATCGATTAAGAAAGGGAATAAATGTATTTAAACTGATAGTTTTTCAATTTTTAAAGCACAAATTCACCATTAATGGCATAATTAGTGAAAAGAAATATCCGAATATGAGTTTCCTTATAAAAGAGTTTAAACAGCTATGGACAAATTGTTGTAATTGAAGGTCCAAAAATTTAGAAAATATTTGCGAATGTGACAGTAAATGTTTATGGAGGGTGGGGGGAAGCATGGAAAATAAAAACAGAAATAAAAATAGAAAATCTAATTTAGTTAATACTTTTTAATACAAAATGAAATAAAAAAATTAATTTAGAGAACACTGAATTTATTATAAGCATGTTTCTAAATTAATCGAAGATTTTCTTTTCTGATTAGAGATTATTAATTTAAGTATGTGTATCCCTCGAAAGATAATTCAATAAAAGTATCATGTTTAAATCATCCTTTTTTTAGGGCGCTGTAAATCTCCATTGAATCTTTTCACCTTTTGTCTTTTTCCTTGTAATAGTATTTCCTTTTGTGGCATTAAGCTTATTTTATCGACTGGTGGAAGTGCAAGGTTTTTTTCCCTATTGATTAAATGGACTTTCATCATATAGGCAAGAACATAAACATTTCTTTCTGCTTTTCTCTTTTTCTGGGTAGAAAAACACACTGGCCCTCCGGTTGCTTAAATGATGGAGGTAATTCTTCTGAGTGCATTTACTGGTTTGCGCAGGGATTAACTTTAGTCACTTTTTAGTTTTAGTGTCAAAAATTGAAGATAAATTCCTTTATTCAATAGTGGCTTTCTTGTACTTTCAATGGCATTTATTTAATGGTACTGATAAATTTGTATAATCCAGTTTCATAAAAGCATTTTAAAAGCATCATTAAATAATTATTTGACAAAGAATTTATAAATAAAATATTTTATTGTTATAAGACGAAGCCTTGTAATTACGTTCAAACTATTTTGAAAAATATTTTGCCACGGAGAAAAGAACATAAAAATTTCACATCTGCCACTCTACGAAAGAGATGAAATAAAAACAAAAGTACAGTGGGTGATCGGTTAACGAACTGCACGGCTTACGAACAGATCGGTTAACGAACACTTTCGCAAGAGATTTTTATGTTCGTATAGCGAACTAATGTTCGATTAACGAACACATGTCTGTTCAACAAACACCCAGTGTTGCCAGATTGGGGATTTTTTGTCCCCAGATTGTTGATTGTCACCGCTTTTTTGAAATAGAAGTATTTAGTCTTTTTAAAGGGGATTAAAAATTGAAAAATAATGCGAACTATACTATTTTTAAAGAGCGGTGACAATCAAATGATCTGAATTAAAAAAGTCCCCAATCTAGCAACACTGCAAACACCTCACAAAACAAAGCCAAGAAGAAGTAATGTTTCAGATTTCCCGAGCAGTTTTTAACCCGGGAGAACTCGCTAGTGAGAATTTCTCTCACGGTGCCCAGTTGCTTTTCTTTTACTTTACATTCGCTTGATATCTTTTTTTTTTTGCTTGGCTTAGTACTTTCACAAATAGGTAAAATAATTGAAATAACATCTTTAAATTTTAATTACAATGAAAAAATAGTTTAAATAAGAGTCTTAAAAAGTACGACGGTGAGAGAAAATCTCATGAAGTGAGTTCTCCCGGGTTAATTGCATTTATTGTCGACTCAGAGAACATTTTAACTGCTGCATACATATGGTCTAATTATTCTTGGGCTACCGGGGGTCCAGACTCTACAATTTAGAGCCCCCAAATTAGAATGAACATATTTGAAACTTTAATTCTTATATTTTGTGTCCATTTTTAAAGAAACATTTCTAATTGAAATTTAGTTCCCAAATTATTAACAGGCTCTAGGTTCAACTTGAGCTTTATCGGACCTTGAAGTAAACACGATCTTTTAGACTTTAGAGAACTAAGAAGATTTTCACAGGTCAAATTGACAAATTGATATGTTTTAATGCCGTAATCAATGAATGCAATTCTAAAAGTTTTTACAAAGGGCATACCATTTATTTTTTTTTTAATACGCCACGACACGGACAAAGCCATGAAAATACGATCTCATCATATTAAACAAGGACGTACATTAAACCTATTATAAAGGGAAGATTTAAATTGTTTTTTATACATTATTTAGCTTTTAAAAATGAATTAATTGAATTCCTATACAAATCAATAAATATCTATGATCGGTTAACGAACACTGTTTTAGAACGGATTAAGTTCATTAACTGATCACCCACTGTATGAGAAATAATATATAGATATGTTGGCTGATTGCAAAAGTTCGTGCCTTATTTCATAGATGGCAGAAACTTGCGGTTTTGACTGTGCTGATGTATCTTTTATAGCCATATTATTAAATGACAGTTATCTACACGTGTCATGAGGGAACATAACGTTAAAAAAAAAGTTTTCCAATTGAGCAAGGTTAATATTCACAATGGAAAATGAAAAGTTACATTTCTTCATGTTATGTTATACGAGTTTAAAAAAAAGGAGTGAGTGTTGGATGTGTAGAAATATTCAAGACGTTTATTTGGTTCGTGCTCCCGCTCTTCGGACAGTTAAAAAGTGTTTTTGTCGATTTCGAAATGGTAATTTCAATCTAATCGATAAAATTCACTCTAAGCGACCTTCTAGCATTGATAATGACTTAATCTGTGATTTAGTCGATAATGATCCACGGCTTACTACTGAAGCGAATGCTGAGAGACTAAATGTTAACAATTCGACTGCTTTCGCCATTTAAAACAACTTGGGTATACTGTTCGAAACTCGATGCATTGGAAAAAGGGCACGAACTTTTGCAATTACTCAATATATATATATATATATATATATATATATATATATATATATATATATATATATATATATATATGAGGGGGCGGGGGCTCACAACCATCGTAGACAAGTCCATTTTGAAAAAAAAATGAGGTAGTCCATTTAGAAGTTGTATAAAATCTGTTTTATCCACTACCACAGTGAACGAAGCCTGTTTTCACATACTTTCTCATGTATGACATCTGTTTACAGACTTGGTTTACTGTGAGAGTGGATAAAACAGATTTTATGTAACTTCTAAATAAACTAATTTTTCTTCAAAATGGACTTGGTTTACTATGGTTGTGAGCCCCTCATATAATACTAATTCTATTGAATATAAAATAACTCTAAAAGAATAAAAAAATCAGTTTTACCCTGATAGAAAAACAGTGCCCCTTTTGAAAACGCTTTTTATAAAACACGAAACAAACAAACAACCACAACAACAAAAATGTAAAGTAGACGTAAGATAAATTACCCTTACCCAAACCTAATATACATTTAGAATTTCCTTTTTTGATTAGACTATTTTCCTCTCTATCTGAATTCTCCAAAATGTAGTTTATAAAATAAAATCTCATGTTTAAATCATTCCGGATTTTTAAGTAACGCCGCCACGTTTATCCATTCATTATTTTTCGGTTTCCAAGTTTTTCTATGTAATAGTACTTTTACCGAATTAAGCTTATTTTATCAACTGTTGGAATCGCTAGGTTTTTTCCTACTGATTAAATATGTTTTCATTAATATAGGCAAAACATAAAGAGTTCTTTCTGCTTTTCTCCTTTCCTGAGAAGAAAAACACACTGGCCGTTAGTTAAGAGGCTACTTCACTCAGGCGAAAACGCCTGCTTGATAATGTTAATACTATGGAAAACATTTTTAAAAATATCTCGTTTGCATTTCAATGTTTTTAAATGACTTTTTTTGCATTGGATGACTGAGCTCGATCTCTACAAAGGCCGTTTTTTACTTTTTCGATTTTGCTTACAGATTTTTTTTATTAGGAAACTTTCACTTTCGGAACCCGTTTCGAAACTATCTAGCTTCCAATGCAAAAAAAGACATTTAAAAATATGGAAATGCAAACGAGATATTTAAATTTTTCCCTTTTATATCAATAACATTAGCGAGTGAGTTTTCGGGTCAGTGGTCTCTTAAATGATGCGGATATTACTTCATTTACTGATTTGAGCAGATATTAACTTCGGTCAATTTTTAGTTTTAACATAAAAAATTGAAGATAAATCACATTTACTCAACAGTGGTGTTCTTGTCCTTTCAATCACATTTTAGAATCTGGAGAAATTTTAATAGAATTTTAATCCTATCATGCTACAAATAACTTTGATAAAAAAAATTTCATCTGTTATTTTATTTTATATTTCTTTTCTGGTAAGAGTTACTTTTTTAAAAAGCAGATTTTATAATCATTTAGTTTTCTGCTGTGTTTTTTCAATGTCTCGTATAAAATGTTAATAGGGTTGGTTGAGTATAGAATAGCACATTTGCAGCAGACTGTATGTTACATAGCAGCTGGAAATTCGATATTAACGTGTAATCGTGATTCGATGTGTTTAAACAAATCCTGTTCAGATGTTATTTTAGGAGGGCTATTTTTTTTACAACCCCCGATGGGCCGCAAAATAAAGGCAAATGTGAATAACAAAATGTCTTTATAACCAGGAGGCAAGTACAACCAAAGTTACTTTTCGACAGAGCCACAGTGAAGTTTGAATTATTTGTCATATCGGTGGGCGAGTTTTCCAAAACGCTCATCATAGTAGGTTGTTGTCAGCGTGTTGCAATAGGTCTCCAAAGTATCTTGAAGATTTTTGTTGGGACGCAAGATCTTCCCAGACCTGTCTTCAGCTCTCGAATAAGAGGCTGCACATATATAACATTATAAATTTAGGGGGAGGGTGGGTATGGCACTTGATATCGTAATATATCTCTAGGGGAGGGAGGTTTTCTTTTGATATCGTTTTCATTTTCGATCGGACCAAAATTTTCGGTTTTGTTTCTTTACATGTTTTTTTTATAGTCTGATATCTTCTTTTTTTTAATCTGTTGTCTACTTTTATGAACATACAAAGTTATTATTAAAGCCGTTAAATGATTATAAAATCATTTCATTCTAAAATATGGAATAATGCAGCATTCGCTATTCCTATTCTTTTGAAATACGCGCATACAATTCGTTGTTAGAAAATCCAGGTTCGAAATGATATTTGTTATATTTACTATTCATAAATGAAGAAGAATGTTGCCCACCTGTTTTCTTTATAAGTTCTGCTTACCCACGTGCAGGGAACAAATGCAAGAAGACAATATTACTGTTGAATGCATTATAAAACAAAAAGTTATTATAAAATACTTTAAAATAGCAAGTATTTCTTCAAAATGTTATTTGACATAATGTTGCTTCATATTACATGTAATAGTGATATTTTATTTTCTTCTACTCATTTAAATCAGTAAAGTATGCGAATAATAAATGTATAACCTTATCTGCATATCATTGCAAACGTATGAAAATAAAACAAAAGAAAAAAAGTAAAAATAAAAAGAATTTTTAGACAGTGATAATGATATCATTAAGGGGAGGAGAGGGAGGGTTCGAGGAATGATAACGTATGATATCGTAACGGGGGGAAGGGGATCAAAATTGCTAAGTTGATAGCGTTATATATATGGGGCATTCTCACAAACGTTTGACTTTTATGCCCCTGAATAATAATTTTTATTTTAGTACATGTTCTTGTGTTTTTTTTTTATTTCATATACTTGGGAACATTGCATGATTGCACAACAATATTAACGAAAGTTTTGGACGATGTTGGGGGTCCAAACACCTGGAAAACTCCTATACCGTCCCGTGTCCCTGATGCTGATTTTTAAGTTTGGAGCTGTCTGGATAAAATTGTTTCAACAAAAATAATTCGATGTAATTTTTTTCTGAAACTGGAATTATAGTTTTATATAAATAAGTAGCTAAAAATTAGCCTGCACACATTTTTAGGGTTGTTATTATTTTTTAAACTCTGTCACTAGGTTTTAGATTCCTTACCATTCCTCTTCTAAAATTATACAGAAAATCACTCCAGATGCAGCCACAGAATTTTTTCAAGTTTTTTCTCATGCAGAAGTATGCTAGAGAAATAATGTCTAAAATTATTTGGCAAGAAATTTACTGTAGAATTTAAATCTGCATTTAAATATCAATTTCAAGCATCGTGGCTTTATTGGTAGTGTTACCGTCCCCAAGGTTTATTCCTGCACTTTTCGAGGTAAATTTAAAAAAAAAAATAATTTAATCCAATGTTAACAACTGTTTCTAAAAATCAATGAACATTCTGGCTATCACTTAGTCTTAACATGATTTTCCTAAAAATAGGTGGTAATTTTTGCCGTTACATCCTTATCGTCCCTTTTTTTACCATTTTGTCCCTTTTTTCCTATACCAACCCCTTTTTTTACCTTACGGTCCCTTCTTTAACACCTTTTTAAGACAATGTTATACAAAAATTCTCTATTAAAAGTACTACATTTTTATTATTTCTTATTTGAATGTCATGTGGGTACTATGCAAATTCATTATAAGTAGAAATTTAAAAGAAAATAAAAAGTTATAGGGGAAAAATGGTAAGGAAAATTAAGCTCGCAAGTTTAACTTAAACCTCAGTAAAATAAAAAAATTTTCGCTGCTGACCATTTTTTCTTTATTTTGAATCATTAAGGCATTCGTCTATCAGATTAAAATGCTATTTTAGCAAGTTTAATTTCGCCAGATTTTTTTCCTCTAAAAGATTGTGAGAATGCCCCATATATACTTGTATAATCCTTATGGTGGCAGTCACTTGGTGCCAGGCCGAACTGGATGTCCGAGAGCTTCTTTCACAATGTCGATGGGAAGTGTTCGATCACCCTATGTTGGGGCATCAGTTCGGACCTTCAATCCCAACAAAAATCTTCAAAACGTCTTGGAGACCCATCTCAACACGCTGGCAGCAACCTTCTATGAAGAAGATTTTGGAAAACTCACCAACCGTTATGACAAATTTCTCAGTCTTCGCTGTGACTCTGTCGAAAAGTAACTTTCATTGTACTGGACTCTTGGTTATATAAAACCATTTTGTTATTCACACTTGTCTTTATTTTACGGGCCGTCGGAATTTGAAAAAAAAAATCCCTCGTAGTTAGTTGTCACATGCGAATCACGTGCGTTAGTTTTGAAACCAGCTGTGTTAATTTGTAGTCGGTAATTGTACTATTTATACTCAGAATGAAGCAGCCGTATGAACAATTTGATAATATTTCATTATGCAAAGTCTTTAAATCTAATGTATACAAATTTTGTTTTGGGTTAATGCATTGCCAGTCATTTTAAATATAAACAAAAGCTTACAATAAAAAAAGTTAAAATACACTGTAAAATTAAAATGATATCACACAAACAAATTCGTAAACTAATAGGAATACCCTTTTATCAGCAATTTACTAAAAAACAAACCGGGATAATTAATTCAAAAGAAAGGCGAAAATCTTTTCTTACACAAGAGATGTTGTATAAAAATCATGGAAGGACATTCAGATGCTGAGCATTGTTTAAAAATCATTTCAATTTTCACTGTCCACTGTCAGACAGAGGAGGTAGAAAATTTTGTACATTTGATTGCCTCTGCCTTTAGAAGATTTATTGGCAGCATTGAAGCCGATTGTAAATATGGATCATTGATGCTTTATTGTAACAAGCTCCAGGTGTTTTATTATAACAAAATTGCTCGAGCTTCAATTTTCCGGCATACTTAAGTTTCTAACTGCATCACATTTCAATAAAATAGCAAAAAGTAGATATATATTTTACATCGCCGTGTTCTTATTTAAAAATATTATTTTATAATACAATACCTTATACATATATATATCAGAAATGTACTTAACTTTTATAACTTTTTTTAATTTTAAAACTTGCGATTGAAACAGTTGAAATTATTGTTTGCCGAGAATATATGAAACAAGAAAGAAAAATTCATGCGTCCAACTTAGATTTTGAAAAACTTTCACAATCAAAATAATGTAACAAAACTTCATCGTTTAATAAGTTGAAATAGGATGTTTAATTGAACCTTTTGGAAACGCATAACACATTTCAAAATCCAATTTCAACAATTCTAGTCTGCAACCAGAAAATTATCAGAATTTTTTGAGCAGCCTTGTATATAACATATAGATTTGTATCCATAAAGAACATACATGGAAAAATTTAGTTCATTTTGGAAATACATACCATAGTTCAAGATTGCCCTTAGCAATTTCCACTAATAATGAGAATGGTGCGTGAATTCTTTTGTGCAGCCCTGTATACGAGATATGGAATTTATACACAATGAGTAACATACAAAAAACAATTTAAATTTAAAAGCGCAACCCAAAATAGAAAGCGCACTTCCAGCAATTACTACTCAAAGACAGTACTGTAACCGATTTCTTTTGTGTGTCCCTATAAATGAACGATAAATGCTATGTATACCCTATTCTATAGTAATCATCTTGTAGCGAAATTCAATGATTTATATCATTTCAATTTATTTGAAATAGCGTCATGCCATTAAAATATAATGCAGACAATTTTTCCCCATTGACCATAATGTAACGGAAATGTTTGAATGCCCCCGTAAATGAACTATTAATGTTACGCATTTCTTATTCAATACCGAACATGCCATGGAAAACGTCATTAACATACATTAATAGCATGAAAATCCGAGTATATTTATGCGACTTAGAGAATGGACAGACAGACGACCAGACAAACCGAATTCATAAAAACTTTCAACTTATGTGGAATGACTAGTCGCAAAGTACGCCTGTTATTCAAGAGGAAAATAATGAACATTGGAAATTAATCCAATGGTTTGGATCCAATGGAGCATTAGAACTTGTAATAGTTTTGTTATATATTATGGATTTTAGAGAAATACAGCTCGCCTCGTGAGACACGACAATAAGGTTTCTTTTCTACTGAGAAAGTATCAATTCTCGAAACCGAGTTGTCGATTGATCACAAATTCTTCTAACTTAAATCTAACTTAACCTTCTTCAACAGAAAGAGGATCGATTCATGTATAAAAATTCAGTATAACATCGAGATGTTAGAAGTTACATGGTCTGTCCATTAAGTAATGAGACTGAATTATTCGCGCCAAGCAGAAGGTCAAAGAGACGGAGTGTGGGACGATACATGCGGTGGGGACTATCAGCTACAGATCTTAGCGGAAGTCAGTTGGCCTTGAGCCTTTGCGGCGCACAGATCGCTCGTGAAGCAGACACGTGTCTGAATGAGGCGTTGCGTTTTCAGAATGACGTGGGCTGTTGAGTAGAGATACGCCAGAAAGTTTTGTGTAAAACTAAACAAATCGGCTACTGAGAGGCTTCCTATGCTGCGAGAAGCCTATTGAAGGATGTTTTGTCCAAGGCTCAAGTGCTTAGGTGGCACACAGCCTTCAAAGACGGAAGAGATGACATCGATGACGAACAACGCGCTAGGCGTCCATAAAGTTCTCTAACTTCAGACAATGTGACTAAAATGTAAGTGGTTTTGGTCTCTGATAGTCGGATGACTATTCGAATGATTGCGGGGACATTGGGACTTACAAAATCGATTGTGCATCAAATTGTCACTGAAGAACTTCAAATACGGAAAATTTTCAACAAGCTGGTTCCAGCACATACTTTAAAGTGATCCAGTTCCTGGCAAAATACAGCATTGCAACGCTGCCTCAACTACCGTACAACTACGTTACAATCTGTCAATGCCGGGCTTTTTCTTTTCCCTCGGTTAAAATCCAGTTTAAAAGGACATCGTTTTGACAATCTAGAGAACTTGCAGGAAAACGTAACGTGCGTTCAGAATAGCATTCATGTTGAAGACTTCCAGGCGGGCATAAATGGGTGGCAGAGTTGTTGGTAACTATGCATTAATGCTGGAGGAGGCTATTTTGAAGAATATTAAGGGTCTGTAAAATTATCTTCAAATAAACGAATTTTATGGAATCAGTCTCATTACTTACTGGATAAACCCTGTAGTTGTCTGTGAATTCACAAGGAATAATTATGGACTAACTCCGGATAAGATGAAATGACGACATCTTCTGATCGTATTTAGTCTTATCTACAATTTACGCAGATATACAACTCATTTTAGCAAGAATTTCGAGCGTTAGAGAATAAAAGAAAATTCTAGTTGCAATTTTTTCTATAGAAAAAAACTTTTAACTCTTTTTTTTTCGAATAGGTAATCGAAGCAGTAAGAATTTAGTCATTTGAAGTTAAAGGGATATTCCAATCTCACCGAGTGCGTGTCGAATGCGGAACACAACCATTGACATAGTTAATAGGTAAATATTATAAAAGTACATGCCAAAATTTTATAAATATATATGTACGAGTACAATAAATAATGTGACATTAATAACTGCGACACTTCGCGCTGTTTGGTACTTGACAGTCACTTAATAATAGTCAACAAAATGTAAGCTGCCAGACATAATTGACTGTATAAACGATCATATTTCAGCCGATTTCTTAATTTGCTCGTATGTGTGTTTAATTTTTTACACTTTTTTAGGTAGCTTTCATTATAAAAAGCTACCTATTGCAGCCGTTCGGAGGAAAGCGATTTCAAAAAATTTTGGTATATTTTCATCGATCATGACCCCCAGACCCCGAAACCACCCTCCGTTCAAAAGTTGATATATATGTCGTAGGCTAATTGAGAAATCCGGCTCTTTGCAAACAGCCGGTCTGATTGGAGAATCCATCCTCTTTTCCCAATTAGCCTGATATTGTTCAGGCTTATTGCAAAGCGTTAGGCTAATTGAAAAATGACCACTTATTATCTGATCAGGGTGACATTTTTAGCTCACAGGCTATCAAAGCCTGACAGCTTATGTTCCCGCCGATTTTGTTTGCACATGTGTACGTACGTACGTACGTATGTACGTAACGGGATAACTCTTGATAGAAATATCCGATTTGCTTCAAAATTTCTTTTCTAGGTTCATTCTGATGAGGTGCTTCCCTCATTAGTTTTTGGGGTTCATTGGTTGAGGATAAAGGGGGAAAAGGGGGGCTAGTCTCACCCTTAATTTATATAAATGGGCTTTTCATGCAGAAATATTCGATTTGCTCCAAATTTGGTATACCGGTTTATTGTGTTAAGGAGCTTCCCTGATTAGATTTGGAAGCTCATTATTTAAGTATAAAGGGGGGAAAGGGGGCTACCCCCCTTAATTTAGATAAATCGGTTTTTCATGCAGAGTTATTCGATCTGCTCCAAATTTCGTATACCAGTTTATTATGTTAAGGAGCTTCCCTGATTAGATTTGGAGGTTCATTAGTTAAGTATAAAGGGAGGAAAGGGGGGATAGACCCTCCCCCCTTAATTTAGATGAATGGGTTTTTCATGCAGAGTTATTCGATCTGCTCCAAATTTCGTATACCGGTTTATTATGTTAAGGAGCTTCCCTGATTAGATTTGGAGGTTCATATGTTAAGTATAAAGGGAGGAAAGGGGGGCTAGACCCCCCCCCCCTTAATTTAGATAAATGGGTTTTTCATGCAGAGTTATTCGATTTGCTCCAAATTTCGTATACCGGTTTATTATGTTAAGGAGCTGCCTTGATTAGATTTGGAGATTTATTGGTTAAGTATAAAGGAGGGCAGGGGCTAGTGTCCCCTTAATTTAGATAAATGGGTTTTTCATACAGAATAATTCGATTTGCTTCAAATTTGATATACCAGTTTATTGCGATATGGCTTCCTTTATTTGATTTGGAGGTTCATTGGTTAAGTATAAAAGGGGGGAAAGGGGGCAATTGCCCCTTAATTTAGATAAATGGGTTTTCATGCAGAATTATCTAATTTAGTTTAATTTTTTTTCAACCGGATCCGAACTTGAAGGTTCCATTTGAAGTCAACCCGAAAACCGACCACAATCAGGTTTCGGATTGAGTTCAATTAGAACTTTCAGGTTCGGACCGGGTTGCCGGTGGACGGAGATTATTTTGTCTGGCTTGCATCAGGTTATAGTTCTTTGGAATATTTTTGTCGGTTAAGATGTGGTTCGGGACGGGTTTCAAGTTGACTTCGAATGGAAATTTTAGGTTCTGGTAGCGTTGCGTGTCCACGGAAACTAATTTGTCTTGTTCGGATCCGGTTATGGATCTTTGGAATATTGTTGTTGGTTATCAGATTTGGTTCGGGATTTCGGGTTTTTTCAAATGGAACTCTCAGGTTCGGCTCGAGTTGCATGTAGACTGAAATTGTTTTATCTTGCTCGGATCGGGGTACGGTTTGATGTAATTTATTTTTCGGGTTTGGGTAGGGTTATGCGTTAATAAACCTAATAAAACGAAAATTGCCCAGTTAAACTGATGGCATTGAGCTCACAGGCTATTCACACTAATTGTATATTATACTCTTATTTCAAAGAATAATGCCCCCCCCCCCCGAAAAATAAATGAAGGGATAAGTCCCCGTTGACCCCCTTTCTACTTAACCAAAGAACCTCCAAATCTAAACAGGAAAGCTACTTAACATAATAAACTGGTATACCAAATTTGAAGCAAATCAGATAATTCTGCATGAAAAAAAACATTTCACTAAATTAAGGGGAGTATTAGCTCCCCCATTTCTCACTTTATGCTGAACCAATGAACTTTCAAATCTAATCAGAAAAGCTCCATATTAGAATGAACCTAGAAAAAAAATTAAACTAAATTAGATAATTCTGCATGAAAACCCATTTACCTAAATTAAGGGGAGGTGGAATTGCCCCCCTTTCCCCTCTTTTATACTTAACCAATAAACCTCCAAATCAAACGAAGGAAGCCATATCGTAATAAACTGGTATATCAAATTTGAAGCAAATCGAATAATTCTGCATGAAAAACCCATTTATCTAAATTAAGGGGACAGTAGCCCCTGTCCCTCCTTTATACTTAACCAATGAATCTCCAAATCTAATCAAGGCAGCTCCTTAACATAATAAACCGGTATACGAAATTTGGAGCAAATCGAATAAATCTGCATGAAAAACTCAATTATCTAAATTAAGGGGGGGGGGGTCTAGCCCCCCTTTCCTCCCTTTATACTTAACTAATGAACCTCCAAATCTAATCAGGGAAGCTCCTTAACATAATAAACCTGTATACCAACTTTGGAGCAAATCGAATAATTTTGCATTAAAAACGCATTTACCTAAATTAAGGGGGAGGGGGATACCCCCCCCCTTTCCTCCCTTTATACTTAACTAATGAACCTCCAAATCTAATCAAGTCATCTCCTTAACATAAGGAACCAGTATACCAAACTTGAGCTAACCAAATAATTCTACAGGAAAAACGCATTTATCTAAATTAAGGGGAGAGACAATTGACCCCCTTTCCCCCCTTTATACATAATAATGATCTTCCAAATGTAATCAGGGAAGCTGGTTAACATAAATAACCGGTATACCAAATTTATAGCAAATCGCATATTTCTGCACGAAAAACCCATTTATCTAAATTACGGGGGGGGGGTTGCCCCCCTTTCCTCCCTTTATATGTAACTAATGAACCTCCAAATCTAATCAAGGCAGCTCCTTAACTTAATAAACTGGTATACCAAATTTGGAGCAAATCGAATAATTCATGATGAAAAACCGATTTATCTAAATTAAGGGGTAGCCCCCTTTCCCCCCTTTATACTTAAATAATGAGCTTCCAAATCTAATCAGGGAAGCTCCTTAACACAATAAACCGGTATACCAAATTGGAGCAAATCGAATATTTCTGCATGAAAAACCCATTTATATAAATTAAAGGGGAGGGACTAGCCCCCTTTTCCCCCTTTTACCTAACCAATGAACCCCAAAAACTAATGAGGGAAGCACCTTATCAGAATGAACCTAGAAAAAAAATTGAAGAAAATCGGATTTTTCTATCAAGAGTTATCGCGTTACGTACATACGTACGTACGTACGTACGTACACACGTACATACCGAATAGGCGGGCACATAAGCTCTCAGGCTTTGATAGCCTGTGAGCTAAAAATATCTCCCTGATCGGATAATAAGTGGTCATTTTTCAATTAGCCTAACGCTTTCTAGGCTCTTTGCAATAAGCCTGAAAAATATCAGGCTAATTGGAAAAAGGGAGATGGATTCACCAATGAGCCCGGCTCTTTGCAAAGAGCCTAGGCTGTTTGCAAAGAGCCGGATTTCTCAATTAGCCTACGATATATATATATATATATATATCCAAATATATATGTATATATATATATATATATATATATATATCTGATCTTTGTCACACTGTAACTCTCGTATTTATGAACCGATTTGGATGAAACATCGTGTATACATAGTACATACCAATGTCTCGACCGAGTTCGTTGGCCAGCTTCATCCGCCATCTTGTTTCAAAATGGCGGCCATTTAAATTAAAAAAAAAATTAAAATTTTAAATGTGGTACCAAAAAATTGAAAATTTAAAAATATTATTTTCTTATGTGTTTTTCCTTGATACAAAGATTCCGGAGCAGTTTTTGTTTCGTTTATATCTTAAAAAATGGCTGAGTTATCGCACTTTGAATTTCTAGCGTGGCTGACATTTTGAAACGACCTGATTTTTGTCACGCGATAACAGGCGTATTTATGAACCGATTTGGATGTACCTTGGTGTATACATAGTACATACCAATGTCTCGACCGAGTTTGTTCGCCAGCTTCATCCGCCATCTTGTTTCAAAATGGCGGCCATTTAAAAAAATGAAAAAAATTTTAAATTTAAAATGAGGTACCAAGAAATTGGAAAATGAAAAAGATTTTTTTGTATGTGTTTGACCTTAATACAAAGATTCCGCAACAGTTTTTGTTTCGTATATATCTAAAAAAATGGCTGAGTTATAGCATTTTGAATTTCTGTTGTGGCTGGCATTTTGAAACGACCTGATTTTTGTCACGCAATAACAGGCGTATTTATAAACCGATTTGGATGTAACTTCGTGTGTACGTAGTACATACCAATGTCTAGACCGAGTTCGTTGCCCAGCTTCATTAGCCATCTTGTTTCAAAAGGGCTGCCATTTAAAAAAAATTAAATTTAAATTTAAAATGAGGTATCAAAAAATTGGAAAATGAAAAAATTCTTTTTATGTGCTTGACCTTGATACAAAGATTCCGGAGCAGTTTTTGTTTCGTCTATATCTTAAAAAATGGTTGAATTATAGCACGTTGAATTTCTAGCATGGCTGACATTTTGAAACGATCTGATATTTGTCATGCGATAACATGTGTATTTATTAACCTATTTCGATGTTAGAAGGCATGTGGATATTATATAGCAATGTCTTGCCCAAGTTCTCTGGCGAGCTTTATCAGAAATCTTGTTTCAATATGGCGGCCAGTAAATAAAAAAAAAAAAAAAATTATATTTAAAGTAAGGTGCAAAAGAAAATAGAAATTGAAAAAGGCGTCTTTTGAAAAATCTGATATTTTGCCTGCCACAGCACTCGTGTATGTCAACCGATTCCGATGTGAGTGAGCATGTGGACTGGAATTACTAAGGTCTTGACCAAGTTCACTGGTTAGCCTCATCCACCATGTTGTCTTAAAATGGCAGGCACTTCAAGATATCGCCGAATTTGGCAACCAAATATAAGTTACTTTAAATAAAAGCAACTTGGATAAAGCTGAATAATTTCGCGAAATTCTCATTCATAATGATTTATTTACACTGGTCAACAGCCAAAAAATGGTCTAACTTTTTCCAGCTGATATATGTTCATTTTCATACCCTAAATCCAAAACCCAAAACGGTTTCGCTCTATCAGGTCAATTTCTTGTGCAAATGTCCATTTTAGGCTAAATGATTTCCGGCATAAATGCCTATACTTCATTGCGGTACTTGTGTGTGTTGCATTCCGAGAAGCCGTATTTCGTTGCCCTGGATTACTAATGATAGATTTTCTTTCATTACAGGATCTATGTGAAGTAAATGGCGTCTTCAAAAAGATCATGTAGGAATAAGCCGGATGTATTTTGCTATATCTGTGGCGAATACACCCTTGTGCTAAACAGGAAGCCAATCACCAGTTTTATAAAGCGCACCTACCTCGCTTACTTCCAAATGGCACTAGGTGACCAAGATAAAGGTTGGGCACCACATATAGTATGCAAGAAATGCACCGAGTATCTTCGTGCGTGGACCAAAGGCCAGAAGACGGCTCTGAAATTTGGAATTCCTGTGGTCTGGAGGGAGTCTACCAACCATGTCACAGATTGTTGCTTCTGCGCTGTAGATCTGACTGGTATAAACAGAAACAACCGGAGTAGCCTGGTATATCCAGATCTGCAGTCAGCACGTCGTCCTGTAGCCCATTCTGAAGCCATTCCTGTTCCCGTGTTTAAAGAACTTCCGGACATTGACGAAGAATCATCCTCCCCCATCAGGGTTGCTGCTGATGACGACGACTATGTGGTTCTAGAATGTAGTACACCAG
The DNA here is from genome assembly GCA_963932465.1 of Maratus speciosus. Taxonomy (NCBI): domain Eukaryota; kingdom Metazoa; phylum Arthropoda; class Arachnida; order Araneae; family Salticidae; genus Maratus; species Maratus speciosus. Next base: position 484,116,478 of record OZ010790.1, on the reverse strand, counting down.
TTCCGTTCCCACAAATGGAGCTAAATGATCTCGTTCGCGATCTTAACCTCTCCAAGTCATCTGCCGAACTATTGGCATCCAGATTAAAGGAAAAAAACTGTCTCACTGAGAGTGTTCGCATCACCTTCTACCGCATCAGACATCAAGACTTCCTACAATATTTCTGTGAAGAGCTTGACCTGGTGTACTGTAATGATATCGCACGGCTGCTGTACACGCTGAGAGTGGCAAAATACGACCCCGAACATTGGTGGCTGTTTATCGACAGCAGTAAGCGCTCACTAAAATGTGTTTTGCTACTCAATGGCAACCAGTTTGCCTCTGTACCACTAGCTCACTCAACTACATTGAAGGAGAAGTATGAATCAGTGAAGTATGCTCTGGAGAAAATTCATTATGATGACCATCAGTGGTACATTTGTGTGGATTTGAAAATGGTGAACTTTTTGTTGGGACATCAATCAGGGTTTACAAAGCACCCTTGTTTCATCTGCATGTGGGACAGTAGGGACAAGGCTCATCATTACACAATCAAGGACTGGCCTCTTAGGGAGGACCTGGTGCCCTGCAGAGCGAACATCAACAACACTCCTCTTGTGAACAGAGAGAAGATCATATTTCCTCCATTGCACATTAAGCTGGGGTTGATGAAGCAATTCACCAAAGCTCTCGACAAAAATGGTGACTGCTTCATGTACTTGTGCCAGGTTTTTCCCAGATTGAGCATTGAGAAGCTGAAAGCTGGCATCTTTGATGGTCCACAGATCCGTCAGCTAATGAGAGATACGCAATTCGAAACACATATGAGTGAAGTGGAACTGGAAGCATGGAAGGCTATTGTTCTAGTTGTGAAAAACTTTCTCGGCAACACGAAGGCCACTAACTACGTTGAACTGGTGAACAATATGATAACAGCATTCAGAAACCTCGGATGTAACATGAGCATCAAAATGCATTACCTATTCTCGCATTTGGATCGCTTTCCTAACAACCTGGGCTCTATGAGTGATGAACAGGGAGAGCATTTTCATCAGGAGATCAAGGAGATGGAGAACAGATACCAAGGTCGCTGGGATGCAGTAATGATGGCGGATTACTGTTGGAATCTCCATAGAGACATTCCTGCTGCCGTCCATGTTCGGACCTCAACGAAGAGGAAATTCCTACCATAAGTGTTGCACAATGACGAAACAGTGAACTAACCGAATGTTTTCCTGTCTATTAGTTGTTAATTAACTATGTAATTGACTAATCATGTTTTCTGTTAACATATGTACATTTTTTTCAGTTCAGTTAATTACACTTCTGTAGTATATATTTGTTTTTTTCAATTCAACTTCACAGCAAAACCTTACCTGATGTACGGAAACGGATGCCATATTCGGGTTTCTGGAGGTTGAAATATCTTAAATTCATTAAAACATGTCAGACCATTAAAAAAAAATTTTTTTTTGTTGTCCTGTGTTATTAATAAAAATTAGTATTGAATCTCCTATAATCGGTTTCCACTAAATTGAGCTTTGTGTGTTTGAATAATATAAGCTGGCTTTTTAAAAATAAGGAATATGAAAGCCACCTCTTCCTCCCGGCACTGGCCGGAAAGACTTTTTTTTTTTTTTACTAAAGGAAAGATTCTACTCCTTTGTCTCAAAATTTTCGAATTTTCATTTTTTGCATCCTTTAAGTTTGTGTCCCTAAAGCGGTTCTGCGGTATATTCCTTACATACTGTTTTGCTTGTTGAACGTAACATTACAGTAAAACTTTAAACTTGTTTTCCGTGAAACCATGTTTTTGAAACTGGGCGATCATTTATTTCGAGAAATATTTGATAGATCTCCTTCGTTCTTTTATTTTTCAAAGTAAGGCAATCCTTTCTGCTGGAGCCACCAAAGAGTATAATTTTCACTGATTAATTATTTTTCGAGCTTGTAAAAAATAAAAAACAAAGCGAAAAAAAATGTTCAAAGTATTGTTCTTTTTGTTCAAATGACCGCCATTCTGTCAAAAATAAACTTTTTAAACTGAATGTTGAAGAGAATTGTCTAAAGAATTTAATACCTTTTCATAAATTGTCAACCAAATTTTTTCAAATGCTTACGATTGAAGAAAAATGGTCGCTTGCCGTGCGTTGCACGAGGCGTATTATTAATTTTTTACACACAAAAATTTAAATTTGTTAGTGAAGAGACAATAAATATAATGCAAGAAGTCAAAAGGTGATATCTCTTTTCTTTCTAACACGAACAGAAAAAATCTTAAAAATCACATAACTTTAGGTCAAAGAAGTAGAATGTAACCTTTTATTTGGTTCATGAATGTAAAGACGAAATTTTCTAATTCATTTTTCACCCCCTTCTGGATGTGCTGGAGTTCAAGACACTATGTTCAGTTGTGTGATAGATAAAAAACATCACGATGAGATTTTTACAGAAATGTACACACAGGCATGGGATTTCATTAATAAATAAAATGTTAGCAACAGAATAATTACATTTGCCAACAATAAGTAGCATTTCAGTTGTGTCTACAGTTTTTAGAACGCCAAAACGTAGTTCAGAATTTACTTAGAATTACAAATGTACAATTTGTGGGATGACATTAGTGAGAATAGATTCGAGACGTGGTTAGATACTCTGCAGAGCACCATAAAGCAGATTCATAGAATAATTAAATAATTACATTTGTCACCAAGGAGTAGCGTTTCAATTGTGTTAACAGTTTTTACAACGCCAAAGCGCAGTTCACAATTCACTTAAGATTACAAATGTTCAATTTAATGCATGGAATTAGTGAGAATAGATCCCAGACGTGATTAGATACTCTGCAGAGCACCGTAAAGCAGAGTGACAGAATAATTAAATAATTACATTGTCACCAATGAGTAGCGTTCAGTTGTGTCATTAGTTTTTGCAACGCCAAAATGTAGTTCAGAATTCACTTAGGATTACAAATGTACATTTTGTGGGATGCCATTAGTGACAATAGATTCCAGACGTGGTTAGATACTCTGCAGAGCACCTTAAAGCAGAGCGACAGAATTTTTACATTTGTCACCAATGGTAAGCGTTTCACTTGTGCCAGCAATTTTTACAACGTCAAACTGCAGTTCATAATTCACTTAGGAATACAAATGTTCAATTTGAGGGATGCCATTAGTGACAATAGATTCCAGACGTGGCTAGATATTCTGCAGAGCACCGTAAAGCAGAGCGGCAGAATAATTACATTTGTCACCAATAAGTAGCGTTTTTGTTGTGTCAGCAGTTTTTCAACGCTAAAGCGCAGTTCACAATTCATTTAGGGTTACAAAAGTTCAATTTGAGGGATGCCAATAGTGACAATAGATTCCAGAAGTGGCTAGATATTCTGCAGAGCTCCGTAAAGCAGAGCGAGAGAATAATTACCTTTCTCGCCAATGAGTTGCATTTCAGTTGTGTCAACAGTTTTTCAACATCAAAGCACAGTTCACAATTCACTTAGGATTACAAATGTTCAATTTGAGGGATGCCATTAGTGAGATCCGCTGTCACACGTGATTATATACTCTGCAGAGCACAGTAACGGATCTTTGCTGCCATTCCTGTCACATGATGGTAAATAGTGACAGTCAGTAGTGAAACTAATGTAATAAGTGATTAAATGTGGCAGCCAAAATCTGATGACGAATTTCCCATTACTTTTATATAATTATTATTTAAGTCTTATTATTTTAATATGTAAATGTGAATTCCTTTTGTCTTCTCTAATGGGGCAGAAGAACCACCAAGCTTCACAGGGCAGTTAGAAATCTCTATACCTACCATGTTAAATTAATGTACCTTTTTTGAGAAACTACCACATATATTCACTTGTAATTTTTTATATACATAATATGAATAGTTCCTGAAAAAGTGAAGTCAACTTTATAAACAAAAACTCTTTATTTTTTTTATATCTGGATTAAAAATTACTTTTAAATAGCAAAAGACTTTCATTTTTCCAAAGAAGAACTTTTTAATGAAAATTTTTACAAATATTTATAACAAAAGCTCACTTCAAATTCATCAGGGATATGTGCGAAATAATCTGGGAAGATTGCAAACAATAATATGTAGTAGTTTCTATAAAAAGGAACATCGAAAATCAAAAATCAACATCTTGAGAAAATGAAGTTTAAAGTTTATGCATGTATTGTTTATGTATGATGTAAACAAACTGAATTACTTAAACATTTTTAACTTCTCGTTGTCGTAGAAACAAAAGTAATATACCATTTGAAAGAGGGTAAATAAAGGATTCAAAATTTTAAAATTTTAAAACGATGGCATTTTTCACGAGTACGAACTTCCAACTGCACTTATGTAAATGTGAATTATCGTTGTCCACTCTGTGGGCAGAAGAGCAATCAATCTTCATTAAAATAGCTTATATTAAATTTCTGTATGTCTCTACGTACAAAACATTGTCTCTCTCTGACAACATGCATTTGAAACATGAGTTTTTGAACAACAATTCTAACACAGTATTTTGTTGTTTACATTTTTTTCTACTAGACTTTTACATTTCCATAGATTCTTTTCCGTTATTTTAACTCTTAAGTAATCTCCCTAATAAGTTTTTTGCGCGCAAACGAATGCACGATAAAAACATAATGCAAGAATGTTACATAAAATATCTACTTTCTGCTAATTAAACACGGAGGCTCAGGTGCATAAACGATCTTATTTTCAAAGATTTTTTTTTTACTCCTGTTAATTAATTTGAATTGTCTTGTTTAAAGCGCGTTAAATGAATAGTAAAAAACTAATGGTTTTTATTAAGTTTCAGTTATCAATTGCCTCCTTAAAGTTGTGTCAAGAAAAAAAGAAAGAAAGAAAGGAAGCCAGAATATTTTGCTTCGTTAAATATCAATAATAATTTTTTTTGAAAAAAAATTATTTTTTTTTCACTTTTTCTGAAAGGTGGGTATGGCTGGCGATAAACTATGAAAGCGAAAAGCTAATTATAATACTTTAGATGGGATTTCAAATGATATATCTCACATCTCTTCCAAAAGTGATACATCGGGGAAAACAAAAATAATTTTAGAACACGCGATTTATTTATATCCGATGTAAATTTCCAACTGGGCGAAAAATGCCAGGACCATGATTCGAACAACAGGGATCTCTTGGTTGAAACCACCAATGTTCTACCATCTGAACTATCCCGGACGAATCTGGTGGAACTTTTTCACCCAACTAACCTTATTGCTCCAGCCAAGAGATCCCTGGTTCGAATCCTGGTCCGAACCTTTTTCTCCCAGTTGGAAATTTATATCTGATATGATTTGTTTACCAATTTGAATAATTGCGTTAAAATTAATCTAGTGTAATTACGTATCCAACGATTTCTGGAGTTCCATTACCTGCGATTTATTCTGTTGAGCTGAACCAGATTTCAGACCGGATGCTATAATTAATAAGGTTAGCTGGGTGAAAAAGTTCCACCAGTTTCGTCCGGGATAGCTCAGATGGTAAAGCATTGGCGGCTTCAGCCAAGAGATCCTTGGTTCGAATCCTGGCTAGGACATTTTTCGCCCAGTTGGAAATTTAAATCTGATATGATTTATTTACCAATTAAAATAATTGTGTTAAAATTAATCTAGTGCGATTTATTTAACTTGTGTGACGGAGAGTACCTGCAGGTGCGCGCCATGAACTTCCAATCGGGTGACCGTTTTTCTCCCATCACAATCAACAAATTAGGGTGCCAAATTACGAAAGGTCTTTAAATTATCTGGAGCTTATACTGACATTTACTTTTTTAAGTAAAGTAATTTATTAACAAAATGACGGTCATTTTATTTTTTTTTTCTTTGTGAACTTTAAAAAATAGTTAATGAAAACTAAACTCTTCGGTGGTATAAGTTTCCACAAGAAAATACCTTTGTTAAAAAAAAAGAAAGAAAGGAATCGTTCGAATATTTCTCGAGAAAAATGATCGCCCAGTTTGAAAAACATGGTTTTGAGATGAGTTTTTTTTTTTTTTTTTTTTTTTTTTTGACATGGTTTCGAGAGGGTTTTTATCGACGTGATTTCGAGATGCAATAACCTTAGAGCGATGAGCTGTGTGCAGAAAGCCGTTTTCTGGCTGCTGCTGGCGTTATATTCAATAAGCAAAAAAGATCCCAAAGAAATAAAGTATCACGAGACCGCTTTAGGTCAACATTTTGCACACTTAAGGAATGCACAAAACTGCAAAATGAAAGAAAAAAAAATTGACCCCAAAAAGTAGAATTTTCCCCTGAATTCTCTTAATTTCTAAAGGGTAACAGATAATTTTGCTTATATGGCATCATTCATTTTTCACGTGCTCTTTTTCTACAATTGTGTGATGCCGATTTGTGTATCACAGAATCATCCATTCCTTCGCACTCTCTCGCTTCGCGACGTCAGTTATGTAAAAAACGTTAATTATTTAACAATGCACTCGGGCACCATCACTTCTCATTTCTGCGTATGGACTATTTATTTTTACACTATAACTCCAAATAAACCTATCGAAAAAACCAACAACAATTTTAGAGCATTTATTTCTAATAATTATTACAGCCTTGAGCCTTTTATGATCTTCAGCGAATGCATTAAAGATAAATCGAGCACTGTAAAAAAAATCTCTGAAATTGACAAAAAATATCAATTTTGGCGACAGTGGAAAACCGTTTAATTTACAGAAAATATCTGTAATTTTTCAATGAAATAGTTTTTTCCAGTAAAAAATATAGATTTTTTTCTGTAAAAATTACGAAACCCACTCTTTTTTACAGAAAAAAATCTGTTTTTCTTTAAAACAGTTTTTTTCGGTAAAAAATGAAATTTTTTTCTGTAAAAATTACAGTTTTTTTTTACAGTGAACCTGGCGCTCACTATTCATCCACGAATATTTTAAAGTTCTGAACTCCAATACAGTTGTCTTCTATTCTCTCAAAATTGTCATATTTTGAAAATTCATTGTAAATAAATTTTGAAAGATTAAGCCAGTGTAATGACGGATTCTTTTACAGTCACGAAATACTGAAACAAAAGCAATTACATAAATATTTTACGCGTATGAGCTAGAAATGCATGTTTCAAAAATAGAGTTATATAAAAAAGAAAAAAATAATGAAAAAGAAAGAAAGAAATCCTGTCATTTTTAGCATATGTAAGATTTCAAAATTTACGAACATGTGATTTTATTATCCAAATTAACCCAGCAGGGGGAAAAAAATGTGTAACTTCTTTTGTTGTAAGCATAGCAGCATCTCCTGTTAAGTGAGTAATACCAAAATTGTATTAATGCTGGGTAATACAATAAGCATTTAGCTTATTAAATTTGGTGAAATTCGTTCTCATAATAGATGCTGAGATATCTCTATTAAGAACATCGTGAGAAGCATAGCATAACAGATTTGCTTGTTTTGGCGATATGGAAAAAATATAATGAAAAAAAAAGGGGTAAAAATTCGGCTAACTAATAAAATTTCATAGAATTTCGTGCATTATTTCTTGAGTTACTATGCTCACAAAAAATAGTGTAACACAAAGGTAGCAGACATCGGTTCAAAAATAACCAAGTCGCATCCAAGATTTCATAAAATGTATAAATCTCTGAAAAACTGAAATGCGATATTTTTATGAATACAATAATCTTTTCTCATGAACATAGACGAAACTAAGAAGACTAAGGTGTAAATTAAAGTTTTTGCAAGTAAACAACTATTTTTTAAATAGTTTTTAATTTCAATTTATCTATTTGCAGACATTAACACAAGAAATGTTTCACACATAAAAAGCAAGTTATTAAAAAAAATGCTTAATTCTCTTCCGGACAGAGAAAGTCAAGCTTTGAAAACTGTTATATGTGTTCATAAAAATGTTTAAAAAACGTTTTACCCTTCACTCTAAGGCATCTTCAGTGTACTGACGTTTTTTCATCGCCTTTAGATTTTGTTCGAGTTTTCTCGGTCTCCAACAAAATCCAAAGGCGTTGAAGAAGCATCAGTAAACTGAAGATACCCTAGAGTGAAGAGTGAAAATATTTTTTAACATTTTTATGAACACATCTAACTGTTTTCAAAGCCTAATTTTTCTTGACCGGAAGAAAGTTAAGTACTTTTTTAAAAAATACGCTTTTTATTATACTTGAAAAACTTTTGCGTTAATGGTTGTAAATAGGTAAATTGAAAGTAAAATCTATGTGATTAAATACTGGCGTTATTGTGACTCACTTAAAAACATCTATTTTTCTTTTATAAAGGTTTATGCATTTCATTTTGCTATGGATAACTTTAAATGTAAGAGAGACTTTTTTTAACACCTGTGCTTTTTCTTTAACTGTTTGCAGAATGATGGAAAGTCTTTCTGAGCGCCAACTTTTCTGGCGTGTTAAACAATCGTTAATCTTGGAGGATCTTGAAACAAAACTAACTACAAACAAAGAAAAAAATCCATTATTTATGTTCATTGGGTGATAAAGTACAATTTCTTCTCGATCGCATCTGTTCTATAAAAGAACAAAATATTCTCAACAAAAGAAAACTAGTCGGATGTGCTAATCCCAAAACTTACTTCTATCTGATGCATGTTAATATTTTAAAATTCGCCATCACAGTGAGTGCCAAAATTAAATGACAATCTATGTCTATCATGGGGGTTCTAAAGGATATATTTATATGAAAGTGTAACATAATATGAAGTTTGATTAGATTCCGTACATTAGTTATTGAGATAGAGTTATCGCGAAAATCGTGTTAAATGCAGCCTAGCAGCGCCACTTGTCGGGCGATTCATACCAAAACGTAATCATCACCAAATTATATCAAGGTATAACTGAATCTGAAGTTTGATGAAAATCTGTGCATTAGTTCTTGAGATATAGTAATTTCGGAAATCATTATTAATGCATCATAGCAGCGCCACCTACTGGGTGATACCAAAAAGTGATCAGCACCAATTTATGTCATCAGTGACTAAGTGAATCTGAAGTTTTATGAAAATCCGTGCATTGGTTCTTAAGATATAGCTATTGTGGAAATCATGAAAAATACAGCATAGCAGCACTAACTGTTGAGCGATTTACACAAAAAGTAATCAGCATCAACTCATATCAGAGATTAACTGAATCTAAAGTTTTATAAAATTCGGTGCATTAGTTCTTGAGATAGAGTGCCCAAAAATATTGTGTCACATACATACAGACAGACAGACTCACAGACAGACATTTTGTAAAAACATGTTTTTCTGGATCTCTAACCCCTAAAACGCGCAAATCTGTCGAAAACTAGAATTCGAAAACTTTCACGAATCCATTACGTTCTTCTCCTAAAGATAAAAGAAAGTAAAAACATATTGTGATTCAATATTTGATAAATACAATATTACCCAGCTTTAATGTTTTCGGAAATCACGTTTTTACCAATTTTCTGTTTCTTTATATCTCTTAAAATGTGCAATCAGATCCAAGTTACCACAAAGGACAACTTCCTCTAGTATTTTACAGTAGAAAATTTTGTCTCATTTAAACGCAGAATTTTTATCTTAAATAAGATGAAAATTTCTGAGAAATACTGTTGTAAGTTTGCCCCTGCGATGAAAAAGCAAGGTTTTACTGTAACTTTCCGAAATGTAAACTTTTTCTACAACTTGTATTCAAAAGTATAAAAGCGGGGTTGTACTGTATTATAAATCATTAAAACACGTAAATTAAATATCACTAAGTATCACTAAATCTTTTTTGTGCAATTCTAGACAACAGATATAGAGCCAAAGCAATCCCTTATAAATGTAAAAAGCAGGTCCTGTTTGTAAATAGTTTTCCTGTATTGAAATTTTGGATGAATTAATATTCAATGCACATAAAGTTATTGTGACGCAGGGTGATTCAAAACCAATATAATAATTATTAAGCGTGTTAAAAGTGTGTGCAATAAAAATGATAAATAAAAATGATAATTTTTTAATAATTCTTAAACTTTCCATAATTAATATTTTTTCTGAAAATTTAATGTTAATATTAACATTGTGTAGTGTAAATCTTCCAAATTTAATTAAAAGCCAAGTTTCTTCCAAAAAAGCTGGATTTCAATTTATTTTGACAATATTTTCTTTGTTGTAGATCGTAGTGTACAAGAATAAAGAATTGTCATTGCTGTAGACATGCTGTCAATGAGGTCATGCTGTCGTGAAGACAATGCTGTAGGATGAATGGGGTAGCCCTAAGGCTTTCAAATACGCGTTCTCGACTGAAAATCAAAAAGTTTTTTAAACAATTAATACTTTAATGTAGTTTTTAAAATGTTAAATCAGCAAATTCTTAAAGACGGGGTAAAAGAAGAAGAAAACAAGGAAGAAAAATCATGCATTAAGCATAGATAATGAAACACTTTCCAACACTTCCTGAATGCTTTAACAAAACTTCCTTATTTAAGGAAATAAGTTATATAAGAAAACTAAGTAAATATTTTAGAAAACGCATTTGGGAAAACTGATTTCAGCAGTTACCGTCCATAGCAAATATGAACTTGATATTCTTTTGAACAGCCTGTATTTGATCTGCAGGTTGATATATACACTATATAATGGGGAAATTTAGTTTAGCAAGAAAACGTATAACAGTTTGAAATTTCTCTTTCAGCAATTTATACAAATAGATGCACACTCAGAAATGAATACTCAGATTTTACAAAATTTCCTTTATTTTTGACGAAACCGTTTCCTGGGAAATGCTCCGAGCGAATATTTCGTGAAATTGATGAAATTACTTTCTTCAATTGCTTGACGCTATAAATTTAGTCAAACGTTTCGTCAAATGAGGGCTGGTGGTGCCATCTATCGAACAGTTTGGAAGCTCCTGTATTTATTGACAAGGGAAGAAAAACTTCACTCCTCGTTTCCCGCGGCCTTTGGAGTGGGGGACCGTTGCTCTTACGACCTCGCTATTGGGGACTTGTATAGATGTGCTTTTAGGCTGATGTAATGAATTCTGCTGCGTGTTTATATTTTTATAAGGTCGATTGTAATGTTATCGGTGCTGCTATAATTTCTGAAAGTTTTAAGTAAGGCTAATTTATTATTATTGTTTTCTCATAGTCAATTAATATTTATAATGTGGCTTGATTAAATAATTTATTAGTGAAATTTTCTTTGCTCAATGAATGGTTAGAATGTGGTCTGGTTAATAGGTTAACTCGCATGTGAAGTGCATATTGCGTGAGATTTTATCACTTTGAGTAGTTGGGTAAGATTTTTAACACTTTACTGTTTATAAAGGGGAGAGGGATCAATTATGTTTGTTTTTAATTTGATTGAAAACAGAATATACTTCTTAAATAAATTTTAAAAAAAAGTTATCCTGGAAGTTTGAAATTTTATTCACCAAATATTCTTTTTGAATGGTTTTGAAGAACACATGAAATTTATTCTTTTCGAATTAAAACATATGTTGTTGTACGTTAGTACAACAACATATAAATAAATAAATAAAAATAATAATAAGCATTCCTAAAAATTTTAACAGCTAAAAAAATAATTAAGGAAGAAACAATAACTATCTATATTTCAGTTCTATTCTGAAAAGCACTAAAAAATGCTGTTTTAAAATAAATTATTACAGGACTAACATAAACAAGCAAATATCTGATTGCTAAAATCACAGGATTTGAGGACGTACAGCAACTGTACAGCAACTGAGTCTGACCGTGATTGAGGCAAAATTTTCGTCAAATATTTGAGAGTTTGCGTTTCGTTAAAAGTCACGTGATGTTGATAGGAAAAGTTCGTCAAAAACGACGAAATACAGCTCAAGGATTGCTGAATCGTCAAAAGTGAGAGTTTTATTTCTGAGAGTGTGGAAACACATTTTTATACTTTTGCACAACCCTGTAGTTAACCTAGTACCTTTATCATACGCCACTATTTAGCTAAAGTTTAATTCAAACTAAAACACTCTTAAAACTACTGAAATCACATTTCCAGAAATTATCATTTAGAGACGGCTGTGTATCCAATTCTTTGAGTGACTCTGTATATCCTTTTATCTATGTTCTACAAACATTTATTGAACTCAAAGCAGTTCAGCCAAAAAATGCATAACTCATTTAAAAACCACCTTTAAGCAATTTGCATTCATACCCAGTAACCATTATGAATTCTTTTGTGTAGCCCTGTAATGAATTATAACATTTATACACACCATATACTATGCATAAATATAGTGAACCATAAAAGCGCATAACATAATTAAAAATGTATTTCCAGCAATCATGGCTACTGTACAGTACTTTGGATACAATGTAGTACGTTTGCGTGTCCCTCTAAATGCTATGCACTTCGTATTATACATGAAATAAGTTATAGTAAACCTCAGCTATGTATATCAATTTCATTATACATGAAATAATTTAGCATAATTAAAATACGCCTCAAACAGTTCCCTCCAGCCTTATATCCTTATGAAACGGAATTCTTTTGTATGATTCTGTAAATCAATAATAACTATTCTTTGCACCGCGTATTCTACAGGATGCATATGTGCGTTGTGTAGAATATGCATATTAGTGCACCTGACATATTATTGCATGGGAATAATAGAGGAATTGATAAATGCATATCAATTTTATTATGTTTTAAAGCATGTAACGTCATTAAAAATCGTTTGAAATGATTTTTTCCTATATACCGTAATGTAACGGAAAATTTTTGACTGTCCCTGTAAATGAACTAAACATGCTACAAACTTCATTTGAAATAGGGAACGTGCTATGGAAAACATCAATAACATCCAAAAATTTCAGGGCAATCCGAATATATGTACAGGAGTTAGAGCACGGACAGACGGACAGGCAAACCGAAGTCATAAACACTTGCTTTTAAAATTTGTTGGAAAGTTCATATGAAAGTTCATCACATATGAATGCTTCATTGCACAAAGCCAAAAATTTACTATAATTTTTACTTTCTTCCATCTTTACAAGAAGAAAGTATTGGATTCGTGAAAATTTTCAAATTCTAGTTTTCGACGAATTTAGACGTTTTAGGGGTTAAAGATTCCAAAAAACGTGTTTTTAGAAAATGTCTGTCTGTGAGTCTGTTTTTCTGTGTGTGTGTGACACAAATTTTGAGGGCGCTCTATCTCAAGAAGTAATGCACGGGATTTAATAAAAATTTATATTCAGTTAGTACCTGATATAAATTGATGCTGGTTAGTTTTTGAAGTAAATCCCTCTACAGGTGGCGCTGCTATGCTGCTTCTTTCACAGTTACCGCAATAGCTCTATCTCAAGAACTAATGCACGGATTTCAATAAAACTTCAGATTAGGTTAGTCCTTGACATAATTTAAAGATTTTTTTAATTTTAGTGTGAATCGTGCAACAGGTTACGCTGCTATGCTGCATTTTCACGATTTCCGCAATAGCTCTATCTTCAGAATTAATGCACGGATTTTCATCAGACTTCAGATTCTGTTAATCCTTGATATGAATTGGTAATATTTACGTTTTGGTGTAAATCGCCCAACAGGTGGCGCTGCTATGCTGCATTTTTCCCGATTCTCGAAATAGCTATATCTCAAGAACTAATGCACTATAAAACTTCAGATAAACTTCAGATTTCTATAAAACTTCAGATTAGGTTAATCCTTGACATGTATTGATTATTTTTTGCATTTTGATGTGAATCGCCAAACAGGTGGAGCTGCTATGATACACTTTTTACGATTTCCGCAATAGCTCTATCTCAAGAACTAATGCACGAATTTTCATCAAACTTCAGATTCAGTTAATCCTTGATAGGAATTGGTACTGTTTACTCTTTGGTGTAAATCGCCCTACATGTTGCGCTGCTATTCTGCATTTTTACGCAATAGCTCTATCTCAAGAACTAATGCAGGAATTTTCATCTAACATAGGATCAGCACCGTGCGAAAAGGGGGGCGAAGGGGGCGGTCGCCCCGGGCACGGAAATTCAGGGGGCGCCAAATTTGTACTACTAATTTCCATTTTTCCCCCTTTTTTATCGTCGATCATTTTTATTGGAAATTTTTTTTTCACTCTTCGATGCTCTATTTTTTTTTGTAAAAAAAAAAAAAGTATATATTTACGTATCGGAATTTTTTTTCCCAATGAAAGTACGTATATTTTTCATTTCAAAGTAATTGCATCGCTCACATTTACTTTTAATTAAGTTCTTTAGATTTGATGATTTTATAATATGCTTTTGTGATATCTTATTGCAGTGTTTCTTAAACTTTTGCACTCTGCGGCCCCTTTTACATCGTATATGAAAGTTTCTGCCACCTCCCACACTCAGTGAATATGAATTGCTAACCTATTCTGATTCCACTATGGGATCATCCTTATAGTCATTCGAGCATCACTTTGCTCTTAAAAAATGGTCCAGTCAGGATGAAAAATGCTGATTACATGAAATCTGCTGTTGTAGAAGGACGAAATTTTTTCAAACTAACGTTAAAGAAAATTACACCTAGTGGAGAAATTATTAACGGTGATTGCGGCTTAGTATTGGGTGACTTAAATAAGGGCACCACTGTATTTTGTTTTCTCTATTTATTAATCACCAATTATCATGATCGCCCTCCAAAGTTAGGCAATCCAGATTGTGGGTTTTTCAAGTGAAAAAAATGAAATCCTAAAATTCCTGAGCATAAAAATGCTCTAGAACACAGCAATGCATACATTCGCTAAAAGGAACTTGAGAGACGTTTAAAATTAAATCATGTAATCGACAGCAAATATGAAAAGAGCAAAAGAAAAAATTATTGAAAGGGAAAAAGATAAATAATGAAATATATTCAGGATGAAATTATGAGCCTTCTTGCCAATGAAGTAAGAAAAATGATTGTAGAAGAAATTCATAGAGGAAGGTATTTTTTCACTTTCGTTCGATCTCACTTCATATACCGAGTGTCCTAAAATGGACTGACTGTTTTTAAAATTCAATAACCTGGAATGGTAACAGCTATTTGAAGAAAAAAAAAATGCGCGAAAGTAATGTAAAATGTCAGTAGTCCTTTTTTTACCTCGATTCCCGGCTTTAGTTCCAAATAGCAACTAAAGATGGCGCTGCAAGCAGGGATGACTACCTCGGGAACTCAGCTTACGCTTTAGAGTGATAGTACAACCCTGAGGGGAGAACCAAATTCACTAGCCGCTCGCATTAGAAATGACTTTTTGAATTATTATACTGCAGTTTTACAATTTCACATTACAACATAAATATCGATGATTTGTTGAAGAATTAAATAGGTTTATAGTAAATTCAAGTTACAGCAGTATACTTTATTAAATCATATTCGTGAAAATCAATCAAGTTTATACTGAATTGACAATTATGCCAGCAAGGTATAACCACACAAGCACTATAAAGACAACATCTAGCGCCATAGGTACTCAATCAAAGCCAAAACTAAAATCGCCCAACTCTGATGCGGAAAGACAAGGTTAAATATATAGAGTGTGTCTCATTCTCCAATACAATCTTATTTTTAGGGGCCTACTCTATATATTTAGCCTCCTTCCTTCGCATGATGCTAGGGGATTTCAGTTTAGACCTCCATTGAGAGATTATTTCTTGCCACCTATCACTGCTATTTGGAACTAAAACCGAGAACCGCAGTAAAAATACTTCTGATATCTTACATAATTCTCCTGCAAGAATCTCTTTTAATAATTGAAGAGCTAAGTGGAAGAACATGTTAAGTAACAAAAATTACATTTGAAGAAATTTGATGTGAAAGTTTTTATTCTCAATTTTAATGATTTATTTTCTGTTTGATACCATGTGTTGGAAATATTAACAGGTGTTTTACTAAACTCTATCGAAAAAACTTATTTATAATTAGTTTTTAAATATTAAAAAATAATAATATTTGGATTATTAAATATTAAAATATTAAATATTAATGAATAATGTCTTAAATCTTCAAGGCTAAATAGAACTTTGATATTTTAGCTTTACCATGTGATAGAATACCTGATAACACCTTTGTCCAAACGATAAAATCATTTCTAAGAAAATGTAGCATAACATGTTCTTCCACTCAGCTCTTCAATTGTCACAATTTGCAAGTTAGTGAATTTTAAACACAGTTCAGTTTAGGAATCCAGTACACCTCACAAAGAACAAATGTCGCAAGTTATACAATACCGAAAATGGAAAATTTTAAATCGTGGAAAGGTTTCTTGACTACATCAAGGCAAAAAAAAAAAAAAAAAAAAAAATAGCGCAAGAATTTAAGATAAGCTAATGTCCGATAATCTCGACATTCACAGCTGCACGAGAGGTTCTGTTCTCAAAGATGGTAGGCGGGAGGTGCTGAGTTCGACCCAATCGCGCACGTAAGACTAATCGTTCGAAATTGTCCGTAGTTTTCTTCGAACCTTGCGTAAATACGTGTTAGGTTCCCTTAGAAAGACCCTACAGAGGACACCCCCACTCCACTTCGGCCTACTATACCCAACTTGTAGATAATCGGCCATCATAAGCAATATTATTATCAACCCTACAGAGCTTAATGTGATATGGTGCAAATATGGCTTCCCAATATAATGTTGTGTAAGCTCCAATCGTCGAAGTAAATAAATTCGTCTACTTTTTACCATGCTCTGTACATTCTGTAAACTTTGAGTTTGTGCTGCTGGTGTGTGCCCAAAACGTCCGGAACTGCATAAAATGTGTTTGTTTTTTTCTTCTCTTCTACTGAAAGATGGGATATATTTATGTCCCACTTATTAGTTTATTTAAAGAAACATTGGGATACTCTATGGTCATGAAAATATAGAGCTATATCTGCAGTTTACAAACAATTGCCACAGATTTTAAAGCTCTGGAAGACCTTATAGAAATTAAGTAAATTGAGTAAAATTACTCAGGAGCAAAAAGCTTAATAAAGCAAATAAATAAATTCCCCTTCATTTACGGTCTAGTAGTTTGACACGCAGCATTTTAAATGAATTAGAAAAGTTAATATTATTCTCACGGAGAAAAAGAAGAAAAAAAACTGTCAATGTTTAATCACCAACAAACTGATTGAAACACTAAAAAACACATTTCAGACAATAAGAGAGGAAATTTTTGAATAAGAAAGCGAAGACTTGGTTATGTCCGTAAATGTAGAGTCCTTATTTGAGCAAAACACAAAACGTAAAATTCGCAGAACATTTTGACTACGAAGCTCCTAAACCGGGCGCTGGCAGCACAGACAACCACCTCATCGAGTTGGAGGCTGAAATTCCAGAATTAGCTAAAGCTCGATTCCCATATTAAAACGCAATCGGTCTGCCAAGTCATATCTTGGTGGAAAACACCTAAAAACCCGATTTTAGTGGTCGACTCGTAGGTTTACCATTGCGTTTTCCTGCACCGAAAGCTATGAAAACATGGCGGACTAGGCGCAGGCAAACACAATGGTAAACATACGACCCTACGAGTCAACCGGTAAAATCGGACATTTAGGTGTTTTCCACCAAGATATGACTTGGCAGACCGATTGCGTTTTAATATGGGAATCGAGTTTTAGCTAATTCTGGAATTTCAGCCTCCAACTCGATGAGGTGGTTGTCTCATGGTTCGTACGCCTCCTTGAATTTTGCAGACCAGAAAATTTTTCAGCACAAGTATTATCTTATAGAAAATCTCTTCTTAAAAGAAGGCGAAATTTTGCGCGTTTGACATAGATTGCTTTTTCTATAAAAAAGATACTGGTAGTTTTCCTGGAAAAATAACAGTATCCGTACGAACCATGTATCTGTGCTGCCGGCTCCCGGTCTATTCTGATGAAAGTGGAAATTTAAATGAAAGTGAAAGATTTCGTGTTGCATAGAGACACTATAACCGTACAACTGATCTGGAGGTTTACGAAAAATGAGAAATGTATAACAAGAATTTGAGTTTTTGGCTGGTGCGAATCTAAAATCAACCAAAAATCTGTTAAGTTAATATTGCCTGGACCTTTCCCTTTATTGCTGGCTTGAATGGACTTGAATTGTTAAGCGAGGTTTTAAATGAGAAAACATTATTTCTATCATTATATAAGAACTTTTATAAAATGGATCATTTAGAAATTCTTTAGTTGCTCCATAATTTTAAAACTTAGGGAGAACAAAGAATTTCAAAAACATGGAGACAGCGAACATAATTTATAAGTATTCCAGTAACAATAAAATAATAAAAAACTACTTAAGATCTACTATGAGTCGAGAGATTAAGCAACCTGAGTTTACTTTCCATGAAATTCAGTGTGACGCAATCTTTACACATAAAATAATAAACGATTTTGCTACCCTAAACACAAGAAAAATAAAATGGAAGTAAATGTATTTGCCTGATATTATATTTTATTTTATGTTAATTAAAACATTGTATTTTTATCTTTTACATTATGTTCTGCAGGTTTTTTGTTTGTTTTGCTTTTTTAGTACTTATCGGTTGAAGGGACCACTTGTTTCCAACCTGGTTCTTAGCAATTTTTGCCTATTTTCTGCAGTATAAAGACTAACAACAACTAAAAATGGCTGGGAAAAATATGTGAGAAAGGTTAAGAAAAATCTGTTGCAAAGCATCATGGTCTCATTAACAAATAAGTGCAGTTTTCTTTACTGTTATTTAGTTCTTTGGAATTTCTG
Organism: Maratus speciosus; assembly: GCA_963932465.1. Taxonomy (NCBI): domain Eukaryota; kingdom Metazoa; phylum Arthropoda; class Arachnida; order Araneae; family Salticidae; genus Maratus; species Maratus speciosus. The sequence goes on along the minus strand of OZ010790.1, from coordinate 484,097,835 downwards.
AATTAAAATTAAATCTTTTAAAGTTCCAAAATAAACGCAAAATATTTATTCAATATAATTTATTTCTGTTTCTGCCCTTTATCAATTTTGAAGGAGGGGGGGGGGGGGACGCCAAATTGACACGCTGCACCGGGCGCAGTTTTCTCTTCGCACGGCCCTGCATAGGATTCAGTTAGACGTTGACAAAAGTTGTTGCTGATTAGGTTTTAGTGTTAATCACCCAACAAGTGACGTTGTTATGATGCATTTTGAATGATTTACACGATTTTAGCGATAGCCATATCTCAAGAACTAATGAACGGAATTTCATTCCTTTATAATCCTCACGATGGGCATAAATTCCCATTTAATTTTGGCACTATGATAGTGAATTTAAAAGTATTAACATTTATGAGATAGAAGAAAGTTTTGGTATTGCCCCATTTGACTAGTTTTAACTGGATGTCTTTATTATTTCGTATGAAAGTGACTTCATGAGAATGTCATAAAGTAGTGAGCATGGATGAAAGTATCCATGATATAGGATATCCCCTACTTGGATCAAAAAATTCAGAGACTGGTGATGATATCTCTAACCCTGATTAGAGGAGAGTGGGGGGGGGGGGGGGGACATTTTATTCTTTTATTTTTAAGTATTTGAAACGAAAGAACATACTTATATATTTCATTCCCAATTGAAATTGTGTCTTAAAATCAAATACATTTAAAGATATTAAATGTTGAAAATGATTTCTTTTTTTCATTTTTTCCAAGTTTAAGAATCTTGAGACCCCTAGGAGAGAACTAATAAATCAATAATATTCATATAACTCTCATCATCTTCATTTCCTTTAATATTGTTTCTATTATTTATGGCAAACAATGCATTCATAAAACATTTAAAACACGAATTCAAAGTATTCATTCCAAACAAAGTCTTTTAAAATTTTAACTTCAAAAATTAAACAGGCATATTTCGGACGCTTGGAATGATTAAATGCTTTTCTAACAAGCTGGAAAAGAATGGATTTCACAGTACCTTCTATTTGTTATGCCACATTAAGAGAAATTGTGCAAGACACTGAAAGAATCCATTACACAACAACATTTATCTAACAATGCGAGAAGAGGCGACTATTTCATCCTGAGTTGATTACATTTTGTTCTAGTGTTAAATATAGACGCACATTTTTGTGCATCTATGAAAGATTCTTTCAGAGGAATTTTTTTTTTTTCACCAGTCAATAGTAAGTTTAAAGTAAAAGCACCAGTAGTGGACCACTTAAGGACATAAACGTCCTCTATAAATAATAGATAAAAGATAAATTTCTATTATTAAACTGCCAGTGAATTCCAATATACAGGGCTATTACAAATGATGTACCCGATTTAAAGAAAATCATATTTTCGAAACTACTGCACATATTACAATAAGTGATACATGAATTTAAAGAGAAATATACCAAGTTTTTTCAGTTACAAATGTTCGATGTGTGACCCGCTTGTTAGATGGCATACGTCCAATCTGTAATCCAGTTCGTCCCAAACATTTTTTAGCATCACTCTGTCAATGGTTCTGAATTCAGCACAAATGCATTCTTTAAGTTCTGGCAGTGTCAAAGACATTGTTTATGTAGCACCAATGCTGAAAACAAAGTATTCCGAACTTAAAGCACGCATTTGTGAAGCTTTCAGAACCATTAACAGAGTGATGCTACAAAACGTTTGGAACGAACTCGATTACAGATTGGACGTATGCCGTGTAACAAAAGGGTCACACATCGAACAATTGTAATTGAAAAAAAAAAACTCCGTATATTTCTCTTTAAATTCATGTATCACTTATTGTAATATGTGCAGCAGTTTCGAAAATATGATTTTTTTAAATGGGGTCCATCATTTGTAATAGCCCTGTATATATATATATATATATATATATATATATATATAGCTTACTCTTAACCTTCATGTATCAGAATAAACATGCTAAGTTTCAAAATATATTCTTCGTAAAAAAATTAAAAATAAAAAATGTTACCTTCCTCTGTGCTCCAGTAGTGGGTCTAGTAAATTTTCGATGCATCTTTAAGTTTTCGACTTATCCAACAAATTATTTACAATGTAATAGAGTATGTAAACACTAGATTAATTTAAAATGAAACAATATTAAAGAAATAATGTTTTAAATAAAAACTTATTTCTTAATGAAGTGTCTAAGAATTTGTAAAAAATCTGTTTTGAAGACACTCTAGAACAGGGGTCGGCAAGTAATTTTAAGTTGGGTCCGAATACGTTTGAAAAATTTTATTGAGGTCCAGAGAAAAAAAAAACACATAAGTAATATAAGTACTTTACTGTAAAATTTTTATTTTTACATATACATACATATAATATAAAATAGAAAAGGCAGGTATTCGTTGAAAAATTAATACAAAAAATTATACTTGCAGTCTTGAACCAGATTTTTATAATTTGCTTTGCGTGGTGAACAGCTAATGTGAAGAGTGTCTTCAAGGTGAGTGTCCGTTAATCTCTAACGATATCTGTTCTTAAAAAAATTCATTTTGGAGAAAGTTGTTTCACATATATATGTGGAGCCAAACATAGTAGCCAGGTTAATAGCTAGTTTTTAGCAATTTGCATATTTTTGAGATATGTTTATTCCAAAATTCTTCAGGGGATTCAGTTTTATGCATTTGCAAGGAAATATCTTTCACCGCCGCGCCTGCGCTCCAACACAGCGTTTTGCATTTCGCGTCATAGCAAAGATGAACCACTATTAAAAAATCTAATTAATAGCGCTATTACTTGTAAAATATAAGTAACATCAATAAGGATATCGCTCAAACATATCTATTATATGTAAATATTAATAAATTATTTATTCAAATGGAAAAATTTTGGCTGTCCAGGCTTCGACCTTCCACGGTTCGGGTGTGGACCGCGGTCCGCCTGTTGCCGACCGTGGTTTTAGAAAATAAATTTTCAAAATTTTTAATTTTTAATTCAATATCTACAACAGAATAATTCTTTGGAAGATTATATTGAAATACATTTGAATGTTCATCACCAAAAATAACCCTTGGAATTTTAGGTAATAGTTTTTACCTAATTTTAATGGATTTGGATAATTTTTATAACATAAATCTTGAGAAATAATAGAAAAAAAGTATAAAAGGATATTCTTTCTAGATGATGCCTTTAAAATAGTAAATTAATTTCTTCTGAGAAATTTTTGTGAAGTATCTTAAATATTTTGTTATAATTATTATTTTTTTAATTTTACCTTCAAAAATTACACTCTCATATTTCGGATGAATGGAATTATTAAATGCTTTTCTAATACGCTGGAAAAGAGTACTTCAAATTTCACAGTACTTTCCATTTGTAATGCTACATTAAGAGAAATTGTGTAAGACACTGAAAGAATCCATTACACGACAAAATTCTTCTAACAATGCGAGATGAGGCGATTATTTCACTCTCAGTTGCTTACATGTTGGGTAAGAGAGCCTTCCCTTGATGGAGCTGATCTTGAGTTGTGGATACTAACTTTCCTGTTGTTTTGTTTATCTTACTAACCGTCATCCGCTGGCTGAAATTAGGGAGGTAGCCTGTTATAGGGATCCTTAGTTTCGGCTGGTGGTAAAGTAAGCCGGTGTGGACTCCCAATCGCTAGTTTCCGAGCACGGCCGCTTCCTGTGAGGCTTTCCGCGATTAGGAGTCGATGATGCGACGGAGCCCCTGGATCAGGTCGTGCCTGTCCGACCCCTCTTAAGAGTTTTAGTGATTCGGGTTCTGTCGTAATATTCGGACTTTAGTATTATTAAGGGCCGGGTCGGGTTCAAAGCGGGGTCCCTTGTGGACGCCGTGGCGGCTCTTTCTGAACCTCTTTTGGTAACCAGTAGTGGTCATGTACACGTACCCTGCAGTCTTACATAAATAAATGCACAGTGTCATGTTATTGTAATTTATTGTAATTTGTTTAGTTGTCTGTTTGTGTTTGCCTGATTTGCATAAAACGCCTGAGTATGACGTGTGAGCACCCTCTTTCGGTTACTTTTGGAATCATTTATTTTGTACATGGATAAAAATCCACGGTCCCTCTGACCATATTCGCGCAAATCGAAATTGTTTTCGAGCATTACTTCTTTTATTATGAATTTTTTAAGTTTGCACCAACTTATGACGCACCCTGTATTTTATTAATAAATTGACATATTTCCCATGGTCACCTGTAAGCTAAATCGGGGGGGGGGGGGGGGCTGGAGGTGTAACTCCAAATTAAAATAATTTTTGCAATTTTTGAGAAAGAAAAGTTATTTTCAAACAGCAATTTCCATTAGATTCGACAAACATTAAACAACAACAACAACAAAAAAAAATAATACGATTAGCAGAAATCTCATAAAAAGAAAATGATTCGTAATCTCCCTTACAGGACCCTTTTGACTGTTGAATAGTGGTACTATCTGGTAACGATAGTTATGAAACAAACAAACAAATTCTTGAAATTTTGTAATTTATGTAGAAACCTGGCAAAACATTGATTTTCTCAAAAAGATAGTATTATTATTATTAATATTTTTTAATTTTAAACTGAAATTTTGAAATAAAAAAACAGAAACTATATAATTTGATAATAATAATAATAATAACAAATATCAATTATCTATATATTTAAAACGCTAATCGTTTTCTTTCGACAGTCCGTGAGAAGAAACTATTGCATCAAATTACACCAATTTTTTATTAAATGAAAGATATTTGGCCATAGATTTGTTATCGTACATTCGTTTGTTCAAATATTTTATTAATTAGCCGTAATTTTAAATTAAAATTGTCAGTTGCGCATGCGCACTATATAAATACAAGCCTGCCTTTGGAGTGAAGAGCTGCACATGCGCAAAGATGCTTGCTCAGTTGAACTATCACATCACAGGTAGAAGTTGTTTTAAGTTCGTCTGCTATTCGATCTTACTATAAACAAGCTTTTCTTTCTTTCACAAAGTTAATATTATTTGACTCTTTCAGCATTATTAACAATTCAAAAATTTATTGTGTCGATATTAAGATACGGTTTAATTCGGGGTGTCATATTGTTTTGGTCATATTACACACAGACGATAAAAACAGTGATTTGTCGCTAAAAGTTATCGCTGTCGACCTGTCTTATGAATTGCCAATAGTTACACACGAAGATTGGGAAACTAGCATGCTAAGTTGCAGCTCCTTCTTTGAAAAAATAAGGTATCATAAATATTAAAACGTAAAACTGTTTCTGTAAGATACTCAAATTCGAGACAATTGCGTATGCGTCAACTGTTCTTCGAACCTCTTCAATTTAGAAGGAAGAAAAACAAGTTCCTGCTAGCGTGCAGGTTAAAGCAACAATTTAAAACTCTGAATTTTTGTAGAAGATGCAGGTTAGAACCCAAGCCTGTCAAAATGTGTAATATTTTTGTCGATAATTCATTTCGGTATGACATATTTTATAAGGAAGAGAAGTTATAAGATTTTTATTCTATTATTATTATTATTTGAATGCTTTATAATTAAATAAAATTTAACATTCAATAATATTTTGAAATATAATGATTTTATAATTAAAATATTTAGGCTAAAATATTTTGCATGTGCTGGACAGATAATTACACCTGTTTATTTTCTATTTAATTTACATCCAAAATTGTTAATTGGTCCAAATCATCCAAGCAACCTCATAGCAAATTGGTATATAATTTTATATACCTTAGATAAATTCAAATAACATAAGTGATCGTAATTACATAATTCTAGTAGAAGAGCAACGCGAAGCATTAATAAAATTAAATTATAACTCGCGTCAAAATGTAATTATTAAATTTAAATAATTACGAATAAAATTAAGAGTTTGCGTTGTGAATTATTTAGACGAACTCTTCCACTTATGAATTAAACTAAAATTTAAGCTGTAAAAATAAATTGACACACCTTAAACATTATCAATTAAATAATTACAGAAACTTTTTAAAACTTGATTAAATATTTTATTTACATTGAACACAACTATATACAGAAATACATAATATTAATTCAAAAAAAAGAAAGCAATACTTTTGTTTGCTTCTCATTATTTTATGTATATTTAATCTTTAAAAAAAAGACAATATTTTCATGTACTCTAATTATTATATTTTTTTCTTTTTGCTAAAAGAATAATTCTCTTTCATTTTTAAATTACCTTAATTTTATTTAATTATCGGTTTTGTCGGATCTCAGATTACTCTCTACCATAAAATATCAGAAAAGTATATTTATAATTTTTCATATGATTTTAAGTGGTAAAAGAAAAAGTTTAAAGTAGTACCTTTTTTTTTAATATACGGGATGGTGGCCTTTATTCATCAAATTCAGAGTTGTCGCGTTGCTTAGGATCATGTCCATATGTCATCCGGAATTCGCTTCGTATCAGAGCGGCAACATCGGGATGGCAGGATGCATAGCTACGGACCTCTGTAGAACAATCCTCTTTATTTTAACATCAGGAAGACATCCTCAATTTGGCTTGCTTAGGCTCACTCCGATATGTACATCAGGAAGACATCCTCAATTAGGCTTGCTTAGGCTCACTCCGATATGTACATCAGGAAGACATCCTCAATTAGGCTTGCTTAGGCTCACTCCGATATGTACATCAGGAAGACATCCTCAATTAGGCTTGATTAGGCTCGCTCCGATATGTCCATCTCGCCTGGGCATTACTAGGGCTTTTTGGATTCATTGCACGGGCTTTCAGGAGAGCTCCTGCGTCCTCTACATCTTTTTTTAGACTCTCTTTTTCAAACCTTATTCTTCTTGCACACCAACTCCTGCAGTGGGTGGAACTATTTTTGTCTAGTCCACTGTTATTGGATGTGAGAAGATTTTGCATTATTCTTCGATAGGCCTATTAGCTAACAGTCTGCAAATGGCCCCTTACATATACTTTTATATTATTATCTGCCTTAAAGTTTGGGTGGTCTGAAAAGCCATAAATTTATCCCAACACTTTTATTAAGGCCATAAATTTATTCCAACGTTTTTATTATTTTACGATTTCTAATTATACACCACTTTCCATTGGCTTGTCATAAAACGACACCATGGCGTCTGGCTATTGTTGTTGTCTGAGATCCGAACTCTATTCAACATTATACATTCATTTTACAATACAACAATTTTTTAAAAATATATATTTAATATTTAAAATCAACTTAATAATTTTTGTATGAACTTACACTCCTATTTTACTTAAATATGTAAACATTATAATTTTACACTCATAATTATATTTTATAAAAAAATATTTATACAAACAGAAATAACAAATTACGCAATTTTACTTTGATTTAACCAACATGGTGCGGGAACATATCATTGTTATATGTTGCCCAGCAGCATGTAAATGTCAATTAAATAAATTGAGCTGATCTACAATTTTCGTTATATTTTCTGACCATTATCAAGAATATATATGTGTGTGTGTGTCACAAAGAAAAGTTTGTCATTCATTTGCGTAAAAAATAAAACGGAAAAAAAGAAAAATATTCATATAAGAGCTATAAAAGATAATATCTTGATATCTAGGTTTAATATTTAAAAAAATTATAAATATGTAAAATAAAATTCAAGTAATAAAAAATATATATTATAAATCGTTAGCTGCATCAAGTTTCAGATTTAGGTTTTTAGAGAATGAGACAGATAAAAATAAAATTTATGGCAGCTTTTAATGGTCATGTAGTTTTAAAAAATAAATAAATAAATAAAAATAAATATTGTTATTTAAAAAAAAACCCGTAGTAAGTAAAACTGAATTCTTTACCCGGTATTTTTAAGTAAATTTCTGATTAAAAAAACGCATAATTGGTTGTAAATTATAAATTTAATGTATTTATGCCTAGATTTTTGTTTTTTCAAATTTCTTGGTATTAAATCACTTTAAAATGTTGTACAATGAACTGGAAAAATACTAGAAAAAATTACGCTAAAATACTTTTGTATTTATTTGATAAAATGTAAACGTACTAAATATGGGAATATCCATATGTGGAAAATGCATAATTATATGTTTCGTCTAAATTTATATAAATTAAGCTTTTAAATTGTATATTATATGCTATAATTAGTGTTTTTATGAACTATTACAAAATATATTTATTTCTTTACAGAGACTAATAACATTATAATTATTAAAAATAATAAATTAAGAATAATCGTATTTGAGGCTAGAAAACAATTTATTTCAAAATCATTTACAAAAGAACTTTACATCAATAACTGTCCCCTAACTGGCTAATAGAAATAGGTACCCATACTTCTAGCGCCCTATATTTTGTACCTTACAAACATGCATAAAAAAAGGCTTGAACATATAATTTCGCAATTTAAAAAAATACGTATTTCAAAGAAGTCTACAAGCTACGATTATGACTTATTTATTTGGATCCTTGATACAAAAAATAAAAATAAACTTAATTTTTACATTTTGCTATCTTGAAAAAATGAAAAACCTATAAACACCAAAAAAACCCCTTCATTTAAGCAAATAAATATCAATCATATGCTGTCATCTCTCGGTTATAGATAAAGACATTTATAGATAATTACTTCATACAATTTTCAAGCTGTAAAATAGAAGAAAAATTCGAAACGTCCCAAAAATGGGACACTAGGCATAAATGGGTTAAAGTTATTTCACTTCATTGAATAGGTTAGACTGACAGCCCCATCTATCGCCTTAAAAAAAATAGGAATCACTTATGCAATATAGAAATTCGTCACGTAATTCGCCATTCAATAATTAATTTAAAAGAAACTAATTAAAAATTCAAGAATTTTTCTAATGAAACATTCAAGTTATTTACAGTCAAATCTTGCCGGCGACTGTCTAGGAACGTATAATTTTTTTAAATAATCGATTTCTATAAAATATGCTTATCCAAAGTCACAGCTCATTCTGCAAAGTAGTTATTTAGTTATGCTTAAAAAACCAGATCCATTTCAATATGTTTTGCAATGATCAGAAATGAATACAGCATTAGCTGCATCACACATTAAACTTCCATAATTCATAAATTATTTAACCGAATGGCTTGCAATTTGGTTTCCAAATGTAAATTTTATTGAAGAATTCGAATATGATGTCAAAACTATGTGTTAGTATTGAAAGTTCTAAAGTTTGTTACAGCATCTATAAGTGGGCTGCCCCTGAGAGAAAACGTAAGTATAACATTAATTAGTAGACTTTAGTAATAATGCATTGATACCGGGCACATAATTTTATGCGACGATTTGCGACAGAGTTAGTAGGAGGTACAGTTTATTTCTTTTTTTTCCATGAAACATTCAAAACCAAAAGTTTTGAAGTACCTCGACAACAAACTCTTACAGAACTACAGATTGGTAAAATTTTGCTTTCACGCTGCTAGAAATACCTAGTACAAATTTGATGTACAGGTAACATTTTGAAAATAAGAGGTAAAAAATGTCCTGAACAATCCTTATGTTTATGGAAAGAGAAATGATTGGTCGGGCTTTCAACGATGACAAGGAGGGAGACGAATGTCTATCTTACGTAAAACATCTAACACTGGAGAATCTAGTCAAATGCTGCGCGATTTAAACATAAATGTGAGCTCTCCAATTGTTAAAAGGGATTTTCCAGCAAGACTTATGGAATTAATTTAAGAAAATGGAAGTTAATAACGCCATAACAGTACCTTCATCACATTTTAAACATTTGCAGTCGGAACTTTGGTGGAGGATTCATGATGGTTTACACTTGCTTTTCTCATGGTTTTAAAACAATCTTTGTCTTTTTTAATTGAATTCGAAAAATAAAAGTCCACCAATCAAGGCTCAAATACGCAGTCTTTCTTATTCAATACTGGTTGCTCGAGCAAATTGGATGTTCGTCCAGAATAACACAACAATACAGCTCATTTTCAAAATATTAGAATAATTACTTTTTTTTTTTTTTTTTTTTTTTTTTTTTTTACAAATTGGAAATATCGTCTGGTAATTTAATGTCTTTTAATGCAAATATGCAAACGATATTTTTATCTTTAATATAATTTTTGAAAAGATTAAGTGAAAAAAAATTATTTTGAAAAGTCAAAATATTAGAATATTTATTCAAGTGGTTCAAAATATTAGAATATTTCACATTAATTCTCCTTTAATTATCACCAAATCATAACTGGTGCCATCATTGATTAAATTAAGACGATTTTATTTAAAATCAGTATTCTTTTTGCAGTTTGTTTGCTTTTTTGTCTTAAAATGGGTCGTGCGAGTGATATTCCCGAATCTGTTAAACTTCGTATGGTTGATTTGTATCGGCACGTTAAAAATCAATCTTATATAGTGAATTATTTATATTCCTCTCAATCAAGCGTTAGTAAAATACTAACACAATATTCAAAAAAGGGAAAATTTCAAAATAATTGCTGAAACGGAGGGCGGAAACCAAAAACAACTGCTAGAGATGACAGGAAACTGAAGCATATAGTTAAGAAAAACTGTTTTAAAAGTGTGCAATTCTTACACCGAAAATGGAAAGAAGAAGGAGTTGAAGTTTCTACATCGACAACATTAAGACGTCTCCAAAAATTTAAGTTTGAATCTTGTGTACCGAAAACAAAACCTCTCATGACTGCAAAACAAAAGCGTATAAGATTGAATTGGTGTAAATCAAGACATTTATGGAGCGAAGAAGATTGAAAAAATATATAATTTAAAGATGAAAGTATGTTTTGTGTTTCATATGGTAATCAAGGTATTCGAGTTTGGAGAAGGAAGCAAGAAGCATTTGATAAAAAATGCCTTAAACGTTCCGTAAAATGTGCTGCTAGTATCTTGGCTTGGGGTTGTATGAGTGCAGAAGGACCTGGAAAGTTATGCATCGTCTACGAAAAGGTTAACTCTCAGATACATCAAGAAATTTTGGAATATTGCATGATTCCATCATCAGAAGATTTATTTGAAGAGGATTTCACCTTTCAACAAGATTTATCATCACCACATACTTCGGTGTCAACTAAGAATTGGTTCCGCCAACACAATATTAAGGTACTTCCTTGGCCACCAAAATTACCAGACCTTAATCCCAATGAAAAGTTATGGTGTATAATGAAGAAAAAACTCCAAGAAAATTGTCCTTCAAGTAAAACTGAGTTAGAGGCACGTAAGAAGTCTATTTCGGCTAATATTGATAGAAATGTTTGTAAGCATCTTGTATATAGTATGCCAGATCGATTGTATGCTGTTATGAAAGCTACAAAATATTAACTACCATTTACTTCATATTCATAAGGTAATATTTTTGCGTAAAATAAAATATTCTAATATTTTGAACCAATCTAAATTTTATTCCAATATTTTGATGTGTTTTTGAAAGCTGTATACCTAATTTATTGTACTCTATTTTATATTTTGTAAACGTTAAAATCTTATCTAAACATTCCAGATTTTATTTATAATAAATTTAATTGCATTTACTTAGTATCAAAAATAAATAAATGAAAAAAAAATTCTTATTACTTTTTCTCAATTATTCTAATATTTTGAATATGAGCTGTACACTCAGGGAAAAATACGAAAGAATGATGTCAGTGTAGGCATGCCAAGATTACGAACTGTTAGTCCGCAGTCATGACCTGTGCAATAATTCGTACATATGGTGATGGACATCAATATGACAACAAGAATCATTTAAAAATTACTATACTTTCAGTATGAAACCAATTTCCACTTGACCAGATAAAAAGACACTTAGAATCAATTTTGAACCAAATATTTATAGGTATTTTACAGGGTGTCCACAATTAACCCGGGAATGCTCGCGCATATCCAGGATATGAACGATTAACACTTTGCCACCAATAAATTCAAACAAAAATCGTCATTTTATCTAATCGTTGACATTGCTCACAAAAATAGTTTGACGATTACTTTTCGAAAATTAGTGATGAGAAATGTAATATCCGTGCCCAGCCTGGGTATGACATACCCTGCGCGAGCAATCTCTGGTTAAATGACCCTATTTTAAAGTTGTCTACATAGACAAAACTATATAGTTCAGAAAGTTGTGAAATTTTGTGGAGAATATAAAGAAGATGTAGGATTTCATTTGAGCCAAAAAAAAGGTTCAAAATTTCGCTTTCAGAGGGCGTCTTTTAACGAATTACTCATTTAGCATACATTTACGATAGTTTACAAATTTTATTACATCAAACATGTTCTGCATGACTGTCATCGTTTTCACATACCATTTGGAATCATGAGATAGTACGAGTATGTTCTACTGTTGACCACAGTGTATTCTGGGAAATGCTAAGAACATGTCGTGAAATGCTCTCTTTAGGATGAGGTAAAGTTAATAAATAAAATTTGTAAACTATCATAAATGTATGATAAATATGTAATTCATTAAAAAACGCACTTTGGTGGCGAAATTTAAAACTAATGTTTTTTTTTTTCGCTTAAACAAATTTCCATCCCTTTAATATGTTTTTCACAAAATTTCACAACTTTCTGAACAATAGTTTCACCTGTAGAAAACTTTAAAATAGGATTAATTAATTATGAACAACCCATTTTTCGATGTGTGAGTTTGTACATATGTCCAAATTTCAATCAATGTTATTTATTGAATCCAATCAATTATGCAATTGAAGCCAATTGAATTGCTGGCCAAAATCCATGTTTGAAACGGGTGAGAAAAAGGCTAGTTTAGGCTCTGACTAACAACAATATGCACATACTTCATCTTCAATAGAGAACACACTAAAGTAAACTTAAATAACATATATCAATATTCTGAAAATCATACCCTATTTACAAGAGTTAGGTCGTAGATAGACAGACGGACAATAAAACCTTAGTCTCAAGCACTTTTCAACCTTGTTGGAAAGTGTTAAAAATGTGATTAAGAGAACGCGGTAAATACGCGGTTTTATATAGCTTTATTTATTTTGCTTTTAATGATGTGGTATTTTAAAATTATAAATATATTCTAACTGATTGATTTATTAATGCAATTGAATATTTAGTTTAATTATTTTTAAAACAAAGTGAAGATTTGTGAGTTTAAAATTTTGACTAGCAGTGTACTAATAGCAATTTGATAACACATATAGCAAAAAATCGGGCGGAAGCTACAGTGCAATGCACGTGCGCACTTTCTCAGTAATTACAAAAAAATTTAATTTAAGAACGTAAAATCGAGATTTAAATCGGAAATGCAGGAATTAAATAGACGATATCTGCCTGACGTCACACTTCCCCATCATGTGATTTACAGGAGATATTAGCAGATGTAACTGTAAAAATAACTGTACTTATTATACATGTTACTTGTTTATTTACGCTTTCGATTCAACTTTTGTCGCCAAATAATGTGATTTAACGCCAAAATGTATAAACGTGCGATGTTCGCAATAATGTTGTTTCAAGTGTATGAGAGCTGTTATGGATGAAATTTTTATATTAAAGTGTAAATTATATAAACATGTTTTATACGTTTAACTTTAAAAATTGCGGCTATATAAAAATGGAGTAAAAAATTTGAATTCCAATGGAATTGTTTGCTACACACAAGAAACCCTGGTTACGAAAGTTAAATTAAATTTACGCCAACCGATACTGAATAAAACATGCCAATTGGAGCAAAACATGATTACGGAATTTTTGCCTTTGGTATTTGCATAAACTTATGAAAAGAAATACTTTCTTGTCTATAAACGAATTAATTGAATTGTTGTAACAACTATACGCAGCACAGTATTTTGGTTCATGGTGAAATAATTTACTTTCAGACAGTTAAAAGAAATTTCACAATACTTTACTATGGAAACATGCCGGTTTGTTTTCCTAAATCATGTGACTTTTACAGCCTCGAACTCAGATCAGCGGATAATGTCTATCCGCTTTTCTATAATCTTCCCGCTTTTTTTTAAGTCTATAAAAATATAATAAAGTTTAACATATAAACATGTTAATAAATAAAAACGTACAGCAATGTGTTTTATGCTCTCAATATTCATTCTAAAGTTTATTATTAACCGAGGAATATTCCCCGGGAACCCCGTCTTTGTTTTTGGAAGCTATTGGTCGCGTTCGGCCTTTTTGTTGCCGCTCAGTTTAATTTTCATTCATTCATTCATTTCAATGAAGTTTTAAATTTACAGTTTACTTAAATTATAATTTTTTCTCACGAGATTTTAATATTGGGAAATGGGGAAAATGAACTGAGACTGGTGATAGTTTTGCAGACTGTTTTACGAAGTTCAACTTTGATTGTAAATTGTACCTTAAAAAAACAACAAACATCCAACCCCAAAAGAAAAAAAACAAAATAAAAGAACATACGTCTTATTACTTGACTATGGTGGTTGATAAACACAGGCTATTCCTTCATTTTTTTTAAGGTTAGATTGGTCAGGATAGGATAATTTATATGGGAGTAAAAAAGACCAACACGCGATTACTGCCGGATTAAATAAAATTAAGTAATTATTTAACCCTTAAATGACTGATTTTTCAAAAATCATTGTAATAATGTTTTTCGGCTTTCATTTTTTAAATAAATCATGGGAAAAATACTTAAAAAAATCATATTTTGTTTTAAGTATGGTTTATGGCCAAAAAACAGTTTGTTACTAATCGGCAATACTGGTCATTAATTGAAAAAATAATTTTCCTTGATAAAATTCTATAATATTGAACACACAAAAATTTTAGGAACTGTAATAAGAAATAAATTTTACTTGCGCACTGCAGAACAAAATAGGGTATTTCGCAAGCTTCCAAACAAAATAAAAAGAACAAGTAGCAACAATTGAAAAAATATATCTATCTTTATTCTAAAACAGCACAAGTGTTGCCATCTACATATTGAAATTCGATTTAATAATATTTTCAAAATGTATTTTATTGGTAACATTAGGCATTATAGCTTCAATATTATTCTAATATTATTTTAGAGCCTAAATTGGGTATGTTGCCGAAAAGCAACACCCGGCATTTAAGGGTTAAAGTGCAGTGAAACCTCTCTGTAAGGGCTACCTGCTGTTCAATTGAAAATTGGCCCTTATGAGGGGAGGCCCTTGAATAGGGGTGACAAAGAACAACAGCTAAAATAAGGAAATCAAATTCTATATAGGTGAAAAACTGTTTATTAACATTTTCAAACTCTATACGTAATTGAAATAAATTTCTATTGAAGTTTGTTTACTTTTCATAATTTTTCAGACAATTTTAGTTTCTAATGATTCTTTTACTTTATGGAACAAATTACTTAAATTTGCATCATTTATTAATCCCTTAGGATGAGATATTAGTTTATTTATTTCTGTTAGCGTTTCCTGACAGGTATAAAAATTGTGCTTTAATATGCATTCACAGTTTTAGTAAATGTGGAATCAATTTTTCTAGATAACCTGTTATCATTTGTGTGTTCACAACAAAGGGTCAAGTTTCCCCTCCAACCCAACCCCTACAGGTTGAAAGGTCAAACAAAGTGTGAGGAATACCTGTTTGTCTCACTTGTGGAAAAGTTTGTGGTCCTTCATTGTGTTACTAAATGCTCCCCATCCCCCCCCCCCCCTGCCTTCTTTGTTGCAAGTGCAGTTGCTTATTGAACTCTTATCTTTTTGTTCAAGAAGTCAATACACCTGTTTAGAATTTAAGGCACATGTTAAAAAACGCCTTTATGAGAGGTAGCTGCGGCCCCTAATAGGAGAAAATTTAACATTATGTCTATGGGAAAAATTATCATTGATAAAAATATTGGCCCTTAACAGAGGTGACCCTTGAATAGGGGTGGCCTTTAAAAGAAGTGTCACTGTATTTAAAATATTATGTTCAAAGCATCACATGTGGATTACTTATTCTTCTAAACAACATTCTTTTTATATCCAAGAAAATATTATTAATACAAACTTGTCAAAAATAAATAAATGTTTCAAGACAAAGAAATTGCTGTTTCAAAGGGGAAAAAATAATTACATTCTAATTTAAACGGCCTTAAATATATCTTATTTTTCCCTTTAAAACCGCGCCTTTAAAAATGTATAAAAACCTGAAAAAAAAGAAGAAAGAGAATTAGAATGCATTATTTGAAAGCACCCGTGTTTTGAAAGGCGCTTGAAAGTCATTTAAATGCAAGAAGGCGTCCAATAACTTTATTAAAAAAAAGTATTTTTAATTCGAATAATAGCAAATTAAAAAGTTTTCTGGCTTCCAGGTTAAGGTTAGATAATAATCATTCACGTGATTCACGTTTCATAAATAGCAAATCACAATGTTTCGCATGGTTTACAATAAAAATCCTTTTCACGATCAGGGTCGAAATAATTGGTGCATTACCATACATTTTGGCATGGTGTTCATATAACAGAAAAGTACCGATAATTTATATGGGCGGTAAAAAGACCAACACGCGATTACTGCCGGTTTAAATAAAATGAAGCAATCATTTAAAGTAGTTAAAATATTACATTCAAAACAGCACATATGGGTAACTTATTCTTCTAAACAACATTCTTTTTATATCCAAGAAAATGTTATTAATACAAACTTGTCAAAAATAAATAAATAAATGTTTCAAGACAAAGAAATTGCTGTTTCAAAGGGGAAAAAAATAATTACATTCTAATTTAAACGGCCTTAAATATTATCTTATTTTTCCCTTTAAAACCGCGCCTTTAAAAATGTATAAAAACCTGAAAAAAAAGAAGAAAGAGAATTAGAATGCATTATTTGAAAGCACCCGTGTTTTGAAAGGCGCTTGAAAGTCATTTAAATGCAAGAAGGCGTCCAATTTTCCGGGCTGCTGAAAAACAGATCTCTCTGCAGCAGGCGTAAAAAGCAATGATCAATATATCATACTTAACTGTAAAATCTTATTTTATGGAGGTGCTTTTGGAATTGTTGGCACGTCTTTTCTGCGTCTATAAAAAAAGGATAAATAACATATTTTTCCGGTTTTTGTCAGCTACTTTTATTTGGTAAATAATAATGTTCTCGCTGTGAAGCTTGGAAGAGAATAAGAAAGTAATGTTGAATTTTTTTAAAAAGGGTCTTAAGCATGAATTATGTTTATCGCTTTAAAATTTATAGTTTTCAGGTTTAAGAACTGTATTTTTTTCATAAATTGTATTTCAAAGCTATCAGATTGATTAAAATTACTTAGATTTATGATGTTTATGAGCGACTTAAAATCGCAATACTTTTTTTTGGGGGGGAAGGGGGATGGGCTGTGTTATATCCAATACCAAGACTTTGAGGGGGGGGGGGGGCTGACACTTGATACCATAAGATATCTCTAGGGGGGAGTGGTGTTTTGCCTTTTGATATCATTATCATTTTTGTTCGATAAACTGTGTGTGTTTATGGAACTAGTAAAATAACACGAGATGTAAATAACACTATATTGAAACAAATGTAGATTGACATCGTCCAGATACAGACATGCGGTTTGTTAATTTTAACAAGAGCCAGGCTTTGTGACTGCCCGGTTGCGTTATTAAAAAATATCGCAGCTAAAGAGTTAAATGCTGCGTGCGTTTAATCTGAAGGCTGCACTTCAACTCCTTCTTCAAATGTAGAATCACTGAAACCAGGAAGTGTCCTTGACCACCAAATATAAATCACAATAATTATTTTTAAACAACTGAGAAAATGTCTAAATAGAAGAATATCTTGATAGGATAAACAAAGTTATTTCTCTAAGAAAATGAGAGGTAATGTTTATAACACCATTTCAGATGATGCATAGTTTGAAAATTGCTAATTGCTAAAGGAGATATTTCACAATAATAATGAAACTGTTAGATTGTTTATATTAAGTAGATATTTGCGTCTGCACAGAAAATGATCTATTATTTATTATTGATAAATGATTTTAGATTAGCATCAATAAGGTTTCTCTTAAATAACAGTTATAGCAATAAATAACTCTTAAAGTGATTTTAGTTGAAAATGTGTTCACCGAACATGCTCGCCTCCCCCCCCCCCCCTATCAGGACCTTAGTCCTGATACTGAGGGAGTAATGCTAGTTTGTGCACCGGGCGTTTGAAGAATGAAGACCCGCGTTGCACAGTAACCACCCTGACGATTCCATCACTGCCTGGGTTGACCTCTGTAATACGGCCCAACGGCCTAGTTCCTGGCGGTTGATTTGCTTCCATCAGTATTACTACCTGACCCACCTCGATGTTAGGTGTGGCGATCTTCCACTTAACTCTGGGTTGCAGCGAGGCCAGGTATTCTCTGGTCCAACGTTTGGAGAAGCCCGCTTTCATGCGCAAAACATCCCCTGTAAGAAAATGTGAGGGAGTGAGAACATTTATTGAGTCAGTATCATTATTGTTTAAATGTATAAGCGGCCGCGAGTTGAGCAAGGCTTCTATCTGGACTAGTAACGTGGCTAGCTCCTCGAAAGTGAGCAATGTCTCTCCTATGACTCGCTTGATATGATACTTTGCCGCTTTTATGGCAGCCTCCCAAATCCCGCCAAAATGAGGGGCAGAAGGAGGGATGAAATGCCATTCTAGAGAGTTTTCAGCTTGATAGTGAGACATTATTTCATTATCTGTAAATGAACGCCATAGTTCATAGATTTTATCCAGCTTTCTGGATGCACCGACAAAATTGGTGCCATTGTCGCTATAAAGATGCCGTGGGGCGCCTTGCCTTGCACTAAAACGTCGAAGGGCGGCGATAAATGCCTCAGCTGTCATATCACTCACAGCTTCAATATGCACCGCTTTTGTAGCCAAACAAATAAATAAAGCTATATAGCCCTTAGTTGTTTTTGCACCCCGACCCTTACTAAATTTAATAGATATAGGGCCTGTGTAATCAACACCGCTGGAGAAAAATGGACGTTCAAGGGTTACTCGATGCTGTGGCAAATTCCCCATTAGTTGAGGAGTTGCAATGGACCTTTTATATCTGTAGCATTTTAAACATCTATTGATGCATTTGTTAATGATCTTTTATCCTCCAGCTATCCAATAAGATTGTCTGATGATGTGGGATAGCAGTGAAGGCCCAGCATGTAAATGGGCAATGTGTTTTGCTGTATTAATAACTCAGCCATTTTATGCTGTGAGGGCAAGATTAAAGGATGTTTGTGATTAAATGATAATTGTGAATTTTGTAAGCGTCCTCCCACCCGTAACAGACCTTTATCATCAATAAACGGGTGGAGGGATTGTAACGTACTTTTCTTTGGCAAAGCTTTCTGTTCTTTGATACATTTAAATTCTTCCTGAAAGTAAGAATTCTGAATCCAATGAACAATATTCTCTTCGGCTGCTTTTGTTTCTTTGTAAGTAAGATGTGGTGAAAAAATTTCTGTTTTGTTAGACTTCTTGCAACTTTTGATAAATCTTTGGCAATATGCCAAAATGCGAATAATTTTTGGAAGTGAAGAGTGCTTTTGAAACAAATTATCAAATAGATCATTTGATGTGTGGGTGTAAAAGGAAAAAATTGGATCAGACTTTTGTTCGGCTTTGATTTGATCATCAAATTCCTCAACATTTGAGTCGTCTTTGGGCCAATTGGATGGGTCTAAAACCAGCCAACTTGGCCGCTTCCACCACAAATCACAACCTGGAAGACATTTTGGATCAATACCGCGTGAAGCGATATCTGCTGGGTTCTCTTTGGATGGTACATGTCTCCAGTGCTTTGTAGGTAGAATTTCGGTAATTTGAGCTGTCCTATTCGCGACAAAAGTCTTCCATTTACGCGGATGTGCTGATAGCCAAGAAAGGACGACTTTTGAGTCTGTCCAGGCGAAAATATCGAACTTGTAACTCTTTAATGTTTCCATGACGGAACGGAACAGCTTAGCTAGTAGGTGCGCACCGCAAAACTCTAATTTTGGCACTGAAATCTGTTTGATTGGAGCAACTTTAGTTTTAGAAACTAAGAGCAAAGAGTTTATTTTCCCCTTATAACTTTGTCGGCAATAAATTGCGGCAGCATATGCCAATGTTGAGGCATCAGAAAAACCATGTAATTCAAATGGGTTACCGGATAAAATCGTGACAAATCTAGGAACAGACAGTTGATTTAGTCCGTTAAAGGAAATTTGAAATTGTAGCAATTCGTCGGTAAGATGTTGCGGTATAACAGAGTCCCAGTCCCCTTTTGTAAGCCAAAGTTTCAGATAAAATACCTTTAAAGTTACAGTACAGGGCGAAATTAGACCTAGTGGGTCGAAAATCCGTGCAGACTCAGCTAAAATGTGTCTCTTTGTAAGAGGTGGAGTGAGTGTTAATGCAGTTATGAAAATAAAACTATTTGATGAAGAGTTCCAGCTTAAGCCTAGAACTTTGGAGCTTCCGTTGTCACTAGGAATGATTTCAAAATTTGATTCAGTGCTAGAAGAATCTATAAATTCATTAAGAAATGCCTGTGAATTTGAATTCCACTTCCTCAAGTGGAAACCATGCGCGTCTAAACAATCTGCAATTTCTTTGCAAGTTTCTATTGCTTCCCTAACAGTATTCGTACCGGATAATAAGTCGTCCATGTACATATCCTCTTCTAACATGAGCGAAATGCAAGAATTTTTTGTATAATCCTGAGCGATTTGTTTTATACATATAGTTGCCAGAAAAGATGCTGGCGCTAAACCATATGTGACAGTTTTCAATTTGTAATTTTTTATTTCCTCTTTAGGATTAGACCTCCAAACTATTTGCTGATAAATTTGATCCTATTTGGCAACCAAAATCTGGCGGTACATTTTTTATATGTCCGCAGAAAAGACTATTTTCGGAAATCGAAAATTAAGTAAGATTTCGAAAATGTCCCGTTGTAACTTAGGGCCTACACCCAAAATGGAATTCAAGGAAACACCACTTGAAGTTTTGCATGAAGCGTCAAAAACTACCTTTAATTTAGTAGTGATACTAGAAGATTTAATAACCGCATGATGAGGAAGAAAGTAGTGTTTGTTTTCATAATTATTAATGTCATTTTGTGCAACTAATTCCATGTGATCTAATTCTTCATATTCGAACATAAACTCTTTGTACTGATTTTCAAATTCTGGTTTTTCTCTAAATTTCTTTTCCATAGCAAGCAAGCAAGAAATTGCGGTAGGTTTAGAATTACCTAATTCTGATTTAGATTGAATAAAAGGTAACTTAACCACAAAACGAGCCTCGGAAATAATTGAATAATTTTCCTGGAAATGTGATTCAACAAATTGCTCTTCAGGTGACAGCATTTGAGTATTCTTATTAAATACTTCTTCTACTTCCCAAAAACGCGTTAACTCTTTATCAGTATTAATTTCATAAATATGTAAATTATGTATCGAATTTGGAGATGTACTAGAATGTGGCATTTTCCCTGATACCAGAAAGCCAAAAATTGAATTTTGAGCAATTAAATTGCTCTGCGTATCTGTTACTTGACCAGGAAGCAAAATAGAAAAGAAATAATTAGATCCTAGAATAATGTCTATTTTACTTGGTGTCCCGAAATGTGGACCCGCTAAGTTTATATTCTTTAAATGCGAAAAATGCTTCTCATGTATTTTTTCCGCAGGTAACAGAGCAGTTAAATCATCTAAATAAATGCCTTAACAGACAACTTGGTGTCAGCAGTATAAATTGATGTAAGATCAAACATTACGTAACCCTTAGTTACTGCGATCTTTGAGTTAGACAGACCTTTTACGGGGAACCTAGCATTTTTCCTTTAAATTCCTAACATTTTCATGCAGGATTCAGAAACAAACGTAGACTCTGATCCACTATCACACATGATTATTAAAGGGTGCTTTTGACCCATGCAATCATTAATATATACACTAGCAGTGGGCAAATGTGCGAAAGATGTTTGAACTGCATTTATGGAAGGAGAAATTTCCTTTTTATTCTCATTCGGAATAGAACCGGCCTCTGAATCAGGTTTGTTTTTGCGGCTCTGTTTTTCATTTGAACGAGAAGTTGATATTGCGTAATTTTGCAGCTTATTTTCGCATAAACTAGTATGATGTTTCAGCTTGCAATTATGACAAGAGTAAGAGGAATTGCATTGCCAGGTAGTGTGCTTGTCAGACAAGCAATTACTGCATAACTTGTTTTTCTTAACAAACTGTCTCCTATCTCTGATGCTTAATTCTTTAAATTTAACACACTTGTAAAGTGAATGATTAAATTTACATAGTAAACATTTGCTAATGACACTGGAAAGAGATCTATTGACGTTATACTGTTTCTCTTGTTTATGCGAACCTTCATTTTCACTTTTATACAATTCTAAAGATGAACATCTATCATTTATAAACTGAATAAATTGATCAAAAAACGGAAAGTCTTCGCTTGAGGTCAATTTTGCCCATTCCTCCCTTATTTTAGAATCAACCTTTTGTAATACAATATGAATTAGCCATAAGTCACGGCCAGATGCCTTTTCATCGATTGATTTAAGGCCTCTAATTACTTCATCTGATACATCTGATAAACAGCGTAAGCTAAATGCATTCACTTGAGTAATGGGGGGAATGTCCAAGAATGTTTTAACTAAAGTGGAAACAATTTGTTTTTTCTTATCATATCTCGACAGCAATTTTCCCCATGCTTCTGAATAACTGTTTTCAGAAATAGGTATGTGTTTTATTATAGAGGCTGGCTCTTCCCCTAGTAACCCTCTTAAATACTGAAACTTCTGTATATTAGTTATGCTGTCGTTGTTATGAACTAATGATAAATATAAATCTTTAAATGACAGCCAGTTTTTAAAGTCACCATTAAATTGCTCTATATTGAGCCTAGGCAATTTAAAATTGTTAGAAATAGCAGAACTAATAACTGGAATCCAATCATTTATCACTTGAGATGGTGCATGCACATTTACGGTAACTTTTTCAAGTTCCGTTTGCAGTTTGGCTTTGGTTTCATAATATTTTTTTTTCAAATTCCTCAATTTCAGATGCTTCAACTGGTAATTGAGCATCATATTTATCAAAGTCTGCGTAAACTGTCTCTAATTTTTCTAATTTATTGTACAAGTCATTTTTTTGAAACGTTTGCTCAGAGTTAATGAAGTTGTTTATCCTTGTCAGAGCCAGGGGCGGCGCCAGAACTTGCCCGACGGGGGGGGGGGGGGGGGGGGGGGGGGGTCACAGTATCCCCGACAGGGGGGCCGAATTCAAAATATATATTAGGGGTTTCCACGAGCCCTGGCCTGTTCCGAAGCCCGAACTCGGTAAAAGTTTCTTTCATTAAACTCGGGCTTTCGTTAATTGTATCTGAAAACTCGGTACGGGCTCGGGCTAAATTTTAGCTTTTGAAAAGTTGGTCCAGGCTTGAACTTCATTATCCCCGGGATACGCCCGGGTCTTGCATTTTTTCTGTAGATTTGGGCCGGACCGGGACTGTATTTATACTTCAAAATTTTTTGGAGCAAATGAACAATAAAATATTTCTTTGTTTCTTTTTTCTCCTTTTTTTAAATAACAGGTGGAATATGTTGATCAATCACGTGAAAAACATAAAATTTTCGCGTTCGGATTTGGCATATCCCGAAACGCGCAGATCTGTAACACTCACACTGCTATTTAAATTAGAGATAAATTGCAGAGGGCCAAACGATTTTTACTCGAAACATAAATTTCGAAGCTTGTCAAAGAATATTGTAGATAAATAAAATGGAAAAAAAAAGCTCTTAAGGTTATTTTTGAAACACCTCACTAGTCACCTAATCTTTATAGGCGGATGAATCCACAACAAAAAGGATTTCCACACTTTTGAGCATTACCCGAAAGGAAAAACTCTGCTTCGTACTCTTCTTCCATTCAGCAACCTCCCAATAAGCGGTCATTCAATATTATAGATTTTACGTGCACATATATGGCATATACACAATACACACCAGTATGTGAAAGACAAAGTATGGAGCAGTTCTCCGGTTATGAGTTGAACCAAAGAGTCGCGCATCAGGAAAAGGTAGGTAACCAATTTTTTTCGAAACGCGGTTCATGTTCCGGCCGGGTTGAGCATGTATTTTAATGCCAGAGGTAACTGAAAATAATCAGTTGACAAATCCCTATCAAAAACGCATAAAGTGACCAAAAATTATTTTAAAATAAAATTATTTAAATTTGTTAGTGAAAGTGTCATCATGAAAACTAGCAGTTAAACGTTACACCTAACTAGGGCCCTTCCCGGGTAATAAATAAAATTTGAAGCCCTGTAAATTTTATTTAAAACAAAGCTGCAACCCGAACCGAACCCAACCGAAAATATTCTGTCTACCCGCAACCCGATCGAACGCGAGATACTTAATTCCAATCCCAACCTAAAACCCGGAATCAGAGAAAATTGATCCACACTATAATGTAATTATAATATATAGTTTGCAATCATATCTCCAATATTAATGTTATCTTTTATGTGGAAAAATAAACATGCAAGGAGTCATTCATATTCAAATACGTAGTTTTTCATCTGAAATAGATTCTTGCGCGGTTTAGGTTATACCCTACCCAAACGTTCAACTTAAAGTCAATCCGAAACCTAACAAAAAATTTCCGTTGACGCAAAACCCGACCTGAACCCGACAACAATTTTTCTATTGACCCGAAACCGAAACACTTCAACCCGAACACGACTCGACACAAAAAAGATCTATAATTTAATACAGTTATGAAAAAATAGTCAGCAATCATATCTGTAATATCAATTCTATCTTTTATGTAGAAAATAAACACGTAAAGCGACTCATTCAAATTTAAATATATAAGTTTTCATGTCAAACAATAACTTAGACATTCTTTTTGTAAAATTGAGCTAATTCCAGCTTGGCTCGTAAGTAGTGTTGTCAGGTCAAACAGCGGGACAGAGAGAGAATTAAATTAAAAAAATCAAAAAACCTGACTGCGTAAAAAGCGCGCTAATTAATTATTTCTCATCAATATTAAACTATTTTTTTCATATTACTTACCTATTTTTTTTAATCACTTGTGTTGGTGACTTTCAAGTTGTGTTTGATTGTTAGTTCCTATCAAACACTGTTTTGATGAGGCCTATAGATGTCTATGATGATTAGAGTTGCAGTAAAGCTTCCAGGTTGTGTCCTATTTAAACGGAGCTTCTGGCTGTAAAGTAGTCAATGAAACGTCGTCTTCATTTTGAAAGATCAATCCAATGATAATGCCACTCAATATGGTGCGTAAATTTTTTTTTCGTGTCTACCGCCATTTTGAATTTTTAAAATCAAATCTAGCCTATAACCATCGGACGGTTAAGACGAATTGGTAGAGACCTTATTCATTAAAATCCATCCAGCCGTTGGGGAGGTTTCGAGGGTATAAAGAAATCCACATACCCAGATACGCGTGAAACACATAAACCTTCTTGGCAGTCGGATATAAAAAGCCGGACAGACGCTTCAAAATCGAGACATTTTAAGCACTACAATAAAACCTGTTAAAACGGAACCAGTGTAATGGAATAACGCTTTAAACTGAAAATTTTCGCAATATCGGCTAAAACAGGCTAAGATCGTCTAAATTGGAAAGTTCTTCCAATTCTTTGTCGTTCTATCTTAACAGGTTGGTGTATTAAATAGCTTCCTTTCATCGTATTGAATGTAAGTGAATTATACTTTATCCATAAAGGAATGGTGTGAAATTAATTAGTCGAACTAGAGTTTTCTAAATAATTAACAGTAATTTTATGACAATAATGCTCACTTTACAAATACCGCGTTTTATTATTTTTTTCATTATTTTGCCTTTCAGCCGTTTAAGAAAAAGCGCAATTATTACATACACTCCCAAGAAAACATTTCGTCAAACGTAAAAAGCACAGGCAGCAAGTTGCCGGAACGCGCCTGTGGTTGGAACAGATTTTTCTGTTATTTGAAGAAAATTCCGTGTTTTGACTGGAGAACTAAATAAACAATTAAATTACTAAAATAAAAAAACTCGACTGCGTAAAAAGCGAACTAATTAATTATTTCTCATCAATGTGAAACAATTTTTTTTTCAATTCCTACTATTAGCTCACACTCTCGCTATATATATCTTGTTCAAATTTTCAATCGTTAATAAAATACTTATTATTCATCCAATCACGCTCAAATAAATTTTTTTAAACTTGTACTGGATGACACTTGATGTTAGTCCAATTTTTTTTTCAAATATTAATTCATTAATTAAATTAAATTAATTAATTTTCAATAATCGAGAGAGCCTCCTTCTTAATCAAGGTTTTTTAAGACCGAGAGATCCCTCTTCTTGATCAAGGCTTTTTAAGCGCCACTCAAAAGGAAAGAAGAATGGGAGAAAAAAATTCTCTTATTGACCTAAGTAGAAATTGACTTAAAATATATTTTTTTATATTACTTGTTTATATTACTTACCTATTTTTTTATTTAATTGTATTGATGACTTTTAAGTTGTGTTTAACTGTTAGTTCCTATCTATAAACACTGTTTTGATGAGGTCTATAGATGTCTATGATGGTTAGAGTTGCAGTAAAGTTAGAGATCCACAATACATACACAACTTCTAGGATGTATAATATTTTAACGCAGCTTCTGACTGTAAAATAGTCAACGAAACATCGTCTTCATTTTGAAAGACCTATCCAATGATAGGCCACTCAATAGGGTGCGTAATTTTTTTTCGTCCCTACCGCCATTTTGTATTTTACGGCCGGCATTTAGAATTTATAAAAACAAAACCTAGCCTATAACCATCGGGCTGTTAAGACGAATCGATAGAGACCTCATTCATTAAAATCCATCCAGCCGTTGGGATGTTTCGAGGGTATAAAGAAATCCACATACACAGATACGCGTGAAGCACATAATCCTTCTTTACAGTCGGGTAAAAAAAAAAAAAAAAATGAGCTTCAGTTCGCGAACTTTTCGTGTTTCGGAGGAAAAGAGACATGCGTACAAAATCAGTTTCTGATACAAAAAAGTAACATGTGGCACGGTTACGGGAACACCCCTGTGATTTGACGAAAATGCAACTTCAGATAATTTTTACGTTAAGGCTGTTCTCAACTGCTCTACTCAATAAGCGGAAAACGTTTTGAAACATTTACAAATTCATTTTTTAACGAAAAGATATAAAGGTGGAAAGCCTGACCAGGGAAGCGATTTAGAATCGAACTGTGTTTTCCATTTTTGGAGCCATCAATTACCTATTGAGTTAGAAGCGATTTGGATCATGTGACAAACACGTTTTTCACCCTTTCTTGACTAATTTTTCTCGTTTCGCGCGGAAATTCGGTTCAAAACGTCCACTTTGACACTCTTTTTTGAAAGATCTATTGCGTTTGCAAAAAAACGGATAAAACAGTTCGATGACATAGTTTCGGAACATCAGCACCTGCTAGTTTTTATGCATTTCCGAACAAAAATAAATTAAACTTATGTCAGAAAGTTGCCCTTTTGGATTTGAGAACAATGGGCAAATCAAAACAGGAATTTTCGTGTTTTAATAATAATAATAAAAGCAATTGAAGAAACACCTTCAACTCACGTATATTTTTTAGAATATTGATCGAAACCAGACAGCATGATCCTTTAACTTCTGATAAGATACAGAATTTAAATATGAGATTAAAACTGAAATACAAAATACTGAAGAAAAATGTAAGTTAAAGGAAAACTTGTAAAATAGCTTTAGAATGTAAAAGTTCATTAATATCAGCTCAATCATAAAACAAAGTCTTGTTGATGCTAAAAAAAGAAAATCTTTAAATTCATGCTTATTTTGAAACAGCCAAAGTTTAAAGGTCTGCGCGGGCCGGGCTCGGGCCTATTTTCATTCATGGCACTCTGGCCGGGTCGGGCCTAACTTCTTTTTTTCGTACCGAGATAAGGCAGGTTTCATTCTTCCTAGGTCTTCATAAGCCGATATTTTTAGTCCCGTCTCGATCCAGCCACTCTGAAATCATTGTCTCGGTATGGCCTGGTCTGTGCAAAAATCAGTAAAATTTGGCCCAGGCCAAAAAGTTTTGCAAAAAGTGTATATATTTTTAAATCGACATTATTCTACAATTAAACATTAAAATTTATTCGTTTTAAAGAATAGTAGATTTCTAGGCAATAATATTAAAATACAGTAAAACATGTGAAAAAGAACCAGCCTATGACGGATGTCATATATGGAAACTGTATGTATCATATATGGTCATAAATGGACTGTCTTATATGGAAAAATTTATTGATCCATGCAAAATGAATATAATAATACGTGAGAAAAGAATATAATACATTTACACCTGCTAAGAAGAGAACTTGTTTAAATCGCATTTTTTTTTTTTTTTTTCCTATGCGATGTCTTAGAAGATTTTACTGTATAGCATTTTTCAGATTTTTAAGTCTCCAATACATAATTTTTTGATTAACGATATTAATTATATCTGAAACATTAACATACAAATAGAGATTCATTAAAAAAATATGTATCGCAACCTTCTTTAAAAATGAAAATTATAAACATGAAAAAAGAGCTAAAATAAGTATTTTTGGTCCGAACTCCTTTTAACAAAATCGACGTAAAATTCCTTCGGACTTGGGCCGAGATTTTAAATTTTTTCCGGGCCGGTCTCGGACCGAACTTTTAATTTTTACACCGGGTCGGCTCATTACTGTTTTTTGTACGGCCGAAATTTTCTTTCTACGAGTCGGGCTGAGCCCGAACCTGGAAATTTCGGCCCAGACAGAACTCTACAAAGTATAACTAAGTTATTAATTAAAATTGTTCAGTCTAACAATACAATCAAGTTTAAATTATCAAGTCGATATTCTGTTTTACACGATTTTTTTTAAATTTCTAAATACGAACCTACGACCCTAAACACGAATTGTTAATTACAACCCTGCGCGATTCAAGTTATGCCCGACCCGAAATCGACAAAATATTTTTTTCAAACCTGCAACTTGATCCTAAGCATGAAATGAAAAAAAAAATCAATCCTAAATGTAAAACAATTCTGGAAAATAGTTTGCAATCATATGTCTAAAATCAATTTTATATTTCAAAAAATGCATACATTTACTTATTCATATACAAGTATTTTTTTTTATCATTTGAAACAATAATCTGGACTTTTCTTTGGGTTGGGTTAATTTTTGACGGCCGATTATCTACTCGAGGGATATAATCCCGAGAGGGAAGTGCCCTTCATGGGGGGGGGGGGTGCTTTCTAAGGGAACCTAATCCGTATTTACGCATGGAAATCCAAGGTTTAAAGAAAACCACGAAAACTCCGAAAGATTGGGCCGACGGGCGCGATTGGGTTCGAACGCAGCACCTCCCATCTACCAGCTTCGAGAGCACAGAACCTCTCGGCCACTGGGGTGGCGGACTTTTCTTTGTAAAAATTTGGCGTACTCGAATCGACTCCCAAGAAACAAAAATTCTAATCTGAGATGACCCGAAAATGGAAACACTAGTCAACCCGATCCACAGCAAAATTTTAGAGCCAATGGCCAACACGATCGGGTAGAATCGGGATAACTGAACCGATGCAATATTTTAGTATTTGCTATATACACATCTTCCCGTAGTTTACAATGAAGTTATGTATGTATATAATTATTTTCTTATTTATACCTTCCATTTCTCTTTCATATATTAAATAGAGATTAATATCTATAAAATGAGACTCTACTCACTGTATATTGAAATAGATATTGTTCAATTAGACTCAATATTACAGTTATATATTAGACTCAGTCATTGTATATTGAACAAAGAAGGGATTTTTAGTTTGATACTAAGTTTGCTTGAATAATTATACAAAATTCTCTTTTTATTTACTCATTCATTTATAAAAAATACTTACCCTACGCTTTTTAATAAGAAGATCGATGCGAGCAGATGAATTTAAACGTCCTGCCTCCTCTTGAAATCGTATTTCTTATTGGCATGTAAGTTTGCGGTCAATCGAATAAACAACAGGAGTGCACATGAATGAGCTCTAGACAAAATGTATAAAGTTTTCGGTAACATCTGGCCGTTGTGCGACAGCCTTTAACCCACATGTGGTTCAAGCCAATCCGATTTCCGAAGAAAAAAAAAAATCAGCGCCTTGCTATTCCGTGGGTCGCATTTTCTATAAACTAACCTAAGATATTTTTTTTAAATTAACCTGCACCCGAGTCGACACGACTCGGGTCGTGTGCAAGAAAAATCGGATTACCCGACCCGATGCAGGGCTCAAGACTCAAGTCAAAAAATTTTCCCCGACGACGATTAAATTTGACCCCGACGTGGGGGCCAGGTGTGCCCGACGAGGGGGCATATGCCCCCCGGCCCCCCCTCTGGCGCCACCCTTGGTCAGAGCAGATTTAGATCTGCCACATAAATTTATAGCTGCTTTTTCTAATTCTTCAGCAGCCTTTTTTGCGGCTTCCAAGTCGGTACTCATTATTCAAATAATGAGGTGAATAGCGTGAAAAACAAAAGCCAAACCGATAATAATAATAAGATAAAATGTACTTATCTGTAATAAATGTGATGCGAGGTGCTTCGTCGTCTGTTGCAATTCCACATAAGACTGATGAAAACTTTATTTAAAAACTGAAGTAATATATGATGAGCATACACTTAATCCAAGCTTGAAAAAAGTATCCAATATCTCGCCGGTGCCTCCAACTTTTAATGTTCGATGAACTGTGTGTGTTTATGGAACTAGTAAAATGACACGAGATGTAAATAACACTATATTGAAACAAATGTAGATTGACATCGTCCAGATACAGACATGCGGTTTGTTAATTTTAACAAGAGCCAGGCTTTGTGGCTGCCCGGTTGCGTTATTAAAAAATATCGCAGCTAAAGAGTTAAATGCTGCGTGCGTTTAAATCTGAAGGCTGCACTTCAACTCCTTCTTCAAATGTAGAATCACTGAAACCAGGAAGTGCCCTTGACCACCAAATATAAATCACAATAATTATTTTTAAACAACTGAGAAAATGTCTAAATAGAAGAATATCTTGATAGGATAAACAAAGTTATTTCTTTAAGAAAATGAGAGGTAAAGTTTATAACACCATTTCAGATGATGCATAGTTTGAAAATTGCTAATTGCTAAAGGAGATATTTCACAATAATAATGAAACTGTTAGATTGTTTATATTAAGTAGATATTTGCGTCTGCACAGAAAATGATCTATTATTTATTATTGATAAATGATTTTAGATTAGCATCAATAAGGTTTCTCTTAAATAACAGTTATAGCAATAAATAACTCTTAAAGTGATTTTAGTTGAAAATATGTTCACTGAACAATTTTCATCCAATTAAACTTTTATTTTTTTTTTTTTTTTTTGTTTTTGTAACTTTTTCTTTTCACCAAAATAATCTGTTATCTTTTTTAACACTTTCCAACAAAGTTGAAAAGTGTTTATGACTTCGGTTTGTCTGGCCGTCTGTCCGCGCTCTAACTCTCGTAAATATAGTCAGATCGTTCTGAAATTTTTGGATGTTAGTGACCTCTACCATAGCACGATCCTTATTTCAAATAAAGTTTCTAGCATGTTTAGTTCATTTACAGGGTCAGTCAAAAGTTTTCTGTTACATTACGGCCTATGGGGAAAATCGTTTAAAATGGTTTTTAATGACGTTACATGCTTTCAAACATAATAATATTGATATGCATTTATGAAGTGCACTAAAATATACATTCTGTAGAATATACGATGCAAAGAATAGTTATTATTCATTTACAGGGACACACAAAATAATTCCGTTACAGAACGATATAGGGGTGGATGGAATTGTTTGCGGCGTATTTTAATTATGTTAAATTATTTCGTGTATAATGAAATTGATATACGTCGCTGAGGTTTACTATAACTTATTTCATGTATAATACGAAGTGCATAGCATTTACAGGGACACACACAAGATTTCAGATACTATATTGTGTCCGAAGTACTGTACAGTAGCGATGATTTCTGGAAATGCATTTTTATATATGTTATGTGCTTTTATGTTTCACTATATTTATGCATGGTATATGGTGTGTATGAATGTTGTAATTCATATACAGGTCTACACAAAATAATTCGTAATGGTTACTGTGTATGATTGCAAATTGCTTAAAAGTGATTTTTAAATGAGTTATGCATTTTTATGCGGAACTGCACTTTGTTTACTAAGAAATGTTTGTAGAACATAGATAAGAGGATATACAGGGTGATGCAAAGAATTGAATACATGGCCGTCTATAAATGAGAATTTCTGGAAATGTGATTTCAGTAGTTTTAAGAGTGTTTTACTTTGAATTAAACTTTAGCTAAATAGTGGCGTGTAATAAAAATACTAGGTTAACTACAAGGCTGTACAAATGTATAGAAGTATGTTTTGATCTATTAGTATAAATTTCTGAAAGAGAAATTTCAACCTATTATTAGTTTTCTTGCTAAACTAAATTTTCCCATTATATAGTATATATATCAACCTACAGATCAAATACAGGGCTGTTCAAAAGAATTGGAATACATATTTGGCTATAGACGGTAACTGCAGAAATCAGTTTTTCAAATGTTTCATGCGTTTTCTAAAATGTTTACTTAGTTCTCTTATATACCTAATTTCTCTAAATAACGAAGTTTTGTTAAAGTATTCAGGAAGTGTTGGAAAGTGTTCCATAATCTATTCTAAACGCATGATTTTTCTTACTTGTTTAGTCTGTTATCTATTTTTAAAAAGGCCAATAAATGCTTATAAAATTGTTTAATTCCATGAAACATGAAATTAAATAAATAATGAGACAGTAAATAAATTTTCTGTTTTGAACCGTGTTTAACGTGGGTCAAATTAACCCACATTTTACGGAAGAGCAGTTGAAGTTTGGCAAGTATGGGAAATATTTATATCATCGTCTGTGTTTTGGTTTGTATTGCAGTTTTGTATTAGCTTATAACTGAATCAAAAATTATTTGGTAACTGTACAACGTCTGTATCAAAGGAACACATTTCAACATATTTTTCTTTCTGTTTTTCTTTTAAAGATTGATATTTAACCGTCTGCAAATAAAATCGTTTGCAGTTTGAGAAATTTAAATATTTTCATTACTTCAAGGGTAGAATTCAGTATTTTTTTCAATAATAATCGGTTTTAAAAAAGTCACATTTGTCAGTTCAAATCCATTCATTTTCGAAAATGTCGATGTGACGTACCTACACAATCTCTCATTCAAAACATAAATTTATTGCGATAACTCTGAAAACGCGACAGCTGTAATTAATGGTCGATGACGCAAAATGAAATTCTCTCCAGGCGATATTTGATTCTATGTGGGTATTGATGAAATTCACGATGGAAATATAATTCGCAACTGAAATGGGCGTTTTGAGCTAACGGTATTTATATCATCGTCTGTATTTTGGTTTGCATTCCAGTTTTACATCAGGGGAGAAGTTTTCTACTAAGGGGTCTCAGGACTTTTAAAATTGGAAAAAATGAAAAACAAAAGAACTTTTTCTACATTTAATATCTTAAAATGTATATTATTTTTTTTTTTAAATGTTGGGATGAAAGATAGATATCAGTATGTTCTTTTATTTCATGTGTTTAAAAAATTGCAAGAGGCAGAATTAATATTTACAGGGGGCTCCAAACTGTCAGACATTTGACCAGCAGAAAATTGGTGTAAAAGCTTACGCGCGGGATTACAATTATATTTGCAACTAGAATGAATTATTTTGTGCCTAATTGTACTTCAGATTATAATAATTACCCTGAACCTAAATAAATTTGTACTTAAAGCATTTTTACATTTTTAATATAAAGTTGTATTTAGCTAATACAAAATTTTGAAAATTTCAACAGCATAATCACCTAAAAAAATATTTTTTTCAAAAATAGAAATGAAATTTTAGGCTCATTTTATACAGACTAACATGAAACATATGTTTCGAAAATTTCATGAAAAATATTCAGAAGTTTTTGAGATATCGTGCGCGTTATGCCCAAAAAGTCATTAGGAGAAAAAGGACTTCAAAGTTTCGGAAACGCCACTTCAGCTCTTGAGCGGGTATAATTCTAAAAGCCACAACTTCTGTTCTAATGGTGGTGGTGTGGTGTTATTTATGACGGCCGATTATCTGCACGAGGGATATAGGTCCTAGGGGAGTTCTCTCCGTGGGGATCTTTCAAAGGGAAACTAACCCGTATTTCGGCAAGGTTTCCCAAGGTTCGAAGAAAACCACGAAAACTCCGAATGGTTAGACTGCCGGGCACGATTGGGTTCGAACCCAGCACCACACGTCTTTCAGCTTCGAGAGCAGAACCTCTCAGCCACTGGTGGGACCTGTTCTAATGGAACAGAAGTTCAAGGAAAAATTTATATCAAAGTATTCAGAAAAGATTTTGATAAACATAAAAAAAATCAAAATTTCGAAACTTTTTAAGCTTTAAGAGTCCTGAGACCCCTTAACTTATTGCAGAGAAAGTATTATAGAACTGTACAAAATTTAAATGAGAGTGAAACTAATTATCAACGTATTTTTACTTTCTTCTATCTTTACAAGAAGAAAGTATTGGATTCGTGAAAAATTTCGACTTCCGGTTTTCGACAGATTTATACGTTTTAGAATGCCCAGAACACGATTTGGTGGTTTTTAGAAAATGTCTGTCTGTGAGTCTGTCTGTCACTCTGTATTTGACAAAATTTTTGTGGGCGCTCTATCTCAAGAACTAATGCACGGAATTTCACAAAACTTCATATTTAGTTAGACCTTGATATAAACTGGACCTGTTTAGTTTTTGGTGAAAATCGCCCAACAGGTGGCGCTGCTATACGACATTTTACACGATTTCTGCAATAGCTATATCTCAAGAACTACTGC
Source organism: Maratus speciosus (assembly GCA_963932465.1). Taxonomy (NCBI): domain Eukaryota; kingdom Metazoa; phylum Arthropoda; class Arachnida; order Araneae; family Salticidae; genus Maratus; species Maratus speciosus. The sequence continues at coordinate 484,062,969 of OZ010790.1, read as the reverse complement.
ACAGATTTTCATAAAACTTCACATTTAGTTAGTCCAGGACATAGTTTGGTGCTGATTACTTTTTTGTGAAAATCGCTCGACAGGTGGCGCTGCTATGCTGCATTATTCATGATTATCGCAATAGCTCTAACTCAAGAAAAAATGCACGAATTTTCATCAAACATCAGATTCCGTTAGTAACTGATATAGATTAGTGCTGTTTAATTTTTGGTGTAAATCGCCCAACAGGTGGCGCTGCTATGCTGCATTTTTCACGATACCCACAAGAGCTGTGCCTCAAGAACTATTGTACGGATTTTCATCAAACTTCAGATTTAGTTAGTTCTTGACATGAATTGACATATAAATTAGTGCTGTTTAATTTGTGGTGTAAATCGCTCAACAGGTGGCGCTGCTATGCTGTATTTTTTGCGATTTCCGCAATAGCTTTATCTCAAGAACTAATGCTTGGGTTTTCAACAAACTTCAGATTCAGGTATACCTTGATATCATTTAGAGCTGCTTATTTTTGGTGTAAATCGCTCAACAGGTGGCGCTGCTATGCTACATTTTTCAGAATTTCCGCTATAGCTCTATCTCAAGAACTAATGCGCGAATTTTCATCCAACTTCAAATTCAGATATACTTTGATATGAATTGGTGCTAAATCGTTGTTATTTCTTGTAGTATTTAAATGATTTAATTGACGTGAATTATATAGAAGAAAGTTTTGTGATGGCCACAACATACTAGTTATTTCTGTTATGATTCTTTTAAAGATCGATATTTAAAAATTTAACGACTCGCCTGCTGTTGAGAAGTTCAAATGTCTGTACTTCTTTTATATTCTTTTTTCAGTATTTTTACTTTCTTATACAGTGGCTCTTAAAAGTGTTCGTACACTTACGAATTTCAATGAAACAGTGCTCTATCCATTAATTAAAAGTAATATTTCAGAATGGGTATTTAATAATAAGATCTATAACTTAGGCCAATGTCAGACGGGTGTCTTTTTGCCTGCTTTTTTACTTACGTATTATCCATTCACAATGCATGATATAGAACACAAATTTTGTATAGAACACAAATTTCATGGTCGCTCTAACTAACGAACTACTGCATGGAATTAAAATTTTTTTTTGATTCATCTAGAACATTATGTAATTTGGTGCTGATCAGGTTTGGGTGTAAATCGACCAACAGGTGGCGCTGTATGTTGTGTTTTTCACGATTTCCAAAATAGCTATATCGCAAGAACGAATACACGGAATTTCATATAACTTCACATCATATTAGACATTCACATAAATATACACTGCAGGCTGTGGTTTTTGCAATTTCAACAATGACTATACCACGGAAACTAATACACGGAATTTCAACAAACTTTAAATTCTGTTCTTAACGTGAATAGATTCTGATTTAATTTTGACTTTGATCAATCAACAGGAGGCGCTTGTATCCTGTGTTTGGAGAAAGATTCCTGATTTTGTCCACAATCAACTGGTGCAATTTAGCGAGTATGATTTTATATCATAATATTAAAATATTTATTTGCTTAAAAGACGTTATAAAAACACATTAAAAGTAAATTAAAAACTCTTTATTTACATGTTTCAACTCATTTTCTGAGTCGTCGTCAGAATTTACAATAGAAAGTTACAAATGCATAATGAAAAATGGTAAAAATCCTCGAAAATAAACAAGTAATCATGTAACGCGCCCTATATTTTCGCGATTGCTCGTGTTCCCTCTATGTCGCGATGCCGTAATTTGTCCAACCATTCAACCCATGAATTCGAGATACGAAAAGATAATGTATCGTTACAGACTCCTGAACCTCTTAAATAAATTTCAATGGACTCTCTTATGAATAATTGTAAATAATTGTAAAAAATTGTAAAAATTTTCTATTATTATTCATTGATCACTACAATTCTACTCTAAATTAAAAGAAAGGCGTTATACTTAATATCCATAATTGTTGCTGTGTGGTATTCTATTTGTATTATAAAGGACAAACGTATCCGTGCTTAACACTGACGTCATTATGATGGTGGCTACACCAGACGATTAAATTTAGCTTTTAATGCAATTTTTGTTAACTTCTAAACGTCGCACATTTTCAATTTTTACACGGTCGACTAGAAACAAAAATTACTTTAAAGAAGAATTTGAAAACTTTATTGTAATTTACTAATTTTTTTATGGTTTTTAAAATAATTTTCAAGCGTCAATCTTTTTAAAAAAAATTATCGCGTGCATACGATTGCGAAAGATAAATTCGTTTGCATTTAAATTAATATTAATAGATAAACATTTGCTTCCAGCTTATATTCCATACAGAAATTAAAATTTCCTCAAAAACTGAAATAAATTAAAAAATATGAATGAACACAAATTTAAGACATGTAATCAAACTATGAGCATAAATCACTGAAATGATCAGAATAAAAAATGCTGAATTTAAACAGCGATTTCCTCGTTTGTTAACTAATGCAACGAGGCCAATATTAATAAGTTTCAAAATTTTCTTTCAACACATTATTGCTATTTTTCATATAAATATAATTTTTAATATTGTTTATGAGCATTCTAAAAAAAAAAAAAAAAAAAAGGAGAAACTGGAGAAGGTTGAGCCATTTTTTACAAAATGATTTCTTATTTTTTAAATATTGAACCTAAAATAAAGTTTCATATATCATTTTATTCGTTATACAATTTGTTATCAAAATAAAATTGCGACATAAGTGTACTGTATAGAAAACTGGAAAAGTCATTGATTTTAAACATGAGAAAATAATGGGCCAAGTTTCCCCACCTATGAGACGCCCATTTTATTTTAAATTGAAATATTTGTTAAGGGAAATAAAATCAATTTTAAAAAAGGCAGAATAATTTTATGCTACATGGTTAAATTATTATTGAAAATATTTGGGAAAATATAATGTATAACAAACCTGCTTAGATGGAATTCAAAGCACAAGGAAAAAATTCTGTTTTAAACACCCACTTTTTGTAACACTTGACCTAACAATACCAGTTTGTGATCATCTTTGTGAAATTTGTCTACGTTACCTTCCTAAAGCGTTTTGATCAATGTTATGTTCATCTGCAAAGGAATGAAATACCTAACATTTCTTAAGGCTGCTGCTTTCATCCGTTTTAGCATTTTCTATCCTTTCTATTTACCTACTATGGGTACTATTTAAATGAAATAAAAGTTTCTATCAACTTTCCAATTTATATTTCATTAAATTTTTTCTTGCTTCTATAGCAAATTTTACATTTTCATTTAATCCGTTTTAAACAATTTCTTTTCTATCACGATATTTTATTGTAGCTTTACAGAATAAATTTGCATTATTTTAGAAATATAATCAATAACCCTTCATTATGTACAGTATGGAATAAAAAGATTTCCAAAAACACTTAATTAAGGAGCTTTGCTATCTGGACATCCTTCTCCACACTGATTGGGTCAAACCTCCCCGAATAGCCACTTTTTAAAGTATAGCACATGAATATGTCCAACCTAATTTATTGTACACTCTTTATGCCTGGAATGAAAGCTCAATATTTCTGCATTACTTAAAGTTTACTTATTTAAATTTCTATGATATAATCCGAGAAAAATTTACAAAATGTTTCTAAAAAATACACTTTTTAAGCTGAAAACTCTTCACAACTGATTTTTCCACACCTGTTTCAATTATCTTCATGAAACAAAGACTATTGTTTGATCATTTTAGTAACTTTGGTTTCCACCTATTGGGAAAGCTCTGAAATTCTTTTAGATATTAAAACTGAAGGGTGGGTCAAGCCTCCAATATGATCAACCCTCCCTACTTTCCCCTATATCATGTAAACAATCTATTAGAGTTATCATAAAAAAATAAATAAACCCGTGCGAAGCTTTCTTGCCGCAATCTTTGATATTTGCGGATACATTTTATTCATTATTTTTTTATTAACAACATTTTTTAAAATATTAAACAACGTGTTTTACCGTATGTAAGAACCTTTCAAAAAATACCTCATTCGTGGCTGTGGCTTTAGTAGGTGCAGAGAAAACAGAATGTTAACAACAGAAATAATATATATAACGATTTTACGTTATATGGTGATTCGAAAGTGTGGATTAACTTCGATGTCATAGTACATGAATCAGGGGCGGATCCAGAGAATCGTTTTGGGGGGTCGATACCGAGTGACATATAATCAACGTAGTCATAATTTCTGTTGCTCAAATCATTTCTTGCAGTTAATTATTAAATGAATATGAAGTAATTAATGCGATTTGGAAATATTAGAGACTCTCTATTATCCGACATCCGATTAACCGAAACACTCGGTTATCAACACTCTTATTATAAAATCCCGCTCTCTCCTCAAAATATGGTTTATTGTTACTTATTAGGTCGTAAAATTAAAAACGTTGAAACAGAATTTATTTATTAAATGTCTTATTTTTTTGCTTTTTCTTTTTATTTCTTGTACTATGGTAATTATTTACCTTATTTTTTGTTCATTTAGTTATAGTGAACAACGTTAATAACACAAGACTGCGATGATTGTGTTTTTTAACTTTTGATAGTTGATTTTGATGTATTTTTTAGCACTGAATTCGAAAATGACCTTCATTTTTAACCATCACGTCACGATTTTCGCAAATCGTAAATTTCAAAGTTAAAAAGTAAAGAATAGCGAAAATCTCTGAAAGCAATTTACAAAGCCTTAACAAAAGAAGGTAAATGTCTTAAATACATCTGCGACAAACTTCCCAGCCTTATCAACGGCCAAAATAAAAGAGGATACCGAGATGAACCCCATAGAGAAGATTAAAAGAAAAGCGCGAAGCAGAGCAATGTACGGTTTAAAGAAACTTCCACGCATGGAATAAAATTATAAGGATTTTAAATACATAATATCTTACATGTTTAACTGTAAAAATCCATAGTATAAGCAAAAAGATGAATACATTATTATAAAAAAAAGTTACGTCTATTTTATAGAAGCAGATTTTCGCAATATTGCGATTTTTTAAAAATTTGCGATTTGTGAAATATCCTGACGTGATGATATGGTAAAAAATGAAGGTCATTTTTGGATTCAGCACTAAAATATACATAAGAACCAATTATCGAAAGCTGAAAAACATAACCATCACATCCATTTTTTAATATCAGATTTCTGAAAGAGGATAATCTCTGAAAAAGGATCCCCTCGAGAAATCTGAAGGGGCTTTAACATCCTTGAAAGTCAAAATGTGTCATTTAAGTTGTGTGTATACCTCTTCACTGGCGCAGATCCAAGGAAGGGAGGAGATCGCCCACCCCCACTTGGATCAAAAAATATAAATCCACCGATTATCGCAAATTTCGACATACGGTCGCCGAAAAAAATCAGTTTCGTCAATCATTCGCAGGTTTAAAAAAACTCGAATTTTCGTCAAAGGATCGCGCAAAAAACGCGAATTTCGTCAAAGGAACGTACAAAAACGCAAATTTCGTCAAACGATCGCGCAAAAACGTGAATTTCGTCAAACGATCGCGCAAAAACGTGAATTTCGTCAAAGAAGCGCGGAAAAACTTGAATTTCGTTACGAAATCAGGCATTTCGTCAAAGGACCACGAAAAAAAACGCGAACTTCGTCAAAGGATCATTACAAAAACGCGAACTTCGTCAAAGGATCGCAAAAAAACGCTAATTTCGCCAAAAGGTCGCAGAAAAAAATCGAATTTCGCCAAAGGATCACAGAAAAAACGCTAATTTCGTCAAACAATTGCATAAAAAACGTTAATTTCGCGAAAGAATCGCGCAAAAAACGTCAATTTCGCGGAAGAATCGCACAAAAAATGCGAATTTCGTCAACCGATCTCGGAAAAAATATGAATTTCGTCAAAGAATCGCGAATTTCGTCAAAGTGCCGCGGAAAAAGCTCACAATTAGCACCAGGAGGAGATTCCCCTAGGCGCGCATCCACGGGGGGGGGGGATCGGTCAGGGCGGATCACCCCCCCCCCCCCCCCAAGACATAAATCTAACGCTTTTAATGGCAGTTTACGCGAAACAGACAGACAAGCAAACGAAAACCAAACACTTTTCGGGTGTCAATGCTAAACCTCACTGACGTTTCAGCAATTAGTGAACAAAATAGAATTATGTCCTGTCAAAAGGCATACGGCGCCATAATTTTTGACACTATGGGTTGAGGTGATGGACGATGCCACTTCGTGTACCTTTTATTGAATCTCTACAACAGAAATTGACAACGTTATGCGGATCCCTTTAAAGTTTTGAAACTTTTTCGTTCTTTCAAAGAATTCTAATTTCTGTATAACGATGTTTTTGAGGAGTGCTTTATTGTTTGAGAAAAGAATGGGATTCATAGCAATTTCCAAAGAAAGAAAGAAACAAGAAAAAGAAAGGTCCTTTGCAAAATTCAAGCATCTTAATGTTTTCTGAAGAAAACCACTAATGTGTAAAAAATGTTCTGTTATTGCCACGCACATTGGTAAATTTCAAGAGGTATTTGATGAATGAACAAAAAAGGATTATGTCCTAATCCTAGTCAGTTAAAAATCTAAAATGCGTATGGTGTGTTTATTTCTTAAAAACCAACTTGGTAAATTTGTTCTTTCCTTCTTTGCCCCGACCGACAACCCCCCCCCCCCCCGTGGATGCGCGCATACGGGTATCTCCTCCCGGTGCTATTTATGCGTTTTTTCCGCGACCCTTTGACAAAATTCGCGTTTTTTCAGCGATTCTTTGGAGAAATTCGAGCATTTTTTTGCGATTCTTTCGCGAAATTAGCGCTTTTTGCGCGATTCTTTCGCAAAATTAGCGTTTTTTCCGCAATTCTTGGGCGAAATTCGCGTTTTTTTCTGCAATCCTTTGACGAAATTTGCGTTTTTTTGTAGTCTTTTGACGAATTGCGCGATCTTTTGACGAAATTTGCATTTTCCGCGCTTTTTTGACGAAATTCGAGTTTTTCCGCTATCTTTTGACGAAATTTGCTTTTTTACGGAATCCTTTGAAGAAATTGGCGTTTTTTGCGCGATCCTTTCACGAAATTCACGTTTCTTTTGCGATCCTTTGACCTGTGAACGATTGACTAAATTGATTTTTTTCAGCGACCATTTGTCGAAATTCGCAATAATCGGTAGGTTTATATTTTTTCCCCGGTGGATCCGCATCTGAGATGAATAATTAATCTGGATATTAGAAGGTAGTTGCAGTCATCGAGTGGAAGGCCAGATAACACATTTCAATTCGAATAGCAATCAAGTGTAGGTTTCTCCGGAATAATCGAGACAATGCATAATTTAAACTCAGGCTTTTATTGAAAGAACTTTCGGCGTTGCAGTTTCCACCGATTCAAATTTAAATCAATTCATCGCTACGTAGTATTTAAGCATGGGTAAGCAATTATAGATAATAGAAAATACTAGACGGCGACCAGGGGAAGTTATCAAAGTAGAAATACGACAAATTCTGCTGAAACTCAGCGAGTATCAACTTTTTGTTCCTCACGTGTAAGGATACAAATATGACGTAGGTCGCGCTCTCAACCAATGAATAATTAAGAATGTCACGTCATATAAAGAGTGCGAACAGAGCACGCGGATGAATTTGGAGGGAAAAAGGATAATCTCAGAAATGCGCGGTAAAGTAAAAATGGAAGCTAAAAGAATATTCTCGAAAGAAAATAGCGCGGGAATGAAACATTTAATTTAAGAATACTAAAAACGTAATATTTAAGCGATTACAAGTGAGACATTAAATTAAAGGGAATTTAACAGAGTTAACGATGGAGATTATTTAAGGATAAGGATTTAGTGAATATAAAGTAGTAATTTAGAATAAGATAAGGAAATCGCGGAATTAGATCTAATAATGTAACATATATATGATAGTTTTGACCTATATTCTGTAACCCGGGAAGCCCGGGTTCATCCCCTTGTTTAAAATTGATGTATTAGAAAGATATAGAAGAAAGTTTTGTGATGGTCACAACATACTAGTTTTTCTATAACAATCGGTTTTTAAAAAGTCACACTTGTCAATTCAAATACATTCAAATTGAAAATGTAGATTAGCATAGCTACGAAATTTCCATTCAAAACATGCATTTAAGGTGATGCCTCTGAAAACGTGACAACTGTAATTATTGGTCATTGACAAAAATGAAATTCTCTAGAAATGGTATTTGATTTTATGTGGGTATAGCGACGATATTAAAGGTTGATTCACAGTTGGAGTGCATTTAATACTCGAACATTGTATCTCGTCTATGATTTAATTTGCATTCCACATTTGCATCAGCTATTACTTTAGTGTATATTAATTCATTACGGAAAAATTATTATAGACTTGTACAATAGTTTGATAAAAGCATAAACAAATTTGAATATATAGTAATCTCTCATTTATACGTCGGAGCAAGGGAGCAGCCAAAAACGGCGTCTAAGTCAGTGTGACACATAAACGAATTGAAATAACATTACATATCTATATCTGTGGCTTACCAAAATCGACGTATAATTGAGAGAAACGTATAAAAGAAGACACACATAAATGAGAGATTACTGTATTTTGCTTTTCGTTACTTTTTTTTAAAGACAAATCAATCGTTTCATTTTAGATGATATTTAAGAATTTAAATAATCATCTGCAGTTGAGAAGTTTAATTGCTTTTATAGCTTTAACGATTTAAACTGATATTTTTCCTGTACTTTTCCAGAATAAAGTCCTTGGCGCTTTTTTAGAAAATTTGGCGCAATCCGGGTTTCAGAAAATGAGATTTGTTGCCAAATGGTTAAAACAGCTGTGAAAACAAACCTGATAAGCTATTATACTTGTTTATATACGTATTTTAATATATACAAACATTCTACTTATACATATATTATTGTTGTTTTTATACGTAGTTTACTTCTGTTTGCTTATAAAACTAAATAAACGGGTTCTTTATATTAAATAAATTGTATAAATATTATAAAAAGTGCCTGTATATATGAAACAGTGGGCTGTCAGAAAATATATTGCCAAATTTCTTTTCTTTTTTTTTTTTGCCAAGGCCGTTTTTACTATTTTGCCAAGGCCCCTATACTGGAACAGTACTGTTTTTCCTTCTATTGTAATCGTTTTGTAAAATCTTACACACATGTCAAATCAAATCCATTCATTTTCGAAAACATAAATATGACATATAGCAAGAAAATCGCCCATTCAACAAATAAGTTTAACTTGAATGCATAATCTACAAATTTACAACGTTTAAACGCACAAATTGCACCACCATAACATCAAACCATATACGGCCGTTTCAATCGATACTTAGATCCCCTTCATCAGCGTGAAAAAAAAAATGATTAAAAATTAAAAACGAGTTCAAAGAACCCCTCGGCTATACTCCAGAGTACTGGCTAATGAATGGCCTGTCCAAATGTGGTTTGATGTGATGATGGTGTAATTTGTACTTTTTAACGTTATAAATTTGCTTATTATGCATTTAAATCTTGCACGAAGTGATTAATTTATGGCTTTAACCTGTAGAATACTCTAAAAATGTGACAGCTATAATTGATACTCGAGGGCTTAAAATTATTTTTCTGCAGGGTATATTTTATTCTATGAGAGTATCGTGATGAAATTTACGATAAATTTGCAGTATTTTCTGGCATTAAAAACGTGTTTTCTCTGATTTTAGTGCCAGAAAACACGAAAAATTATTAAATGTCCAAATTTTGATCGTAGAAGAATGGAATTTGTAATGTTTTGATTATTACAACATGGATAAAGTTTTTCTAAATTTAACTTATAGCACTCAGATATGATATGAAAATTTAAATTTTGTACATATATTTCTTAAATTACTGTTTTGAAGTAAATGGATTTTCATAGGATGAAGAATAACATTTTAAATATTTTTACAATTGGAACTACAGTCAACTCCCGACTATCCGGCCCTCCGTACTATCCGGCTTAGTAAATAAAAGGAGAAATGTTCCAAGCGGCCAAAGCAGACAGGTCCCCGTCCAGGTGGGTGCCAAATGCATGGGAAGAAATTCCAAACGTAGTAATTGCAAGGTCTTGGAACATTCCTCTGGACTAAAAGGGTGGACATAAACCCGTGAGGGGAACTGCAATGGGAGATGAGAACGATAAGCTTCTATTGTTGCTGAAAATATTCCGGACTCTGGCAATGTGAATGCAGAAGACATTACAGAATGGATGGCAAACGACGAAGTTAATGAATTAATAAAAAGCGATATCGTAGAACTGTTGATAGGGGGAGAAATATCAGAAGAAAAGATTAAAAGGATTGCATGTAAAATCTCATCACACATTCTTAAATTGTTTAAGACAATTGACGCAGCACTGCAGTACATTAGTCAACAGAAATCGACGCCACCTGATATCATCTACTTGCATAAATGGAGGGAAACTACGTCGCAAAAGATGGGTAATAGAGAAAAGCAGTCCACTATTAAGGACTTTTTCAAAAATTAAAAACTGTAAGTTTTGACTCTTATCTTATGCATAACTTTTTATATTTGTGCACTCACTTATTAATAAACAGTAAAATAAGATTTACTCATTTTTTTTAGGAATTAGGATTACGTTTTATGTTAATGTTTTGCTGGTTTTGAAACAGTATGTACTGTATATATAAAATTTATCTTAATATGTGTAATATCTGTTTTTAATATCATGGCGGGGGGCAGGCCACAAAGTTAGAAAATATTTGTAGAACTCCGGCCTATCCGGCTTTTTTGTTATCCGGCCTACCCTTCCGCCACATTAGGCCGGATAGTCGGGAGTTTACTGTATACCTCTAAAACTAACGATTTAGCAATTTGCTATTGGTCAATGATAAGAAGGGATACTCTATATATAGAGTATTTTCTTAGTGGTGTGGTTTTGAAATTGGCAACACTGTTTCTAGTCACAGTCACAGTTAATTTGACAGCTGACGGATAATTTGTGCTCAGTAGGGTTCGCTATTTCACCATTTATTAAATAGATTTGCGCCAGAACAACGCTTGCAAATTGTGCAAAATACCATCAGTTTATTGCGGAGATATTCGTTGACCGCATAATTTCGCGTAATGGACCTGTGAACTGGCCTCCACTGTCATGTGATCTCAGATCAATGGATTATTTTCCGTGAGGAGATGTGAAGTCGCTGACCTACGCCGATAAACCACAGACATTGGACTACTTAGAAATCAACATTCGCTGCTTCACTACTGATATATGGCCCCAGCTGCACGGTAAAGTGGTCGAAAATGGGAGTTCCAGACTGCGCTTCATTCGAAACAGTCGCGACCATATGCCCGAAATCATTTTTAAATACAAATGGCATACAATTATTTATTTAATATACCCAATATCCTTATTTTTATGTGTTTTATTTCGTTTTAAAATTTTATACCTTAAAAAAAACACCCTTTATGATAGTATACTTGCAAGAGAACTACTTTACTCAGCTAGTACTGAGAGCTAGTGTATTTTATAGTCCTATAGGCCAAAGTTTGAGAAACGATAAAATTTGGCGGCAAAAATCGTATTATATAGTATATTTTTGTACACATTTAATTTTCAAGAAATGAATATTAAACTGTTAATTTCTTGCCAAAAGTGAGTTAAGTCACTAAATAAGGAGCAACGAATCCAAACCACTACTCTCTCACATACAGCAAACGCCTATGACATTCGGCAAGGGTTGCCGGGAAAAATTCTACTGTAACAAACAAAGACAAGTTTTTCAAAATCTATCAAAGCGGTGGTGAAGAGCACTCAGTAGTGTGAAGGGAAAATTGAATCAGTTTTGGCTGTTCGAAAACGGCTTGCACGTAAATATAGCAGCTACAGAATATTTTTTTAAAGGAAGACTCTTTATTTTGTTCTATTTTAATGACATACCTGCAAAATATACCTTAATAAAAGTTAAATCATGTATTTAGAATATCACACCCTTTACCCATAACCAGGTCTAATGCTAGGTCGAGCTTCAGAAAAGTGGCTCTCATGTTAATGTTTTTAACACGTTGGTCACTCTACGAAATCCATCTGGTTGCATGCGTGACTTAAATTGTGCGCACTGTAAGACCATACGGTCTCATGGCAGATTATTATGGCATAAGATTGCCAATCCCGTGCATAAATCGCAGGAAAAAGTTTCTGATCGCGGAAAATCAAATGCCTAAGGGTGGTTTCGAAAAAGCAATCAATTTCAATCTAATGTCATAAATGCCGCCTATCGAAAATGCGCCGCCAAAAATGTAATTATAATGTATTTTTCCAATAAGTAATTCGTAGGTTTTTCGCGGAATTTTAAAACTCTTTTAATATTTTATTCCTATTATTAACTAATTCATATATTAAAGTACTTGAAAAATTATGTTACTAGCCCGATAATTGGCCTCATAAAATGTATTTTCAGGAAATTATCCTGCTGTAAAATCAATAAACATACTTTTTGCTGACAAATTTTATCGGATTTCTAACTTTAACCTATAGGGCTATAAAATGCACCAGGTCTAATGCTAGGTGCGAACTTCAGAAAAGTGGCTCTCTTGTTAATGTTAAAACACGTTGGTCACTCTACGAATCCATCTGGTTGCACGCGTGACTTAAATTGTGCGCACTGTGAGACCATACGGTCTCATGGCAGATTATTATGACATAAGATTGCCAATCCCGTGCATAACTCGCAGGAAAAAGTTTCTGATCGCGGCAAATCAAATGCCTAAGGGTGGTTTCGAAAAAGCAATCAATTTCAATCTGGGGAGTCAGTGTGTAAAATAATTTAAATTGCGATTTTTTTAAATAATTATTCTACGATATATATACATTAAAATTTACATGAATTTCGCAAGGGTCCCTTTTTAATTTTATTTGACTAGTCTTTTCGGATTCTAACATCTTATTCAAATAAGGCCTCCTTTACCTGTATTGGGTATTACCACATATTATCATTGGTATTTCGGGCTTAATTACATGTTTGGTCTTAATTACCTAATTTGGCCTGTTTGGCCTTTGTTTGGCTTTACTTTTGGCCTTTTTAAACCTTTGTTTCGGCCTTTGTTTGGCCCTAACTGTTTTGTCTTTGTTTTTTTCACCCTATTTAGCCTGAATTACCTGATTTGCCTTATTTACCTGTTCCAAATAAGGCTACGTTAAGGATTCAGATCACAATAAACTGCGTTATTTCAAAATTAACTTTTTAAATGTTATTGGATAAAATATTGTTGCACATTTTTACAATATTATTCATGCATACTCTCGTCTCTGTTCAATTGTTGCCAGGCGAGTGCAAAAAAAAAAAAAAAAAAAAAAAAAAAGGCACATTAAAGTATCTTTATTAGAAACATATGTTTTAAATAAGACCCAGATATTCTAAATACATGATTTAACTTTTATTAAGATATATTTTGAAGGTATGTCATTAAAATAGAACAAAATAAAGAGTCTTCCTTTAAAAAAAATATTCTGTAGCTGCTATATTTACGTGCATGCCGTTTTCAAACAGCCAAAACTGATTCAATTTTCCTTTCACACTACTGAGTGCTCTTCACCACCGCTTTGATTGATTCCACAGTTTTCTACAAATATTGGCCCAGAAAACGTTAAATTACCTTTCGTAATGATAGTATACAATAGAAATGATGTTTTTCTTAATAAGACCAGGATTTACATTGCCTGGCTGTATTAGGGGATTTCTGTTTTTCGCATATTCTACTTTCAAACACAAACATTTTTAAAAATACAGAATATTTTAATATACGTTCTAAAATATCGTTAAACTATCTCAAACATTATGAAGATATTTTAAAATTCAATGAATAATTTCAGGTGATTTAATTTGAAAGTTTACTTACTGTTTTTAACAACGAGGTGTCGAGAGATTCAGTAGTCTAAAAAAGGACGACGAAGCTGGTATCGGTTGAGGTTGAAACTACCCACACGTGTCAAAGACGCATAAACTGTCAGGTATAAGCTGCTATTTGCGACGCGAAATAATTCCCTACAAGATATAGGCTGATGGCTTTATTAAGAGCAGCTTCTGTAATAGAAATAATATTTCCGTGCTTAACGCGATTATCAAAGTATCCCCACTTGTAACGACTTAAATGTTTTGGTTTCATGATACAGGAAAAAGTTATTAGGTGATATTGCCCATTCTAGTAGTGCATGGATGTTGCATGCATTTTCATCCATGTATTAAATGACACAAAAATAACTTGATTGTTGGATTAACAAATACGGAATAGTAGTAAGTGTTGATATGCATTGCTGCCAACTTTTACGCCTTTTCTTACACCTAAAATGTAATAGTACATTTTGCTTTATTTAATTGCCGTTAAACTCTGATTGAATAAGCAAAAATGTCTATTACATTTCAGTGGCAACAAAAAAGCGTAGAAGTTGGCAGCTATGGATATGTAAATTATGAATATAAAGAGGAAGATAAGCCGCAAGTAATTTTATTCATCTGATTTCTTGAAAGATCTTGAACATTTAAAAAAAAATAACTTGATTGACTGATTAACAAATTTAAATTACTATTAAGTGTTGAGATATGTAAATTATGCGTATAAAGAAGAAGTTAAGTAGAGAGTAATTGAATTCTTATTTTTTCAAACATCTAAAAGACTTTTTAAAAATAACTTGATCGACGGATTAACAAATATGGACTTATTAAGTGATGGATATCTAAATTATCAATATAAAGTAGAAGTTAAGCAGAAAATAATTGAATTCCTCTAATTCCTTGAAACATCTAGAAGGTTTTTTTTTTTAACCCTTTAACGACGAGACTCTTTTACACTTCTTTTAATTTTTCGACACCAGTTTTTCCACATTGTAATTTTTAATTACTTAATCGCTCAAAATTTGAGATTAGATAATGTGAAAATTTCCAAACTAAAATACTGGTATTCAAATTTAAAAGTTTTGTTTGCCTTACATGGCAAGTTTTCTTGCCAACCGGCTTTAATGAGTTAAAAATAACTTGATAGGCGCATTGACAAATAGACTTATAGACGAATAGACTTATTAAGTGTTGGATATCTAAATTATCAAAATAAAGAAGTTAAGGAGAAAGTAATTGAATTCTTCTAATTCCTTGAAACAGCTAGAAGGATTTTTAAAGATAACTTGAATGGCGGATTGGCAAATATGGAATTATTAAGTATTGGATATGTAAATTATCAATATAAAGAAAAAGTTAAGCAGAAAGTAATTGAATTCTTTTAATTTCTTGAAACATCTATAACCTTTTTTAAAAACAACTTGATTGACGGATTGACAAATGTAGAATTATTAAACATTGGAGGCGTAAATTATCAATATAAAGATGAAGTTAAGGAGAAAGTAGAAGAATTCTTCTAATTTCTAGCAACATCCAGAACATTTTTTTTTCTGTTCGATTGTAGAAAAATAGAAATTATGCCATATTTAGGAGCAAACCTATGTGCGATAAAAGCGAAAACGATAGCGCAGTCATTACCACCATCGTTACGACATCAACGTTAATAATAATTAACCAGTTCTCTTCAACCGGTGAATAGCAGCAGATAGTAGTTAACCCCAGAAGGGAAAAACAGACTCTAGGAAAAATCTGTTTTATCATTGTCGAATTAACTATCTCTGCTGCTAATCACCTGGTGAGGAGATCAGATAAATAATTGTCCTCGAAACTATATATATTTTGTTCTTTTATCATTATATTCAGAGAAAAGAACATCTATTCGCACATATGTATTTGAGTTTAATTTATAAAAAATCTTACAGCAGTTAAAGTTACACAGAAATTTTATTTCATTTACCAATATTTTAGCATTAACTACTGCGAACTAAGAAATAAATAATGTAAATGTAAATTTTAAAAATTTTAAAAACATGCTTTCATTAAAATTCACGAAAATATAGAAAAAAATATATTTTTTTCAAATGCATTTCCGAATTTGGCGATATTTCGTCAAGTTGGCAAACATTTGGCGCTATTGTGGTAACCTTGCTATAAGTACTTTTCAATAAATACTCATTGTAGAAGCTGATTCTGATTTCTTCGTAGGAAATCAAACTATAATTGAGTAAACATTAAGTTTAACCCTCCAGCCGCGGGCGACTTTTTCAGTGGGTTCCTTTTATATAATTAAGATGGTTTCATTCCCACCACTTTTTTGAAGTAGACATAGTCATTTTATTTAATTACAGTTTAAATAATGCGAGAAGAAGTCGAATCATACGTTTTTTAAAAAGTGGTGGGAATCAAGCAATTTTAATTTTTAAAAAGTAGCCCACTGGAACGTGAAAATAGCGTTTCCCGCGCCTAGAGGGATAATAGTGTTTTTGCGATATCTTTCAAAAACAGAGAGCATTTTGGCGGCAAGATTCTCCTTCCCCCTTGGGGTTGAATTTTGAAAAAATCAAAAATATATGTTTGCTAATTTTACTTAGGGTAAAGGGCCTTTATTTCGTCCCATTTCCTAATTTCGTCCCCCTTAACTTCACCGCTTCTGCGAAAGTGGCGCGACTTATGACGCAAGGCACAGGGGACGGAAGGTAAAAGAGTCAGTATTGAAAGTTTTGTTCAACAAGACGCATACATAAATTAAATACGCCAAATTTCCTATTTTTAGAAGACCTGAGTTTTTAATACGTCGTTTGTAGAACGTGCTGACAGTAGCATACAGTGTGTTTTAGGACGTTCAGTTCATCTTACGGGAACTGAAGCTCCGCCATATTGAGAAGTAACGTGGTCCCAATTTCTAATCCTTGCAGTCCTTATTTTCCTCCCGGGGACGAAATTAGGAATGCTTTTTCATGACGATTTTTTAAATTTTTTTCCTCATGTTTGGATGGCTAATGTTTTGTTACGTTATTCTTCCACTGATAATTAGTACATTTCTTTGTGCCTTACTTTAATGTAAATTAAATTACTTACTCATTTAGAAATAAATTTTGATTTAGTTATGAGTTAAGCCTCGGCGCATTGAATTTTTTTTTTTTTTTGGGGGGGGGGCGAAATTGGGACCATTTTTTTTCTTTCTCATTTTTTAGATACTTTTGAAAAAACAATTTTTCGCACTGTTAAAATTTTTTTGCATGATATTTCCCTATGTTTCTATGTGCGTGTGTAGTTAGTCTATGCAAAATCAAAATTTGGTAGGTTTTCACTGAAAATTACAACATTTAGGGCCTAAAAGTGACTGGGGGGGGGGGGACGAAATATGGGCACTTTACCCTATACTATAGGCATGTCAAGTTTTAAGATTTTATTTCCATTGGTTTATGAGATAGGATGATTTTTTAATATTTAATTTCGCTCCCGTTTCCCCCCTTAAAGATAGAATTTAAATAAACAATGTTTAATTTCTATATTGTCTCAGGAATACATATATATTCCAAATTTCAAAGCTCTGTGTCAACAAGAAGTGGGTGAAAAATGAGTAACAAGATTTGACTGCAACATACAAACAGAATTGTAAGTTAAAAGAAAGCATGTAACAAGAGGCAATTATTGGAAACCAATTTAATGTTCTGTCATTAAATATATCTTACGATATTGAAGTGATTTTGCCGGCTTCACTTTAATAGCTGCAACACAGCTGGATAAAAATTATTTTGGGAGAAAGAATTGACTTTGAGTTAATATTTTCCGCGAGAGTATCGATTTTTATATAGTCCATGTGAAAAGAAAATAATCCATAAAATAAGTATAAATAAATCGCGCAAAACTCAGGGTGATCAAAAAGTCGCCGAACCCTTGAAAAATATTTTGTTCACTACAATACAAACATGATTCAAATTACAAACAAATTAAATTGAAAGAGTAACAATACTCAGACACAAAACTGAGCGAAAATTAACATTGTTATAGAAGATATTGAAAATGTGACCCCTTTTCTCGGATACAAAGACGCATGGGTTTTTCCAAATTTGAGGCCACTCTTCTCAATGTTGAAACACTTATTCTTTGAATCTCATGTTCAATCAAGGTTGGTGCTAAAGGGGGGCTCAGGAGGGGCATATTCCCTGTCGGGGTCAAATTTAATGGTCGTTGGGGGAAATTGTTTTGACTTGAGTGTAGAGTCCTGCAATGGATCAGGTAACTTGACTTTTCCTGCACACGACCCGGGTCATGTCGAGTCAGATGCAGGTTAATTTTTCATAAAAGATCCAAGGTTAACTTATAGAAGACCCGACCCACGGATAAGCTGATTTATTTTGGTCCGTTGATTTCTTTGGAAGTCGGAATGGCTGGTCTATAATTTTTTTTCAGTCTCGGAATGAGTTTTGATTCTTACGCGTCGGATTTATCAAAAACTGTCCAGAATTACATCTCAGATTAGAGTCCTTCATCGATTCAGGCTGCCTGATTTTACATCCGAGCCGATTCATGGCTCGGATTGAGGATAACTTTTTTCGTTGTAGTTGGGTTCGGGTCGAGTTGACTCCGTTTCGGATTCGGATGGGTTTTGGGTTGAGTTTTGGTAGTTTACTTTTGAGTAATGTTGGTAGATGTCCCGATTTATGTAGGACGTCACGATTTTCAGGAATCCCGAGATCCGTCCTGTGGAACCCTTACGCGGGACACTAAATGTCCCGATATTTCACCATACCCAAATTATTTCAATTTTTTACGAGTTTAATCTAAAGTAAAATCTTATTCCTTAGATTGCGACGAGAAAATTTAACTACATATCGGTAACAGTCTGTCGTCACAACGGCTCTATGTCAACGAAAACCTTATACATTTTGTTTAGAACTCATGTGCACTCCTGTTCAATGTTTATTCAATCGACTGCAAACTTAGATGCCTATAAGAAATACTGTTCAAGAAGAGACAGGACGTGAAAATTCATCTGCTCACTTGGATCTTATTATAAAGCGTAGGGTAAGTATTTTTATAAATGAATGCGTAAATACAAAAAGATTTTTATATAATTATTCAACTCAATATACAATAGAGTGTCTTTTTATAATAATATGGATATTAATCTCCATTTAATATATACAGGGATGACAGGGATGACCGCCCCGGGAACCCAGCTTTCGCTTTAGAGTATAAGTGCAATCCCGGGGGGAGACTCAAATCCACTGCATATGGTAAGATACATTAACAATGACAATATTTTTTAAACAGTTAATAACATACAGAAAAATAAATTCAGTTTGCTGTTTTTGACTCTGAAACTCACAAGGAGTGTCATCAGTACATACATTGACAGCAATTGCACTATGTTGTATACATGCATAAACAATTACAAGACATGTTTTTTTGAATATTAAAGCTGAAAAACTTTAAGTGAAATGCATAGGCTGATAAATATAATGAAAATACTAAATAAACAAATCATAGGAAATAAGACAAATATTTACATTATGTACAAAACAGGGGCTCCTGTCTGAAATGGGAGCTAAAACAATGAGTTTGCTCAGCTAGCTCAGAAAGGGAGGGGATTGGTAAATATAAATTCGTTGTCTTCTAAATATTTCATACAATCCGCTATACGTTGCAGGAGAACTGGACGGTCGAGCAGGTAAGTTAGCCAGTCAGGCAGTGTCATCTGTTGTGGCTTTTTAACGTGATAGTGGGACGTTAATGTGCAATGTAAAATATAGTGTAATGATGTTGATAAGGATCCACAAATGCAAAGAGGTGAGTCCCGTTTATTTATGGTATATAAGTGTTGTTGGAAGGGTCCATGATTTGTGAGAAAGAGATACAGGTATCTGTTACTTATGAAAATGTTTTGTGAGACCTTAGGTATGAAGTCACGCGTGTATTGACCCACTTGCACTGTAGACCAACGTTGTTGCCATCGGTGTAGCATTTGTTTTTTGAGTTCTAATTTCAATGTTGATTGTGGGAATGGAAGAAATGTTAGTGGTAAAGTTAAATCATCGACTGCCGACCTCGCCAGCTGATCGGCCAGTTCGTTGCCCATTATACCAGAATGTCCTTTAACCCAATTAAAGAAGAACGATTTTACTGAGGACTGAAGGAGTAAGGTTATGTCTAGAACTAAGTGATTATTGTTATCAAATTTTGAAAGGGCCATTAGACCTGATAAACTGTCTGATGAAATTAAGTATTGGGTGTCAGAGTCCTCTTCTGCCCAACGAATCGCCTCCTTCATAGCAAAGAGCTCTGCCTGGAAGACAGAGTTCCCCGGATCAAGCCTTGCGCGCCAGGAAAAAAAGTGTGAGCTTTGCCTATAAACACAAAAAGCTGCCGCAGTTCCTACTTCTGTTTTAGACCCGTCTGTAAAGATGTGTGTTGATCCGTTAAAGTCTTTTGTTGCACAAATACTAATACCGTTTGAAAGTGAAGAGATCTGATACTTTGAACATTTTGTTGAGTACATTGGGGCAAAATAAGAAATATTAGAAGCACCCAGGCGAGTGATCCGAGCGAACTCAGCCTCCGCTTCTAATTGTATGTCCAATGGAGGAAGACCCGTGAGGACCTGAAGTGCTGCGGTAGAAGTGTTCCTATAGGCTCTGGAGATCAGGAGAAGTGCCTTTCTCTGAGCCGCTAGAATATGGCGAACTCCATGCGACTTCCGCATTCGCGGAAACCAGACTGCACATGCGTACGCCAGTTGCCGCTGTAGGATGGATGAGTACCAGACTTTAAAGAAGTATGATGGAAGACGACCTGATACTGAGGAGAATTTGTATAAATTTTGCGTGATTTTTATTATTTCTTGACGTTTTGATGCCAGGTGGGGTAAGAATGAGAGGTGTTGATCAATTTTGATTCCAAGATAATTAATTGTTTTTTCTGACTTTATATTTTTACCATGTAGTTTAAAGAGTGGGCCCCGTTGGAGAATTTTCGGTTTACCAAACGTTATAGAGCGCGACTTCTCGAAGGAAATTGTTATTTTGTGAATTTTCGCCCAGTTTTGAATAAAGTCTAGTACTCTGTTCCCTCGTTGTTCAAGTAACGCTCTTGTTGGGCCCCAGACTATAAGTAAAACATCATCCGCGTATGCGACTATCGCACAGAACTCAAACAGAAAGGTCCGCAGCAGAGTCTCGAGGAGAGCCAACCATAAAAATGGCCCCAGACAGGAGCCCTGAGGACAACCCCTTGAGAAAAAATACAAAAGATCTGGCAGCTGCCAGTCCACCAGAACCCGCCTGCCCGACAGGAAGGAAGCAATTACATTAATTAGCTGAGGTGATAAGTTTAAATGGTGTAGTGCCTGTAGTGCTAGGTCCCATGGGAGATTATCAAAAGCCCCCATAAAATCTAGCGAAATAAAAGATGTATAATTTTTATTAGATTTGTTAATATCTATGTAAGATAATGCCTGTTCTAGTGCTGTTTCGGTCGATTTTAATTGAGTAAAACCGTGTTGTAGGCCTGTTAATGCGTTGCTTTGAGTTAGTGAATGATTAATTCGTCTTAAGAACATTTTTTCATATATTTTGCCAAATATCGGGAGTAGCGTTATTGGTCTATAAGAGGTGTGTTCATTTGCTGGTCTACCTTCCTTCCTGAAATAGACGAGCTCGCCCACCTTCCAGGCCTCCGGGAAATAGTTTAAACGAAGTGCACTGTTATACATGTCTAGAAGAGTTAAGGGTATTTTAGAAAAGAGAGATCTAATCATCCGATGGTCTATTCCGTCGGGACCTGGAGCTTTGTTTTGGTTAAAGCTATAGATTGCATTTCGCAGTTCTTTTATTGTAAAGTTAGGCTGGTCTGCGTGAGTTTGTTGTGAGGTTGCCATATTTGGCTGAGCTGGTGATCCCAGTGATGCACCAAAAATTTTTTCTGTCAGTGTAAACAAAGAAGAGGACCTGGAAGCTGGGAATGACGAGTCCGGCAGATAGCTAATCTGACAGTCTTGAAAGTCCTGAAAAGCCAGTTTTTTAGATTTGCCAAATGGGTCAGTTTGTTTCTTACAAAAATTTACCCAGGCGTCCTTCTTCACTCTTTGAATCAATTTCTGATATTTGGCACGCTCTCTTTTGTAAATTTGATATTCTACCGAGTCTAAGTTCGTCCTCTTTGCTCTTGTATAAAGTGCTTTTACTTTATTTCTTTGAGAACGAAGGTCCGTTGTCCACCAGGAGAACTTGACCTGTCTGAATGGAGGTTTTAGTTTAAAGGATGCTTTTACACTATTTTGAATAATATTTTGAAAAGATTTGTAAGTCAGGTCAAAGGCCTGACGTGAGTCTACTGAAGAAAAAATTACGGAATTTAAGTAGCATGAGTTTTCAACCATGGCTATGAATTTGTTGAATGGGACATTTTTTGTTCTGAAGCGACGTTTCGGAAGGATCGGGATTGGAAGCAAAAGATCTGTTACGATAGGCCGATGGTCACCGAAAAGCTCAGGGAAGACATCCCATCCTCGAAAGTAGCTGAATAGTGGTTGTGTGCAAATTGAGAGGTCAGGACGCCCTTCCCTTTTGCCGGACTCATAGGTTGGTGTACAGGATGGTGAGTTTAAGACGATCAAGTTATTTGCTAATAAAGAATCTACGAGTAGCCGTCCTCTGTCATCGTCACGAGTATAGCCCCAAAGCTGGTCGTGTGCATTGAAGTCACCCAGGACTAGCTGGTATTCACTCTGGCGTGCGGAGCGCAGCCAGTCTTGTACGTCCACCTCAAAATCTGAACGTGGAGGGCTGTACAGGCTGCCTATGCTCAGAATAAAATTTTCTAGTTCTAGGTTTACAAAGATGGAATGATCGTTTTTTGCCGAGATACAGTGCTTTAAATTTTGATCCAAAATTATTATGTGGCTATTGTTGGAGCTAGAGCTGTAACAGGGAACATCAACTGGGAGAGAAGATGGGCGTTTGTTAAAGAGGTAGGCATCCTGGACGCATGCCAGAGAGAATTTTTCCTGAATTATGAAACGGATAAATGCTGCCGTGTTGGACTTACTGTTCTGTAGGTTACTTTGTATTGCACGGAATTTTATGCAATCTTAGTGTCCTTTGTGCTACTGCTTGTCGTTGTTGTTTAATATATGTCGGGCAGCGTCCATCGAAACATGTGTGATTTGTTGGAATGTCCTTTCCTGGAGTTTCTCTACTTCTGTTTTCCTGTATGCAGTTGATACACTTTGGTTCCTTCGCCGTACATTCGTTTACATGGTGTTTCTCTGAGCAATAAGCACAAGTTAGTTCATTTGTACAGTCTCTTGATACGTGGCCTAGTCTTTGACAGTTGAAGCAACGTGGTATTAGAATATATGGCTTTACTGTACAACTGTTAAAACCAAAGCACGGTTTCAGCGATTGCAGTTGCAATGCGTCCCTTTCAGAGAGCTTGGGCTTCGGGATGGGCCCAGGCTCATGGAGACCTCTAATATATATTACGAATTTGGCCCCGCTGTCGGGGATACCGTGACCCCCTGTAGGGGGTCTGGCGTCGCCCCTGTGTTCCATGTTTGTTTTCAAAAGTCAACGATGGAGTGTGGATTGTTGACAAAAACATGTGCTTTTAAGTGAAGACAAACCTGACCTGAAAACAAACATTAAACATGAGATTAAAAAATTAAGTGTTTAAACGTTGAGAAGAGTGGCCTTAAATTTGAAAAATCCCGTACGTGTTTGTATCCACGAAAAAGGATCAGATTTTCGATATCTTCTGTAACAATGTTAATTTTCGCTCAGTTTTGTTACTTTTTCAATTTAGTTTATGTTTGTAATTGAATCATGTTCGTATTTTAGTAAACAAAATATGTTCAAGAATTGATTCAAGGGGCTTTGATCACCCTGTATATTGCATTTACTAGCGTGAATTTCAATATATTTTTTTTTCGGTTCAAAAATTACACTGTGAAAAAAAAAGCTGTAGATTTACAGATAAAAACTATTAAACAGGAAACCAGTAATAGGATGTATTGCAGATTTCAGTGATAAATAATGCAAAATTTTACTATTAAATTTTAGTGGTAAGCAGAAAGAGTACAAGTTGGAAGCTATGCAAGGGTGTTTTAAATAGGCGTGGTTGAAAGAACTGCTACCTTCAGCTGCACAAAATATATACAATAACTCACTTAAAATTATCGTAATCGAAAAAAGTTTTATACGATTGGAAGCTATGGTCATAAATAATATTATTATGCAAAAAAAAGAGAAAAAAAAATCAAATCAAATCAATGTTTTTCTTTTTTCTTTCCATCTCTTTTTTTCTTTTTCTTTTTCGTGTTTGAAACCACACTTAATTGGTTCATTGTCTGATATTTGAGTAATCACTCTTTCAAAAATTATGAAAATTTCTATTTTCATGCCAAACTTAAATATGAATGATGTTGTTGACACTGGTTAAATGTTTATGTGTACATGAATCCGTATGACAAAGATAACCATATAAATAGATATATATATATAAAAAGTTTCGCGAATTAAAACGATGTCTTTCTTTTTTTACACGTTTTTATTTAACTCAACCTGGTTTTTTGTATGTATAGATAGCATTTTGTAATCGATTTTTAACCCACTTCTTGATATGCTAGAATTACAAAAAATATGTAAAAAGGCGTGTCATACAGCATTTGAATACTTTTACAACTTAATTATAAATGAATACATTAATTGTAAGGCGTTTTTCAATTAGCCTGTTCAGGTGATCAATTACCCAATACTCTCTGTAACTCGTACAATTGCATGGGAGTTGAAAACAAACATGAATTTAATGATGCGCTAGTAAATGCTCTCCAAAACATGCAAAATCTCTGGGAAAGTGGAACAATGAAACACTCAAAAGGTAAAAAGTAGAATCGTAACAAAATCGTAAAAAGATAGTTTAAATAATGTTTCCTGTTTTCTTTTCTGTTGAAGAGAAACAGAGCAAAATTTATGTATTTTTTAACAAATTCACTTGATAGCGTTTTCTACCAAACTTAAAAAATACAGTGAATTTTTTTATAATCGATTTCGGTGCTCACGCCAAATTAATGTATTGTAGCGGGAAAAAAAGAAAAAGAAGTATGATTATGAAACACTTTCCAACACTTCAAAATACATTAACAAAACTACTCCGTTTAAAAAGGAAACCTAATTCAACATTTTATAAAACTCATAACACATTTGACAAACAGATTTCAACAATAGCCGGAAGGTATTCCAGTTCTTTTGTGTAGATCTGTATATGATCTATGCATTTATAAATTGATCAGCTTAGTATGCTCTGCTTAGTATGTTAAAATTTATTTTTTTTAGAAAACGCATAACACTATTAAAAATTTGCCTTTAGCGTTTTCTACCAATAGATGGAAATATGCATTTGAATTATTTTGTACAACCCTGTATATTAACTACATATTTTTATACACGCCATATATTAACATGACTCTTAATTCAGACAAAAATAGTTTTAAAATACTGAAATCACGTTTCTAGGAATTTTAATCCATAGTCGGCCATATTTCCAGTTTTTTGCGCACGATTTTATTTATATGCTACAAACATCTCTTAGTGTATTAAATGCAGTTGAGCCTGAAAATTCATAAATTAAAAAACGCCTTTAAGCAATTCACACTTATTATAATTCATCCTTATAAATTATTTTGAGTAGCCCTGTATAAGGCATATAGAATTTATATACCTCACTTAGTATGCAAAAAATGAGTTAAAACGCATACCATAACAGAAAACGCCCTTTCAACAATCATTCCTAATATAGAATTCTTCAGATATAGTATTGTATCAGAAATAAACTAATAAACCATGTTCGGTATGTCGCCAGCCATTTATATGACAGCCTTGGATGACCGGACATCGATCTACGATATTTAATAAAACACACATACTACGGTATATATTAAGACACACATACACACATAAATAACGCCTGCATTCAACTGTTAAAGGCATATATAAATATTATACAGACATACATACAATAAATACAATAAACCCAACTGGAGTGAAAAATAAGCCAGAGCCAGGAATCGAACCCGGGACCAGAGCATATCAGGCTGTTGCTCTAACCACTGAGGTACTTCGGCCGATATAAGTAGAATATTTATATATACCTTTAACAGTTGAATGCAGGCTTTATTTATGTGTGTATGTGAGTTTTAATAAATTTCGTCATGTTTTAAATAGTGCAATATAATTAAATTACGCCGCGAATAGTTTTTTTCATCGTAGACCATCATATAACCAAACTCTTTTGTGTGACTCTGTAAATGAATGCTAAATTCTTTTCACCCCATATTCTACAGAAAGCATGTTTTTGAGCTCCTCAGAAATTCATGTCATTTTCCCTATGTTTGTAACGGGGTAACATCGTTAAAATACGCCGCAAAAGCTTTTACTCCATAAACCGTAATATAACGGAATACTTTCGAGTTCCTCTGTACACCTACAGTAAGTGTTACACATAACATATTCTACAGTAGACATCTTCTAGTGCAGCTTATTAATGTATATAAATTTCATTTTGTTCAAAATTATGTAACACTGTTAAAATTCACCGCGAATCATTTCCCCCTAAAGACTATAATGTTACGGAAAACTTTTGAGTGCCCCTGTAAATTATCTATGTTTGCTACGCACTTCATTTACAATACCGAACATGCCATGGCAAACCTCAATAACATATATCAATTACATGTCAATGCGGATATATTTACGCGAGTTAGAACTCGGACAGACAAACCGAAGTCATAAACACTCTTTATCTATGTTGGAAAGTATTAAAAAGGAATAAAAGAAAAGAAATACATGAGTTGCAACCAAAAAATTAGACGTAATTTTCAAGATGAACATTGAGTGATTATAAAAGAGTTTTTTTTTTTTTTATATTTTGACTTTTATACTTATTCCCCTTTGCATCAATTAGAACTGAAGCCTACTACCGATTTTTAAAGCTTTATTTAATATTATTTAATTTTTTTATTTTTTTTTTGCATACGGTACATTTATAATTATAATAATCCGTTCGTAGATGAGATTTTTCATTACTATTCCTGTTGGCATAATTTTGCTAATAGTGGTAGATTACAAATTATCCTACTCGAAAGGAATTTATAAATTCATGTCAGTATTTGATTTTAGTTCAAATAAATATACTCTAAAATGTATTTTGAAATGAGACGTTCATATCATACATCATATTCGAATAAATATGTTTGAACTTATCTGCAATGAAATATTTCAAAAGTTGCACAACTGACGATATATTTATATTCTATTTTTTCTCTTCTCTCAAACCACTGTGCCATACATATTTTAGTATCGTTATTCTATTAAAAAGCTTTCAAACAATTTGACTGCTTCAAAATAGTAAACAAATTATTTTGAAGCAACCCTTCCTGTTTAAATTATATTGAATCTATCTTGTTAAGTGTTTGAATAAAATTGAATATGTCTGTTTATTTATTGGTTTAATTGGAGCAGTAAAGAGTTGTTTTGTGTAAAACTGAATAGTTTTCAGCATTTCAACATATTTTTAATAACAAACTTATTTTGAAAATGTTTAAATGAAATAGATTTGTTTACATAGAAATAGATGTGTTTGGAATTTAAAATTCAGAGAAGGAGTTTGCTTTACCGTTTTATATTATGAACCTCTTCGCGACGAAATGAAATATGAAAGCATGAAATTCTCAGAATCCTTAGTTAGTCCTACTCGTAATTTTTAAAGGAAAACTTTACCTTGCTTGATCAAAACGTTTCTTCGATGTAAGAAGTAAAAAATTTCCATATTTAAGAGACGATAATAAAAAATTAAATATTCTGTAAAGAACACTCGTGACGGTAATATAATATAATGTTAAACGTATTACGAAATCCGTGTCCGGACATTTTTCGCCCAGTTGGAAATTTACATCTAATATGATTTGTTTACCAATTAGAATAATTGTGTTAATATTAATCTAGTGTAATTTCGTATCCATCGATTTCTGGAGTTCCATTACCTGTGATTTATTCTGTTGAGCTGAACCAGGCTTCAGACCAGATGCTGTAATCATCAAGGCTAGCTGGGTGAAGAAGTTCGACCAGAATCGTCCGGGATAGCTCAGATGGCAGAGCACTGGCGGCTTCAGCCAGGAGGTCCCGGGTTCGAATCCTGGTCCGGACATTTTTCGCCCAGTTGGAAATTTACATATAATATGTTTGTTTACCAATTAGAATAATTGTGTTAATATTAATCTAGTGAATACTGAAAGTACTTTTTGTATTCTATTAGACGTTGGAATAATCAAATGCGCGATGTTTAAAGGTCAAATTGTAGTAAAAGTTAAATTTATCGTTGGGTTAGGTTGTTGTCACCAACAATATGATGCTAGAGTTACTCATAGCAATGTCTTTACTTTATAATATTGCATTAAGAGCAAACAGGTATATCTTTCGTAATTGGGTTGCATGTAGGGGTGAGATTTCCGCGTTTTAGCACACCGGTATATTCCTAGAGAAAATGTTGTTCTCTTAAATCGCAAGAGTGTTTTGATTAAATGAAATATCATTTTCTCAACAAAATACTGAAGTGCAAAAACGCGGAAATCTCATCACTAGCTGCATGCAAATTAAAAAATATCCAAGATTGAAAATTACTTTAAAATCCATTCAAATGAAAAAACTGAGATACAATTTTCAAATAAATTTCATTTAAAAGAACTTTTTTCTATTCGACAGTGTGGAAAACGAAATTGTATGATGTTCATATGTTAAGAAAAATTTGATAAAGGCAAAATTTATGGGTTAGGTCGTTGCCATCATCCGTATCATGTCACAATTGGCATTGTGTTTGTATAGTTTTTTTTTTATTCTGAAGATGACTCAATGAAAGAGTCGAAACATGTAAATTTTTAATATTTTTAATGTTTTTTTTTTTTTTAATTGAAATGACACCTTTTAAGCAAATAATTGTACTTTAATATATGTTTTGACATTTGTTTGGAATATATATTATTATGGTATAGTTAATAGTAGACGCAATTAAGACTATTTTACTTATATTACTTATTGGTCTTTTTAACGATTTGTGGACGCGAATGCACCAATCTCAGTTATTGTCATTCCCGTATTATTTCATTTTAATGTATTTTTACCCGGGAGGAACCCTTATTATTGACACGAGCGAAGCCGAGTAGATCTACTAGTTACCAATATTTTAGATAGTTATTAATTTTGCATTTTATTGTAATTGTAAAACTCATTAATTATAGGGTTATTTAAATAACACTACACAAACACAAATACACTCATGTACCACATACTGTCGAACTATGTAACTTCTTTTAATAGTTGATAGACAGATGGAAAACAAGTTATCATGAAATCTTCTTCTCGTAAATGTGATAGATCTTCGCCAACTATTTAAACATTAATAGCTATTTCTCATCAGTCTAGTATGAACAGACTTTCTACATAATGTGAAGCACAGCATGCTAAGTGAAGGTAAATAGCATATCTCCATTTCATATCAATCGTGTTTAGCAAAATGCCATTGATATATTGTAATACGCTGTTCACTTCAAATTAATATCATATCTCATATGATAAGAGAATACTAGTAGATTACATTTACAGTACAATACCGTAATGTGCCTTGTAGATGATGATGATAAATGTTGTCAGTGACGATGGGGGGGGGGGGGCGGTATTCTGGTCTAGAGGCATAAATCTTGGGCATTTTGTTGAGCTCAATTAAAATATAAATAAATAAATAACCATTTATTTTTTACAACATATTTATTGATATTTTTGAAATATACAAAATAATTTTTGACAAATGAAAATGAAAATTAAATAAGTTATACGCTGGTAAAGTTAGAAATACAAAAAAAAGAAGTGCGCTGGTTGATGCGATTGGAACCTTCTGGTCATCTGAAACAACAATAAAAAAAAGATACTTAATAAGTAAGAACGTTGTTATAGCCCCTACCTAAGAGAAAATGGAATTCTTTTTTTTCGCAAAATGGCGGCTGTCTGAAAAAAAAAAGAACTTTTCGACTCTTTTTTTTTCTTAATTTTTAAATTTTAGAAATAGTAAAAAAAAAAAAAAAAAGATTTTAGTACAAAAAATGATAGTTCGATTTGCGATAGAAAGTTATACATTGAAGGCTGGTACAAAATTTAAATCAGTTAAATAAGTAAATCGGTTAAATAGAGCTGGAGATATCGTATTAACCATGTTGAAAAATGTAGTTTTGAGAAAAACGCAATAATGTAGTGTCGTGAGAAAAATAACTGAAAAAAAAAAAAAAAAAAAAAAAAAAAAAAAAAAAAAAACATTGTAAATTTGCCAGCACAAAATGCTGGCGTCCGAATTGCCAGAACATTCTGCTGTTAATTTTACGCAACTACTGTATTTTTCATTTTTATACAGTCAATAAACTAAAGAAACCTAATGCACATTCGACTGTGATCTCGAGTTTGAGCGCGAGATGAATATTACTTTGCACTGTAAAAATATCTTTTTTTTTTTTTTTCAGTGTGTTTGATGAAGATGCCAAGCATAGTGCTAATTTAAATGATTTACACACGGTTCCATTGTTGACAAGTCAAGTCACTACAATACCAACTAGTATGTTGTGGCCATCACAAAACTTTCTTCTATATAAATCACGTCAATTAAATCATTTAAATAGTAAAAGAAATTATATCGATTTATTCATATAAAAGTATACCTGAATTTGAAGTTTGATGAAAATTCGTGCATTAGTTATTGAGATAGAGCTGTAGGGGAAATTCTAAATAATGCAGCATAGCAGCGCCATCTGTTGAGCGATTTGCACCAAAACACAAACAGCACTAATTCATATTAAGGTATACCGGAATCTGAAGTTTGATGAAAATCCGTGTATTAGTTCTGGAGCTAGAGCTATTGTGGAAATCGCAAAAAATGCAGCACAGCAGCGCCACCTGTTGAGCGATTTATACCAAAAGGAACAAAACATCAATTCATGTTAAGGACTAACTGAATCTGAAGTTTGATAAAAATCCGTGCATTAGTTCTGGACATTGAGCTATTGTGGAAATCGAGAAAAATGCTGCATAGCAGCGCCACCTGTTGAGCGATTTACAGCAAAACATAAACAGCAGTAATTCATATCCAGGTATACCTAAATCTGAAGTTTGTTGAAAACCCAAGCATTAGTTCTTGAGATAGAGCTACTGCGGAAATCCCAAAAAATGCAGCATAGCAGCGCCACCTGTTGAGCGATTTACACCACAAGGTGCAAAACGTCAACTCATGTCAAACACTAACAGAATCTGAAGTTTGATGAAAATCCGTGCATTATTTCTTGAGATAGAGCTATTACGAAAATCGTGTAAATGCTGCAAAATGCAGCATAGCAGCGCCATCTGTTGAGCGATTTGCACCGAAACGTTACCAGCACTAATTCATATCAAGGATTAATTGAATCTGAAGTTTTATGAAAATCCGTGCATTAGTTATTCAGATAGAGCTAGTGCAGAAATCGCGAAAAATGCAGCATAGCAGCGCCACCTGTTGGGCGATTTACACCAAAAACTAATCAGCACCAATTTATATTAGTGACTACTTGAATATAAATTTTTATTAAATTTCGTGCATTAGTTCTTGAGGTAGAACGCCCACAAAATTTGTGTCACATACACACAGACAGACAGACAGACAGACAGACAGACAGACAGAATCACAGAGTCACAGACAGACATTTTGTAAAAACATGTTTTTTGGAATCTCTGACCTCTAAAACGTGTAAATCCGTCGAAAACTGGAAGTCGAAAATTTTTACGAATCCAATACTTTCTTCTTGTAAAGATAGAAGAAAGTAAAAATGGTCAGGTAGTCGGAAATTGTGCACCATCTATTGTCCGATTTGCTCCGGCGTGACGGGCTTAGTAGCCGCGTCACTGCGATAGCTATGCCTCGGTAAATTATTGGAATTTTAAAATTTTCTCTCGAGGATACATTCTTAAAGGTCTAAATGTTAAAAATATGTAAAAGTAATTATAATTAAATAAAAAATAAATGAATGTTTTTCAAAATTTTACTCCAGAATACACCCTTAAAGTCAA
Source organism: Maratus speciosus (assembly GCA_963932465.1). Taxonomy (NCBI): domain Eukaryota; kingdom Metazoa; phylum Arthropoda; class Arachnida; order Araneae; family Salticidae; genus Maratus; species Maratus speciosus. The sequence goes on along the minus strand of OZ010790.1, from coordinate 484,030,972 downwards.
GACTTTGTATTCACTAGAAGAAGATAATAAATGTAGGGCAAGAATAGTGTTACGCTAGATTAATTTTAACACAATTATTCTAATTGGTAAATAAGGTTCAATAAGGTTCTCTCTATAATAAATAATGGTTAGCTGGTTGAAAAAGTTCCCCCAGATTCGTCCGGGATAGCTAGGATGGTAGAGCATTGGCGGCTTCAGCCAGGAGATCCCTGGTTCGAATCCTGGTCTGGACATTTTTCGTCTAGTTGGAAATTTACATCTAACAAGAATAGTGTTGCCAGATTCAGTGTCACAAAATGAGATACAGGGAGATAAAAATATCGGAACAGCGGCTACAAAATCGAGAAATAAAATTATAGTAAATCCTATATAACGGAATCTTATCATAGATTCAAAAATCATAGATTCAAAATTGATCAAAATTTTATTATCCTTAAGGTAGGAATACCAAACAATTATGCCTGCTAAGCCTATTTAAAACAGAATTTTTCTCATGTCCGTTGCGATTTAGTCTTAGCAGATTTTATGCTAAATAAAAGAATCCCTGCCGGCTCGGCCTACAGGCGGAGGTAGATTTCGAAGATAAGTAGTAATTTCACCAACAAAACCTAAATCAAGATTAGATATAAACCCAGTTTCTTCACTAAGAATGATCTCTAGGAACCTAAACTTTTTGTGACAATTGTAATATACACGAATACGCACACGCATGTATATGGAATAGGTTTAAAAATTGCGAAAACAAATTCAGAGAACCTCAAAATGTTAAAAAATCTTAATATTTCCATAGTCGGGTTTTTATCATGTTTTAAAAGGTTTTTTCAAACTCATATGACATTACATATTCACCTGCTGGTGTCCATTATATTTCCAATATGACGTAATATATACCTGTATATTTTTTTAATTCGTGAAACTATTTATTTCCTTTTCAGTTTTCACGTGGAATTCTTGCTCTAGAAAATTTATGACATAATATTCAATTTTTTTTCAATTCGTCAAACTATTTATTTATGAAGTTATGAAAGAATTTTTCAAAAGTCGCACCATGGTAACTACTGTAATAGGTAGTATTTCTTACGAAATCTACCTAAAACAACAATCTTATACAGTAAATTTTGTAAAGATGAAATCGCTGGCGACAGAAACGAAATTTCAATTTAGAAGGTATAATTGTGTAGTTTTCCTAACGTAGAGTCAATGAAATTTTTACTTTTAAAGCAGAATTCCGTTATAAGCAGGTTCCATTTACACAAGGTTTACTAAACGAGTTACAGTAAAACTTCAGAAAACAGAATAGGTAGGAACCGTAAAAAAATTCATTTTAGACAGGTTTCCGTCTAGGCAAGTAGACGTTTAAGGTATTGCTTCCGAAGGGACAGTAAAAAAAAAAAAAAAAAAAAAATCTGGACTAGATAAGCTCTGTCTTCACGGATGCATTAACCCTTTATCTACTGACGGTACTTATAAGTACCATTAAAATAACTTGTTATAAAATTCATTTAAGACATCGATTAGTAGTAATACAGTTTAGAATGAGTTATAAATGCATTACTTTATCTTGTTCCAAAAGCATTCTTGGATGCACAAAACAAAAATACAGGGTGTTTATAAAGTCCCGGACCCATTTTGATGTTTAATAACTCATAAAATAATAAAGATAGATTAAAATTAATAACATAAATGGTTAGATAGACTCAAAAAGTTTCATGACCTTTGTCAATGAACTTCCACGTGTGCCCTCTTCGTCGCACGGAGAATATCAAGTCGATAGTCAATTTCACGCCAGGTAGCGGCAAGCATGTCGGCATCCACAGAGGCTATTGCGGTTGTAATTTTGGCTTTTAAGTCATCAATGTTCGACACTCTCCTCCTGTAAACATTGTCCTTTACAAATCCCCAAAGGAAAAAGTCCAGCGGCGTTATATCAGGTGATCTGGGTGGCGAAAGAATTGGACCTTCTCGCCCAATCCATCTTCCTGGAAAATGGTCATTTAAAGAAGTACGAACGATGGTACCCCAATGAGGTGGTGCACCATCTTGTTGCAAAATGAAATTATCTGAAATTAACCACGCAGACGATATTTACAAAAGTAAAGATATTCAAACCTGAAAAGGAAAACATATGAGTTATTCCATCAATAAATGCCATAAGTTTGTTTATATCTTCATTATTTTATGAGTTATTAAACGTCAAAATGGGTCCGGGACTTTATAAACCTCTGTATTTCTAAAAGGAAGATTTTTTTTTTTTTTTTTTTTTTTTTTTTTTTTTTGCCTTTGCATCTTTTCAGCCTTCTTGACATTGGGGTGAGGTGGGGGGGATTTTTCAATTCGGAAATATTTCTATATTTCTATTGTAAGAACATTATATTTGTATATTTCCTAATTCTACAAAATACTAAAAAATATATTTAAAATAAAAGATTTGATTGGGGTTATAAATCTTGCACAAAATCCCTATAAATTCAAATTTAATGAATCCTTCTAAATCCTTCAGTCCTTCTAAAATCCTTCTAAAATTTATTAAATAACTATGTAAATATTCTAATGTGGTTTCAAAAATTCATGAAAAATGCTTTAGAAGATAAAATTTTCATGAAATCATAATTCAGTAGATAAAGGGTTAAGTTCCACTCGATGCTGACTAATGAATACCATGGCACTAAAATAAATTTGAGATAATTTGTGCATCATGAAGAATCGGAACTTTTGGGGTCCCGCGCAGCTCGGGAAATCCCGCGTAAATCAAAACACTTGGCAACACTAGGCAATAACGAATAGTTTTACGTTTCATGAGAAAATAGGGCTAATTAGTTTTGAATCGTCCGAATAGTTACTTCGCTTTTGCTGTGTAGTTTGATAAATTTATTTTTTATTGAATTCGCTCCTGAAAAAGTACAGGAATTCACCAATTGCTTAATTTGAGGGAGTTAGATTTATTTTTGATACATAAGTATATTTAGCTGTTTTTTTTCTTGTTTTTTGTGTAAATAAAAGTAAAATTATGTAAATTTATACTGTCATTCAAAATTTTAAAATTTGTTTGAATAGTGAAATTTAGGACAGGTCACAAGACAGGTCATTGCCCCTTAGTCTGAGCGGGGTCTGTAAATTGGAACATCACGCGCTAGATCTCCGATATTTGATGTAAAAAAGGGCTCTCGGTTTTTATGAACGCGGATTGTTTTTGCGTCGCGCACACAGATTATGTTTCGTAATTGTGGCGCAACCTTGATTCCCTTTTGATATAAACTTCAGTTCTTTGACGTTACTTATAACTTGTAGGGAAATAAAATGGTACAAATAGGATTAGTGTTTGACATCTACATCCTTGTAGGTAAATTTGGCGATGGGTGGCCCAGTTCGCTTAAGGCAGTGTTACTGTAATATTAAAATTATATGTGTTTGCGTCAGAAGGAGGGGAAAATGTGTTGCCAATAGTGCCTGTTGTGATTTCTGATTTGGTGCTGGAGTAGTATGAGTAGGTACACTGCAAATAGGGGCGTCTTAAATTCAGACGCTTATGTGACTGAAAAAGTAATTCAGACACTTAATTGTCTGAATATGAAATTTCAGACATCACAGATGTCTGAATTTAAGACACACAAGTGTCTTACAAGGATCATGGTATAAATGAACTGAAAAAAATGTCTGAATAATGATGACACGTCAGAAATTAAGACATTTAGAAATTCAGTCACTTAAGTGTCTTAATGTAATGCGGTGACTATATATACAATTTTATTGCAATATATACTATGCCAGCATAATCAGAAAAACTTTTCTAGTGGAGGAAATGTTTTAAGCGTGAATATAAACATGAAATAAGCTAACTAAGGTTTTTTTCAGAATCCTTGTACAAGACAATTTTTATTGTCTTATGCACAATAAAAATTCCTAAAACAAATAGAAAAATTTTATACTTAAGAAATATTAAGTATTCAAAAATTAGTTTTTAACATTTCTCAAAATAAAGAGCTGAAACAAATATTTTTTTCTATCCTGTACAATAAAAATTTCTAAAATCAATAGAAAAATTTTACAATTAAGCTATATTAAATATTCACAAATCAGTTTTTAATATTTTTCAAAATAAATAACTGAAACAACTTTTTTTTTCTGGCAGGCTGCCTCCATTTAAGATAAATTAGAAAATAATTACAAAGAAAACAGAATTTAAAATTGTTTTTTACGAGACGTTCAGGAAGGGAAGGGGGGGGGGGACTTATGAATATTTCCCCTTTTTCTGTTAGTATTTAATTATTCTATAGTGATTTGAAAACTGAAATTACTTTTTTTTAAATTCAGATATAATTAGAAATAATAGATTTTAAGTCATATAATCGTATCAATCTTAAAAGTTTTTAAATCAGATATAAAGAAAATTTACCCCCCCCCCCCCCCCACCACCACCACACACAAATACGCACAGTGTTGAATTCAGGGAGTGGCCCGGGGGGGACATTCCCTCCCGGAGCATTGAGATGCCCCCCCATGGAAGATGACCACTGTGTTTTCAGTGGTCAAAAAGTACAATTTCCCCTCCCCGGAACTCTATAATGTCCCCCCAGGAGCTACAGAAATCCCTCCCGGAGAAAAGTGTCTGAATTCAACACTGTACGCACACGAAAAACATTCCTATCAAAGTTCGATCAAGGTTTGTCAAAGTTTCGAAAGCAAAGCTGCGTGCGCGTGCGCACGTTTTCTCCTACACCGGAAAGGAAAGTAATCGTCAGGGGGGTACCATTCGTGCGATGCGCCAACTCTAAAGATTTCTTAACTGCTCGCGCATTACGTCACGTGGCGGACAACTTCGCCTCGCTTCGTTCGTTTCAGTATTATTCTGTATGCTGTTCTGCGTTGGAATTTTTTTTCTGTGAATGATTTTAATTATTCTATTATTTAAACAGACTTATTGAATAAAATCTAATGAATGCGCTATATCAACGTGTTCTAATAACTCTCACAGAACAAGTATACAGATTTAACAATACGACATAGTCTCAAATCCGAGCATCGACATCCTGGCGATTATTATTCTGGAAAATCGCAAAGAAAAACACTAAAATCGCAGAGGACAAAATTTACTGCAATTTTAAAACCGAATTCCTTTTACGAATGTCAAAAAAATTCTGCAGAATGGGAAAATCTCTAAAAATTGCATAAGAGAATCGCGAGAAATTCCGAATAAACTTTAATGAAAGAAAAAGATGAGGCATTTACTATATTGGACTAAACTGTTAAAGCCGGATTTCTTTAACAAATGCAGACAAATCGCCATGAAATGGGGGAAAAAAAGTTCAAAGTTCAAAACTCTCAAAGGAGAAAATTCATTGTATTTGGCTAAAAGTTGAACAGGGTTCCTTTTACAAATCAAAAAAAAAAAAAAAAAAAAAAAGAGAGAGAGAGAGAGAGAGAGAGAGAGAGAAATAGGCTGTTTGGATAATTGGAAGTTCGGTTTAAAAACATTTTTTTTATAGAAATTGGCTGTTCGGATAATTGGAAGTTCAGTTAATTGGGGTGGTTCCAATAATCGGCTCTCTACTGTACTTCCATAAATTTTCTTTCTATTGTTTCCTATTTGTATGAAGAAATGTTATATTTGATGTGTTTTATAAGATAACATGGAAATTTGAATACTGAAGTTGTTTTAAGTTTTTCAGTTTTTGCTGAAATTTTGTATACATGAAATCAGTGTTGATTTCAGGGGGTGGCCCAGAGGGAGGACATCCCTTCCCTGGAGCAATGCGATGTCCCCTCCGGAAGATTTGAGATTTTGGGTTTTCAGTGGTCAAAAAGTGCAATCCCCCCCCCCCCCCGGAGCCACAGAAATCCCTCCCGGAGAAAAGTGTCTGAATTCAACACTGTATGAAATAACGATATTGTTATTTTAATAATATAATGTAAATAATATGTATAGTACATATTTTTTTCATAATAGAATTAGTTTAATTATAGAGTAATATTTTTGTATTATTTTCATCCTGTATAAGCATAATGACATTCGAAAATTTTTGAAAACTTATATCTAGTAATTGGACAATGCATTATTGTTAAAAGTTTTGAAGTGTGAGTTTTGTTTAATTTATTCTGTTTGATAATGCTAGTCTTTTCATTACTACTACTGTGTAATCATATTCATATAATTCATTCGTTCATTTTATTTTACAATAGTTTAAAAGTTTTCATTTGTAATTTTGCACATTAAAAAGGTAATTTTTTTCGCGAATTTACTTAAGTATTTGAATGTTAACAAACGTATCGCGATATTATTTAACCATTATGTATTTTATATTTGATTAACTCCAATCAGTATTTGTCCAAATTATTTTAAGGAAAGTAATTTTGTTCAATTTACTTTCGAAAATCTGCTTTTAAAAAAATTATTTACTTCGTATTTCGGTCTTTTTACGCATCTATTTACTGTCTCACGGCTGATCGAGCTCCGATCTTGTCCGCCACGTGACGTTTCAGTCCTGCTCTACTCTGATTGGCTATCCTTCAAATGGAACAACCTTATTGTAGAAGAACCTTGGTAATCGTATAGTTGGGCGGGAATTCTAGTTTCGTTTCGGCTTGTGCTTGTGTTGATTTTATTCCAAGAATACAACATGTCGGATAACAAATTAAAAGGTATTTATACTTTTTATTATTTTTGTAATAAAAATGTGTGTCCATAACATACAAAACTGATAATATTCTAACTTCATAACTGAAATCATGGCAGTAGCCATTATGTTGTGCCGACCGTTAAGAGGAACATTTTCCTTCTGTTTTTCTGACAATGTATTGAAATATATCGATTACCTATATCTTAGTTTGCGACGTTTTTTTATGTGAAGTATCAGTTATTTTGTGATTTTATGTGCTAAATATTTAAACTAGTTTTTAATCAGTAATTTGCACTACATTTTAAACATTTTGAGGTTTTAAAAAATAATATTTATTCAATTATGTATTTATGTGTTCATATATGTATTCTAGACTCTAGAGCATTGAATTCCTTTTGATAAAATAGGAAGAGGGGACTAAAATTATGACATGTTCTTGGACTCTGCTTATATCTTGATTAAGTAATGATTCTAAAGTTTATACATTATAAAATATTCATTGCAAGATATTTTAATATAATGAATATAATAAAGAATTAGTGTACATTTAAAAATAGTTATAGCAGTACTAATAGTTATAATAATTATAAATATAATTTACATAATAAGAAGAAAAAATATTAATGTATTTGAAACGTTTGATTTATCTTTAAAGATACCTTTCATTCGATTTAGACAGTTAAAATTTCGTTACGTTTTTGTTAATTGAAATGTATTACATGTAAAATGATGTTTGCATAATATACTTAATTGTAGTATTAGAAATTATTTAGTGGACTAGGGCTGTTGATTTGATTATAAAACGATGGGGAAACCACTATTTTTTGAAGAAAAAAAAAAACGAGCTGCGTCAACTACCTCCTGGGTAGTTTGGAAAAGGCGACAACATTTATTTAAAATTTAAATGAATAATTCATAGTTATTATTAAAATTTATAGTTAACCACTTAAAATTATTTTGCATTAAAGTATTGAAAAGATTTCATTTCTGTAATGTTTATGTTACTCATCATTATACATTGCAGGTTTTCTAATTGAGGTACATTAAATACAGGTAAATGGTAAATTATTTAAGCATGTTTTATTACTATGAGTGAAATAGTTATTTTTTGTAGTGCATTTAGAAAATGTGTGGTTTATTTATATTTTGAGGTTATGTTTGTGTCTTTTAGTATTATTTGCATTTATCACAACTTACAGTTAAAATGAGACTTTTTTTAATAAGTATAATTATAAGTTGTAAGCAGTGTTGGGTATGAACGCGTTCATTGAACGTAAGTTCACGAACTTCGTTCACTTTCTGTGAACGTTGAGTTGACCTTGACTCACTTTTTGATAAACGAACGTGAACTGAACGAAAGCTCAAAAAATCCGCGAGTTTGAACGAATTTACAACTCAAACTCAATTTTTTTCATAACTTATTTTTTTAATTTTCCAGCCATTAAGAACACGTTTCTCCCATTCAAATGCCATTTAGAGGCCTAAACGGACTCGGCACGGGTCAAGTCTGATCATCAGTTTTTCTGAGTCGTGCCCGGGCCGGGCCGAACCGGACTTATTTCTGGGCCTGTGCTTTACTCTTCCTAGAAGTCTACACCGAAAGAAATTTTCTGGCCCGGTCGCCCCTGCTTGTATAAAAATCATTGCCCCGTCCCAGTGTGACTCGTGCAAAATCTGTTTAAGGAACAACCTACTTTAGGTCAACATTTTTTCCCCAGAAAATACATATATTTTTAAATTACAATTATTCTATTAAAATTCTCTTTAAAGAATAGTAGTGCATGTACATTTCTAGAGGTGATGATACAGTACTGTAAAATCTGTTATAAGAACCTGTGTATGACGAGATCCTGTTTAAAATGGAAATTTTTTTTGATCGGTGGATCTGGATCTTCAAAATGGATAAGGATATAATAATCTGTTTGAAAATAAATAATATATTTGCAAGAGACGACAGACCTGGTAAAAAAGGAACTTAACTGTAACCTTTTTTTTTCTCTCCCGTGTGATTCCCGGACCGAAGAAAAGCAATCTTGGCCCGACCTGATGAAAAAATTAAAATTTCTGCTCGAGCCCGGCCCGGCATGGCTCGTACAAAAATCAGTGAAAACAGGCCCGACTCGTGGAAAATCAATTAAATGAGGTCCGACTCAATTTCAACAAAAAATTCAGGTTTTTCTAAACATACAATTACGATTCTTTTAAAGAATAATACTGCATACATATTTATGGGATAGTTTTACAGTATATTTTAAAATTACTATACGTTCGCAAGACAGAAAATACATAATAGTAACATTAACGGTTACTTAGAATATTATACGTTTCAGCATTCATATAAGGATTCAATAAAAAATTAATGTAGTTTAGAAAAAAAGGAAAAAAAAAGGAGTGTTAAAAACATAACTTTTGAAGCTGTATAATAAAAAGCAGATTTGTAAAAATATTTCTCTGCCATTTAATAAGGCTTTTCTCAAGTCCAAAGGAGCTACTTTCTGATACATTTCTGAATTCATTTCTTTTCGGAAATGCATAAGATTGGCAAGTGTTCTTATTTAGAAACTATGTAATCGAATAAGGTTATCCATTTTTTTTTTTTTTTTTTTTTTTTTTTTTTTTAATAAAAGCAATATATCTTTGAGAAAATACTGTCAAAGTTAAAATTTTGAATCGAATTTCCAGAATCGATAGCACGGGAAGGAGAAAAACCGGCAGTCACAAGACAAGAATCTCTTATATCTCGATAAGTAATTTAGTTATAAAAAAATGGAAAACACTGTTCGATTCCAAATCACTTCAAAAGTCAGGCCTGTCAACTTTATGCCTTTACAGTTAAAAATAAGTCAGAAGAAAATGTGTCAGAAAATTTCTCATTGTTGAGCAGTGAATTTGAGAACCACCTTAAGATATATTTCCAAAAATTCAGTTAACAGAAGTTCGTTATCGCTATTAATGTTTTTACAAAACATATTGCCTTCCCTACACATCCTGAGAACAATAAAATCCTGTTCCAGGCTTGCGCGAATATGTAGGGGGAAAATGCAATCCTGATCTCGGCACGAGTCTGCTGAAAAGAAAAAGCTCGAGCTCAGATACCATTTAACTGTTCGATGCTGATCTCTACGCTGGACATGTTACTTTTCTGAATTGATATTGTCAAACTGGCATCGGCTGGTGATGCACATTTAAACTTATTCTCGCGAAAGTCCCCATGAGTCATTGAAAATTACTCATATTTTATTGACTTCGATTAAGTTTTTATAGCGGACGGTAGGCCCGCTTATTTTTTTTTATCGACCCGACCCAGCCCGGTAGACTCGTTCAATTTTTTTATCGGCCCGACCCGGTCCGTTGAAAAGGTTGTTCTAATTCTGCCGGTCCGGTCCGTTTGAAAATTTGCCTTCACCTTGCCGGGCCGGGTACGGGCTCGGGCCAAGTCCGGGCCCGTGCAGACCTCTATGACAGCATAAGATTGACATTTATTTGCTTAAATGAAAGTTTTTTTTTCGGTGTTTATAAATTTTTCATTTTTCAAGATAGCGAAATGTAAAAATTAAATATGTAATAAGTGTATTTTTTGTATCAAAGATCCAAATAAATAAGCCATAATCTTAGCTTGTAAACTTCTTTGAAATATGTATTTTTTTAAATTGCGAAATTATAAGTTCAAGCCTATTTTTATGCATGTTTGTAGCGTACTAAATGTAGGGAGCCAGGCGCAAATGGGGACATTTTTCTAATAGCCATTTAGGGGCAGTTATTTATGTAAAGTCCTTTTCAAGATGATTTTGAAATAAATTGTTTTTTATCCTCAAATACGATTATTCTTAATTCATTATTAATAATATTTATAATGTTATTAGTCTCTGTAAAGAAATAAATATATTTTTAATAGTTCACAAAAATACTAATTATAGTATATAATATACAATTTCAAAACTTAATTTACATAAATTTAGACAAAACATAGAATTATGCATTTTTCCACGTACGGATATTCACATATTTAGTATGTTTGCATTTTATCAAATAAATACAAAAATATTTTAACGTAATTTTTTTTTAGTATTTTTTTCAGTTCATTTTGCCACATTTTAAAGTGATTTTACAAACATATTTGCGAAAACAAAAATTAGGCATAAAAGGGTTAATAAGCCTAGAAATTTAATATTCTTTATACAGAATAATATTAAATGTTTCATTGCAGAATAATGGTGATTTAAAATTGTATGCATTTTTTGCAAAAATTTTTGGGTCAGGCCAAATTTTACTGATCTTTCAATGGACTAGGCCACGCCGAGACAATAATTTTCATACAGGCTGTGTCAAAACCGTGACTGAAAATATAGGCAAGTGAAGACTAGGAAGAATGATAACAGTCCCGGTTCGGTACGGAGAAAATAAGTTAGACCCTGTCCAGTCCTTCAGGAAAAAGGTCCGAGTCCGGTCCAGAAAGAGTAGTAACTAGGCCCCGCTTGGCCCGATTCCTGTGAATGAAAAAAGGCCCAGGCCCAGTCCAAGCAGGTCCAAGCAGCATTTTTATTTAAAATGAACAATATAAACATAAAAAAGAGACTGTAATTATATATATATATATATATATATATATATTTATTTATTTATTTATTTTTTTGTCAGAACTCTTTCGCACAAGACAAAATTTTAAGACTATCGACGTAAAAATAAATATCTATTCGAAACAATCAAGCAGGACGGTCGTTCTGCCAAGCCAAGCTGAAAAAAAATGCTAACCCCGCCAAACAAACAAACGCCAAGAATAAGGCAAGACACCGTAACTGCTTATTATACTGATGACAACTTCTCCATGTTAAATGAACGAAATATGCCAGCGTAAAATTTCCCATATCAAAAGAAGCAATCATCGCAGAAAAATAAAACCAACACTAGAAGGACCTAATAAAGAAGATCTTCAATTTGAGATCAAATGCATCCTCATAAATTAATTATAAACAGAGATATAGATTTTTTAAAATAACGTCGAGATACTGAAAATGATCATTTTATTTTCTTCGTCACAACTTATGTTTAAATCGAGGTAGAGACTTAATTATTGGACATAAAAAAGTAAGGATTGCATTTTTGGACAGATATTTACTCAATCTACGTGCTTTTATAAAATTCAGCTTTAAAAACATTAATTTTCTATTCATAATTAGCGAAAAACTGTTAATTAGTTCTAAAGTTTACAAATTATGCCAAATGGCGATAAACCCGCCAAAATATTTTAGAAATCTTATACTTTTCTTTTATATTATCCTTTTGCAGTGATTTCATCGAAGATAACTATGGCTGAGATTCAGATAGATTTTTCGCTGTTAGCGAAATGAGTTTGACCAATCAGAAGCCTGCATGTTTGAGAATATTTGCTGTTTGTGGATCCCGGCCTATGTCATGAAAGTTTTGAGTCATTTTTTTAGTGCCGTGGATGAAGTGCAATGTTTGTAGAAATGTAGCTTAGGATCCAGATAGATTTTTCGCTGTTAGCGAAACGAGAATCGCCAATCAATAGCCTGCATTTCTGCAAACAGCGAAAAGTTCACAAAAATGCAGGCTTCTGATTGATGAATCTCGTTTCTCTGACAGCCAAAAATCTATCTAGATTGCGCACAATGGAGGATATTCCAAATATGAGTTCGAGGCTGCAAAAGTCACGTGATACCGGTAATTTATCCAAGGAACTTCTATCTGATAAGAAGGGAAGATACTACTACTTTGCCTCATGAACCGTTTCATTGGCTAGCGGGGATTTACATTACACGTCTACGGAGCCTTCCCTTCTTTACGATAGAAGTTTTTACCTTGACCACGTGATCAAAATATAGATGGAATATCCTCCATTATGTTGAACACAATTTTGCATTTCCACATCCAGGTAGGGTATTAATTGTCATAACAACAATACATATTCGAAACTATTTAAGGCACTGATTCTGAACTCCTTTGCTATACCTTTCAGTATTAAAGAAGTTGTTGTTTCCATAGTAACAGTACTTTTCTGTATTGCTTTCTCTAAAACACAAATATAGAAATTTAACAAAGAGCGCTCAGAATCAACACCATAACAGAGAGCCTTCATACATAAGAGTGGTGATATATGCACAGGAAGCATGCTCATTTCAAGTTTTTGCCAAAAGTATGGCTACAGCGTCTAGAATACCTTGAACGGAAATATGCTATCCAAACAACGCTAAAAATTTGTATCCCTTAAATGTGCGACGATACTGCTAAAATCCCAAGTATCGATCACAGCGACATCTGCGGGATTTAGTATTACATTGTATAGACTAGCAATATCTTGCAGTTTGAGAAAATATCCTGCAGATGTCGCTGTGATATGTATATTTCAGCAGCATCATTGCACAGTTAAGGGATACAATATTTTAGCACTTTTTAAAGTATTACAGGGATAGCCAATTTCCACACTATATATACAGCGCCTAGAAGATACAGTGTGGAAAACGGCTACAAAATAGTGCTAAAAAATTGAATCCCATAAATGTACAACGATGCTGAATAACAAGATGTCGATAGTAGCGCCATCGTAGTGATTTAAAAACGATAGTCATTCTAAAAGAGACTCTTTAACCTATTTCACGTCATTTCTTAACTAAATTAGCTTATAACAGACCAAAATATCTTATATTTATAGTTTCCGATATTTAACATTCTGTAATTTTTGAAAACTCAGTGTTTATATTGAAAAGAGTTACGAGATGGCGCTCGTATCAGCATATTGCCGCTGAGCATTGTTGGAGATTTATGGGATACAAGTTTTTAGCACTTTTTAAAGCATTATAGGAATAGCCGTTTTCCACACTGTATCTTCTAGGCGCTGTACTATAGCTCCGTTATAGACCTAGATTATATGTTGTAGAAATCGACTATCCCAGCAATACTTAAAAAAGCGCGGAAATAGTGAATCTCTTAAATGTACAACGATGTTGAATTCCAAACAGTCATTTACAGCGACATCTGCAGGATATTATTTAAAGAAGAAAGAGACACGTGTAATGCACCGCTATAGCGTCTAGAATACATACTGTGGAATTTTGCTATCCAAGCAGCGCTAAAAAGTTGTATCCCTTAAATGTGCACTGACGCTGAAATCCAGGGAGCTGATCGCAGCGACATCTGTGATAAACTTTCAAAGTAAACATCGTATTATTACAGCGGGCTTGACGCCAAGCACATAGGTCAGATGTATGTTAATAAAATGTAAAAAAAAAAAAACGCTACAGTGTCTAGACCAAATTATAGCGCCTAGAATATATAGTGTGGAAATTGGCTATCCCTGTAATACTTAAAAAAGTGGTAAAATATTGTATCCTTAAATGTGCAACGATGCTGCTGAAATATACAAATCGCAGCGACATCTGCAGGATATTTTCTGTAACTGAAAGATATTGCTAGTCTATACAATGTAATACGAAAATCCCGCAGATTTCGCTGCGATCGACACTTGGAATTTTAGCAGTATCGTCGATCATTTACGGGATACAAATTTTTAGCGTTGTTTAATAAAATATTTCCACACTAGGTATTCTAGACGCTGTTACCAAATCGTCATGAAGTTTTAGGAAATATCCTGCAGATATCGCTGTGATCGACTCATTGGATTTCAGCATCATTTGAAATTTAAGAGATCCAATATATTAGCACTTTTTAAAGTATTACTGGGATAGCTGATTTCCACACTATATATTCTAGGCGCTGTAGCACCGCGGTAGCCTGTCTTTTTCGTTTACCTCGGAGTAGATATAGATGAAGTCATTTGTAGCTGTTCCTAAACTGTGGCCAACAACATATAAGGCCAGTTCATAACGTCACACGGAGTTGATTATCTGTACACGGCAATGGACACAAAAAAAATCGGCTCGCAGCTTTGTACTAATCATCGTGTAAAGATGATCCAACTCTGAGACTAACGAAAAAGACAGGCTACCGCGGTGGGTCCGATTCTTCTTTTTTTACAGACCGCTGGAGTCACGTGATGCTCGATGCACCAAAGAAGGTGCGTGAAAAGAGCATCACGTGACTCCAGCGGTTTGTAAAAAAAGAAGAATCGGACCCACCGCGGTAGCCTGTCTTTTTCGTTAGCCTCGATCCAACTGCGTGTGACTTTTAAACATCATGAACTGGCCTATTATGTCATTGGTCGCGCTAACACCCTCCCTCCTGCGTCCACCGTATATAGCGGCATCTTGTACTGGAGACTGCTAAATGGGCTGCTATCGGTCAAAATCAAGAGAGAAAAGGACAGAAGAGAGGGAAATAACTCGTTTTTTTGGTAACTAGTTTTTCACACAGGAAGATTGACATGTCTGTTCCTCTCCTTTCACAACTTCATGGTGGTGAAATACGCCAAAGCATCCTAAATATCTGAGAAAGTCTTGACTCGCGTCACGAAAACATCACACAAAGCAGGCAAAGCAAAGAAACAAAATCATTCATCGGCTCGTGAATATGAACGAGCCAATGGATGATTTTCTTCTTTGTTTTGCCTGCTTTGTGTGACGTTTTTCTGACACGTGTCAAGGCTTTCTCCACTATTTAAAGGGCGTTGAATAGGCCGGGATCAAGATAGATATTTCGCTATTAGCGGGATGGGATTGATCAATCAGACGTCTGCATTTTTCCGAACTTTTTGATGCTTGCAGTAAACACCGAAAAGCCTGCAAGGATAAAGGCTACTGATTGGTCAATGTAATTTTACTAACAGAGAAAAATTTATCTGGATCTCGGACATTAACTTTGGTTGGTTAAAACAATTTTGAATAAAATCAAATCAGGAAGCCAATGTTTGTTAACTTTTCTGGTTAGTTTAATTGAAATCTTGCTCGTCTATTACTGAAAACTGAGTTACCGTACTTTGGACAAAAAATTGAATATGAGTACACGACTTGTGCATATGTCACCACTCTAACACAGTGTTGCCAGATGGGCTACTTTTTTTTAACTCAGATACTCGATTGGCACCACTTTTTTGAAATTGTTAAATGTGCCTTATTTAATGACATATTAATTAAGGCGAAAACAATGGGAATTTTACCGTTTATAATAAGTGCTGGCAATCAAGAAATCTGAAATAAAAAAAAGTAGCCCACTGGCAACACTGCTCTAACATATAAATGTTCTGTGTTATGACCATGATTCTAAGTGCAGTTGGTTAAATTTGAGTATCTGGGCATTAGAGAAAGCAATAGTGGCCCACTGTGGCTGAGTGGATAAGACACAATGCCGCTAATCGCTTGAGAGCGTAGGTGGAAGCAGATTCGAATCCCGCCGTGATCCGCATGTGGTATGATGTATGTGTTCAATAAATCAAACAAACAAACAAGCAAGCAATAGTGAAAGGTACAGTTGGCATGGAAACAACGACTTCTTTAATTCGTATAGAAAATTAATTATTAGTAGTAAATGACTCAAGTTTAAAATGTAGGCAAATGGTCTGGAAATATCAATGGCTCCCATCTAGTATTTCACAAAATTAATTTAATAGATTCACATGATGTATAACTTGATGCAACTCTTAACTAATGAAAATTCTGCAACAAGACTTATGTAGGTAGATCTTTTGAATGAATAATTCAGAATTCTGAGAACAAAACGAAGTTCTTAAGACTCTTCCTCACACCCCCCTCAAAAAAGGAAATACGATAGAAAGATATAAGAATTTGGATAGCTTCAATATGTCTGTGATCTTTTGTCAGAGTTCAGAAAAAGAGTCTGGGCATAAAAAAAGACAAGACGGGGGGTCCATCTTCCGGTCCCAGGCCCTTTTCAGGCCCATTTGTCGACACAAGGAACCACCCGTGAAGCAAGCCCCGCGACGCGTCCCGAAGGTCGCCGCCAGACAAGCTCCAACAGAGCGGAACCCCGCGCCAACTCCGGTCAAACCGACACCGCTGCCCAGCGCACACGGTGACGGCTATTCCCAAGAAGAGACGAACGGCCGCTACGACAGTCCTCACCACCCAGCTAGAAAAACCAAGTGGTCCCTAAACTTGGTTACTCGAGCCGGTAGACCCCGCAAACCATCGCAGGAACCAGACGCCTATAAAGACGCTGGGCCCACGGGCCGAACCGAGGGTTCCCGACCCGAATTTAATATACGGACAGGCCCCCAAGATCAGATACCATTTTCCGGCAGAGACATTTTTGTGGGCCAGCCGATCGGAAAGTTAGTGAGGAGCCCCTAGCTTGAAAACCAGGGAGGACGGGGAAAATCCCTCCGGCCGTAAAGCGACCCAGCTCCTGGCTCTTCGCCCAGTCCACCCGGCTCGACCGACGGAACCCCTCGCGGATCACGCCGGGAGCCAGTTGGCCCAGACTAGGTGCCGTTAGCGACCCCAGGCGGGCACGGAAAGCTCCACCTAGACGGAAAAGACTCCGCCTCGCTAGGGGGTTGGATGGAACGGAGTCCCGCCAGCCCCCACCGACTCGACTCCATCCTAGGACAGAGAAGCCAGCGGAGGCCGACAGAAGCCCGCCCACCACTACCTTACCTCACGGCCGTCGAGGGTACCCAGGCCCGAAGACCCCTGACCCCGTGCAGTGACCGACCGCTACCTTTGTTAGTGCGTTCGAAAGTTAGGTGGAGACACCTCTAGGTCCTCATCACCAGGCGAGGCAAACTCCGGTACCGCATAGACACGGAGGACCTGGATCGGACCAAGAGTTCACCTGAGGCACGATGAGCCGCCGCGTTACCGGCGAGCCTCCGGCCCGTTTCCCTGCGGGAATAGCGTTCGATGGTGGACCTGCCGGCCGACCCCCTCCCATGGGTCACGGCACGACATGGAGCAACCAGAACCATACTGGCCTCCCCACGCGACCGCTCCTTGGTCAACGGGGGCACCGCCAAACCCTACCACCCTAAGGGTCGGCTCACAACTGCTCCAGCTGAGGTCCTCGGAGGGATGAGCCACCCAAGTCATAAAGTAACCTGGGCGCTGTCCGTAACCCTCGCCCTTCGGTTGCTCCGGGAGTCCCTGCATGGCGTTCCCGCGAGCCCCGTCGTCACTAGCGAGCACCGAGGACTTTCCTCTACAAAGCCCTCACTCACACTTCAGGCTCCCTCTTAGTCAATAGGTGGATGGGGTCCTATCGCCTTAGCTAGTCTTTGCCCGGCGACACCGTCCGGCCCTTAGACCGGCACCGGGATCGACCTATGGAGCGTCGCTACCCGGCTTGCCCAGAGAACCCGGGTGCCGGAGGACCGCACCTTTGGTACCCGCCGAAGTGGGCTACGGCCCTATGCACAACGTCCGTTAACCGTGGCCACCGTGCTCAACGCCTGTCGGAGATGAGCATCTCGAGGAGGTGGCGATTCGTCCCCATCCGGCCCCCTCGCATTCGTACACAACGAACTCTGCCGAGCTTCCGGTCTCCTCCCCCACTCAAGGGGTCGGTTCGGAACCACCCGGAGGGGCGGCCACATAAAAAAAAAGACAAATTTAACGAACGATAAGACTATAGATTTCAGGCAATTTTTAACCGAAAAATATTTAATTCTAATGTATATGCGACTTTAATAATAGACTATTAAAGCTAATCAATTTAGGGGAAATTTTATAGTAAATTAATATCCTCACATTTATGCAAATAGGCATGGATACACAGACTTGAGTAAAATTACATATTTATTCTTTCTTCTCTATAACACGATCTAAATGAAGATGAAGTTACATGTACAGTTTATATCTCTAAATTTTTAGATTTTTTTTGTCAAAAATGTTCCTTTATTATGTCTAGAATTGTTAGATTTACAGATCTTCGATTCTTTAGATGCCTGCGGGTTTTCATTCTCGGATTAACCGTAGGTATTTGTAAAGGTAAATTTATTTTGCAAAACCGTCAGCAAAAAAAGTTAGAAAAAACAATTAACTGACAGACTAACTGTAAATATATATTTTATTTCGACTCTGTTTTTTACTAAATTTTCATCTTTCGTAGAAAATTTTAAGGCGATATAAATTGAGAAAGACTGATACTTTGAAAGAAGAAATTGACTTTCCTTACTTTCAAATTATTAATCACTATAAAAAATGAATGATAGGTAAACAAAATGTATAATATTGTGTTTGCTTCCTGCTTATAAAGGCTATACAAGGACTAATTTTAATTTGAGCTAGTAGAATTATTTCAGTTATATATCATTTGTTTTAAAAAAATAACTGATATCTACTAAAAAACAACTTTTCAAAAGTAAAAAATAAGCCAAGCAAAAAAAAAAAAAAAAGAAAAGAAAAGAAAAGAAAAAAGGTGAAAGTTGTGGCTAAAAAATAGTGTGATATCAAATTTCCAAGCTTATATTGCGGTACTTATTTAACATTTTTTGATAAAAATTTACCATATGTAAGTCGAGTACCTAAGTATGCGTTGATAGAAAGCCTTTTCTCCTTTACTAAATACATCATAACGTGTTTCTGAAAATTAATTTTTTTAAAAATTATGCATGATGGGCTTGGCGGCCATCTTTCCATATTTTACACAAATTTCTAAGCACTCAAGCTCGTAACATATTTGCATTATTAAGAATTTCGAAGTTATAGTTTTAGCTACAGACAGATAAATTAAGAAAGTTTTTTATTTTGAAAAAAACAAATTGATTTTTACTGCTTTAACTAATTAATTAACCCCCCTCCGAAAAAAGAGAATCATAAGATGAAACCTGAAGTTACTTCAGCTTTATTTTTAGACACAAATTTTTAGGCACTCATTTCCATAAATTAAAAGAATAAAATGTTTGCTTTAGTAACAATTTCGAACTTCCAATCTTAACAATGAACTTGTGTGCTTAGAAATTTGTGTAAAATATGGAAAGATGGCCGCCAAGCCCATCATGCATAATTTTTAAAAAAATTAATTTTCAGAAACACGTTATGATGTATTTAGTAAAGGAGAAAAGGCTTTCTATCAACGCATACTTAGGTACTCGACTTACATATGGTAAATTTTTATCAAAAAATGTTAAATAAGTACCGCAATATAAGCTTGGAAATTTGATATCACACTATTTTTTAGCCACAACTTTCACCTTTTTTCTTTTCTTTTCTTTTCTTTTTTTTTTTTTTTTTTTTTTTTTTTTTTTTTTTTTTGCTTGGCTTATTTTTTACTTTTGAAAAGTTGTTTTTTAGTAGATTAATACTATACAGGTTGCTGATGCACTTTATCTGTCACTAAAATATTCATTTCTGTCATTAAAATATTCTAAATTCTTCCTAGAAAGTTTAAATAGTTATTTTTGATTATTATAATTATAAACATTTAATGAATAAAATGAAGGAGAATTAGTATTAAAAATCTTATAATCTAAACTCGAAATCTGAATAAAAAATCACCAACACTGTTTGTGCCTTAAGAAAGATCTGCCTGTCGAACACTTAAAGCTGTTCTCAACTGCTCTGCTGAAGAAGTGCAAAACGTTTTGACGCATTTACAAATTCTTTTTTTAACGGAAAGATATAAAACTGGAAGGCCTGACTAGGGAAGCGATTTAGAATCGAACTGTGTTTTCATTTTTTTTAAATCAATAAATTACCTATTGAGTTATAAGCGATTTTGATCACGTGACAAAGACTTTTTCAACCTTTTTTGAATGGTTATTCTTAATTCGCGCAGAAATTCGGTTTAAAACGCCCACTTTGACTCTATTTTCTGAAAGATCTATTGCGTTTCCAAAAAAAACGGAAAAAACAGTTCGATGACATAATTCTGAACAACAACACCTTCTAGTTTCATGCATTTCCGAACAAAAATAAATTAAAACTTATGTCATAAAGTTGTCCTTTTGCTCTTCGAAGGACTTGGCCTTCTGTTTCTGGTTCGGTTTCAGAATTTGTTTTGACTCTTGCGGGTCGGATTTGGGAAGGCTAGAATTTTCAAAAGAATGTCGAAAATGAAAAGGTTAAAAATCTATATGCTATAAGATCTCCATAGCGGACACATACGAAAAGCGGGTACCTCTATTTAGCAAACTCTTTTCAATTTTTAACACAATTGTATATTCACATTGTAATTCTTAATCATGGGTGTAGGATGGGGCAAATCATGGGTATCCCCCCCCCCCAAAAAAAATTGTGAAAAAAGGATTATTTAAAAGAGCAGTAGAGCTATAAATGATAAGTTATAATAACAAGACTCAATAAAACGCAAATTGTGGTTTACTGTTTAAGTGAGGGAAGGAGGGCACAGTCAAAGTCACATAAGTAATATACAACATAACAACAGACATGCCAGCTATGAGATTGATTCTCTAAGAAACAAGGTGGCCAACAAGGTCTGGATATTTTTATGATGCCTCCAAGCTCAAAGAGGGACCTCTATTGTACGTTCTTTTGAGATAAGACATCTACTCTCCTATTGTATAAAATGACCTTGGTCGTAGAACTCCTAAGCTAAATTCTAGGAAGCAATATATAGATACCAGGTTCTATGTCGCATCTCAAAGATAATAATTTAACAACAGCTCTTTGCTTTGGCTAACTAACATTCTCTGTGAATCTTACAGTCGTGGGAAAAAAAATTACCCCAACTAACTCTGCATCAAATTAATGTAGAAGAAAGTGACTGGTACCAAACGATTGGAAATAAAGTCTACTTTTAAATGATGTATATAAAATTTGCTTAGGGGCCATCTACATATGAAAACAAACCCAATTTTTTTTTTTTTTTTTTCAGTAGCAATACTCAAGTTTGACACCATAAATAAATTCTACTCCCTTCAATTAACCAAAAAAAAAATTTTTTTCATGAAGTTCGTAAGATTAGTTTCAGAGAAATTATTTTAAAATGGGCACGTTTTAGGGGCTGTATCCAAATTGAAGTTCAGTACTCGATTATTGAAATGCTACAGAATGGCTATCCCACTTCTACTAAGGGTGTTTTACAATCCAAACAACTTATTTCCCGATTCAATCTTAAATTCATTTTTCTTCTGAAACGCATCCCATTGGCAGATTCTCTTTTTCAGAAACTATATAATGGGCCGTGCTTGCCGATTTTTTGATAAAGTCACACTGTATTGCAAAAAAATGCCGTCAAAGTGGGTTTTTTGAACCGAATTTCCCGGAGCGAGAGAGCTGGGAACGATAATGATGGTCGTACTGAGAAAATAATTGTTTGTAAATCAAGTTCTAATAAATTGTACGAAAAATGAAAACACGGCCACTTATATATCTCTTCCAAAATCGTGTCAGCAAGTTTCATGTTTTCACCTTTAAAAATGAGTCTGAAAATGCGTCCGAAAATTTTGAGTTGTTGAGCGTGAGAAAGTATATTTTAAATGTACCCTTAATATATTATTTCTTGCCAATATGACAATTTCACTCGCTTAATATCTTTCGATCATTGCGAGCCTGAAATTTTAATAAAATGTGTAAAATATATTTTTTCAAATTATGCTTTTCTAGATGGCTCCTTAAACCATTTTGACAGTTTTTAATCATAATTCGAAAACTACTAGGGAGGAAATTTTTATATTCAGAATTCGGATAAAGCAGGATATAATAAATATAAATCTATCAAAAAAAAAAAACTGTCTGTTATATATCATATTCTTTTTAAATATTAATTTCATAATTCATAATTTATATTATGAAATTTTTAAAATTACAAATTTAATGTATTTATGTTTGAATTTTTTAGTATTATAACCACACACAAAATTATCACATTAGGATTATAATTTCAGGAGATATTAATAAATACATAAATATGTAATTTAACAGCTCTAAATTTTGAATGCTTATAATTCAAAATCTTATCACCCAAATGAATTAAAATTTCGTTTCTAGGCATAGTTTGAACCGAAAATTTAAAATATAGTGTCAAAATTGGATGTTGCTGTTGAAAAGAACAAAGTCTGGTCTGGTTTTGATTTGTAGATAGCCTCCTAAGCAAATTTTCTATACATCATTTAAAAGTAGACTTTATTTTCAATTGTTTGGTACCAGTAATTTTCTTCTATTATAATTAGTTGCTGAGTTAGTAGGTGTTGTTTACTTTTTTCTGCCACTGACCCATGCTGTGTATGAAAGAGCAGATAATATTCAAAGGTATGTTTGTCTTAATCAATACCAGTTTTAGATTTTATTTTATAAGAGGAAAAATAGCTTTATTGTTACTTTTACTTTAATTTTCTAAAAAATCTAATTTATCTTATCTAAACATGTGTTCGAAGGGGAGGGGGTGGGGTATAAATAGTTATGACTATCATGACTTCAGATTTACTCACACACGATAGCACAGTTTGTGGACGGTTAAGAGATGCGATTATTCTATACATACTTTTTAGAAATGTTTTATAATCATATTGATTTTAGACGGGACTCTTTTAAACATAAAAAAAAAACTTAAACGACATTACTTTAGCTGTATTTATTTTTTTTTTAACTGAAATATTTTCTAATTAAATTTTGCAAAAGCTCTGTATATTCATTTATAAATTTATTATTTCTTGTAAAATTTTGTAATTGTTCACTGAAATTATTTGTCTTTGTTATTATTCTTGTATAGTAATGTTTACATGTTATATTTGAAATGTGTATTTGATCTTACTTAATTACGAAAATGGCCGTCAGCTATCGCTACAGCGGTGGATGCGGCCTTGGGAGCCGATGCAATTTCCAAATCAATGGTTGAATTCATGGCAACCCAGTTACAGAATATCTCGATTAGCCGTGATACTACCACTGAATCTTTTGTAATCATGTAATATTTTTAAAACATAGCAAATAAGCTTGGGTTTTGAGCATGAGGAGACTGGGCGTGTATTGGCGAGCGTATCTCGTAAGGAGCCCCTCTTTAATAACAAATCTATTCAAATAATTATTCTAGGGGTTAATTCAATCGCACTCCAAATTTTGGATACAGGTAATGCATATCTATAAAGACACAGTAATATATTTTTTAAAAGTAATATTGTTAATTTTTCATAAAATTTTTATGTAAAATTCTTATGTAAATTTTCGTATCAAGATAAATTATGTTTAATAACAAGCATTTTTTTAAATGAACCATACCATTTGAGTTTATAATTCAACATCATATTAATTTCTCTATTGCTCGTAAGTTAAAATCATAAAAAAGGGAAGATAATACATAGGTAACGGTGAAAAATAAAGTAAAAGGCTATATTTTTTTACTATTTTACATTTTCCATTAAATTTATTGCATCGTGATTTTTTTTTTCTTTTTTTAATGCACCATGATGACGAACTTTCTGTGGTTGTTTTGATTCCTTGAAATTCGCTCAAAACATCCATTTTGACACCATTTTCTTAAATATATTTTTCTTTTACAGGAAAAAGAGAAAGAGATTATTCAATTTCTTTTTATTTGAATAAAAATAACCGTTAAATGTACCCATTTAAGAATGAAAATTATTTCATAAATGTGTCACAAAGTAGTAAGTTTTGTTGTGAGTATAGACTTATTAAAAATTACGGAGGAAAAAAATGTAGAAGTAATGAGTGCTATTAAATGAATATAGCTGTATAAAAGAATCTTTGGCTATATCCTTCCAAAAGATAGATCTAAATGTCTTAAAAATCGTTTTATATGTAATGTATTTTTTTGGTTCTTGTAAGAAATAGCGGTGAGCTTTTTTCTTTGATTGTTAATACAGAATATGTTAATATATTCTGTTACAAATTAAAATATACGAGTTTATGAATCAGCATTTTTTTAAAAGTTGTATATATTCAGATTTTTCATTTAAAAATTTTAGAGATGAACAGAAAATTTTCTATGGTTTTCAATTCACAAATCATGCTTCAAGCAAAAACCTAGACATGCGATTATTTTTCCCACACGATGACAAAGCGTATTCGAACTGTTTAACTTTGTAAGGAGAAATTTGCTCGGGACGATTGTTTGTTTGCACTTTCTCCCTTCTTGTCAGGGATACTTTTTAAAGTCAGTCGATATGACCCCACGCAGCGCGCATAGTAATAGAAGCGGTTACGGTACAATGATTTATAACAGCTTTTCTCGAATACAGTACTCTTGCATAATTCGTTAACAAAAATTTTCTCGGAAACAGTATCGCTTAATCTGTTAATTTTCTGTGAAAGTCAAATATATATTTCAAAAGTCTGAATATTTGTGTTGTGTCAACCTGTCGTAATCGAGCGAATTAAAACCCCTAATCCCAAATTTCTTTCAAAAAATTATATCAGAAATATGTTTTTTTTTTTTCTGTTAGGGACTGTGCATATATAAAACATTATCATTTTAGAGGGGAGGGGGGGGGGTCTGGCACATGATATCGTAAGATATCTCTAGGGGGAGGAGGGGGTTATCATTTTTGATCCAACCAAAATTTCCTCTTTTTATTTGTAACTTTGTCTTTACATCAAAATAGTCTGTTTTTTTAGTCTTATATATTCTTATGGAAATGCAAAAATATTATTAAAATCATTAAATGATTATAAATTATTTAATTCCAAAATTATAGACTACTCCAACGTTTGTCATTCCTATTCTTCTGTCATGTGTACGCATATATAATATGCTTTTCGAGAAAGCATATGCGAAGTACGTTTGAAATAATACTTGTGTTTACTAGTAAATAAAAGAGAAAGAATGTTGTCGATCTGTTTTGTTGATAAGAAGCTCTGTCTGCCGCCCCCCTTCCCCCGTGCAGGTGCAAGTGCAAAAAGACATTATGACTGTTCAATGCATTATGTAACAAAAATATATTATTAAATTCTTTTAAATAGTAACTATTTCTTTTAAGGCTATTCTCAAATCCAAACGGGCAACTTTATGACATGTTTTAATTTATTTTTGTTCGGAAATGCAGGGAACTAGCAGATGCTGTTGTTCAGAAACTATGTAATCGAACTGCCTTTTCTGTTTTTTTTTGGAAACGCAATAGATCTTTCAGAAAATAGTGTCAAAGTTGACGTTTTGAGCCGAAGTTCCCGAAGAAAGCAGAAAAAAAACAGTAAGGGAAGGGAGAAAAACATCTTGTCAAGGTGATCAAAATCGCTTATAACTCAATAGGTAATTTATTTATCAAAAAATGAAAAACACAGTTCGATTCCAAATCGCTTCCATAGTCAGGTCTTCCATTTTTATATCTTTCCGTTAGAAAATAAATTTGTAAATGTGTCAAAACGTTTTGCGCTTGTTGAGCAGAGAGGGGAGAACAGCCTTAAGTGTAATTTGATATAAAGTTATTTCATATATAAAGGGATATTTTATTGACTTCACTTGAATCAATAAAGTATGCGAAAAATAAATATAACTACATCACTCGAAACGAAAGGAAAAAAAATCCGAAAAAAAAAAAATAATAATTTTTAGACATTGATAACGATATCATTAGGTGGGGGGCGGGAGGGGTCGAGGAACGGTAACGTGTGATATCGAAAGGGGGGGAGGGGGTCCAAAACTAACAAAAAGTCGATAACTTTATATATGTATAGTCCATTATATGGATGTGTACGTTGGTAGTTAAAATTGATACGCGTTCAAAAAAATTATGGACCAAGTCCGGTATAAAAACTAAAACTTCGGCCCAGACTGCACAAGAAATTAACTCCGCTAGGACCGACCAAGCTCGATCCTGCTGAATATAGATTTTTACACCTATAATGTTAAAATTGTCTTGTACGAGAAGTCCTAACTAAAAATACTTATTTTATCTTTTTATTCTACATTTTAAAAAAAAGTGAGCTGCGGTACTTATTTTTTAAAAGCATCTGATTATAGGTGAATGTCATAATTATCATTAATATCGTTAATCCACATTCTATGGCTTAGAGATTTAAAAAAAATTTAAAATTCTATACTATAAAATCTTCTGAGACATAATGGCATAGGAAAGAAGAAAAATCCGTTATGGACAGGTTCCTCTATGAGCAGGTTCATCGTCTTTTGTAAATGCATTACATTCTTTTCACAAGTATTGTTATCCTCATTTTAAATAGATCAACATTTTTGTTTTATTTTGTTAAACACGGCATTCCGCCATAGGCAGGTTCTTTTTCTGAGGTTTTACCGTATTTTAATTTTATTGCCTAGAAATGCATCTACCCATCTTAAAAAATGATAAAAATAAATATACCAATTTTAATTGTGGAATAATAGAGATTTAAAAATACGTGCATTTTAAAAAAAAAGGGGGGCCCGGGCCAAATTTTACTGATCTTAATTAGCCGGTAATAAATTAGCCGGTTCAATGATTTTCATATCAGCTGGATCGGAACTGGGACTGAAAATCTCTGCTTGTTCATACCTCAAGAAGAATGCAGTGCAGCCTCGACTTGGGCCGGAAAATAAATCCAGTCCCCGGCTCATCTCGGTCTGAAGCTCTAAAAAGAAAGTAATACCCAAACCAAGCTCGGACCTAGTGTCGGGAAGGAAAATTGGGCCGGACCCATGAAGACGACCCTTACATCGAACAACCAAAAGATAAGTTCATAAATTCTTGTAAATTTGGACGATCAAATTCTAATATATTAAAAAAAAAAAAAAAAAAGAAAAAAAAACGAGTTTTTAGCGAATTTCGCTCACTTTCATAGATGAGTTTGAGTTGAACGAGTTCATTTAAAAAATTTTGAATTTGAACGTGAACTTGACTCATTTTTGAGAAACTGAGTTTGAGTTTGAATTAGTTCGTTTTTTCTGTGAGCGTGCCCAACACTGGTTGTAAGTAATCTTAGCATAGGATTTGTGTTTTTAAGTATTATTTACATTTATCACGCTTTTTAGTTGAAATGTTTTACAAAATTATAATTATTAGTGCTGTAATGAATAATGATTTGATCGAACACTGTGTTTTTGATTAAAACTTGGATACTCAAACTTGGTATGAAATTTTCTTAAAGTTGATTTTTTAAAATTTGTTTTGACCTTTTGTGCTGATTATCAATATTCTGTACTTGTATAGTATAATGAGGTTAAAGAAAAAAGATCTATCGAAATATGTATTTATATCTATATCTATATGTATTTTAGGACACTGAATGTTTCTTTATTTGTGATAGCATGTGATTGTCAATGTAGGGAAGTGCGGTGGTAAATTTATACGATACTTTGGCCATGGGGCCCATTATCTATACTGTCACAAACATTTTCGTTGTCTTAGAATACATATATGAATTATAAATTAAATACATATTTAGATATTAATTTTTTGTTTTTAATCATTTCTTAATCTAAAAGTATAATATATTGATTGTAATCAGTATAAGATGGAAACAAATTTAAAATATCAGCTTTATGAAAATTTCATGCTAAATTTGACCGCCTGTAAAACAAAATCAAAAGCGTAAAAAAAGGTAAAAAATGGCTGCCTATTACTCCGGTAAAAAAATGACGGCAATTCAGACATTTTAAGTGTCTGAAATTCAGTCGCAAAAAGTGTCTGAAAAAATTCAGACATTTTAAAATGTCTGAAAATTGTACACTCCGTTTCAGACACTTAAGTGATTGAATTTCAGACATTTTTATTTGCAGTGTAGACAACACCTTTAAGTTTAGAGCTATAAGTGAAGAAAAGAAACCTTCAGAAAAGATCTTCTTCGTTGTTTTCGAATGAGAGTGTTCTTGTGCCAAGTCGAAATTGTAGCGGATACTTTCAACAATGATTAAAAGGTTGAAATGGACAGACCTCTGTTTATAGTGCACAAGGAACCCGTAGAACTCGACAAAGGCCTATAGTGAATGAGACTGCCCGTGAGTGCGCGGAATGCTGCTACTGGAAATAGATATTTATCTGTGCATTATACACTCGGTGACAGTTAAGCTCGAAAAAGTCCTACAGCGAATGAGACTGCCCGTAGGTGCGCGGAATGCTGCTGGTCAGGATAGAGATGGTTACCTATGTATTGTGCGTTCGGCGACAGTTAAGCTCGACAAAGGTCTTACAGTCAACAAAACTGCCCGTAGATCCGTAGAATACTGCTGGTCGAGGTTGATAGTTACCAGTGTGTCGTACGCTCGACGCCAGTTAAGCTCAACAATGTCCTACAGTGAGCATCTGCCCGTAAGTGCGCGGAATGCTGCTGTTCGGGATAGATGGTTACCTGTGTGTTGTGCGCTCAGCAACAGTTAAGCTAGACAAAGTTCTATAGTGAACGAGACTGCTCATGGGCGTGCGGAATGCTGCTGCTCGAAATAGATGTTTTTCAGTGTGTTATGCGATCGACGACGGTGTAGCTCGACAAATCCCTATAGTGAACCATCGCCTTAATATCTGTGAGTATAAAAAACAGGCTCTTTCTATTTAATAATCATTAACAGAAATTAACCGTGCTATAAGCCTGTATCCTGAAGATGTTGGTGAGATTCTTTTAATTTAATGCTAATTTTCATTTATAATATCAAAAATAAATTGCATTATTTTTAATAGCATTAAAATTAATGTCTAAATTAATTATAAACATTTATGCTATACGAAAAAATAGGTTCATTGCATAAATTTACAGCGAAGAGCCAAAACGTTATGACCTTCCCCACATTTTGCAATGAACTCGCCTGGATGACGTTGAGGGACATAATTAGTTGGGAAGCGTGTTTAACTGCTGCTAGGGAGTCAGGAAACATTTTTGCACTTACTTCTGAATGTAATGGGAAAAGCTGCTGACCTAAGAAACTTTGATAGGGGGCAGAATTTAATGTCCCGACGGCTCAGAACGAGTATCTCCGAAACTGTACGATTTGTGCATTGCTCGTGACATATCGTTGTTAGTACTTATGCAAAAGTGGATGAATGACGATGAAACCATCAGTAGTTGCCATGGCGTTGGACGTTCACGTATTATCAAAGAAAGAACGTCGGAGACTCTCGTTCTTGCTACAGCAAAATTGACGCATTAGACTGGCTCAACTGACATCCCAATACAATACAGGTCAAAGTACAATTGTTTCGGAACACACAGTTCAGCTGGCACTGTTGAATATATGACTACGCAGAACGCATTCCACTCACATGGCTCTGCTGACCACGCATCAAAGCCAACTACTCCTACACTACGCCCGGGAACATCATGGCTGGACCATGGATCATTGGGAGAGAGTTACCTGGACGAATGAATCACTATTCATCCTTCAAAACGTCGATGACCGTGTCAAGGTATGCCGTTTTTCAGACGATATGTTGCTCTGCCTTACACAGCAGGTCCTACACCGGTGGTGGTAATATTATGCTTTGGGAAACGTTCTCATGGGCCTCTCTGGGACCTGTGGTTGTGTAGAACAGATCATGAAGGACTATCTGAAAATCATTCCGGACCATTTACCGCCTTACATGGTATCTGTCTTCTCAAATGGAAATGGGCTCTTCTAGCAAGATAACGCTCGATGCCACAGGGCTCGAATTGTGCTGGTGTGGTACCATGGACATAATACTGAATATTAAAACAAACATGCACACATAAATAACGCCTACATTAAACTATTAAAGGTGTATACAAATATTCTACAGACATACATATTATAAATACAATAAAACCAACTGGAGTGAAAAATTAGCCAGAGCCAGGAATCGAACACGGAACCACAACGTACTAGGATGTTGCTCCACCATTGAGCCACACCGGGCGATACTTGGATCTGCAACTTTTCACTAATAAACCCTGTTGGGGAAAGTCATCAGCCATGTATCAGACAGCCTTGGATAACAGGACAACGACGAATAGATTTACTATTCCATCGATCTGCAATATATGTTTACCATTTATGCTACATTTTGTGTGTAAGCGTGTTTTAATATATATATTGTAGATCGATGGAATAGTAAATATATTAATCGTTGTTCTGTTCTCCAAGGCTGTCTGATAGATGGCTGATGACTTTCCCTAACATGGTTTATTAGTGAAACGTTGCAGACACAGGTATCGGCCGGAGTAGCTCAGTGGTAGAGCAACAGCCTAGTACGCTGTGGGTCCAGGTTCGATTCCTGGCTCTGGCTAATTTTTCACTCCATTTGGGTTTATTGTATTTATTGTATGTATGTCTGTAGAATATTTGTATATACCTTTAATAATATTGAATTTCTGTTCAATTCCCGGACGCCTAACTAAACGGATCTTAATCCGATATAACACATTTGGTTTTTCATGGAACGGCTGCTCAAATCTCAAAAACAAGCATGTTAGAATATCCCAGATTTGCGTGACGGCTGCTTGAATATCTGGTACAATCTGTTTTCAGCCATATACCAAGGACTTGTGGCATCCATGCCATGGCGGGTTGCAGCTGTTTTACGGGCCAAAGGTGGACACACGCTTTATTAGGTCGGTGGTCATAATGTTTTGGCTCTTCAGTGCATATATGAATAAACTTAACGGTAAAAATAAATGATAGTAAAAAAAAAATTGTTTATATTGAGAGAGGCACTAAAGTAAAGTTAAAATTGATTATATATTCTGTTATTGATCTTGTGGTAATTATCTGGAATGTAAAAGTATACATACTTATTGTTTTTTAATATTTTAATTGCTATCAATAACTGAATTATTTTCATTACATGAACTTATTTTCTTGACTTCAGTGTTCCTTTTAATTTTAAATTATGAGAGAGTAATTAGACTGGAAGTACACTAATTGTGAATATATTTGAATATTAACTTAGAACAAACTACTCCATAATATTTTGGATGATTAATTTTAAAATGTATCATATCATATTAAAAAAAAAATTAATCTGATGATCTCTTACTAAGATTTCAGGCAACTAAAGATAGTTAATTTAAAATATGCATAACGCAAAATTCTTTTTATGGAACTTTATTTCTACATTTCTATGCGATTAGGAAAACCTTTATGACCCTTTGACTTTCAAGCTTATTGCTTGTGGATCCTTCCCTCTTTTTCCTTTTTATGTTATATCTTAAAGTTAATATTTATGTTAAACCTGTTACTAAATGTCTTTCAAGTCATAAAGGATTGACTTAGATCCCTTGCTTTGCAATGGTATGATATATTCAAAGTCTCATAGAAGCAGTTGTGTCAGCTAATTATCTTGATTAACTTTTCATTCAACGTTGCCTTATTTTTACGTATATTCAACTTTATTAAATTATTAGCAGTCATTTTTAACTTTTGGTGGGAGCTTTTCTATTATTTTATTATATCTTAAGGGGAATGCTTAAATTTCAAAAATTAATTTCCTGTAACATATTGGTTAATCAGGATGGTTAATTAAAGGGAATATACCGGGTGAGCCAAAAGTCCGTTAAAATTTTAAAAGCTCATAAAAAAGAAAGAAATTATGATAAAGAGTGCTCTTTTCAAAAAAGAGCTCACTGTGTAGTCAGTATTTTTTTTAGCAGCAAAAATAAAAACTTGTTATAAAATCACATGTAGAGGGCGCTGACGATCCGAAACACAATGAACAGGACAACAATACGCTCCATTCATTTGTTCTTCAAACAACAAATGTTCAACATGACCTCCAGAATATTGTACGACACAACTGTTGTCCTGTTCATTGTTTTTCGGGTCGTCAGTGCCCTCTACATGCGATTTTTTAACTATTTTTTTTCTTGGTGCTAAAAAAAAATCCGACTACCTTGTGAGCCCTTTCTTGCAAACCGCACATTTCTTCCTTTTTTATGAGTTTTTAAAGTCTTAACGAATTTTTGGCCCATCCGGTATTCGTTTAAAAAAGGGCCCCTAAAAGAGCATTAAATCTCAACACACACACTGCTAAACAAGTACTCAAATAACAAACATACAGTCCCATCAATGCTGCAATACAAACCTATCACTGTGATTAAATTTTTTTTTTTTTTTTTTTTTTTTTTTTTGATAGGAGATAAATAATTTTACGAAGAGTCTAATATTTTGTATTTTATCTTAATAAGAAATGTCAAACTCTCTTTCAGTCACGTCTTTTGTTGTACAATTCCCCACTTTTATTTAAATGTTTATTAAGCCAAATAGATTTAGAAATACACTATGAAAAACCTCGTCGGAATCACATATATTATTCCTGTTGTCAGCACCCATTGCCATTTTACTCAACTAATATGTAGCATACAATGAGGTATTATTGGATAGGATCTTTTGACCAGATTTGACATCGCATACTGAATGTGATTAATATATAGCGTAAAACGATGAATGAGGTATCGTTGGACAGAACATTTTGCTCACATTTGCCACTGCATACTGAATTTTTGCTATGCTTTTAAATTAACACTGTATATCTTGAATTTTGAATAAAAAAATTTCTTCACTTGAATAATTATTTACATTAATGCCCAAGATATCCAGAACAACAAATATAATAATAATTAGATTTTTAGATAATTTGTTTAATTAAAACTGACTTAATAAATCAGTAGTTACAGCTATTTTTGCAAGATATGTAGAAGAATAATTAGATTAATTAACAAAAAATACTGTTAAGCTGCTATCAGATTCACTAACTTTTCGAGCAACGAACTTTTCAGCCGATTTTAACCCCAACTTTTTCCCGTTCAAAGGGAGAAAAAAGTTACAATTGTCGTTGCTAAAGTTGGAGGAAAATCAGTACTACTTGTACCAGCCGTTAATATTTATCGCCTATTCGTATCAATCGCTTATCTCTGATTGGCTGAAATGTTGAAAGTTGGGGAGAAAAGTCGCGGCTAGCTCAGACATTTTTACAGCTGTGGATAAAAAGTTGGGGGATATTGCTGTTTGTTATCACACTGGGTGTTGAGACAATATTATTTTGCGAAAAGTTGGAGGAGATCAAGAGTTGGCTCAAAAATTGCTCGAAAAGTTGGTGAATCTGATAGCAGCTTTATACAACACAGAAGTGGTAACAGAGAAAGCGGTGACAAAGAAGTGGTTTGTAGTTGCAAATTTTTTGTGTAGCACTTTTTAACGAATGAGGTCTCTACCGATTCATCTTAACCGTCCGATGGTTATAGGATAGGTTTTGTTTTTATAAATTCAAACTGGCGGCCGTAAAATACAAAATGGCGGTAGAGACGAAAAAAAATTATGAACCCTATTGAGTGGCATATCATTGGATAGATCTTTCAAAATGAAGACGATGTTTCATTGACTATTTTACAGTCAGAAGCTCCATTTTAATATTACACAACATGGAAGTTGTGTAGGTAGGATCTCTAGGTTTACTGCAACTCTAACCTTCATAGACATCTATAGACCTAATCAAAACAGCGTTTATAGATAGGAACTAACAATTAAACACAGCTTAAAAGTAATCAATACAAGTAAATAAAAAAGTAGGTAAGTAATATAAAAAATAGTTTCACATTGATGAGAAATAATTAATTAGTTCGCTTTTTATACAGTCGGGTTTTTGATTTTTTAAAATTTAATTTAATGTTTATTTGATTAACTAAAAGTGCAGTTAACCCTATATCTACTGACGGTACTTATAAGCACCATTAAAATAACTTGTTATAAAATTCATTTAATAGATCGATTAGTTGTAATACAGTTTGGAATGAGTTGTAGATACATTATTTTATCTTGTTCCAATAGCATGATGGGTTACACAAAACAAAAATACTTTTAAGGATGATTTCTTTTGCCTTTGCATCTTTTCGGCTTTCTTGGCGATGGGGGGGGGGGGGGGATTTTTCAATTCGGAAATATTTCTATATTTCTATTGTAAGAACATTATATTTGTACATTTTCTAATTCTACAAAATACTAAGAAAAGGATTTAAAATAAAAGATTTGAGTGGGGTTATAAATACTGCACAAAATCCGTATAAATCCAAACTTAATGAATCCTTCTAAATCCTTCAATCCTTCTAAAATTTATTAAATGACTATGTAAATCTTCTCATGTGGTTTAAACAATTCACGAAAAATTCTTTAGAAGATAAAATTTTCATGAATCCATAATTTAGTACATAAGGGTTAATTATAAATTAATGAAAAATGTATCAGAAAATGAACTCAAAGATAACAGAGCGAAAATCTCGCATGGTCTTACTTGTAATACTCTAGTAGCATACCAATATTGGTTTAATTGGGGTACATTATTACACTAACTGAATACTAACTTGCTGACAAATGCTGTCATTAACATTTCATTCAATTAAAACATTTATAAAGAGACACCAGTTGTGGTTAAAATGCGTTTTTGCATTGAATTGCAATGAAAGGTGAAATATTTTTTACAAGGCATACGCCAATATTGGCTAAATATAAATACCCCAATGTTGAATTAATATTTCATACTAAAATATTAAATAATAACCAAGATATAACCAGTATTGGTTAAGTTGTAGTCAATGCAAACATTTTTTTTCAATGAATTTGGACTCTTTCATACATTTTATTAAGCGATGTATGGGTAGCGATGTATTTAAGAGATGCATGTAAGAGATGTATGATGTTCTTTTTACGCCATCAATTCGTAAAAAAGAAGTTAATATTCATTTATAAACAATGTTGAAATAATAATTAACACTTTATCCCCTTTCTTAATTTCTTCCAGTTTCATCCCTTTTTACTTTCTTCTATCTGTACAAGAAGAAAGTATTGGATTAATGAAAATTTTCGATATTCCGGTTTTCGACGGATTTACACGTTTTAGGGGTCGGAGAACCATAAAAACATGTTTTTAAAAAATGTCTGTCTGTGAGTCTGTCTGTCTGCCTGTGACACACATTTTATGGGCGCTCTATCTCAAGAACTAACGAAGAAAATTTAATAAAACTTTAGATTCAGTTAGTCCCTGATATAAACCGGTGCTGATTATTTTCTGGTGTAAATCGCCCAACAGGTGGCATCTTGCATTTTTCACGATTTCCGCAACAGTTATATCTCAAGAACTAATGTACGGACTTTTATAAAACTTCAGATTCCGTTAGTCCTTGATACAATTTGGTGCTGAATACTTTTTAGTGTAAATAGCCCAACAGGGGGCATTATTCATGACTATCGCAATAGCGCTATCTCAAGAACTAATGCCCGAATTTCCGCCAAACTTCAGATTAAGTTAGTCCCTGGTATAAATTAGTGCTGTTTAGTTTTTAGTGTAAATCGCCCAAAAGGTTGCGCTGCTAGGCTGCATTTACTTACAAATATTAACATGTATCAGATTGAAGAAAGTTTTGGGATTGCCACATCCGACTAGTTTGAGTAGGAACAATCTTCAATCAATCTAATATGAACAGACTCGTCAGCTTCATATGACGTACAGAATATGCTATGAGAAGGCAAATGATACTTCTCAATTTCATATCAATCGTATTTAGCTAAATTCCACTGATAAATTATATAGCTGACTGCCCACTTCTGATGAATATCATGGCTCCTATGATATGAGAGTACTAGTAGATTACACTTAGAATACAATGCAGTTAAGTGTCATTGTTAATGCTGCTGACAAATGTTGTCATTAACATCAGGATTTTGAAAAGGATGATAAATGAGGCGCTAAGTCACATTTTCTTAAATGCTTAGAACCCATGATCTTCTGGGCGCGATGAAATTATTTTCAAATGCTATATGAGCCGTTCAGTGCACAAATCGATTAACTTGACTTATGAAAAATCTTAAATTTTAAGTGTCAAAGCACTTGGTAGAGTCATAACTTTTTATATTTGTAACAATTTTCTTGAATAATAAAGATTAACGCCATTAAATGACAAAATGTTTTTGACCATTGAATAATAAATAATTTATTTCCGAGGTCATTTTGATTAACTCCATAATCTAATGTAAATCGTTGCAATAAAGCATCTCAAATGCACTAGCAAGCGTTGAATGATAAGGGTAAATATTTTAGTCACAGGGTTTCTAAAAAATTGGCTTAAAATACGCGCTGGATAAAGTTAGAAAGGTCCAAACCCCACGTCATAGAATTCAAATATGAGTATAATGTAGATTCAGAATTTAATGCCATTAATATAAGGAAATCTGTAGCAGGTAGAACACAAATTTTGAAGAATGTAGATCAGCTTTTATTATATCCTAAAGGTAGAACTGTGACAAGGGAAAAGGGGAGAGTCATGATGGACCTGCTAAAATTCATCCCACCTGTTAAACATGATTACTATAAACACTTGACAACAAATCGAAATGACCAGTCCTCACATACACCTGATGAAGAAGACATTAATAATATTTCTGATGAATTAATCACAAACAGTATATTATAACAGGACTGTCAACAATCATTTTTATGCAAAATCTGTAATAAAAATAGATAATAACTAACTTTTTCTGTAATAAAAACTTAAAAATTTAAACGTTGAATTTAACTTTATTACTTTTTTCAGTTGTCAAATCGATTAACTACACCCGTCACATAAAAATTGTAACATTACTGACGATTACTTTTTGTCTATTCCTTCTTATTAATTTTATATACCGTTAGATGAAAGCTATATCTGTATTTATGCATTCTACAGTAAATTTTTTAATTTATATTATAAAGGGAATTTTAAAAAACAAGGTACATTATTTCTTCACATTTCTCAAATTTTTGTTTTATGGAGTTAGTTGATTTGTGCACTGAACGGCTCATATAGAGGCCAAATTTCGTGGGACTATCACTTATATCGATATTAATATATGTATGTACAGTCCATCTACTTAACTCATTTTTTTTTCAAAATTAGTAACTTATGCCACTATCTATATTATAAAAACTAAACATGTCCGTGCGTAATGTTGGCGTAATTTTGACGCTTGCAACACCTGAGGAATAAATTTCGCTTTTACTGGATTTTTTTATACTTTTAAGCATAGCACATTGTGCAATTTTTATACAGTCTCGTCGGGGAAAAATGTACTTTCAAATGCAATTTTTTGAAAACTGTATCACAATTTAATCATTTAATTATGGTTTTGAAAATAATTTTTAGGCATATTTAAAAAAAAATCTATATCACCAGCAGACGATTAAAAAAGATTAATCTGTTTCCACTTAAAATTGTATTAATAATTCTTCTGAATTTTTTTTCCCAGCTAATATTTCATAACGAAATTAAAACTTTATCCAGCAATAAATAATCTCTCTATTCTAAAAAAAAGTAACTCCCGCTGTCACCGCCGCCGCCGCCGCCGCCGGTTTTGAATTTTTTGTGACCGGAGGTCTTTCTTCGTTAATATTAAGAACAATAATGCATACAAAAATATGAAAATTGGTAGTATTATACAGAAATGTTTGATAAACACGCTGATGTAGACAGTTTTCAAATCGAAGAATTATTTTAAGAGATATTTAATGCTAAAGTTGGACAAAATCGTTCCATTAAAAAAGTTTTATAGGAGCAAAAACTATACATCGGAATTTAATACTTTTTAGATCATTTTATACGTTATAATTTCCCGGTGTGCAGAAATAATTTATTTTTTTAATTTGACTCATTTTTCGAGGTTTCATTTCTATTTTAAATTCAAATTTTCAGCATTTCGAGAGATATTTTTTTACTTATTTCAGAAAATTATACTAATTTAACCTGTTGCCAAACTGTATAAACAACGGAAACAATAATGTTTGCTTCAAATTAAAAATTTATTTACGCGTGACTATTATAAACAGAAAAGAAAAACTTTCAAATTAGAATTAAATAATTACGTATAAAAAGCAGGAACTTATTGAAAATTACTTCATCTATAATTACACGTGAATTTTAACAGAGAAAGGATATTGTAAAGTAATAAATTCATTAACATGCGTTAGAAGTCTTAAATAGGAGAAATTACATCACATTTACGTCACATTACACTTATTACGTAAAATGAACAAAAAATAATATTGCAAAATAGTAGTTTAAATTTTAAAATAGCGCGAGACATTTACTTGATATTTTAAGATGAACTTTTCAACTTTTTTTTTTTTTTTTTTTTTTTTTTTGACAGCGCAAATAATATTTCATTTCTAATAAAAGCATTTTCACGTGAATATTAAAAAGGGAAAGAAAAGTTTGGTGAAAATTACGTCAGATTAAAAACGATATATTTAAAATGTTTTATTTAAAAGGACTTTCTTTTCGCTTTGTTAAAAAATACCGGGAGACAAAGACTCTGTTTACTTAATTCATTTTATATTAGATGATTTTGAAATGCCATTGTATCTTTTAACAGCAGCTGATTTTTCCGTAAAATTCCCCAATCAAAGAGAAATGAATAGAAACCCGTTTATAGGGCGATCGCCTTTGTTTTTTTAATTATAATTGAATCTTCCAAAAAAATTCAATTAAAGCCGATCAAAGTAGCGTGCTTTTAGAGACTGCAGTGTCTGAACGGGGGGTTGGCGAGCGTAGCTCGTAGGGGGCCGAGCCCCCTATCTCTCTATTCTAAAAAAAAGTAACTCCCGCTGTCACCGCCGCCGCCGCCGCCGCCGGTTTTGAATTTTTTGTGACCGGAGGTCTTTCTTCGTTAATATTAAGAACAATAATGCATACAAAAATATGAAAATTGGTAGTATTATACAGAAATGTTTGATAAACACGCTGATGTAGACAGTTTTCAAATCGAAGAATTATTTTAAGAGATATTTAATGCTAAAGTTGGACAAAATCGTTCCATTAAAAAAGTTTTATAGGAGCAAAAACTATACATCGGAATTTAATACTTTTTAGATCATTTTATACGTTATAATTTCCCGGTGTGCAGAAATAATTTATTTTTTTAATTTGACTCATTTTTCGAGGTTTCATTTCTATTTTAAATTCAAATTTTCAGCATTTCGAGAGATATTTTTTTACTTATTTCAGAAAATTGTACTAATTTAACCTGTTGCCAAACTGTATAAACAACGGAAACAATAATGTTTGCTTCAAATTAAAAATTTATTTACGCGTGACTATTATAAACAGAAAAGAAAAACTTTCAAATTAGAATTAAATAATTACGTATAAAAAGCAGGAACTTATTGAAAATTACTTCATCTATAATTACACGTGAATTTTAACAGAGAAAGGATATTGTAAAGTAATAAATTCATTAACATGCGTTAGAAGTCTTAAATAGGAAAAATTACATCACATTTACGTCACATTACTCTTATTACGTAAAATGAACAAAAAATAATATTGCAAAATAGTAGTTTAAATTTTAAAATAGCGCGAGACATTTACTTGATATTTTGAGATGAACTTTTCAACTTTTTTTTTTTTTTTTTTTTTTTTTTTGACAGCGCAAATAATATTTCATTTCTAATAAAAGCATTTTCACGTGAATATTAAAAAGGGAAAGAAAAGTTTGGTGAAAATTACGTCAGATTAAAAACGATATATTTAAAATGTTTTATTTAAAAGGACTTTCTTTTCGCTTTGTTAAAAAATACCGGGAGACAAAGACTCTGTTTACTTAATTCATTTTATATTAGATGATTTTGAAATGCCATTGTATCTTTTAACAGCAGCTGATTTTTCCGTAAAATTCCCCAATCAAAGAGAAATGAATAGAAACCCGTTTATAGGGCGATCGCCTTTGTTTTTTTAATTATAATTGAATCTTCCAAAAAAATTCAATTAAAGCCGATCAAAGTAGCGTGCTTTTAGAGACTGCAGTGTCTGAACGGGGGGTTGGCGAGCGTAGCTCGTAGGGGGCCGAGCCCCCTAGTATAAAAAATAAAACACAATTTTAACATACATGTACTCGAACTACGCGCTTAAACCGCTGAAATTATCTGAATCAAAAGGGCTGCTGTAAATATGAAACCTTTGGCGATTTTTTTGACGATTAAGGGGATGGTGCACTCTAAAAAACAAATGTTTAAATTCGTCCCTTTTACATAAGTGTATGCGTAAATTTGTAAAATTACATTTTTGTCCTAAAATTTACTCTCTTACCTGTATTTATGTACGTTTATCGGCTTAATGAAAGTGTGTCATATGTTAAACTTAAAATTACACTATGTGTAAATTACTTAAAAGATGAAAAATATTTAAAAAGGTAATAAAATACTTTAATATCCTTAGTACTTTCAACTATACACATAGTTATACACAACTATGTGTATAGTTGAAAGTACTAAGGATATTAAAGTAATGTAACACCTTTTTAAATAATTTTCATCTTTTAAGTAATTTGCACATAGTGTAATTTTAAGTTTAACTTTTTAAAGATGAATTTAGCATTCTATTTGTTTATTTGCTGAAGTGTTATATGTTATCCCTTCAAAAAGTCAAACAAGTGTGTAAATGTAGAAAATTTTATGGATTAGTGTGCACCCGAATTAGTGTGTAAATGTAACCTTACAAAATTTGCATATTATACAAATATCTGTGTATCTTGCATGTTACACCGAAAACGTGTAAGAATATTATACAGATATATGCGTAAGAACAGAATATTACACAAAAATATGCGTACGCATTTTACACAGCTATATGAGAAAGAACATAATATTACACAGGATTATGTGTACTTATGTGCACAGATTGAATTAAATAGATAATTTCTCCTTTTGATGTAGATGTATCTTTGAAAAGTTATGACTGAAATTGATAGAAGAAAAAATCCCTAGGTAATAGGGTAAAGTGCCCATATTTCGTCTCCTCTCCTAATTCCGTCCCCCTTAACTTCTCCGCTTCTGCAAAAGTGGTTCCGCTTATGACGCAAGGCACAGGGGACGGAAAGTAAAAGGGGTCAGTGTTGAAAGCTTTGTTCGCCTAAACGCATACATAAATTAAAGACGGCGAATTTACTATTTTTAGAAGACCTGAGATCCTATTACGTTGTTTGTAGAACGTTATTTACTGTACTGTAAGTATTTATTTCTTATTCCTTGCATGTATTTTACGTTGGTAAGATGCTGACAGTAGCATATAGTGAGTTTTAGGACGCTGAGTTCATCTTACGTGAACTGAAGATCCGTAATATTGGAAAGTAGCGTGGTCCCAATTTCTCCCCCCTTGCAATTCTTATTTCCGTCCCGGGGACGAAATTGGGAATGCTTTTTCATAACATTTTTTTTTCAATTTTTTCCTCATGTTTGGATGGCTAATGCATAGTTGCCAATCTCCCGATTTTTTGGATACTAGTAAAATCTTACAAAAATGTTTTCTTTATTTAATTGTGTTAAAACTACGATTGTATAAAGCAAGTATTTCTGCATAAAAATATTGGTATGAAAAAAATCGGGAGGTTGACAACTATGCTAATGTTTCGTTATGTTTTTCTTCCATTGATAATTAGTGCATTTCTTTGTGCCTTACTTTAATGTAAATTAAATTATTTACTCATTTAGAGATAAATTTTGATTTAGTTATAAGTTAAGCCTCGGCGTATTGGATTTTTTTGGGGGGACGAAATTGGAGCCTTTTTTTTCTTTTGCATTTTTTAGATACTTTTGAAAAAAAAAAATTCGCATTGTTAAATTTTTTTATACGATATTTACCTATGTTTCTATGTGCGTGGGTAGTTAGCCTATGTAAAATTCAAATTTGGTAGATTTTCACTGAAAATTACAACTTTTAAGGGCCTAAAAGTGACTGGGGGACGATAATAGGGCATTTTAGCCTACTGGCGTCACAATTTCCGTATTTTAACGAAGTTTTATTTTACAGTATGTTTATTTAGATTGTATAGGTTCTGTGCATAAATTGTACATATGATTTTAGGCCATCAAAACAACTCTAACAGAGAGGTGATATGCAGTAAATATAATTTCAAACAATCACATCTCATGCAAATTAAAAGTAGACTATTTTGTGGTCTTAAAACAAATCTGCTGGAAAGTGGACAAACACACCAAGCACATGAGTTTGTTCTTCATGCAAATTTGTTTTGCGACCATAAATATATTTAGTTCAAAATTTACATCCAAAACTATAAGGTTACGTACTATGTTCACAAAATCCATCGTTTTTACTTTCTTCTATCTTCAATAGAAGAAAGTATTGTAATCGAATTTTTTTCGACTTCCGGTTTCCGACGGATTTACATGTTTTAGGGGTCAGAGATCCCAAAAAACATGTTTATAGAAAATGTCTGTCTGTCCGTGCGTCCGTGTGTCCGTCTGTCCGTCGCCATTGTACCATCAAAAAGTGTATGAAGTTATGCATAGAATTGAACCAAATTTTTATTTTAAGTTTTTGGCTATGGCAAGCAGATCCTCCCTGAATTTGGAAAAAATTCGCCGGTAGGGGGCGCTGTAATAGCGATTTTTGTGCGATTTTGAATATTGTACAATCCAAAAGTATATGAAGTTACGCATAGAATTGAACCAAATTTTTATTTTAAGTTTTTGAATATGGTAGGTAGGTACTCCCTGAATTTGGAAAGAATTCGCCGGTAGGGGGCGCTGTAACAGCAATTTTTGTGCAATTTAGAATATTGTACCATCCAAAAGTATATGAAGTTATGCATAGAATTGAACCAAATTTTTATTTTAAGTTTTCGGATATGGTAGATAGGTTCTCCCTGAATTTGGAAAAAATTCGCCGGTAGGGGGCGCTGTAACAGCGATTTTTGTGCAATTTTGAATATTGTACCATCCAACAGTATATGAAGTTATGCATAGAATTGAACCAAATTGTTATTTTAAGTTTTTGGACATGGAAGGTAGGTCCTCCCAGAATTTGGAAAAAATTCGCCGGTAGGGGGCGCTGTAATAGCGATTTTTGTGTGATTTTGAATATTGTACCATCCAAAACTATATGAAGTTATGCATTGAATTGAACCAAATTTTTATTTTAAGATTTTGGATATGGCAGGTAGGTCCTCCCTGAATTTGGAAAAAAATCGCCTGTAGGGGCGCTGTAACAGCGATTTTTGTGCGATTTTGACTATTGTACTATCCAAAAGTGTATGAAGTTATGCATAGAATTGAACCAAATTTTTATTTTAAGTTTATGGCTATGACAAGCAGCACCTCCCTGAATTTGGAAAAAATTTGCCACTAGGGGGAGCTGTAATAGCGATTTTGCATATTGTAACATCGAAAAGGGTATGAAGTTATGCATATAATTGAACCAAATTTTTATTTTAAGTTCTTGGCTATGGCAAGCAGGTCCTTCCTTAATTTGGAAAAAAATTGCGGGTTGGGGCGCTGTAGTAGCGATTTTTGTGCCATTTTGAATATTGTACCATCGAAAAGTGTATGAAGTTATGCAGAGAATTGAGCCAAATTTTTTGTGTTTCTTTTTGGTCATGGCATGAAGGTCCTCCTTGAATTTGGAAAAATTCCGCTCTAAGGGGGCGCTATAATTACGATGTCTGTACCATTTTCTTTATTGCACAATCGAAAAGTGTATAAAATTATGCATACAATTGAACCAAATTTTTTGTGCATCTTTTGGTTTTTGCCAACAGGTCTTCCTTGAATTTGGAAATATCGCGCGGTATTATGGCTCTGTGATAGCGATTTTTGTATACTTTTCTTGATTTTTCGTAGTTCTATTGTCCATCGGCGGCTCGTGC
The DNA here is from genome assembly GCA_963932465.1 of Maratus speciosus. NCBI lineage: Eukaryota > Metazoa > Arthropoda > Arachnida > Araneae > Salticidae > Maratus > Maratus speciosus. The sequence continues at coordinate 483,987,020 of OZ010790.1, read as the reverse complement.
AAAGGCGGGGACTCACTTCCTGCTAAGCCGGCTATTCACAAACATCTGATAACAACAGAATAAGGAAAAACTATTAATTTTAACAAATATCATGATATAGATTAACTCGTTTTTAGTTCATTTAATTGACTGAAGCAGAAATTTAAGATGAAAATCAAAGTTGGTATAGTAATGAACTAATAATATTGAAGTATTAACATGTGTAACTAGTTTTTGAAATATTAAGATGTATAAGATAGAAGAAAGTTTTGGGATTGGCACATCCAACTAGTTTTATATTACATACATATATGCGTACTCATGTGCAAATTACACGTTAAACGATGTATTTCAAAGTTATCTGACAACTTTTTACACACCTAAGCCGCTTAATGTGTAATCATCAAAATACACAAAACGATGTGTTTTTGAAATTGACACACAAGGCGTGTAATTAGGCAATTTACGCGACACTTTACACATATAGACAAATCGATTTTGTATCATCAGTATACCTGTTTTAATGGGTAAATTTATGCATTTATTTTTACTTTCTTCTATCTTCAATAGAAGAAAGTATTGTAATCGAAATTTTTACTTTCTTCTATCTTCAATAGAAGAAAGTATTGTAATCGAAATTTTTTTCGACTTCCGGTTTTCGACGGATTTACATGTTTTAGGGGTCAGAGATTCCAAAAAACATGTTTATAGAAAATGTCTGTCTGTCTGTGTGTCCGTCTGTCCGTCCGTCCGTCTGTCCGTCTGTCCGTCCGTCCGTCTGTCCGTCCGTCCGTCTGTCCGTCGCCATTGTACCATCAAAAAGTGTGTGAAGTTATGCATAGAATTAAACCAAAATTTTATTTTAAGTTTTTGGCTATGGCAAGCAGGTCCTCCTGGAATTTGGAAAAAATTCGCCGGTAGGGGGCGCTGATATAGCAGTTTTTGTGCGATTTTGAATATTGTACCATCCAAAAGTGTATGGAGTTATGCATGGAATTGAACCAAATTTTTATATTAATTTTTTGGATATGGCAAGCAGGTCCTCCCTGAATTTGGAAAAAATTCGCCGGTAGGGGGCGCTGATATAGCAATTTTTGTGCGATTTTGAATATTGTACCATCCAAAAGTGTATGGAGTTATGCATGGAATTGAACCAAACTTTTATTTTAAGTTTTTGGATGTAGCAAGCAGGTCCTCCCTGAATTTGGAAAAAATTCGCCGGTAGGGGGCGCTGATATAGCAATTTTTGTGCGATTTTGAATATTGTACCATCCAAAAGTGTATGAAGTTATGCATAGAAATGAACCAAATTTTTATTTTAAGTTTTTGGCTATGACAAGCTGGTGCTCCCTGAATTTGGAAAAAATTCACCGGTAGGGGGCGCTTTAATAGCGATTTTTGTGCGATTTTGAATGTTGTACCGTCCAAAAGTGTATGAAGTTATGCATAGAATTAAACCAAATTTTTATTTTAAGTTTTTGGATATGGCAAGCAGGTCCTCCCTGAATTTGCAAAAAAATTCGCCGTTAGGGGGCGCTGTAATAGCGATTTTTGTGCGATTTTGAATATTGTACCATCGAAAAGTGTATGAAGTTATACATAGAATTGAACCCAAAAAAATTTTTAAGCTCTTGGCTATGGAAAGGAGGTCCTTCCTTAATTTATAAAAAAATCGCCCGTAGAGGGCGCTGTAATAGCGATTTTTGTGCAATTTTTGTGCCATTTTGAATATTGTACTGTCGAAAAGTGTATGAAGTTATGCATAGAATTGAACCAAATTTTATGTGTTTGTTTTTGGTCATGTCACGAAGGTCCTCCCTGAATTTGGAAAAATTCTGCCGGTAGGTGGCACTATAATTGCGATGTCTGTACCATTTTCATTATTGTACCATCGAAAAGTGTATGAAGTTATCCATATAATTGAACCAAATTTTGTGTGCATGTTTCTGGCTATGGCAAACAAGTCCTCCCTGAACTTGAAAAAATTCCGCCAGAAGGGGGCGCTATAATTCCGATCTCTGTGCCATTTTCATTATTGTACCATCGAACAACGTATAAAATTATGCATACAATTGAACCAAAATTTTTGTGCTTGTTTTTGACTTTGGCCAACAGGTCCTCCTAGAATTTGGAAATATTGCGCGGTAAAGGGGCTCTGTGCTAGCGATTTTTGCATACTTTTCTTGATTTTTCGTAGTTCTATTGTGCATCGGCGGCTCATGCAGCGGCGGGAACTCGCTTCCTGCAAGCCGGCTATTCGCAAACAGCTAATAACAGCAAAATAAGGAAAAATTAATAATTTTAACAAATATCATGATATAGATTAACTCGTTTTTGTCCGTTTAATTGACTTGAGCAGAAATTTAAGATGAAAATCAAAGTTGGTATAGTATTGAACTAATAATATTGAAGTATTAACATGTGTAACTAGGTTTTGAAATATTAAGATGTATAAGATAGAAGAAAGTTTTGGGATTGGCACATCCAACTAGTTTAGAGTATGGACGCTCAAATTCAGAATTTTTTTGTTTTTATTTAAGAGGTGTATAAGTTACGACTGACACGAAGCAAAGATTTTATATGTATATAAAGCATGTTTTGAAATAAAATATATAAATTTTCTGTACCCGAAAAATGTTCATTTAATAAAATAATATATACACTCTAAAAATAATTGTGTAAATTAGTCAGTTTTTCATACGTATATGTGTAAATTTGTAAAATTATACCTTTTCATAAAATTTACACACTTCTCGTTAAAATTTACCTGTATTTATGTGTGTTTATTGAATTTATGCAAGTGTGTAATTTGTTATCCCTTCAAATTCTCAAACAAGTGTGTAAATGGTAGAAAATGTTAGAAAATGTTACGGATTTACTCGAATTGGTGTATTAATGTAATTTACAAATTTTGCATATTACACAAATATCTGTGTATTTTACATAGTACACCAAATACAGGAGTTGGACAAAAATATGGAAACACTTAAAAAAAGCATATCATCATGCCCTGAAAACTCCTTCTTATAGCCTTCTTATTGCTTCGGTTCTGACAGGCTTTATGAACTCGACATTTAGTCAGCAGTGACTTTTGCAGCTGTCGTCTTCTTATTTTTCGTCACAATCAACTTCAATGATCGTCTGTCACGATCATCTAACACACACTTTTGTTCGCATTGTGACTTAAGAGATGATGTTTTTCGCTTTTCCTGTATGCGGTATAAATCTTCGATACGGTGCCTTTTGAAACATGAAAAACTTCGGCTACCTTGGTAACAGAAGCACCCACCATACGAGTACCAACAATTTGTCCAAGCTCGAATTCACTTAGCTATGATGCAAAGCGTTCACAATTATACAGAACACTGCTCTGGCAACGACTGATACTTGCAACGTATTGAGGGCATTGTACAGACGGCATTAGTGGATAATACAACAGCGCCACCCACAGGATTGGATAGAATCAACATTTACGTTCAAGCATGCATTTTACAAGGTGTTTCCATATTTTTGTCCAACCCCTGTATGTAAAAAAATATTACAGAGATATATGTGTAAGAACAAAATACTACACAGAAGTATATGTACAAATTTTACGCAGCTACATGTGTAAGAACAGAATATTACAGAGGTTTAAATGTAAGACTACTTCGCAGAAATATGTGTAGGAACAGAATATTACATAGAAATGTATGTACCAATGTGAACACTATAAATAGCGATACTTGAAAAGTTAGCTTGTGGAATAGCAGCAGAAGAATGGTCAAGTTAATGGCTTAGAAAGTCGAAGATCGTGAGTTCAAATCCTGTTTCAGTAAGTACTGCTTGTTTAATGTAGATTAAATTAAATAGAGAATTTCTAATCTTGATGTAGATCAATATTTCAAAACTTGTGACTGAAACTGATATGAAAAAAATACGGAAACAATACCAGCGTCGCGATTTCTGTGTTTTCTTTATTTTATTTTGCAGTGTGTTTATTCAGATTATACAGATTCTAGTCATAAAAAATGACTATACCATTTTTGGACCTCAAAACAACTTTAACAGATAATGGCATGCACTAAATATAATTTCAGACGATCCTATTTTTTATAAATTAAGGTTACACTTTGTGTTTAAAACTTATTCATAATCAAAACTGTCGAGAAATATCTTTCGTAGCAATAAAATGATTTCTAGAAAAAACATATTTCGTTGTAATCATAGGTGATTCCTTTAAAATAATTAATCTTGATGGTCTTTTCATTTTTTATTTGTTACAGCACAGCACGACGACGACACATAAGCACATTTAACATTAAAAATAAGATAATAATTTACGAGAATGCCATATAAATATGCATCTCAACCAGGTATAAATATATTCTGATCATTTCGAAAAAATATATTCAAGCATCACTCCATTATTAAATCACCTTTATTCATATAAATATTTACAATTCCGAGAAAACATTTTTCCCGACCAAGCATTTCAAGTTTTCTTTACTTACAAAAAGAATTCTAGCATCAAGCTGCGCGCGCTCTTTATTCTACATGTACTGAGCCACGTGACCTCGGCTATTTTTAGATTTTTCCCCAGCGAAAGGCAGAAGCCATTTCGTAACAGTGGTCTAAAAACAAATCTGCAACGAATGAAACAAACACATCAAGCACACGTGTTTGTTCTTCATACAATTTTTTTATGCAATCATAAAAATATTTTGTATAAAATTTACATCCCAAACTACAAGGTTATGCATTATGTACACAAAGGCCATACTTTTTTCTGATAAACAGATATGTGTGTATTCTTGTGAAATTTACACATTAAACTGTGTATTTCTGAGTTATGTGATAACATTCTACATACTTAAGTCGCTTAATGCGCTATACAGGAAAATGTGCATTTTGAAGTTGACACACCACGGCGTGTATTTGACAATTTACACGCCTTTTTACACATATAAACAAATCGTTTTTGTATCATCAGTATACCTGTTTTAATGTGTAAATTTACTCATTTATTTATTAGAGTGTATGATATTCATATTTAAAAATGCTTCACGCGATTTCTATATTGATTGAAAATGAGTGTTTAATATATGCTCACGCCTAAAAATAATCAAATATGTGTAGTTTTGATATACATCAGTTATTACTAAAATTACAGCATTTTATTTTTATTTTTGCCCGGAATATTGCAGTTGATGACACTAACTTTGGTAAATAATTTTTCTTTTGCAAACAGATACTCATTAAAAAAAAATAAATAAAACCATTGACGTGCTTGCAAAATACCAAACTGATTAGAGGGAAATTAGTTCGCATGGGACATTTTAACATCTAGCTACAGATTATATTTTGAAACGCCGTAAAATTAGTTAAAAACTTTATTAGATTGAAATCACATTCGGATTGATTTAAGGCAAATAAAAGTAATTTATCAAGGAAAATTAAAATCAAACATTGTTTTTTTTGTTGGCTTTTTTAATTTAATTGATATTTTAAAAATTTGATTCGTTTCAAAGTCCACTATCCCCTTATTTTCTGGCACGAAGCCAATGCGAATGTCCCGGTCTTAATAAATTTCTAAACTTTATTTGAATACGTAGTTCATAAAATTCATAGACTAATACTTTATGGTATTGTTAGTGGACAATCTAAAGAAATATATTAAATGTGAAAAAAACTATCATTTTCAGCTGATTTCTATAACCCGGGAAGCCCGTGTTGAATGCCTCAGTGCCTTTAACCCGGTGAATGTCGGCGGTATATTATATATACCACGTAATTTTAATTCCGAAAACCGCCATTGACACCAAAATTTTAGAATTAAATTTTGCTTTTTGTAATGTGCACGAAGAAAAGTTTTCACTCAATTTCATAAAAAATTGTTCATTTATCTCGGTGACATTCAATCATGTTAAAATTTTGCAAAAAGATGTGCTCCGCCTCTGAAATTTGGCGCCTAAAATGTTATTGGAAAAATGAATAATTTTACTCTTTATGGGGAAACAAAGTTCTTTAAACTCGAATGAAAAGCATGATTACTTATGTTTAATATACTTTTAAGATTAAATTTTAATTTAGAAAAAAATCTTTACAGTAAAGCAATGTTTGGACTTTAGACTTACTTCTAAGGATCGATCGAAACAGGTTTTTAATACTGAAACCGAATTTCGGTAATCTTCCCATTTTCGGCCGAAAACGAAAACAAAAATGTATGAAATTTTTTAAAAGTAATTAATACATACATAAATATATAAAATTATTAATTAATTTTAATTCCACGCGTCAAGAAAAGATGACGTTGGAGACTGTTCGGCTTGTTGAAGCAAGATCGGCACTATACAAAAGTTCAGCTGACAGCCCAATACAATGCAGGTCCAAGTATCATTATTTCGAAGCACACAGTTCAGCGGACACTTTTAGATCTGGGACTACGCAGCAGACGTCCCACTCGGGAGCCTCTGTTGACCAAACATCATCGCCAAGTACGCCTACACTGGTATCAGGAATATCGTGACTGTACCATGGATCAATGGGAGAACGTTGCCTGTTCGAATGAATATCGATTTTTCATTCATCACATCGATGGCCGTGTCAAGGTACGCAGTCTTCCAGGGGAAGAGTTGCTCCCCCAATGTACAGCAGGTCATACATAGAGCTTCTAGAATTACCAGTATACCCAGTAGCGCTAGTCATACACAGGCGGGTGGTGACAGTATTACGCTTTGATGGATATTCTCATGGGCGTCTCTGGAACCCGTGGTTGTGGTAGAACAGACGATGAAAGCTATGTACTATCTGAACATCATTTCGGAACAGTTGCACCCGTACATGGCGTCTGGATTCTCAACTGGAAGCGGAGTCTTCCAGAAGTACAAAGCTCCATGTCACAAGGCTCGAACTGCACTGGAGTGGTTCCAGGACGATAATTCTGAATTCTAGTTAAGATTCTACTCACTTAACTCACGTGATCTTAAAGCGATAGTAAACATTTTGGGTGTCATGGAACGGCAGCGCGGAGTTCAAAAACCATCATGTCGGAATATCATGGATTCGCGTGACCGCTGCTTGAACATCTGGCAGGATCTGTCTCCGGCTATCTATCTTGTGGCAACCATGTCCAGACAGGTTACAGCTGTTTTACTGGCCAAGAACGGCTCCTGTAATAGGCTGAAGATGTAGGTCAAAATATGTAAGCCAAAGACGGGCCAACGCGTTACTAGGTAGGTGGTCATTATGTTTTGGCTCTTCAGTGTATATTGAAATATTATCAAGCCATTGAAACACACATTTCACTGAGTACATATCTGTAATATATTCGTTCTGGCTGTAATATATTCGTTATATTTTAAGTGATCCCGTAAAATAAACGTAAGTTCTACAATGCTTTTTTTTATAATAGAAAATTTACTGTGGTCGACTGCAGTAACATATCCTAATATCGTGTGTGTAGGACCCTTTTGACAAAAGTTAATTCAGTTAGGTTTTTCCATCTATACTACTAAGTATGGAAATTAAATGCTTTAAACAAATATAAATAAAATAATAATATTTTTACCTGCAACTACAAAGGTAGTACTCCGAGTGCTACGCGACTAAAATAAGGTGAAAACTGCAAATCGTGATAAGAATACACCGATTGGTGAGAATCTGCTTTATATTACTCACTTAAATTAACTCAGATTGTCATGAAATTTATATATGTTATTGAAGTTTACAATAACATGCTCCAAATAAAAATTGAAGTGTATAGGTTTTATAGTCCTTTTATAAGGCCCTCAAAAGAATTTCATTATGTTATTGTCTATTAGTGCGGGTGTTACGGTTGAGAAAACTGCAAATCGTGAGAATAATATACCGATTGGTGAGTATTTACTTCATATTAATACAATCCATATAAGAGGGGGAGACATCGCGGAAAGTCGTAGGAATTCAAGATGGCGGCTGTTATTCAAAATGGCGTCATTTTCTGAATTGTGTTACTATCCATCATATAAATGTGTGTTTGAGGTAGATTTCGATGTTTTTAACGTCTAAAATATTTCGTTTTTAACACTTTTCGTCATAGTTGAATGAGTTTATGAATTCAGTCTGTCTGCTTGCAATCCCATGCTCTAATTCGCTTAAATATCGCTACTCGCTTAAATTAACTCAGATTGTCCTGTAATTTATATATGTTACTGAAGTTTAGAATAACATTTTCCGAATAAAAATGAAGTGTATAAGTTTTATAGTTCGTTTACAGGGGCCTCAAAAGAATTCCATTACGTTATTGTCTATTAATCCGTGTGCTAAGGTTGAGAAAACTGTCAATCGTGATAAGAATATACCGATTGGTGAGTATCTATTTTATATTAATACAATCCATATAAGAGGGCGAGACATCGCGTCAAGTCGTATTAATTGAAGATGGTGGCTGTTATTAAAAATGACGTCATTTTCTAGAATTCTTGCAATTTTCATACTATTCGTCGTATAAAAGTGTGTTTGATGTAAAATGTATGTGCAAAATCGGTAAAAATAGATATCTGTAAATGACTGTAGAAAGGTTTGGACTTTCTTGCGCACATTATTGTGCAACTGCAAAAACGAATGTGAGAAATATGATGTACAAAGTGAAGTTTTTATATTCTCTAAATTTAAATGTAACATGCAATTTTTTTAATATATTGTATAATTATGATACACTGTTAAAATTTTTGCAGCATTCTGGCAGGTCATTCGACCGTTTTTTGAAAAAACGGTTTCATAACCATAATTTAACTACATTTTGACCATAAAATGGCCAATAATATGATCAGAATAGTGTTAAAATTACGGTTGTGTAACCGTTTTCGGAAAAAACAGTCAAATGACCTGCCAGAATGCTGCAAATTTTTAACAGTGTATTAATAAAAATGCATTTTTGTTATTTATTTATTATTTCATTTTCCTCACTATAAAATACAAAAACACTTTAATAATTGTTTTATTTTCATTTTAAGCGTATTTCTGATATTAAAAAGGAATTTTTCAGTTTAAAAATATCGAAATTGACATCATAGACACTTTTATATGATGTATAGCAATGAAAATGCAAACAATTTTGAATAACAGCCGCGATCTTCAATTCCTATGATTTTGCACGATACCTTAACTTCTTATATGCATTGCATTAATATGAAGTAGATACTGATAATTTGGGATATCTTTATCACAAAATGCAGTGAATCCATACCTAGCAGCTCCACAAATAACAGTTGATTTAACTAATGATCTTTATAGAATTTATACACGAGTTACAAACGCACGCATTCTTTTTTTGGTGTGCCACTATAAATAAACGATAAATACTATGCACACCTTATTCTATAGTAAGTATCTTGTAGTCCACCTCACTGATGTACACAGTTAAAAGTTTTGCAGCATTCTGGCAGGTCATTTGACCGTTTTTTTGAAAAAACGGTTTCATAACCATAATTTAACTATATTCTGATCATAAAATGGCCAATAATATGGTCAGAATAGTGTTAAAATACTGTTGTGTAACCGTTTTTGGAAAAAACGCTCAAATGACCTGCCAGAATGCTGCAAATTTTTAACAGTGTATGTCAATTTGAAGGTGTTTCAGAGAGTATAACATGATTAAAACGCATTGCAAACGATTTCCCCCCATAGACAATAACGTAAGGGAATTCTTTTGAGGGCCCTGTAAACGGACTTAAAACATATACACTTGAATTTTTATTGTAAACTTCAATAACATATAAAAATTACATGACAATCAGAGTGAGTTTAAGAAAGTAACGATAATTCAGCGTGTTAGAGCATGGAATGACAAGCAGACAGTCAGACAAACAAACAGACAAACTGAATTCATAAACTCATTCAACTATGACGGAAGGTATTAAAAACGAAATTTTTGAACGTTAAAAACATCTAAATCGAAATGAAACACAAATTTATATGATGGATAGAAAGAAAATTCACAAAATGACGCCATTTTGAATAACAGTCGCCATCTTGAGTTCCTACGACTTTACGCGATACCACACCCTCTTATATGGATTGTATTAATATAAAATAGATACTCTCCAATCGGTATATTCTTCTCACGATTTGCAGTTTTCTCAACTGCAGCACCTGCACTAATGGGCAATAACGTAATAGAATTCTTTTGAGGGCCCTGTAAACGGACTATAAAGCCTATACACTTCAATTTTTATTAGGAACATGCTATTGTAAACTTCAATAACATATATAAATTACATGACAATGTGAGTGAATTTGATCTAGAAGCGATATCAAAGCGAGATAGGGAATGGAATGGCAAACAGACAGACAGACAAACAAACAGACAAGCTGAATTCCTAAACTGATTAAACTATGACTGAAAGCATTAAAAACGAAATTTTTTACATTAAAAACATCGAAATCGACCTGAAACACACATTTATAGGATGGATAGTAAGAAAATTCAGAAAATAACGCCATTTTGAATAACAGCCGCCATCTCGAATTCCCACGACTTTACGCCATGCCTCCCCCTCTGAAATGCATTGTATTAATATAAAGTAGATACTCACCAATCGGTATATTCTTATAACAATTTGCAGTTTTTCTCAACAGTAGCACCCGGACTATGTATGCGATTATTACATGTATTTCTGGCTACGTCAAAAGATTCAGGCTGAAGCGGACGATTTTAAAAAGGTGAAAAGTGCAATATTAAAATTGCATTAACTAAAGCCTCATTCACCGGATTCCGACTTATTTTTTGTTACTGCGTCACTTGGCATGCCCGTTCCATGGAAGCAAGAAATTTGATTCTATGACAAATAGAACATAATACTATACATGTGTAAAAACCCTATTTTGTTGAGTCTGCATAATATAAATTAGACATAGTTCTACATAATCTTGAAAAATCATTTGGCAGTAATTGCTTAAAATTCATTTCTTTTGCTGTTTAGTGAGTTGAGTTGTTGTGTCTTTTGCTTGGCAAGAAACACTGTCGAGTTTCTATAATAATGGCAAACACTTCCACTTCATTTGACACACGGTACGCTAACTGCAGGCAAATAACACATGTCTGTTTCATATCAATAACCGTATTTAGTGTAATGCCACTGATAAATGGTAACCCGCTGTCCGCTTCAGATGAATATCATGATATTATGAGAATATCAGTAAATTGCATTTACTGTACAATGCTATTAAGTGCCTGTGTAGGCAATGCTGATAAATGTTGTCGTTATGATGAAGACCTTGTCTCGATGAGAACAGAATGTCAAATTTATTCGTTATAACTATGAATATATTTTATTCCTTATGAGATAATACGGCTCAGAATGAGAGTAAATTTCAATCGAGAGAACAGTTATATGTATAGATGCCAACCGTCCGTTTTTATTCAAGGGAAATACAAACCTTTTGAAACAGGAGTGTTTCTTAATAAATTAAATCAAACATGTATTAGATAGATACATGAAATATTTTACTAAATAAATCTTTAGGTTCAAAATGTATATTTTTTGTATTTGACAAAATCGGAAGACCGGTATCTATGTTATATGTGATTAACTTAATAGCGTTTTGCCATGTAATTTTGTTAATTTAATAAATGGCATTTATTTTTCATCTGATTAGATATCTATTGTCATAAAATTTGGTAAATTCACTTTAAGTTTAACATTCAGGAAAATTACAGAAATTTACCATTTGTAATATTTAAGTTTCCGATAGTTACATACATTTGTAGCCGCGTCAAAATATTGGGCTGAAACAAAAGATTTAAAAAAAGTGAAAAGTGCAATTTAAAAATTGCATTTACTAAATCTCTATTTGTCGGATTTCGGCTTACTTTTAGTTACTGCGTCACTTGGCATGCCCCGTTGCACGGAAGCAAGAAATTTGATTCCATGACAAATAGAACACAATACCATAGAGGTGTCAAAACCCTGTTTTGTTGGGTTTCCATACGATAAATTAGTCATATTTCTGCATAAGCTTGAAAAATCGTTTGGCAATAACTGGTTAAAATTCATTTCTTTTTATGTTCACTGAGTTGAGTTGTTGTTTCTTTTGCTTGGCGAGAAACTCTGTTGAGTTTCTATAATACGGACAGACACTCTTCCAATTCATTTGACACACGACACGCTAACTAAAGGCAAATAACACATCTCCGTTTCATATCAATAACCGTATTTGGTGTAATGCCACTGATAAATGGTAACCCGCTGTCCGCTGCAGATGAATATCATGATATTAAGAGAATACCAGTAAATTGAATTTACAATACAATGCCATAAAGTGCTTGTGTAGGCAATGCTGACAAATGTTGTCATTATGATGGAGGCCTTGTCTCGATGAGAAGAGAATGACGAATTTATTAATTGCTAGTCTGAATATGTTTGTTTCCTCATGAGATAATAGGGCTTAGAACAAGGCTAAATTTGAATCAAGAAAACAGTTATATGTATAGATAACAACCTTCTGTTTTAATTCAAGTGAAATAAAAACCTTTTGAAACAGGTATGTTTTTTAATAAATTAAATCAAACATGTATAAGATACAAGAAATATTTTACTAAATAAATTTTTAGGTTCAAAATGTATATTTTTTTGTATTTGACAAAATCGGAAGACCGGTATCTATGTTATATGCGATTAATTTAATAGCGTTTTGCCATGTAGTTTTGTTAATATAAAACATGATATTTATTTTTCATTTGACTAGAAATGTTTTGTCATAAAAATTGGTCCATTCACTTTTAGTTTAACACTCTGGTAAATTACAGAAATTTACCGATTGTAATATTTAAGTATCCAATAGTTACATATATCTGTAGACGCGTCAAAAGTTTGGGCTGAAGCAAAATATTTTAAAAAGGTGAAAAGTGCAGTTTTAAAATTGCTTTTACTAAATCTTTATTCGTCGCATTTCGACTTACTTTTGGTTACTGCGTCACTTGGCATGCCCCATTCCATGGAAGCAAGAGATTTGATTCTATGACAAATAGAACACAATCTATAGAGGTGTGAACGCACTAATTTATGCAGTCTGAATAATATAAAGTAGACATAATTCTACATAATCTCGAAAATTCGTTTGGCAACAATTGGTTAAAATCCATTTCTTTTGCTTTTTACTGAGTTGAGCTTGGCGAGAAACTCTGTCGAGTTTCTATAATATGGACGAGCATTTCCACTTCATTTGACACACTGCACGAGTAAAGGCAAATAACACATCTCCGTTTCATATCAATAACCGTATTTAGTGTAATGCCACTGATAAATGGTAACCCGCTGTCCGCTTCAGATGAATATCATGATATTAAGAGAATACCAGTAAATTACATTTACAGTACAATGCCGTAAAGTGCCTGTGTAGGCAATGCTGACAAACGTTGTCATTAATGATGAAGAGCTTGTCTCAATGAGAAGAGAATGACAAATTTATTCGTTACAAGTATGAATATATTTTATTACTCATGAGATAGTACGGCTCAGTACAACGCTAAATTTGAATCAAGAAAATAGTTATACATATAAATGCCAATTTTCCATTTTTATTCAAGAGATATAAAAACCTTTTGTAGCAGAAATGTTTCTGAATAAATTAAATCAAACATGTATATTAGACAGAGAGAAGAAATATTTTACTAAATAAACTTTCAGGTTCAAAATATACAGTAAAACTTACATTTAACGAAATCTCATCGTTACATGTAAACACTTCGTTATGAAGAAAAATTTTTAAACAGAAATCAACTCAAATTCATGAAATTTTTATAAGAAAATACACATGCATAAAATGAAAAATACACATGGAAATACTCGAAAAATGTATTTTAATTCGGGCAGTAACTTTTTTTAATGCAATGTAGACTTGAAAAAGAATAATTTCTTAAAAAAAAAAAAAAAAAAAAAAAAAAAAAAAAAAAAAACATAATAAAGAAAGGTGAACAAAAACCTAAGCGCAGCGCACCTTTTCTCTTTTTCATCAGTATTCCAAATCCTTAACTTAAAAAAAGTCTGTAATATTACTTTGTACAGATTTCATATATAAAATACACTGTTCATAAAATTTTTCGCCCTTTTGTAAGTATCCAAATAATTAATCTGTAACATTTTCGTGAACTTGAAGTCCTCTTCTTATTGTATCGAAGGCTTTTAGCACTTCTTTTTTCGAATGGAAGTGATTAAATCAATAAATAAATTCATTTTCATACAATCCGTTGAAATAAATTCATACATCCATCGCAACAGCAACCTCTTCGTTTGAATGTTGTACACGCACGAAAGTGGAATAAACTTCGTTATATATTGGGTTGGTAAGAAAGTAATTTCGGTTTTCACACAGGGAGAGCGTTATGTAAATTTTTTGAATGAATTCTGTCAGTGATGTTCTTGGCATTTTGCCATTTGATAGCAGTGACATTGAGGTTGCTTTAGACACGTGCAGTGTGATTTTGTTTGCACCCGTTAGTTGAAGGTCAATTTTAACGCGGAGGGCAAAAACGAACATTTTCGGCAACTGTTACTTTTTTATTTACATAAAGAAAATAGAGCTACAGTTGCTCATAAAGAGATATGTGAAGTTTGTGGTGTTGATTGCATAACAGGGTGCACGTGTCAGAATTGGTTTAGAAAATTCAGTTTTGCAGATTTTTCACTGAAAGACGACCAACGTTCTGGTCGACAGACTAAAGTTTGTGATGACCAAATCAATATCATTATTAAAGAGGATCGTCATATAACTGTTCGAGAGACTGCAGAAAAGTTAAACGTACCACACACAACCATTAAAAATTACTTAAAATGTCTTAGACTCATTAAGAAGCTTGATATTTGGGATCCGCATGATTTGAAAGATATTCACTTAACACAGCGAATCAATGTTAGCAATATGCATCTTAAGTGCAATAAAAATCCCCCTTTCTTGAAAAGAATCATCACTGGTGATGAAAAACGGGTCACCTATAGTAATATCACTTGAAAACGATCATAGTCCAAGCATGATGAACCAGTACAAACCACATAGAGAAAGCTGAAATGCATAAAAAGATCATGCGGTCAATTTGGTAGGATTACCAAGGTGTTGTGCATGTCGAGCTGCTTCCAAGGAACCAGACAATTAATTCAGATGTTTACTGTCAACAACTAATGAAACTGGATGAAGCAATCAAAGGAAAGCGGCGAACATTGGCAAATCGTAAAAGAATTGTCTTCCACCACAATAATGCACAGCCTCACACATCTTTGTAACTCGTGGGAAATTATTAGAGCTTCTTTGGGAAGTGATGCTGCATCTGCCCTACAGCCCTGACCTGACACCATCTAATTACCATTTATTTCGAAGTTTCCAGAAATCTTTGAATGGTAAAAATTTCACAAATGACAATGACCTTAAGTCGTTATACGTTCAGTTTTTGTCTGATAAGTACCAGGAGTTTTATGAGTGCGGAATAATACAGCTCGAAGAAAGGTAGCAAAATGTCCCTGAACAAAATGGAAAATATATAATTGATTAAAGTTTATTTCTTGTCTTAAAAAAAATGATTTTTTTTCCATACTACAAAACCAAAATTATTTTCTTGCCAACCTAATAGAATATATTTTTCGTAATATGGAGATTAATTTATATGTTAATGGTGTTCAAAGTCAAGGTCTTGCAGAAATTTTCGTTAAGTAGAAATTTTCGTTAAGTAGAAACTGTATATTGTTCGGCTGTATATTGTTTGTATTTGACAAAATCGGAAAATCAGTAACTATGATATATGTGATGAACTTAATAGTGTTTTGGCATGTAATTTCCTTAATTTGAACAAGTCGGAAATTGTACGTCAAACGTGGCAAATGAGGTGCGTTCGCACTATAACTAGTTTTATAAATGGTCAGATCTTAGTGCAATAGCTGTTACACTCTTAGGCAAAAATACATGAATACAAAATTTATTATGAATATATATATTAAATTGAGTAGTACGGAAATAATAGGGCTCCATCTTAAATAGGACGTCACCACCATGGCAACCTAGAATCATTACCTATAATGGGATATCATTGAATTAATTACTTATGATAACATTTAATAGAATAATCATTATGGCAACCTAAAATCATTACCTATCATGGGATATCACTGAATTAATTATGTATGATAGGATTTAATAGAATGAAGAAAACTTTTATTAATATATTTTTCAAGTTCTGATTCGATCTTCATAAAATTTGAAATGACTCGACAAAATTCTGCAACGACTATACATATTAAATTTCAATCCATTCGGTTGGGTAATTTTTGCATTGTTATATGTGGACAGCCCGGACGGACAAACAGACGAACGGACCAGACGACGACTATACGTGCTACGTATTTCTATAATTAACAAGGCACCTAAAAATGGTAATTATTTTATATTTGACAAGAAATGTTTTGTCATATAATTGGCCAATTCACTTTTGATTTAATATTAAGGAAAATTGCAAAAATTTACAATTATAAAATTTCGGATAACTTCTATTTTTATTCACACTGCCACACAATAGCACTTGTAAACTGACCAATCTTCCGGTTTTTATTTTGTTTGTTTGTTTTTTCTTTTCTATTCAACTACAATCCTCTGAGAAGAATACACATGTAAAAGCAATTAAAAATATTAATTTCCTGAGCTCATATTTTAAAAATCCAAATGTATATCATGCCATAAATTTAAGGGGGTTCCCCCGTGTGATGGGTTTACTCCGAACTGCGCGGCGCACGAGTGGAGTTGCGAAAAATGCCAGAATGGAAGCAAGACTAGAGCAATCCGCATTGAAAGACCCCCAAGAGGAAAAGGAAGGAATGCTCTATGGACCAGGTATCCCAGATTGATGGTAAGTTGGTATTTTCATCGTTTTAACAGTACTTGAAACGCGTTTTTATCAAAACGTTGTTTTTCAAACTTTCCTCTATCATATCTCGAGAACGGTTTGACCAGGGCCATCGCGAAGACCATTGGTGGGGGAGAGAACCTTAAATTGCCAAGTCAAATTTCAGAACTTGCAAACTAGTTTTATAATTTTGCCAAGTTACCACAATTAGAAAATGTTATATAGTTCTTATTTGTGAAAAGTTTAATAATATTCCCAATTAGATTTGTAATTTTTGCCAAGTCTATCAGAAATAGAAAGTGTATTATAGTTTTTATTGAAGTTTTACAAAAATTCACCAACTAAGTTTGCAAATTTGCCAAGTGAATGTTTTGCCAAGCATTCGTGAATGTTTTGGGGGGGAGGCTCCCCCCGCCCCCCCCCCTTAGCGAGGCCCCTGGGTTTGACCAATTCACGTGAAATTTATAGAGTAGATTCAGCACATGTCGACGCACGGAATGAACTACACTGTTAAAAATTTTGCAGCATTCTGGCAGGTCATTCGACCGTTTTTTGAAAAAACGGTTTCATAACTATAATTTAACTACATTCTGATCATAAAATGGCCAATAATATGGTCAGAATAGTGTTAAAATTACGGTTGTGTAACCGTTTTCGGAAAAAAACGGTCAAATGACCTGCCAGAATGCTGCAAATTTTTAACAGTGTAGGATCATCCGAAAATTTCTATTTTTTTTCGTAACAACAACAAAAAAAAATCATGAAATTTGAAACGTTTCTTTTAAAAGTCTGCTAAAAACCCAATTTTCAATATTTTCAAATAATTCTAGTTCATTCGATGCATTTAGGCTTACAGATTAAAATGCCGTTTGTTTTTTTCTTTCAGATAAGCCAATCAGCTGACATCGTGGATCAAGCGAGCGTCCTTTTTTTGGAGGCAGATGTCTTCAGAGTGGTGCAACTTACGTTCTAATTAAGAGTTTTGCTTGAAATTTGTTTTACATATTCTTGAAATAGCAATAAATGTATAATTAAAAACTCTAACTTCTATTTTTTCATTTGTCGTAAAAAAAAAAAAAAAAAAAAAAAAAAAAACCCTCAAAAATGCTTAAAATACAAGCCGTCACACGCAGGAACGCCCTTAAAAGGCTACTTCAGTCAAATGGAAAGACGCGTTCGCCAATGCTAATCCTATGGAAGAAATTTATAAAGATATCTCGGTCGCATTTCAATATTTTTAAAGGATTTCTTTTGCATTGAATAGCTGAGATCGATCTGTATGCAGGCCGTTTTTTACTTTTTCGATTTTGATTGCAGATATTTTTTATGCGAATGCTTTTACTTTCGAAACCGGTTCTGAAAATGAAAGTGTCCTTATAAGAAATACCTGTAAACAAAATCGAAAAAGTAAACAACGGTCTTTGTACAGATCGATCTCAACTATTCATTGCAAAAGAAATCATTTAAAAATATTGAAATGCGACCGAGATATCTTTATAAATTTCTTCCATAGGATTAGCATTGGCGAACGGGCGTTTTCGTTTGACTGAAGTAGACTCTTAACGTTAGAGAAAAGAATTCTAGATTTCACTGACCAACAGCCTTAAAAAATTCTCTCTTCAGGCAAACAGGAGTGAAAGACGGGGTAGGGGAAAGAGAAAATTGGGAAAAAAAATCTCACAATCCTCACAATGTATTAGAACATTGGAGATGTAATTTTTCACGTTGGTGGTCCACGGATAGACTCAGAAGAGAGGTTTTTTTAAATTCACCACTGCCACTCTGATGGCAGAATTTATACTTTTTCACAGAAACTATCGGAAGTATAGAGACGAAATTTTTTATGCTATAGTCTCTTTGAACATACGTTAGAGACAATAAAGAATTTTTCAAAATTCGTTCGTATACATGTTGTTCTTGGGGATAGAAAATACATTTCAGAATCAATCAGAGCTTTAGATATGAATTTTCGACATGATGATGGATTTCAGGTAGAGGTCTTCACGGATCGTAATTTCCAGGCCGGGACCGACACGGCCCAGCCCGTACAAAAATCAGTGAAAACAGGCCCGGTTAGCCTGGCCCGTGGAAAAATCAAATAAATGAGGCCCGACTCAATTTCTACAAAAAAATTAGGTTTTTCTAAACATACAATTGAGATTCTTTTAAAGAATAATACTACATGCACATTTTTGGGATAATTTTACACTATATTTTAAAATTACTATGTGTTCGCAATACAGAAAATACACAACAGCAACATTAATGATTACTTAGAGTCTTAGGCCTTTCAACATTCAAATAAGGATTCAGTAAAAAATTAATGTAGTTTGGAATAAAAGAAAAAAAAGGAGGGTTAAAAACATGATAACATTTGAAGCTGTATAATAAAATCTAGATTTGCAAAAATATTTCTCTGCCGTTTAATAAGGCTTTACTCAAATCCAAAGGAGCTACCTTCTGATACATTTCTGAATTCATTTGTTTTCGGAAATGCATAAGATTGGCAATTGTTCTTATTCAGAAAATATGTAATCGAATAACGTTATCCATTTTTTGAAAAAGACAATATATCTTTGAGAAAATACTGTCAAAGTTTTGAATCGAATTTCCAGAAGCGATAGCGCGGGAAAGGAGAAAAACATGCAGTCACGTGATAAGAATCTCTTATATCTCTATAAGTAATTTATTTATTAAAAATGGAAAACGCTGTTCCATTCCAAATCCCTTCAATAGTTAGACCTGTCAATTTTATACCTTTACAGTTAAAACTGAATCAGAAAATGTATCAGGAAATTTCTCATTGTTGAGCAGTGAATTTGAAAACCACCTTAAGGTATATTTCCAAAGATTCCGTTAACAGAAGTTCCTTATCGCTATTAATATTTTTAAAAAACATATTGCCTACGCATCCTGAGAACAGTAAAGTCCAGTTCCGGCCTTGCTCGACTATGCAGAAAAAAATGCAAGCCTGACATCGGCCCTGCACGAGTCTGTTGAAAAAATTAAGCCCGGGCTCAGACGCCATTTAACTGTCCGACGCTGATCTCTACACTGGGCATGTTACATTTCTGTATTCATACTGTCAAACTAGCATCGGCTCGTGACGCACATTTATACTTATTCTCGCGACACTCATCTTAATTGAAAATGGCTCATATTTTATCGCCTTCGATTAAGTATTTATAGCGGGCAAGCAGGCCCACTTAATTTTTTTATCGGCCTGACCCGGTAAGCCCGTTCAAATTTTTTGCCGGCCCGTCCGGTTTGTTTTGTTTCTCGGCCCGGCCCGTTGAAAAATTTGTTCTAATTCTGCCGGCCCGGCCCGCGGGTAACGTATGATAGGCATTAATAACGTATGATAGGCATTAACTATGATAGGCAAAAACATATGATAAGCATTAATCTAATGAATAAAACTTTTATTAATATCTTCTTAAGTTTTAATTCGATTTTCATCAAATTTGAAATGGCTCGATAAAATTCTGCAACGATTATATATATTAAATTTCAAACCATTCAGTTGGGTAGTTTTGCGCTGTTATATGCGAACAGACTATCAGGCGGACAGACTAGACGATGACTATAGGTGCTGTGTATTTATATAATTACGAACGCATCTAAAAACAAGTTGGAAATTGCATTGTAACGGAGCCGATGTCGTAAGGTGGTGTGGTAGCGGGCAACTTCAACGGCCAAGGCTTATTTAAAGTCGAAGAAATATTTTATTGCATTACAAACAATTAAATAATATTTTCTGGATTATATAAGTCTTATTTACAACGTTTTTCATAAAAGGGTTCGAGTTCAGCTGACAATAATAGTTTTATAGAATCAAGTCCAGTCCTCGAATAATAGATCGCTTTCAGTGTAGTCAGTCTCTTATTTATTCAATGTCCACTATTTTCGAAGATAGAGTTCGCGATGCTCGACAGGAATGTCGCACTTTTGTAGGTGTTTAACCGAGGTTTAGGAACCTCCGATCTTCAACTCCGTGATGGAGATATCTTAACAGCCACACCTGGATTTCGCTTTTCTGTGCTTCGGAGTATGCCCCGAAGCCGTCGATCCGTGAGAGATTTCCACTCTGCACGGCCAGAAACACCTTGAAGTCTCAACTTCAACAGAAGGGAAAAATTAAGCTCCCGAGAATGCTCTTGCATCCTCTTTTATCAATTTCGTTTTTCCGTCTAGGACCAAAGCCACTCCCATTAGCCACTCACCATCCGTCGCCCATGATCTGATAGACCAGCCCTTTCTCTATAGGCTGCAGTCAGGAACCTTCGCGTCCGGTTTCATCTCTGGTTTCACTTTCTACTTTCCCACGGGAACTAGACCCTCGTGAACATCAAAAGAATATTTCTCTCGCTAGATAAAAGAGTTCCTTTCACCCTAGCGTCATCTGCGAAGATTGATTGAAATTGAAGTATTTGTTTCATCTCTAGCGACATTTTCTAGGACTCTGAAGAAATTTGGAGGCTAGGTGAAAATACATTAGCTTCCCTATGCTGGCTTTTGCCTTGTAAATTCAGAGTTTCAATGTGAGATATCGTCGAATTCTCACAGCATGTTAAACGTGGAAGCTGAGGTGCGTTCGTACTATAACGAGTTTTATAAATATTTTTTACACAGTATTTTTTTCACACAGTTGTACTGAATGTATATTTTGGTGCACTTCATAAGTGCATATCAATTTCTTTCAGTTCGAAAGGCTGTAACATCACTAAAATGCACTCGAATTCTTTTTTTCCCATTGGCCGTAATGTAACAGAAAACTTTTGACTGTCCCTGTCATTAAACTATACATCCGATTTTCCTAAAATCTGAAATGACTCGACAAAATTTTGCAACAATTGTATATTTAAAATTTCAGACCATTCGGCAGGGTAATTTTTTCTTTGCTATATACGGACGGACGGACAGACAGACAGACTGAACGATGACTATAGGTGCTACGTATTTATATAATTACGAACGCACCTAAAAAGAGATAGAGCATCTGTAATTTTCTAAAAAAATATCAAATTATAATAGAAATTTTGCAACTGGCTTAATTTGCCATTATAAAAGCTTTCTTGTAATTTCATCCTAATTGGGCAATAAAAATCAAATTTACTAATTTATCTTTTGAATTGGCTGTGAGGCCCCCTGCACTAGGATTATTTAAAAGAATGCTTCTCACGCAGCCAGTTGCATGCTGTATAGATGGAAGAAGCTCGGCTAGTCGATTAATAAAATGTTGACATGAGATAAATACGTTGTGCTTTTTAATCAAGTAATTATAATTTATGTATGCTTATTTTCAATTATACAGGATGTATACAAAAGAAGGTCCCAGTCATAAATTTTAATTGTGTCAGCTTATTGTTGTAGGGTGTTGGTTCAAGGTCACAAATGTACTCAAACAGTTTTAGATAAGTGCATGCACTAGTATTGCTTTGTTATTGACTCTCTTACGGTGCCGTCTACGCAAAATGGCGACTCCTGAGCGTAAAGCATTATTGCTGGTCTGAAGATGTAAAAGCCGTTAAAACCATGCTATTTTTTTTCCTTTGAGACTTTATAAAAGATCGTGTCTACGTCCCGCCGCTATCTAATCAATTGCAAGAATTCAGACACAGAATGGAAGAAGCTATTTCTTCCATACTCCGGACTTGTTAACCGAAGTTTAGGGAATTGAACTTTAGGTTGTAAGTGTGCCGTATACCTAAAGGTGCATATAGTGAACATTTGCAAGAAAAACTAGGTTAGTTTACCGTCCATTTGATGTATGATTTGCTGTAAATAGCCTAAATTATTCTGTTATAATATACCACTGAAACTGGTCCATTCTTTTATGAACAACCTGTACTATTAATACATTCAAGTATTAAAAAGGTATTCCAATTAGACGCATTTTATCAATGCTCTTTCAACTCAACACTTTTAGTAAATTTAAATTTCGTTTTCCCTTTACATAACTCACATTTATTTTTCTTTTTACCTGTTAAAACTGTGAGTGATTTGTTAAACAGTATTCGGACGGTTGGGGATACCGAAACGCAAGGAAAAATTATTGATTGTTTCCTTTCAATAAATGAAAATAAATAACTTTAAAATAAAACGGCATTTTCCCGATTGTTCTCTAATAAGACAACAAAAGTGTAACATAAAGTTAAAGTTATATATAAATATTATACAGGCATACATACAATAAATACAATAGACCCAACTGGAGTGAAAAATTAGCCAGAGCCAGGAATCGAACCCGAGAACACAGTGTACAAGACTGCTGCTCTAACCACTGAGCTACTCCGGCCGATGCCTGAGTCTGCAATTACTCACTAATAAACCATGTTGGGGAAAACACCAGCCATCTATACGACAGCCTTGGATGACAGGACAACGATGAATAGATTTTACTATTACATCGATCTATGATAAATATAATAAAACACCCATACTGCAATATTTTCACTCCAGTTGGGCTTATTGTATTTATTGTACGTATGTCTGTATAATATTTATATATACCTTTAACTGTTGAATGCAGGCGTTATTTATGTGTGTGTGTATGTTTTAGTATATTCTGTAGTATGTGTGCTTTATTATATGTAACATAAAGTGTTTGCTCAGAAAATAAATACATGACATATTAGAAACAAAAATCTCCCAATTAACAAAACCAAATTAAATCACTATAATAATTAAAAAACAATTTGCGTATTATATTTGGTAAAATTCTATCCTAGAAATGCCGAGGTAGATCACGTAATGTATTATCGCGAAATCTGAAAATACATAGCATATCAGCGACACTTGCTGTGTGATATACATCCGAATCTAAACAATACAAATTTAATAAATTAAAGGACTGTTACGTCTTGAAATTAACTGCGCATATATAATAAAAAGGTTTACTAAAAGACGTATATTACACATAAAAGCTAAAACTTTCAAAACATTAAAAAAAAAAAAAAAAAAAAAAATTAAAAGCCTAAAACTGACAAGTTTTAGCCACTCTGTGAATCCAAGAGGGACAAATACTTATTAGTTCGTAAAAGTCAAAAGTAAACATACTGTGTTGAACACGTCCTAATAACAGCACCATCTGTACATCTGTATTCTAACCATCCAAACTCAAAAGAGAAAAACTTGAAGAAACCAGATTATTAATGTCAATAACTGCAGTACAACCATCCCATCTCAAAAGAGAAAAACTTGGAGTCCTCAAAAGAGAAAAACTTGAATGCTGAAACTTGTCGGTTTTAGCTTTTATGTGTAATATACTTCTTTTAGTAAACCTTTTTATTATGTATGTGCAGAATAAAGGGTCTAGCCGGATAAGCATGGCGAAATGGCCCCCCCGGCCGATGTTTGAAATAACATGTGTGCTAATAAAGCTCACCATGAGAATGCAATATAGAGTGTTTTTAGCCCCTGACCTTGAACTGTCCTTGAGATAATCGGAAGTCCTTGAGATAATGGAAGTATGCGCCGGCGCTACTATTTTTCAAATAAGTTTTTCTCAAAAAGTACAAAAGTTAAAAAAATGAAACCAACGCCAATTATTGAAGACTATATTAGTTCACATTATATATTTTTTTGACATTTTTACAAAAATTTTAACATAGAAATATAAACAAAAATTAAAAAAAAAAATTATTAATGTAGTAATTTTATATTTACACCAACCAAAAAATTACAGAATAAGCCTCAAAGTATGTACAGTCAATGAGGTAACTTTGATCCGCATTTTCTCTATTTTCATATGCCACACTCTTATTTGAAGAATATTGTCGCAACTAGGGGCATAAAGGAGAAGAAATGATCCTAAATTATTGTTTGACTATAAAAAATTAAGGAATAATAAGGATAAAAGCAGTAAAAAACGGATTTTTACCCCTATTCAAAGTTACCCAGCCATTTAGGGTAACTTTGCACCACATGATAATTTTTTATATAAAATAATTCATTATAAAAAAAGTATTGTAGTCAGGATAACTTTAAACCCCCAAAAATGTTTTCAGATATGTAAAGACTGCGAATTTACAGTTCCCAACATCACAAGATTTGTATAATTTATGATATTACAACAAATATCAGGCATAAGAAAAGTGGAAGAAGAGAACCATGAACATTTAGAAATAAAGAAAAACCTGTTTATTGTTCATATAAAACATAAAAATGCAGTGGAAAACAATTTTCAATTTTTTAACTCTATAATATATCCATAGTTACAGTAATACATACAAGTACTAGTATTATTCAAACAAGAATAAAAAATGTCGAACGTATGAAATGTCAAATTTGAGTAGCTCCGGCCCTAATCACACTTCTAAATGAATTTTATGTATTTTACACATATTTGTGAAAATATTTACATGTTATATCTAATGTTCATTTTCGGCATTTATATAA
This sequence comes from Maratus speciosus, assembly GCA_963932465.1. Taxonomy (NCBI): domain Eukaryota; kingdom Metazoa; phylum Arthropoda; class Arachnida; order Araneae; family Salticidae; genus Maratus; species Maratus speciosus. The sequence goes on along the minus strand of OZ010790.1, from coordinate 483,961,795 downwards.
GATATACGTGCAAATACGGGAAATTTTTGACAGTAGCACCTATAATTAGTAAATTATAATCATCAATATAACTTTGAGCCGGCTCAAAGTTACCCTGAAAATGCGGTAAAATGTCAGTGCCTTCTTATTTTACATTTTATTAACTATTAATAAATGAATAATCACAAAATATTAACACATTTACAACATTTAGGTAATAATATGTCTTATAAATGAGTATATTGTTACTTACTAGGAAAATTTAATTGGATTACAACAACTTCAAAACAGCATTCAAAATTAACTTGAAAACAGTACTTTACAAAAATAGTTAGATGATGCAATTAATTGCGCATAATGTTGCTAATTTATTTTCTAAAATAAAGAGTAGAAATCCCAGTTTAGAACCTTGTCAACAGAGCACAGTTCAGGAGTTTATTTAGTCTTTTAAAGTCAAAAATATCGAAAAATAGGAGGTGGTGCATGCTGGAATGATATATACTTGCTAAAATGTATCCATAACATTAATGCATTGCAACACAGGAAATGAGGTTGATTAATAATAATTTATATGAGGAGATTAATTTTTAAGAGTCTTAATATTCGTACAGTGATAGCACCAAATGACTCTAGGTAAGCTATATAATTAACAATTCCCTTCAGGGAAATCCAAAGAAAATTTAATATATTAAATATTAAAATTATAATTAATCAATGCGCTGTGTTATTTTTTTTCGGAGATCGTTTACCTTCTAAGTCTGTAATTTCTTTTATATAATAATTTTTTTTAGTAAATCATATAGATAAATACATTATTTATTTTATATTCCCACATCTATAAGAGAAAAATATTAATTAAGAATTAAAACAAAGAAAAGATTACTCATATTCAATCTTGATTACATTTTATTATAGGCGAAAAATTACAATAAAAAAAAGCTATTTACATATTGTGGGTTATAAATTTTAATAGTAATGCTGATACACATCTTTATATATATTTTTTACCTATTTTTTTATTAATTATTTAATTAATTTTATACCACGTGAAAATCACCATAGTCCGTTACTTTCATAGGTAATGCTTATTACTAGTAAAAACAATGGAATAAAATCATAATGGACTACCTGATCCACTGCCCCCGGCAGCATGTAGAATTCTCGTTGCTCCGTGAATATCCCACACGTAGGCACAAAAGGTCTCCAAAATGTTGACACAAAATATTAATCCTTAATCGGCCATCACATATATTTTTAAGCCAATATTGGGCTAACTTATTTTTTTATATATATATTTTATATGTTATTCATGGTACAGCAATCTGCTGAAATCCAACCGCAGCATCTTATTTTTTTTTTTTTTTTTTGCTGCCAACAGCATTGGGATAAAATTTGCAAGTGAAGTCTGTCTCTTACTTACATTGAAAAACAAAACAAAACAAAAACGGACATTGTCCTGTTTACATTATTTATGCAAACATAAAATTATACTATATAGCTAGAAAATTTGCATACAGAGTTGCCACCCACCTTTACAGGCGAATATCATTGGTCGACTCTGAATTTATGTGGCGCAACCTTATAGGTTGAGTTTTTGCTGTACCCAGTTATATTTATTTTTACTTTATTCCGTCTGTGTTGTCCTTCTGGTCAAAGGTCAGCTGTAAATTTCGTTGTTATGCCCTCATGATCTCGTACACAACTATAAATCGTAATTTCGATGACTTTTATAGATTTATTATTGTCGTAAATTTTATCTGTACGATACTTTACCAAAATAGGCATTTAATCTTGTCCAGCTTATGTTATAGTCACACAAATGTTTCTTTTTATATCCTGCCTTGTATATAATAGCATCATAGTTTATAGATAAAAGTTAAAGTTTGTTGGAAAGACCTATTCTTTCCATCAGTGCAAATTTACACCCCGTGGTTCAAAGTTACCCTGATTGACTGTACTTTTAAGAAATTAAAACTTCGTTAAAATCGAAGATGCGCTTTTTGAGTTATAAAAAAAAATAATGTTATCAACTTGCTAAAATATTCGTAATTTTCCTTGTTTCCATTTGCAGAAATACGCTACTATCAATGCATCGGTCAATTCGTGACACTTCTACTCGGGCAGGATGCGCAGTGCGCCAAAATAAGAGAATGTTTCCATACATACCACTTCCCTATACGTTTGCTTCGTGTTTTTAAACATCCTGTTATTTTGGCGTACTGCGCATCCTTCTCGCATAATGATATCAAGAATTGACAAACAAAATGGTAACATTTACCTACGATGATTTTCATATAGAAGAAAGCTATGAGCTGAACAGTGTACATATATAAGGTATCACTTTAGGGGGGAGCGTGTGTGTGGGGGGGTCTGGCACTTGACATCGTAGGATATCTGTAGGGGAAGGGGGGTTATCATTTGATATCGCTATCATTTTTGATCAAAACAAAATTTACTTTTTTGGTGTCTTTTTCTTTACATCCGTTATCTGAAATTTTTTAAGTCTGTTTTCTTTTTTTTATGAAAATACAAAGTTATAATTAAAACCATTGAATGATTATAAAAAATTTCATTCCAAAATAGGGAATAACCCAACGTTCGCCATTAATATTCTCCTGCCATATGCGTGCATAATTCGTTATTAGAGAAACCAGATTCGAAATTATACTTGTTATTTTTGCTAGTAAAAGATGGGGAAGAATGTTGTCCGCCTGTTTTGTTTACAAGAAGTTCTGTTTAGCCCCGTGCAAGGGCGAAGTACAAGAAGACAATATTACTGTTCAAAGCATTATGTAACAAAGAGTTATTATTAAAAAATTTTAAATAATACTTCTTTAAAATGTTATTTGGTATAAAGTTATTTCTTATATAACAGTGATATCTTATAAATTACTTCTCTTATTTAAATAAGTAAAATATCCAAATAAAAAATGTATAACCATAACTGTATATCATATAAAGAAAAGTGTATAAAAAGAAAAAAAGGGAAAAGAATAGTAAAAATAAATAGAATTTTTGAACACTGATAACAATATTATTAGGGGGAGGGGGTTCAAGGAATGATAACGTATGATATCGGAAGTTTAGGAGGGGGTCCGGAATTACCAAAAAGTTGATAACCTTATATATTTACAACCCCTATCTATAGCTTCACCTGCACAATGGACTACACCATCGACTTGATATTATTATGAGATAAGGATGCGCAGTCCTCCAAAATAACAGAATGTTTACAAGCACGAAGCAAACGTATAGGGAAATGGTATGTATGGAAACATTATCTGTTTTTGGCGCATTGCGCATCCTACCCGGGTGGAAATGTCCCGAATCGACCAATGCATTGACAGTAGCGTATTTCTGCATATGCAAACAGGGAAAGTTACGAATATTTTAGAAAGTTGCTAAAATTATTTTTTTTATAACTCAAAAAGCGCATCTTCGATTTTAACGAAATTTGTTTTCTTAAAAGTACATACTTTGAGGCTTATTATGTAATTTTTTGGTTGGTGTAAATATAAAATTACTACATTAATAATTTAAAAAAAATATTTTTGTTTATTTTTCTTTGTTAAAATTTTTGAAAATATGTGAAAAAAATATGTAATGTGGACTAATGTGGACTTCAATAATTGGCGTTGGTTTCATTTTTTTTAACTTTTGTACTTTTTGAGAAAAACGTATTTGAAAAATAGTAGTGCCGGCGCATACTTCCCCGATTATCTCAAGGACAGTTCAAGGTCAGTGGCTAAAATCACTCTATATTGTATTCTCATGGTGAGCCTTATTACCACACATGTTATTTCAAACATCGGCCGTGGGGCCATTTCGCTATGCTTATCCGGCTAGACCCTTTATCTCAATGTCTATCAGAATATGAAGTTTGATGAAATTCGGTGCATTAGTTCTTGAAACAGAGTGCCCCAAAAAATTGTGCCACACAGAGATACGCATTTTCTAAGCATAATCAAATTTTGTTCAGGACATCCCAAAACACGCAAATCCATCAAAAAACAGAAGTTAAACTTTTTCACGATTCCAATACTCTCTTTTTATGTGTCCATAAAAATAAAAAAAAATGCTGGAAAGTAATGCTATGCCTACTTAACCGATATCGTACCACGCAATGAGAAAATATTTTTTATAAAATCTTAAATGTGTGTTTTTTTAATCCTATGTATACACGTAAAATTAAAAAAGTTACCAAACTTTTATTAGTTTGATTGGTAAAGGCTGCCCTAAAAGCAGGACAATGGTACAATCTCCTGCTATTCGTTGTTACTTAGGTGGAATTGGAGAAAGCATCTTAGGCATAGTCCGACGTTACATTTTTTACAGATAGTTCTTGGTTTTGCTGGACAGGTTTTAAGAAAGCCTTTTCTATGTCGGTTTTCTGGGTTTTTTTTACAATAAGTAACATTTTCAATTTTAACCCTTTATGTCTGAATTATGAATTCATGAAAATTTTATCTTCTAAAGCATTGTTCGTAAATTTTTGAAACTACATTAGAAAATTTACATAATCATTTAATAAATTTTTGATGGATTTAGAAGGATTAATTAAATGTGAATTTATAGGGATTTTGTGCAATACTTATAACCCCACTCAAATCTTATATTCTAAATATTTTTCTTAGTATTTTGTAGAATTAGGAAATGTGCAAATATAATGTTCTTAACAGTAGATATATAGAAATATTTCTGAAATGAAAAATCCCCCCCCCCCCTCAACGCCAAGAAAACTGAAAAGATGCAAAGGTCAAAGAAATCGTCCTTTTTAAAATATTTTTGTTTTGTGTAACCAATAATGCTTTTGGAACAAGATAAAGTAATGCATCTATAACTCATTCTAAAATGTATTACTACTAATCGATGTATTAAATGAATTTTATAACAAGTCATTTTAATGGTACTTATAAGTACTGTCAGTAGATAAAGGGTTAAGCTTTAAAAAATCTCCATTAACTGTTAAACACCCTCTTTTTTGCAAGATGGTTTCCCTGGAATAGAAAGTCCCAAATAAGCAACTGATGTAGGTTTTCGAAAATCAAACAGGCTCAGACTATCATCACTAAATAGCTGATTAGCTTCCATGAAGCATCTAAATGCTGTTTCAAACGCATTAGAAAATAAAGGCCAGTACCATTTTTACTTTCTTCTATCTTCAATAGGAGAGAGTATTGTAATCGAAATTTTTTTCGACTTCCGGTTTTTGACGGATTTACACGTTTTAGGGGTCAGAGATCCTAAATGTCCGTGTGTCCGTTTTTCCATGTGTCACTATTGTATCATCAAAAAGTGTATGAAGTTAGGATAACTCTAGGATAGATGGCCATAGAAGAGAGATGGTCAGCCTAAATATTTCCAAACTTGATCAAAGATTGCAACATAAACTTGTTCGTAGGAAACAGTTCAACGAGTTTATTCATTTCGACGTACAGTTGTGTTTTTCGATTATAAAAAGTAAGTGTAACTTTTATGTTCATTTAATTAAGTGATTGAATATTTTTTTTAACTTAGGTATCTGAATGTTTCGCGGTACGTATGTTATGTATTTTTTAACTCTATGGACACTTAAGGCACGCATGTAATCTAATCTTTACTTCTACGCCTGAAACAAAGACGTACAATGTCTATTGATGCTTTAAATTGGGCGACCACCAGTCCTTCAATGTCAGTAGAGATGGCCACATGAAATCGGGGAGAGATTGCCACCTTTAATCAATATTTCAAAATTATACGGAGTGAGGATTTTAACTAAATATGAAATTTAAAATAAATACATAACGTTTATATTTACAATTATATTAATTGATATAATTGTTTACATTTTAACTAATATAAATATTTCAGTAATAATAATAATATAATAAGACATAATGATGTATTTGTTTCAGAAAATACTGAAAAACGTTGGAAACTTTCATACCAGAAACTGATAAAGGTGATAAATAAACTAAATTAACGCGAGAAAAAAAATGCGACACTTCCAGCAACGAAGAAAATTAAATACAATTAAATTTATTAGATTCTACAGATTGCGAGTGAATAGAATTGGATTAGGATCAATGCGTTGGTTGTGCAGAACAATATAATATCACAACCAAAAAGAATTTCTGGATACAATGCATGAGGTACCTAAAGTGGTTCCATGAAACGTGTACATATTATCAAGATCTTTGCCGAAAATGTGGTAGTAAGTATTGAAATTATACTTCAAATTTTGTTTATTCGAGTTTTACTCACTCATTTTCCATCATATAACTGCTCTTTATAAATTGCTATATGTTTTGCATGAATAACTATATGAAATGTTATATTTTTTTGCTATTTAACTTCACTGTTTCTTTTTTGTATTGGATGGCCATCTCTCCTCGGCTTTAAGGAGAGATTGCCATCTGCCATTTTAATTTCATTTTTATTTCCCACTTTTTGTTCTGAATATTTGATTATTTTTTGCCCAAAATATTATGAGTAGTAGTATAGAAATTATAAATATGTATAAATATTTCTTGTATTTGCATTCTAAGAATTTTTATTTCAATGGCCATCTATCCTAGAGTTATCCTATGCATAGAACTGAACCAAATTTTTTGAGTATGTTTTTGGTAGTAGAAAGAAAATCACTCCTTCAATTTAGAACTATTCTGACGGATGGAGGCACTGTAATATCGATGTCTGTGCCATTTTCATTATTGCATCATCGAAAAGTGTATGAAGTTATGCATAGAATTGAACCCATTTTTTTTGTGTATGTTTTTGGCTATGGCAAGCTGGTCCACCTTGAATTTGAAAAAAATCTGAAGAAGGGAGGCGCTGTAATAGCGATTTTTGTGCCATGATTTATTATTGTACCATCGAAAAGTGTATAAAATTATCCATAAAATTGTACCAAATTTTTATACGTTTTAATACGTTTTTAGTACGTTTAATTTTAATACGTTTTTAGATATGACTAGCAGTTTCTCCTTGAATATGAAAATATTCCGCCAGAAGGGCTCGATGTAATAGCGATTTTTGTGGCATTTTCTTTAATATACCATCGAAAAATGTATGTAGTTATGCATAGAATTTAACCAATTTTTTTGTGTATGGTTTTCGGCTATGGTCAGCAGGTCCTCCTTGAATTTGGATAGCAATGTTTGAAATGTAACAGAGAAAGAAAGGACTGTCTCCATTACTAACTGATGGGTGTAATAGTGGTACTGGATTTTAGCATCGTCCTATTTTCAGGAAAGTCGAAAATCCAAGGAAAGTTTATCTCCCAGATTTTTTTTTTTTTTACTTTTTTTCTTTTACTGGTGTAGAAGTATGGAATATTACCTCAATAAATTTATATGTGTGTTTTTCTTGAAGCTCAAAACTTCAAAAAACTTGTATGTTAAGAATCTGCAAAATTCGCCGTTTTAAAAAAATTAATAAAATATATACAACATTAATTTAAGCTTGCGATAAAGACAAATATATCGTTACACGACTCTTGAATAATAAATCGTCTTTAATTATAATTAAAATATTCACAAGAATTTATATAGAGTCCGCTTATGTGCGCTGTCCTATTTTTAGGAGAGATGAGGCAATATGGGTTGTAATCTTGTTACAACATTTCCCAAACGCTAGGCGTCAAAAATTCATACCTATTGTAATTAATATTAATATTAATTGTATCCAAAAAGCAAGAGAATAAATACAATAGATTTCACTCAGATAGTTATTTGCTGTATTTTAAACAAAAACAAAAGATCCACTTCGCGCAAATGAATATGAATCGCGGTACGGTGCGAAATGAAAGGAAAAACAGTTTGTTGTCTGTTTCTGTCTCTTTGATGTTTCTTCGATCGCAGACGATTCTTGATACAATCGGATCGGATTTCAATAGTAATTGGTTGACCGGGGTCATCAAGAAAAAATTGACACAATCGAAAACAATCCGGACGTCCACTCAATCGAGATAATCGATAAAATATGTTGTCATTTCCCAACGCTAATGCAAATGGCATAAGTTGTATAAAAATGTCCTTCAAGAAGGTGAAACAAGGCGATCTGTTATAGAATGGTATTGAAATTATTCCAATAAAGCAAAAACTGACAAGGTTCTCACTAATACATTTTTGAATTTACGTGGAATTATGTATGTCGATTTTCTTCATTAACGGCGTACTATTATTGCTATGATTTTTAGAGAAGATTAAATCGGTTTTAAAGTATTTCCATTCCTATTCGTACTCCTTTTGGACAATCCACGACCTCATACGTCTGGTGTAACAGAGCAAAAAATTAGAAAAGATACATCGGAAAGCACTCGAACATTCCCATTATAATCCGAACTAATTGCCACCGGGCAAGCATTTGTTTGGATGTCCTTAAAGAAGCGTTAGGAAGAATAAGATTGTCTTTAGATAAATGAATCAGATAATTTTTGTGCAATTGGCTTATCAATACAACTACTTCTTTTTATGATACAAGAATAAATAAAATTCGCAGTATTTTGGAGGGAATGTGTAGATGTTAAAGAAAGTTGTGTAGAATAAATAATATTTAAAAAATAACCTTTAAACACACGTTTTTATTTTACTCACCCTCTTATACTATTTTTTTATTATCTCACCTCATTCAACGAAGTTGGTTTGCGATTTGCTGCGATTTTTCCATACATTAGTAAAATGAATAGGGTTTCAACCTTCTACGTCAGTATAGTAAATTGTTGTATAAAATAATATTTTGCTCTCTTTAAAATAAAGTTTATTATCAGTTCGTGCAGCGATATTTATAATTTTTTCGCGTTCCGTGTTATTTGTTGACGGGACCGGGAAATTAGGGGCGTATCAGCAGGCAATTGGAACAATTTTAAAAATGGAAATAACTCTTGGAGCTTGCTTCCCTTTCTGACTATCTACTGCTAAATCAATGTATTGGGTGATTGCAAAAGTTGGTGCCCAATTTTCAGTGTATCGAATTTCAAGTGTATCCAAGTTGATTTTAAATGGCGAAATGCAGTCAAATTCTTAACATTTAGTCTCTCAATAATATCTTCAGTAATAATTCGTGCATTATTATTCACTAAATCACGGATTAAGTCATTATCAATGCCAGAAGATCGTCCAGGGCGAATTTTATCATTTAGATTGAAATCACCCTTTCGAAATCGACAAATCCACTTTTATCTGTCCTAAGAGCGGGAGCACGATCCAAATAAACGCCTTGAATATATTTTGTAGCCCGTCAAGCACTCACTCCTTTTTTAAACTCATATAACATAACATGACCAAAATGCAACTTTTCATTTTCCATTTTGAATATTAACCTTGCACACAAATTAATTTGAAAAACTATTTTTTAACGTTATGTTCACGCACGACGCATGTAGATAACTGTCAGTTAATAATAGGGTTATAAAAAAAAAAAAAAAACATCAGCACAGTCAAAATTGCATCAAAATTGCAACTCAAAATTTTGCAATTTTGCAAAATGCCAACTATGAAACAGGGTACGAGTGAGATGAAATCTCACAGTGTTTAAATCATGTTACTTTTTTATTTCTTTTGGCCTTATACATCGATGTTCCTTAAATTTAAAATCCATATTTATTTTTGCGCGGGCGATTCGTTTCGACCGCACATCGGCAAGTTCAACGATGTTCCGCAGCGCCTGGCATGGGGTGCTTCTCCATTGAGATCTGTACGATTGTAGTGACGTCATCGGAGCAAGTCTCTCACGGCATATGCATTGAATGGATGTCGATCTTTCGAAGGTGTGTCTAATTGCCGAGCGTACAACAAATAAAAACAAAACTTTTTAAATGTGTTCTTTCAGATTTGTTTATTAAGATATTACCTAATATTTTAAATTCTCTAATAGATTTAAATCTTTTCGTTCTCTAACTTTTGAAGTCCCCGTATTCTTACTATAAATTAAAAATTTCGTTAATTTTAAATCAGAATGTGTTTTGTTGGTGATCTGTTATGACTTAGTTTTGGTTTTAAGACCAATGTCAGACGGGCGTCTTTTTTGCTGCTTTTTTGCTTATGTATTACCCATTCACAATACTATAGCATTGCGAATGGATAATACGCAAGCAAAAAAGCTGCAAAAAAGACGCCCGTCTGACATTGGTCTTAAGATCGCGGGCCGCGATCTTCGGCTCCGGTCTGTCTGCCGATGCCGATGGATGTGGAATCCGGTAAAAAGTTTCCGAAAGCGATGTCTGCGTTTTTAACAACTCCAGTTAAATTTATTTTCCTGTTCGTTTAAAAAGGCTTTAATTGAGATTTTTATCTATAGAAAATTCACCTAGTGCTGCATCTTACATTTTAAAGATTTTCTTAAAGAGGAATAAATTATTTTATCGACAACGTATTTATTTTAAAAATCGGTGACCAAGAGGTGAAGGCCTCTTACTTCTCTTCAATACGATGAATAAAAAGTTTGATTTGTGCTTACAAGTCTCCTCATCATTTCCTTACAGATATACAAGTAAGAAGTTTCCTTTTTTTATTTTTTTTACAATTGCTGACCTCAAAGAACGGAGGGTTTTATTGCGATATTACACAACGCAATTTTTTAATTAAAAGGAACTCAAATTAAATTTACCTTTCATATCACGGCACAATTTATTAGTAATACCACAGTACGAATTTTTGCAATCCCCCAATAATACAAATTGGCATTTCCATGTCATTTAGATTATAGTATGTTACGTGCATAGGCAAATAATATGTCACCATTTCTTATCAATTGTATTGAACTAGATACCGCAAAAGATTAAAATTCACTATCCAATTCAGATGAATATCATGGCTTTAGGATAAGAGAATATTAGTAGGTTGCATTTGCAGTACAATGCCGAGAGGGCCCGGTGATAAATCTTCTCATTAAAATAAATATCTTGTGCGCATGAGAATAACGTGACAGATGTAGTTGCAAAAATGAATAGTTTTACGCTGTTTGAGAAATGAGGTTCGTAAAATATGCAAAATACTAGAAGATAGCCCGTCAGAATGACGTGTTTGCATTTTCAAAAGAATGATAAAGCATTGAATTATAAAAAGAATTATGAAGTAATAAAATATATATTATCTGACTAATAAGGTCATGTGGGGTAAAATAGTTATAAAAAATGCCCATTTTTCATTGAAATTTAATTTGCAAGAAAAATATTAATTGAATTGGTAAAATAATGATATAGAATATGCAAATGAACTTCACTCACAAAATTTGAAGAACTATTTCACAATATAAATCAGAAAAAGTATAATAAATAAGTGTCATTCTCGGCTGTGAAGAAAAAATTAAAACAGCCTGAATATAAAAATTCTAACAATATTGCATTTAATACACACTTCGCTTGCCTTAAATTGTCATTTTTTAAGAAAGTTTTTATGCATGGAGTTCGTTCAGATCGCTATATTGCCAATGAGCTCAATGGTCTGTATTTTAATGAATCTCAAAGGAATGAATCGGGAACATTCATAATTAAACATTGTTTTTGAATACAGATTTATTGAAAAAATTAAATTTCTGAAAATTAAAATAAAATGACTGATTTTAACGAAAGATTATCGGGACCCGGATGAGTTCACTTCGGAAGTGTTATACACTTAGCGCTATTATATATATAATGCAAATAAAGTTCATAACATGCAGGATAAAACACAATTTCAACAGAAGATTTATTTGCTTTTATTAACTGCCGATAGCCGGCACCAAAATAACAATTTTATAACTTAAATTTTAAAAAGTTTATCTCAGATTAAATCCTGATTTTTTTTAAACATGCATAAAGAAACCTGCATTAAATTTTGATCATTAAAAATCAGCTTTTATCACATAAGTAAATTGCAACTATTAATTGCGTTAACAGATTTTTTTCTCTCAAATTCTTTTATTAAATTATAAATATTTTCCCTACAAAATACAAAATTTTATTTGCATTGATATATATATATTATATATGTAAAACATTAAAACCATTGCAAAATACCAATAAAAAGCGTGAAATTTTAATTCTAATTACATTTTATAAGAAATATTCATTTTTTTTCAATATCTTTAAAATTCAAAGAATTTCAAAGCAAAATTTCTTTTTTTTTATTTTAACTACCGATAGATGGCGCCAACAAAACCTACACGTTCACAACGAATGCGATACGAACGAATGTTTACTTTTATGCAGGGAGACCTTGAGTTGTCAATCTAATTTCAACTGAAGTTATCTCAGAATATATACATAATTGAATGCAAGTCATCTCTCAAATGTAAATTTATTTTAAATAATCTTTCTAAAAATGTAACTTTTATGAAGTTTTATATAAAAAAAAATAATTTTGAATAAAAATGGCCGAATGGAATTTCGATAAAACGAAGTGGTGTATCGGGATCCGGATGAGTTCACTCCGGAAGTGTTATACACTTAGCAGTATTATATATATAATTTGTGAAGAGTCTTGAAGAGGAGGCATTTGTGCAATAATACGAGGTGGTAGTACAGGGTTAATAATACGTTTCTAAAGCAACTCGTATTTGTCCGTCCTTCGTCCCATCGATGTTTCATACGTTCATCAAAACTGCCAATCTAAACAAGGGTGCTCTCGAAGAAAATGGGACCGTTTATTCTGCCCCGTGAAATCACACACCAAACACCAATTTTTAACACTTTCCAACTAAGTTGAAAAGTGTTTATGAATTCGGTTTGTCTGGCGATCTGTTTGTCTGTCCACGCTCTAACTCGCGTAAATATTGATATATGTTAATGATGTTCACCATGATATTCGATGAATAATTCTTACAAAAGTGTTTGTTTACCGTCTCATAAACATTTTGAAAATCAAAATGGGCCTAATAAATAGACGATACTTCGTTCAGTCAAGAAATTCAGGGAAACGGGTGCTTCACAAAGAACCATTGCATGCATCAAGTAAAATCATGCATCAAGGATAGATTATGAAACACTTCCCAACACATTCAGAATAATATAGCAAAACTGTACCGTTTAATAAGTTGAAATATGATGTCTATTCAACTATATGGAAACATAACACATTTAAAAACCCAATTTTAGCAATTCCCATCTTTAAGTGGGCTCAAGGCTTGAAAATTAAAAAAAAAATCGATTTTTCTTTTAGTATCTATTTTGATTATTTAATTAATTCTGAACACATTGCAAAAACCCGCATAAAAATATTTGCATTTTTAACGGAGTTATAAGTATTTATGTAACAATCGTTACATAGCCGCACCCATTTAATTGCAACTTTAAGTCGCGTTTTCTCAAAACTTGATTTTTGACGACTCTCCGTAAGATTAAAAAAAACTATTTGATGGAATGGCTTAATTTTTTTTTGAATGCTTATAACATCATTATCTATAGAATAAATTAATATATTTTAGATAGTTTAATATTTTGAGTATTTTTAATGAAAAATAAAGTTGTATTTTTTAGGGTTTTTTAAATTTTCAAATTTGAGAGGTTTTTTTAATAAGGTTTCCTTTGAGTGATAATTATATCCTTAATTCATTCTATAGAGTAAAGTTTCCTGATCATTGTAAAGCAAAAATTAGGTTCTTATGTCAATTTAATGTTAAGATATCTTACGGATGGTGATATGACACCTAAATTGTTTTCCGAAAATTGTGTTATATAAATTTTGCTACATTTTTTGTTTTATTATATTGAAATACTTCATTTTATAATTTTATAAGACTACAAACGTACCTTAAAAATGTCAGAAAGTTTAAATGAGTCACATTGAATACTTCTGATTTTATATGGACTCGAAGCGAGAGCTCTGTTTACATGTTTTTCGTTATCGATCAAGCCCTGAGCCCCCTTAATCGGGAAATTATCCGAATTTTTTCAGCAGCTCTGTATATGACATATAGATTTGTATCTATAAATTACATGTATGAAAAAAGTTATTTTAGTTAGGAAATACATGCCACAGTTGAAAATTCCCCTCCCACAGTTTCCGCTAATAAGGAGAGTGAGAGCACGTGAATTCTTCTGTACAGCCCTGTGTACGAGGTATAGAATTTATACACAACGAGTAACATGCAAAAAGTTAGTTAAATTCAAAAGCGCATACAGAAATGGAAAACGCACTTCCAGCAATTATTGCTGAAAGCAGGGCTTAATTTCTAACAAACAAAGTACCGGAGCCCTAATATTCTGCGGTACTGGTACAACAACTGTACTCTCCACATCCCCACCCCCGTTACTCCAATCTGCATATTTATATTTCATACACTATTTGCAAAATTTAAAGCTTTTTTTTTTTTTTCTTTAGCAAAATAAAAATTTTAAATATAACTATAAGCATATACTTAGCTGTGAACTATTCCACTTTTTAGCTATCACTCCTTCCGAATAGTAATCTTTGCCTAATTTTAATGTTAATTAATTGCAAAATTCTGCGATTGAATATGGTAAGGATTATGATTCGAAATAGTGTCAACACAAAAAAGGCATTTTTATGAAAAAATGAATGAAATTAACAGAAATTAATTTTATATGCTGCAGAATGGAACAATGTTTTTCAGTTTTCTACAAAAGGTGCATATGTTATGCTGTAATCGATTCCTTCCGCATAACAATATTTTGTGATGAGTCCCTGAAAATCAGATTAAATTATAAATTTGATATAGTTATTGGAAAGATTCGATGCTTTCATAGAAAAAGGGAAAACACTGCTCGATTGCTTTCTATCAGAATAACAATATATGGGAATTATATCTACTTACAAATGAAAGTGATTTCGTATAGGTGCAGAGCAAAGCCTTAGCATGGGCAGCGTTCATCATAAAAAATAAATAGAAAAGTCATTAACGTTATTTTTATACTCGTACCCAATAGAAGATTAAAAAAAAAAAAAAAAAAAAAAAAAAAAAAAAAAAAAAAACTTTAAGCTGATGCTTGTTGGCTAAAAACAGAAGAAAATATTCTTTTCGGGTTAGATTTCTGAATAAAAAATAAAATAAAATAAACGATCCAATTAAAAAATATCCAACTATCACAAAAGAAAATCGAACTAAAGCATATTCATTGTTCGCTCGCTTGAATGGCGCCACACCAACTCATCGCGCCAAACTCTGTAAATATCATTAGAATAAAAAAAATATGATATTTGTTTTCCCTTCATTCTGATCAAAATAGCTGTAAAAAGGAGGTAAAGTTCTTTTTTCCCCTATGCATGAATGCATAAAATTTTGAATTTAAGGCAGATTGAAATGGAGCCCGCCGAAGACTGATAGTTGAATGTTCCCGTTTCATCTCCTTCTCCTACGTTAGTGAGCACAAATATGTGTTTTGATAGAAAACTATGCAAAAGCTTGGAGATGGAATGGAAAGGAAAGGATAATTTAGGCTTCGGTTTTTCAGAAGTGCTAATGCACTGGGCTCCGGAGCCCTATATTTATGAGCTCCGGTGAATTCCGACCAATATTTAAATATTTACTGAAAATAGAGAAGTACCGGAGCCGGGCTCCGGCGCAAATTAAGCCCTGGCTGAAAGACAGTTACTGTAACCGATTTATTTTGTGTGCCCCTGTAAAGGAACGCTAAATGCTATATTTCCCGTTTCTATAGTAATCATCTTGTAGTAAAATTTAGTGATTTATATCAACTTCAATACATTTGAAATAGCGGAATGATATTAAAATACACTGAAACGATTTTTCCCCATTGACTATAATGTAATGGAATATTTTTGTGTAAATGAGATATTAATGCTACATAGTACCTCATATTTAATACCGAACATACCCTACAATAAATACATGCTCCGGAACGCTGAGCGCCATTCAGAAACTACAGGGTGATTTTTTTATAGTCGTGAAAGTAAAACCCTATAACAAAAGAATCACTGATCCAAATGACCTGAAATTTCACCAGTATGCTCCCAAAGAAATGGGAATTTTTTTGGCGTGGTTAAAAAAAACCTTAAAATCGCACCGACAGGTGGCGCTGTATGTTAACAGAAAATAAGAATATCATCAGTGGGAGGAAAACAATGGACGGTACTTCAAGAAAAAGAAAACTTTATTACGCATATCAAAAACATACAGAATGCAGTAATTGGGTAAAGATACTGCGAACACCTTCGCAGAAATAGAACACAATAAAATTATGGAACAAAGCATTCATACGGAACTGCACGACTAACACAAGAGATTTTCAGTGTGCTGTCTCCCGTTTTCAGCTACGAGTTGGAAACGTGAAACCGCATGTTCCACAACAAAGCAAAGAATATCCGGCTGGATGCTGTGGATCTGGTGCACAATGCGTGCTTTCAGGTCAGCTAAGTTCGTAACACCATCAAAATACACAGCATTCTTGGGTGCCCCCAGAGCCAAATATCGCAGGGATTGAGATCAGAATAATGAACACGAGGTGTGCGTGCTTCAGGTTTTTATTGCCTCTGTGCGTGTGTCGTGCGCAAGCTCGTCTCCCGACTTTACTGCATAAACAGCGCCATCTGTCGGTGCGATTTTAAGTTTTTTTTAACCGCGGCTAAAAAATTCCCATTGCTTAGGGAGCATACTGGTGAAATTTCAGGTCATTTGGATCAGTGGTTCTTCCATTATAGGTTTTTACTTTCACGACTTTAAAAAAAATCACCTTGTATGTGAACAGATGCTGTGCTAGCAACGCGATCTTTCGGGCATCGAATGATGCATCAATAGCCCGAAATTCAGTCATGTACTTTTATATTTCTGACAGATAATAACCAAAATGCGGGTTGTGAGACTTTAGACACGCTCTGTATTTTGAAAATGATGATTATTTTTGATTTTTTAACAATGGACTTCATATAATTTGTTTAATTTAGTTTGATTTAACTCGTTCCGAGAACACAATATATATTTGTCAAATGCTATAATTTCAAATGCATTCGATTTCATTGCAACTGAAAAACACGTACTCAATTTAGAACAGTATACCTTGATCATATAGCAATATAAATATATCGTTCTGTTTACAATTAAAAAAAAAAAAGGAATAACCACAATATATAACAAATTAACACCTTGTAATAATATACCAATTGTTAAAAGGCGTAAATTAAAACTTGAAAAACAGTAAAAATAGGTTTGTTCAACTATTTACATGTTTCGACTATACTCGAGTCATTTTCAAAACAAAAAATAAAAATATTCTAAAACTGCACCGTCTATGAAACCATCTATGGCGATACCTTAGGCGTAGTCAGATTATGCAGGGTGATTAAAAAAAACGTTGATAAAATGACATGGCAAATCAGGCATACAACAAGGATAAAAAATCACACAGGAACATAGGGTCGGAAATAACTTATTGAGTCACAAATGCAAGGTGTTTCATCCAAACTGAACTCGGGTCGACGGTCATAATTTCGAGAAAAATTAAAAAATTGCCATGAAAATGCAACGATATGGACCTTGTTTTGTGTGAAATGTGATAACATCACGAAAAGTTCTGGGAAAACACGTTGCTCAAGCAATCGATGATACCGTATGAATTGATCATGACAGTCCAAAATATGGGGCGTCCAGTGCGTACTGATGGCGCGTATATTGCAAACTTCTACC
Organism: Maratus speciosus; assembly: GCA_963932465.1. Classification (NCBI taxonomy): domain Eukaryota; kingdom Metazoa; phylum Arthropoda; class Arachnida; order Araneae; family Salticidae; genus Maratus; species Maratus speciosus. The sequence continues at coordinate 483,944,257 of OZ010790.1, read as the reverse complement.
TCTTTTGTTTGGTGTTGTCACATTAACAACAAAGGTGAAAATGCCTATTAAATGTTTTATTATAATATACTTGAGTTTTCTGAAAGATATGACCGCCAACCCAAATTGAGTTAGGATGAAACATTGTATGTATTTGTGACTCAATAAGTGATTTCCGACCCTATGTTCCTATGTGATTTTTTTTATCCTTGTTGTATGCCTGATTTGCCATGCCCTTTTGTCAACTTTTTTTTTTCTAATCACCCTGCATAAAGAAGAATCTATTGAAATAAATGTCAATGAAAATAAGGTAATTTTACCCTCCAGTTTATACTATCCCCTCTATTATAATTAATCAATAATTACAATTAATAATATAATAACAATAAATAATATGATTAATAATAACATTCATTATAAGAAAAAACCTAGAGATTGTAACACGCAAAAATTCAATATGTAACGATTCAGTATCATTTAACTGTTTTTAAAGTTTTAATTTACGTCTTTTAGCAATTAAAATTAGTATAAGAATAACTACATTTTGCATTTTAAATAGTAAATTATTTTCAAACCTATTTATGGGCAGTTCGTTTAATTGTTTTCGAATAATGTTCTTTTTCCAAATTATTTTTAATATTTATTTTTATCAGGATAATCTGAGTGATCCGCTTCATTTGACGTATAAGCGCTAAGTGAAGGCGAATAATATGTCACTATGGTGTATCAATTGTGTTTAACTAGATGCCACGGATAAATTACAACCCAGTGTCCCCTTCAGATGAATATCATGGCTCCGTGATAAGAGAATATTAGAAGGATATATTTCTAGTACAATGCCGTAAAGTGCCATTAAACGCGATGCTGACAAATGTTATCATTAAAATCAATAACTTGTAATAATGAGAAGAGGTTGATAAATGTAGTTGCAAAAATGAATAGGTTTATTCTTCATGAGGAAACAAAGCTCGTTAAATATGAACTAAAATAATGATTATTTGTATTCTACTTACAAGGGAACCACTTTTGGTGCTGCCTGCACCTATCATTGAGACATGGTGCATTTTAATGTCCTATATTAGGAAGTTTGAGAATCTATAAAAATTTTCTGTTAAAATCATATTTTTTTAAATTTTACAGCAGCACAACTTTCTGAAAATGTAATTTTCGAAACCACTTATAGGACTATTAACATAGAATTTTTTTAAAGAAAAGCATTTAAAAATGCAAATTAGTCAATAATAAGTATAAAACATTGAAAAAAGTTTAACAATCCCTATAAGAACCTACAAAAACGATTTTGAAGAATTACAACATTATATTCACATTTTTTTAGGTGAGAAAAGTTTTTTTTTTTTTTTTTAAGTAGAGCTTTCTAGCAACCCTATCCAAATGTCATAGCTGCTTGTCGTGTGTGAGTGAACAGTATTTTGGACTTCGCTAGAAAGTGTAATGCCAAACTGTACCTTATTAGGCACAGTAAAATTTCTAAATTCTATCAAAATATTTATTTACTTTATGATAATTTTTTCAGAGACAGCATTTAATACAACAAGGTTTCATTTTAAACATTCGAAACTTTATTCTATCTGACTTCAAAAGAAAATAGTTTGCTTATTTTGTATTTCATAGGCGTAATCAGGGGGGGTGCCCTGGGTGCCCGGGCACCCCCCGCTTGCGCGCAGACTCAAGCACAATTATTTAAAAAAAATCGAAATCTACAAAAGAAAAAAAGAAGAAGTGAAAGCAGAGTTTTATTAGTTTAGCAAATTAGCTTAGTTTAGAAAACTAACAGCCTAACTTTTGAAATGTGATAAAAAAAAGAAACCCACGTTTTTTCTTTCTTTCTTTTTTTAAGAAAATTATGTTGTTTATCTTTTTTAAAACTAGAATATTTACAAGAGTCTGTATTAGTCATAGTAAGTCAAAAAGGTGGCTTTATAATCCCACTTTGACGTCTTTTGTTTGGGGGAGATTTTTTGTAACACCGTTCTTTCTATTTCATGTTTCTGCAATTTCATGAGAAATTAAGGCTGTTCTCAACTGCTCTGCTCAACAAGCGCAAAACGTTCTCACACATTTACAAATTCATTTTTTAACGGAAAGATATAAAATTGGAAAGCCTGACCAGGGAAGCGATTTGGAATCGAACTGTGTTTTCCATTTTTTGATCAATCAAATATTTATTGAGTTAGAAGCGATTTGAATCACGTGACAAGCACATTTTTCGTCCTTTCTTGATTGCTCTTTCTCTTTTCGCGCGGAAATGCGGTTCAAAATGCCAACTTTGACAATATTTTCTGAAAGCTCTATTGCGTTTGCAAAAAAACGAAAAAAAAAAAACAGCTCAATGACCTAGTTTCTGAACAATTACACCAGCTAGATTCATGCATTTCCGAACAAAAATAAATTAAAACTTATGTCATAAAGTTGCCCTTTTGGATTTGAGAACAGCCTTAACGCAAATTCTTGACGAGGATAGAAACTATTTGTCTCTTTCCTTTCGTAGTTTAAAATATAGAAAGAAGCAAACAATTTGAAAGGAAATGCAGATGTGAAACGATATTCTAAAATGCGATTAGCCGGGGGAAATAGGAGGGTGTGTACAGACCCTGCCTCCTTTGAAAATAAAAAATAATAGCACAGAAAATTCAATTTAATCTGGAGGTTGGTTGGTTGGTTCAACTTCGTGTTTCGCGGTCATTTTTTGATATTCGTAAAAGGAATATGGTTGGCAGTCTTTCAAGTCAATATAATAATTTTTTTCCTCTAAAAATTTTTATACGATTTTTAAAGTTTCTTCTCGCTTCGCGGCGTTCTTTTGAAAGTAAGAAAAGGGAACCCGGATTCAATCTTTTAACCTAGTGCAGTAAATTTTGACCAAATTCGCGATTTTATTCTGTGATCATTTCATGATATTTACAATTTTTTTCCAAATTCATTTGATGAAATTCACGTATTTTTAAGCGATTTTTTTGTAGAAATCCGCACTGTTCACCACTAACCTTTGACACGATTCGTATTTTTTACCGCGATCCTTTGACGAAATAGGCATTTATTTAGCACGATCCTTTGATGAAATTTGCGTTCTCTTTCTACGATCTTTTGACGAAATTCGTTTTTTCTTTCTGCGATCCTTTGACGAAATTCTAGCTTTTACCGCGATCCATTGATGAAATTTATTTTCTGTTGCGGCCGATTGACGAAAGTTATTTTTTTATAGGGGTCATTTGTCGAAATTCGCGATAGTTTTGCGCTACCGATCGGGAAAATTCTCGATATCTTTCCGTACCAATTAACAAAATTCTCTACTCTTTTCCAAGACATTTTGACGAAATTTGCAAAACATTTTCGTCAATCGTTTATCGAAATTCGTAATATTTTGCGCAATCTTTTGACGAAATTCGCGTACATTTTCTGCACTCTTTTATCGAAATTCCCGATATGTTTCCACGATCGTTTGAAGAAATTCTCAAAATTTTCCGGGTCCGATTCACGAATTGATTTTGAAAAATTCCATAAAAGAAATAAAAATCGCGGATTTCAAAAAAATTTTAAAATACTCACTGAAGAATCACTGGTCTGTGAAAGAATTTGGAGGGGGGAAATACTGCACATCCTTTTTAATTATGTGGGACTTTCCTTTTCTGTGCGCAAATCGCGCGATCCCGCTCGCTATTTCAAACCCTATCCCTTAAAAAATGTTCATGACTAGATTAGTTATTTTTTTTAAGGAATGTAGAATTAAACAATTCTAGGAATGAGGTGGGGACTGCCTTCGGCAAAGTACTCCCGAGCAAGCTACGGCCTCTTCTGTCTCGAAAGAAGCGAATCTTGAATTATTGCGTCTTTTATTTCGAGCCAAATTAAATTTTCAGCTTCCTTATAAGAACTGATTTGACATTCTCCCAATTCGAATTTAATCACGGCAATTGCAAAAATTACCGGAGAGTTTTTCTGTTTCAAAAAAAGTAAAAAAATCGCTTCAAAGCACGAAAACCACCGCTAAAAATCGCATTAAAAATTCGGAAAAGATTAAAAAATTACAGGGAACGAAATTAATTAATTGGGTAAAAGTTTTAAACCAGATTCCTTTTAGGAATGTAAAAAAAATCACCACGAAACGAAAAAAAACCCTCTAAAAATAACATTAAAAAATTGTTAAAAATTGAAAAATGAATGTACGAACGAACGAATGAATGAACTGTAAGAATGTCGAAAACACTTTATTGAAAAGAAGACAAAGCTTATACTCGATAAAATGTTGAAATCGGATTCTTTTTTATTAATTTGAAAAAAAAATGCCGCAAAATGCGAAAAAATTCGCATAAAACAATAATTGAAAAATTCCAGAAATTGTCTTCGATATGCATGACTTCAGGCATACAGGTCCTGTCAAATCTTACGGTTGTGCGGGCTGCATTCTTTTTACAGAGTACAGCGCTCGCGCATACGCACACACATAGACAGACAAACACCTATCTTTATTATTACAGTCGCATCATGAAAGTGTAATTTTTATCTTGAAAAAATTTAGTGTATATTATCATGACCTACTTAATAAATTCGACACATTTTGTGATAAAAACATGAATTACCGTAATTCTCGGTCTATAATCCGCGGATCAAACGATTACGTTCGAACCCAGAAATCTTGTTCCATAAAACGTATTTAATAAATATTTAACTTCAATAAGGAAATAAAATTTCTGGATCGAAACATGATTGTTTGATCCACGGATTATAGGCAGGAAATTACGATATTAATGAATATTATAATTATTTGTATAGACTTTCCTCCAAAATTTCTTAGGTCCTTTCGGTGACCCCTAAGAAGTTATGGAGTCACATCCTGAAAAACTTTCGTGCGTATGTACCGGTGTACCGCATGTATTATCTGAGATTTATCATCCCGCAAAATTTCATCTACAAGACTTTGACTGAGATAATTGTAGATCTCATGCAGTGTTCCCCTGTGCCTATAGAAGTTTCCAGCATGATTAAAATTCCTTTTTAATCTTTATAAGAAGTTAGGGTGCAAAAGATTTTACACTTGTGACCATTCTTACCCAGATAGCATGAATATTAGCAGCAAGTTTGATTTTTTTCTGATATTATCTTGCCGTGACAAATCTGAATTGAGAAATTCACAGCAAATCTCCCGTAAGGTATACCATCACCCACTTGCATGAGTAGTTTGTTGTAAAACTGATGGCAAGACTGTCTTTAATTCACGAAAGTGACGAAAGCAAAAAATTCCCCTGTTGAAAGAATAGAACATCAGCAGATATTCAGGAATTTTATTCGGTTGGCACAGCTTTTTTTAAACGCTATACTTATCAAATACCAAAAAAGGCTGGAGTTGAAAACCTCTAATATTACCCTAATATGTTTATGGTGGTAAAAATAATGCATGCACCTTAATGTCGCGTATGCCGTATGCATTAATAGACCTGATCAGGTCTATGGACCCCTTCGAAGGGTCTAAACTAATAGTGTAACAGTTAATGTGGTATGGAAAGATTACTGCTTTGCAGTAAGTTTGCAGTATTTTTGATTAATTGTTTGCCGTTAATTTGTAATAAATATGTGATACATGAATTTAACTTGCACGACAAGTTAGATGCAAGTTCAAAGTGTGGTGACTTTGGCGTTTGCGTTATCTTGCTGCAGTTGTGTTATGAACTCAAAGCAAGACTTCTGCAAATTTTCTGCAAACTGGAAATGCTATGTGGGTAGTCACTGTCTTATGTCACTGCTGCAAGGAGATTTACATATTTTTCCCCTTTTTTCCGTTAGAGCTAGTTTTGATGCTTTGAACCCCTTCTCATCCCTCCTCACGCAAACAAAAATCGCGTTTGAGTCCTTTTTAAAAGAAATACCACACAACTATACCTTCTAAGATGAAAACCTGTCGAAAACGAAAATTCGACCGGTTTATGAGGTATCGTTTTAGCAGATTTTACCATAGAAGATATTGTTTGTATCCAACATGTTCAGGTTAAGAAGTCTGGGCACCCCCCCGTTCAGAAGGCTGGTTACGCCTATGTATTTCAATAAAAAAAAGTTTTCAATGATCTTGAAAGCTAATAACAGATATATAGTTACTACTTATACATTTATCGTCTGCATAAAAAAAAAGAAAACTAATTCTTGTTTCTGATGCTATTATCAAACAAATAGCAATCTGATTTAATTCTAGTACCGTGCCTTTATACCAGACACTAGAGCAGGGGTCGGCAAGTAATTTTAAGTGGGGTCCGAATACATTTGAAAAATTTTATCGAGGTCCGGAGAAAAAAAAAACACATTAGTAATACAAGTACTTATTACTTTTAAATTGTAATTTTTACATACACATACATATAATAAAAAATAGAAAATTCAGGTACAAAATAGAAAAGTTAGGCTGCAGCCAGCCAGTCCCCCGCCGCGCATGCGCACCAACGCAGCCGATCAGTTCACTTCCTCCCAACGTCGCGCTTGAGCTCCAACTTTGCGTTTCACATGATAGCAACTATGCATCACTATTAAAAAATCAAATTAATTGCGCTATAACTTGTAAAATATAAGAAACACTGATAAGGCTATCACTCAAACTTATCTTTTATATGTAAATATTAATAAAGTATTTATTCAAATTGAAAATTCTTGGCGGTCCAGGTTTCGACCGTGGTACTAGAGGGATAAAGCAGGCGAAAAATGTTTAACGCCATATTTGGCGACTTAACTTACTTTTGGCGTGAAATAAACAAATAAAAAGCCAATTTAAAAAAATTAAAAGTATAAAAAAATATATATAATATGATTTTATCGGTTCTCTAACTTTTATGCATAGGGCTGCAAAATGCACCAGGTCTCATTGCTAGGTGCAAGCAGCACTAAAAGTGGTTCCCTTGTTAGTAGTGTTTTGTATTTATTATATTCTTCTTTCGAAAGAAGAAAGTACTGAAATCGAATTTCTTTCGACTTCCGGTTTTCGATGGATTTAACTGTTTTAGAGGTCAAACATCCCGAAAAATACCTTTATACGAAATGTCTTTCCGTACGTCCGTATATCCGGGTTTCCTCTTTGTATAATCGAAAATTGTATAAAGTTTTGCATAGAATTTATCCAAATTTTTTAAGTATGTTTTTGTCCGCCGGAAGGGCATGTAATTGCAGTTTATGAGCCCTGTGATGTCTGGAAACGTTTAGATTAATTTCTCTTTGGATTCTTTTGGCGCCAACGCTATACGTCACGTGGTATGCGGGCGCGCGCGGAGAGAGAGGTGGATATTTTTTTTTTCAGAGTAAAAGTGATTTTTGAGAAGAGTAGCCGAGCCGTGCATGTTGGCCGGCGTGTTTTTTTTTTTTTTGGATTTGTGAAAACGGAAGTATATCGGGTGCTAGGAGCACCAAAGGATTATAATTTGAGTAGTTTGTAATACAAGTTAATAATATTGTGAAGTGTAGTTCGTGAAGTGAAACACAAAAGTGTCGTGCATCTTGTGAAACCATTCATTCATTGTAAATAGTCATCATCATTTTTGTCGTTCCTGTCATTTTCTGTTTTGTAAATAAACTAAATAATATATATTTCAAAAGGAGTGCTATTTTTAAAAAGGAATACGCCACATGGGATGGTCAGAGGAGCGGCGCCGGCATTACACGCTCCATTTCGAAGAACCAGAGATATTATAAAAGTAAGATGCATGTTTAAGTATTTTTAATTGAAGATAGTGTTTGAAGATATTTTGAGTAGATAAATAGAATGCAATTTGTGTATTTATTTAGAAGATTTAAATAGACGAAAGAAAAGTATATTATTTATTATGATTGATTTAAGCATGTCAGAAGAAAGTTGCTGTTTATAGTATGACATTTATTGCTTGATTTATTTGTTCAAGATGATAGTATCGGTTATAAGTAGAGTTTATTATAAAAGTGTTTGAAATTGAAAAAGAAAAATGTTTAGCATTAAAGGGCTGAAAAAAGAAGATTTAGTTGTCGTCGCGACTGAATTAGGATTAAAGGTAGAATTAGAGCATAGAATTGTAGATTTGAAAACACTCATTGAGGGAAGCGACCAATTTGCTAAGGATGCTGAATTTGTAAAGGAATTTTTAATTACTACTGTATCAGATAGGATAGAAAAAGAAAAACGTGAAACCGAGTTGCTCAAAATCGAAAAAGAAAATGTCAAATCGGAACAGGACACTGCACTAGAATTAGAACGAACAAAATTAGAAGTCATTAAAGCCCAATTAGAAATGGCGAAGATAACAGATGATAAGAATTTGGATCCGGGGGGGGGGGGATGGACAAAAATCCCATACTAATTCGTTAGAATCTTTAATTAAAAGTGTTAGAACTCTGAGTATGCCAGTCCCAACTTAACCGGAAGCGTGGAATTTACTTTTTAGTTCGCTCGAAAAGGCATTCGAAATGAAAAATGTTTCGGAGGAGTTAAAAGTTGAAATTTTACTAAATTTAGTGGGTGAACGGGCCGCACATTTATTAGTTTATGCAAATACAAATGAAATGAAGAGTTATTCGAAGGTTAAGGCTTTAATTTTAAAGGAATTTTAACCTACCCCGGAAACTTGTCTAGAAAATTTCCTTACGGCAAAAAGAATGAAAAATGAAAACCATTTACAATTTGCGAGCAGAATCCGAGCTAATTGGGAATTTTATTGTCAGCTCAGGAAAGCAAATGATTTCGATACGCTTAATGAATTAATTGCTACCGATAGATTAATGAGTTCATTAGATTCAGAAACGCGGAGTTATGTTAAATTAAAGCAAATGGATGACTGGTTAAAACCACGCCAAATCGCGGAATTATGCGATAATTGGTTTACTTCAAAAGGTAGAACTTTTTCGGAATTATATGATAGACCGATAAAATCCTTTCGCAACTATGATGAACCCGGAAGTGTGAATCATGGGAAATATCTCCCACCTCATATCAGAAATAATGTTCTTTCTCGCGAAAGAAAAACTAATGACATTTGTAGGCTATGTAAACAAACAACTCATTTACGTTTCTGCCCGAATAATAAAGAAAAAAATAAAATGGGGAATTTTCGAAATCAAACGAAAAAGGAATCGGGTATTGAGAAAAATAAACATGATGATAAATTAGTTGCTAAAGTGACAGCTTTATGTTCTGAGAATGAGGCAATAAATACGCAAGCTTTTCAGTATCAGGATGTGTTGTTAGGCGGGCGGAAAGTGAATACATTGATCGATAACGCGGCCGAAATTCCAGTCGTTAATTCAAATCAAATACCGGATTCATTTAGAAATAATGAAAATTCAAAAATTCAGTTGATATCTGCCTTTGGAGAAAAAATAACCGCTGACCTTATAACTTTACCTATAGCTTTAGATTCCGGAGAGTCGAATAGTGTAGTTAATAGCGTAGATGTTTTGTTCGCAGCAACAGATAAATTATATGGGTCATGTATTATTACGCCAACGATTTATGAATTATTACGATCAGTTCAGAGTGGAGGGGAAGAAAATAGATTAGATGGTGTGTCTACGGAGGAGTTGCAGTCAGAAAGGGGGGAAGAAATTAAATGTGAAAAAGCAGGGTGTAGTGAAAGGGAGCAACAAAGTATCAATGATGAGAATTTATGTTTATTAAGTGAAAATGAAACTGCAGGAAAAGAGTTAAAGATTAGCTGCATTGAAAAGAAAAATAATAGCGAAGGTTTAAATGTGGGTCGTCAATCAGATGCGAGTATTTACAGGACGCAACAGAAAAGTTGCGAATCGTTACAGATAGCTTTCAAAGATGCAGAAAAAGAGAAAAATAGGTTTGTTATGGTAGACAATTTGCTTTATCATAGGGAAAGAGTTTCGGGAAATCAAGTTATGCAATTAGTGGTACCAAAGGTGAGGAGGGGGGAAATTTTAAAAATTGCGCACGAATCAATTTTCGCTAATCATCTTGGCATGAAAAAAACAAAAGAGAGAATTCGTTATTCATTTTTTTGGCCAGGTATGTCGCGGGATGTGGAAGAATATTGTGCGTCATGCAAGGATTGCCAACTACGGAGCAGGGAGAGGGTCAGCGATCAGATACCCATCGTCCCTATTGAGAGGCCGGAACTTCCGTTCGACGTTGTAAATATTGACATAATTGGAAAAATTGAACCTCCGTCAGCGCGTAGGCATCAATACGTACTTACTTTGGTAGATCAACATTCGAGATGGCCTGAGGCAGTTCCGTTACGGACAATTACGGCTAAAGCTACGTGCGATGCATTGTTAGAGATATTTATGCGGACAGGAATACCCTGCGTAATAGCGAGTGACCAGGGTAGAAATTTTATATCAGGGTTAATACAAGAGTTTCATGCTAGGCTGGGGGCGGCTCCTAGATTTGCTACGCCGGGGCACCCACAGAGCTCGGGAATAGTTGAAAGGTATAATCAGGTATTGAAACGTATGTTACACCATATAATTCGTAGTGACCCTAAAAATTGGGATAAACACACCCCCTATCTATTATTTGCGTACAGAGAAATTCCGAATAGCACTACAGGCGTATCGCCATTCAAATTAATGTACGGAAGGGAGGCCAGAGTGCCACTGGCGGTATTAAAATCTACATGGGCATACAAAATCCCACTACCTATAAATCTAGGAAAGAGCGCGACCGAATACCTCCAGGAGTTAAAAATTAATTTAGAAAGGGCGGCGGAACAAGCGGCAATAGTGTCGGAGGTTAAGCAAAGCTCGTATGCGAAGTACGCTAATCGAAGAGCGATTTACAAGGAATTTAGACCGGGGGACCAGGTATATTTATTAATTCCGGACTCCACGAGCAAACTTTACGCGAGATGGACCGGGCCAGCCGAAATAGTGGCGCGTTGTAACCCTGATTCTTACAAAGTGAAATTAATGAACGGTAATGTTAGGAATGTCCACGTAAATAAGATAAGAAAATTTACTCCTAGGGTACAGGCGGTGGGTGTGATCTTCGAAAATGAGGAAGAATTAGGGGAGGTCCATTCCACCCCCAGTACGAAAGATAACCCCGACCTATTCAATATAGAAGAAGTTGATTTAAGTCATTTAGGAAAGGTGGAGAAAGAAAAAATGTTAGATTTATTGTATAAATATAAAGAATTATTTTCTAGAAAAGTGCAAATAGCTAAGGTAGGAGAGCATAAAATAAGAATAAGTGACGCAGAAAAGAAAAAGCCCTACGTTTATAGAATCCCAGAGGCCTTGAAACCTCAAGTAGATAAACAAATTGAAGAGCTATTGGAACTAGGTCTGATTGAAGAAAGTGAGGCAGAGGCGCCACACCCAGTAGTGTGCGTAATGAAGAAGGATGGGGCCTTGCGCCTATGCGTAGATTTTCGAGTGCTTAATGCTGTTACAGTGACTGATGATTTCCCAATGGAAAATGCCACCGATTTGTTGTTTAGTATTGGCAGGGTCAATGTGATAACCACGATAGACTTACTCAAAGGGTATTGGGCCATACCACTAGAAGAAGTGAGTCAAAATTTAGCATGTTTTAAAACTCACAGGGCTCAGTATCGCTTTAAAGTAATGGCCTTCGGGCTCAAAAACGCAGCTGCGACCTTTCAACGAGAAATGAACAGAGCACTGTCCGATTACAAAGAGTTCGCCAGAGCATATATAGACGACATAGCCGTCTTTTCTGAAACATTTTCTGAACATCTGGTGCATTTAGAAAAGATATTTTCTAAGTTATCAGTCTTGAGATTTTCAGTCAACTTGAAGAAATGTGAATTCGCAAAACCGCAGATTAAGTACTTAGGACATATCATCGGGTCCGGCAGCCATCGGACCGACCCAGCCATCGGAAAGTGGAGGCTATTCGAAGGTTAGCAGTGCCTCAAACGAAGAAACAGTTGAAAAGTGTCCTTGGTCTATGTAATTATTACAGAGATTACATTCCTAAATATGCTGAAGTAGCATATCCTCTAACCGAACTGACGAAGAAGAAGAGTTCAGAACAGCTGTGTTGGTCAGAAGACCATGATCGGGCGTTTAATGAGTTGAAAAGAGGTCTTATCGAAGCACCTAGTCTACATACTCCCGTTATAGGAGTACCGTTTGTCATCGAGTGCGACGCATCTGCAGTCGGCATCGGCGCATGTTTATCGCAGCGAAAAGACGGAGTATTGTACCCAGTGAGCTATGCCAGTCAAAAGCTCACCAAAACTCAACAGGCTTGGCCGACTATTGAAAGAGAGGCCTATGCGGTCATCTGGAGTCTAAAGAAATTCGAAACTTGGATTTTTGGTTCACCTGTGGAACTTATCACCGATCACAACCCACTAACTTTCATCACCAAAAATACACCCCAATCTTCCAAACTGCAACGATGGGCACTAGCACTGCAAAAGTATGACATTGTAATTTCGCATCGATTAGGTGCCAAGTTGATAAATGCAGACGCACTATCTAGACTTGAAACTGTTGAATAAGAAAACAAACTGTGAAAAACTTTCATGAACTATTTGATAAGTGACTGTTTACTTTAAAGTTTTGATTCAAAATTTATTTAGTGTGTTACTACAACTTTTGTTTCCTTTTATATGTTTTATTTGTTATTGCATTTATTATTGTTATTATTAAGTATTAATTCTGTTTTGTATTAGTAAGTAAGACAAGTTTTAGGCAGAGTGCCCAGATTCTTCAGACATGTAGTTTGTATATTTTTTTTTTATATGTATTTGTTAACTTTTATTTTTCTTTGGGTAATTTGTTTTTTTTTAAAAATGGAGTATAAGGACGTCTCCAGACTAAATTTCAGATAGAAAATTGAGGGACTCCCTCCCCCATTTTCAATCTTGGGTGGGGGGTGTGATGTCTGGAAACGTTTAGATTAATTTCTCTTTGGATTCTTTTGGCGCCAACGCCATACGTCACGTGGTATGCGGGCGCGCGCGGAGAGAGAGGTGGATATATTTCTTTTCAGAGTAAAAGTGATTTTTGAGAAGGGTAGCCGAGCCGTGCATGTTGGCCGGCGTGTTTTTTTTTTTTTTTGGATTTGTGAAAACGGAAGTATATCGGGTGCTAGGAGCACCAAAGGATTATAATTTGAGTAGTTTGTAATACAAGTTAATAATATTGTGAAGTGTAGTTCGTGAAGTGAAACACAAAAGTGTCGTGCATCTTGTGAAACCATTCATTCATTGTAAATAGTCATCATCATTTTTGTCGCGCCTGTCATTTTCTGTTTTGTAAATAAACTAAATAATATATATTTCAAAAGGAGTGCTATTTTTAAAAAGGAATACGCCACATGGGATGGTCAGAGGAGTGGCGCCGGCATTACAAGCCCTTTTCATTATTGTATCATCGTAAAATATATGAAGTTATGCATAGAATTGTTTCCAAATTCATGTGTATGTGTTTGGCTATGGTCAGCAAGTCACGTGAATTTGGTAACAATCCACCGGAAGGGGACGCTGTAATAGCGATTATTCTCGATTTTTCATAGTTCTATTTTAGATCGACTGTTCATGTAGAGACGGGCAATTCGCCTCCAGCTTACCCGGTGATTGTCAAGCAGCTGATGTACAATATAATAACGATAAATATTGATTTTATTAAATATTATGATTGAGATTAACTTGTGTATTCGGATTAGAAAAATGAAGTAGAAACTTAAGACGAATTTCAAAGTTGGTGAAATATTGAAATAATAACACTGAAGTATTAAAATCTGTAACAACTTTTTGAAATATTAACATGTAGAGAAAGAAGAAAGTTTTAGGATTGCCACATCCGACTAGCTTTTCTTAATTTTTGAAAATGTGATTACTTTTATGTACGGAACTTTCTTCAGGCTTCTACCATAATTATTTTATCGATAACCGTACCTCGAAAGGTAGGAGGAATTTTTTAGGGTTATTTAGGTAGCGTTACCTATAAGCTGATTTCTGTAGATAATCTTACCAATTTAATTTAAAAAATAATTTCTACGTTTGCACTTAATTCAAATTGAAAACATTTTAATTGAAGGGTATATCCAATTGTAACATAAACACACAAACACTAGAGGTCTGCACGGAAGAGGGCAAACTTATATTTAAGAAACTCCAGGCGTGCCTGGCGCTCACTCTTTACGAGCCTGCTTTACTTTTTCTGCAAACTCGGTCAAAGCCAGACATCCATTTTTCCCTGCCGAGCAGGGTCTGGACTTCCCTTTTCGTAAATGTCTGGAAGGGCCGAAATTTCCAGGTCCGGGTCCTGCTCGGGAATAATTGAGTCTAGGCCTGGCCTGATTCCAGTCCAATGAAATAAATCTGGACCTGAGCCCGTGCAGACCTCTAAATTCTTTCCAGTAGAGCCTATGTTGGGCTTTCTTTTTATGTATTTATACATTTTTTGTTAAAATTACAATGATGTTGTACATTTGTTAAGCAAAATCTTTAGAAATTTAATTTGGTTTAATAAATTACAGAACTATATTTTTAAAAGTCTACTTTTTATCTTTGTAGAGTTTTAAAATTGTGATTTTCTTTTGCCATATTTTCCTTGCATTTTAAACTACGTTGATTTTTCTTACTGAATCTTCATTTGAATGTAATTGTCCAAGTCAATTTTTTTAATCAGTGTTTATGTACGTAATTGTCGAAGTGGTCATTAATATAGTCGATCTTATGTATTGTATAAATTACTGCATGAATTTCAATCTGAAAATAAAGTTTATAGATAAGTAAATGTGTTTTTTTGAATAATTTTAATTTTAGAATAATGTTGCTTCAGAAATATTCGTATGTTTTGTAGAAATTCAGCCGGGCCATGCCAAACTTTTCATATTTATACCGGGATAAAAATATTTTTGCTAGGGTCTGGGTCGAACGTTTAGCTTTTATACTGTGCCGTCCCAATAATGTTTCGTACGGGTCCAACCTGGGACGGTTCAGGACAAAGATTTTTTTTGGTGCGGGCCTGGAAAATTAAAGCCTGTGCAGACCTCTCACTGTAAAAAAAATTCCGCAACGTTCCTAGGAAAAAATGGACAGCTAAGTTGCCCATTATTTCCAAGAAACATTTCTTGAAAATGACTGGAACTTTACTGTATATGTTAAAAACATTCTACAGAAATGCCAGTAAGTTTCCTGCGAAATACCAGGAATATTTCTGTTGACAGGAAAACATTACTGACATTTCACAGCATGCGGGATCCGCAGACGATTTTTACATTTCCAGTTGACAATTTTCGCTTTATTATCATTATTTGTTGGAATGAAAAAATATTTTGAAATTGACATCAAAATTATTATTTATAATTTACACGAAAAAACAAATTTTCAGTTAAAATTCAATAAAGTAAATATATATATGATATATTGTTTCTGAACTTTGCTTAAAATATAAAAATATATAAATGTAAATAATAATTAGAAAAAAAATCTAGACATAAAATATTTTGGATTTTCGTCAGTAATTATGTTAGTTTACAAGTTAAATAAAATACATATAAATTTTCATGAAAAAAAAAATCCTAAACGTAATTGTATATTTTTTCCGAAAAAAAAAAATTCAAATTTGCAGCAATTCAAAGTGTCAAATATATATCAATTTAAATCAAATTGTAAAGTGTTAAAATATAAAATTAATTAAAAAAGAAAAAAAAAATCAGGAGGTAGCATCGAACTCGGGCCGTACAGGTGGCGTGCGAGCCTTTTGCGTCCACACCACGAAAGACACATTGAGAGCTGCAAACTAATGGGTATTTGAAACGTATGCTAAACCTCGGCATCTAATTTCTGAAAATCTAAGGCCCATTTTAAGAAATCCTTTCACAAGAATAATTAGAGATAAGAACTCTAAAACATACTTTAAATTAATCAAAATCGGTGAGAATCATGTTTGATGGTCCCCTGGTTAATGGAGATCCAAATAATAGGTGTATTTTTTTTTACACGGTCTGCTCGTTAAACATTCCACAGACAAGTACGAGAGATAATCTCTTAGCGATGTCACAGAGGTATTGTATTTTCATCTGAATGGTTGACAATAGAGACGTAATGTATTATGTCGTCTATTGATTTATTTGCATTCCATATTGATTTTTTTACATTCATTTAAGGAATTCGTTTTCGACACTCGCGCGCGAGCAACGGATTATAGCAAAAAAATAATAAATGGCGGCCGCAGCGTTTTACTTTCCAACTTCTGTTCAGGAACGTTTCAGATAAGAAAACCAGAATTTCACAGGAAAGAGCTAAATTATTCTGAAAACCTGAGAAAAGGCGAAACGTTCCTGGATTTTACATAGAACGTTACCATTTTTTTTACATTGCTCAGACACACCATATATATTGTCAAATAAGAAACCGTTCATTAAGTCGTACAATTGGGAACAAGTTATGTGAATCAGAATGTAAATCAGTTGTGTAAATCAAAACTTTCTGTCACCAACGTGATAGCTATTAAGCTTCGCCGTGTAACTGAACACTGGCAGATAAATCTTCAGTCACAGTATATGAATAGATTTTGCACATAATTTGGTGTACAGCATGCTAAGTAAAGGCAAATATCAAAGGTCTCCATTTCATAACAATCGTGTTTGGCAAGAAGCCTTTGATACATTGCTGTCATCTCAGAATGTGATAGTTCGTATGATAATAGAATAAGGGGTAAAACCGGATGTCTTATTATTAGTTTCCTCTTGAAGCCACAATTTCTAACCCATGTTAATGACTGACTGGATAAATTCTCTCTACAATACTATCATTATAAATACAAAGGGGAAAACCCGTGTTTCCCGGGACACCGATTATACGTGAAGACCATCATATATATATTATCATCATCATCATATATATATTATTACCATAATATCATATAGATAACCATCATATTATATATCATTATATTTCTGATGTTATCATATTTTTTACTTTCTTCTATCTTTACAAGAAGAAAGCATTGGATTCATGAAAATTCTGATTTCCGACGGATTTACACGTTTTAGGAGTCAGAGATCCCGAAAAACATGTTTTTACAAAATGTCTGTCTATGAGTCTGTGAGTCTGTCTGTCTGTATGTATGTGACACAAATTTTGTGGGCGCTCTATCTCATGAACTAATGCACGAAATTTAATAGAAATTTATATTCAAGTAGTCCCTAATATAAATTGGTGCTGATTAGTGTTTGGTGTAAATCGCCCGACAGATGGCGCTGCTATGCTGCATTTTTCGCGATTTCTGAAATAGCTCTATCTCAAGAACTAATGCACGGATTTTCATCAAACTTCAGATTCAGTTATTGCTTGATATGAATTGGTGCTGGTAACGTTTTGGTGTAAATCGCCCAACAGATGGCGCTGCTATGCTGCATTTTGCAGCATTTACACGATTTTCGTAATAGCTCTATCTCAAGAAATAATGCACGGATTTTCATCAAACTTAAGATTCAGTTAGTCCTTGGCATGAGTTGACGTTTTGTACCTTTTGGTGTAAATCGCTTAGTAGGTGGCTCTGCTATGCTGCATTTTTTGTGATTTCCGCAATAGCTCTGTCTCAAGAATTAATGCTTCGGATTTTCATCAAACTTCAGATTCAGGTATACCTGGATATGAATTAGTGCTATTTCGTTTTTCGTGTAAATCGCTCAACACACGGCTCTGCTATGCAGCATTTTTCACGTTTTCCACAATTGCTCAATCTCCAGAACTAATGCACGGATTTTCATCAAACTTCAGATTCAGTTAGTCCTTGACATGAATTGACGTTTTATACATTTTGGTGTAAATCGCTCAACAGGCGGCGCTGCTATGCTGCATTTTTTTGTGATTTCCGCAATAGCTGTATCTCAAGAACTAATGCTTGGATTTTCAACAAACTTCAGATTCCGGTATACCTTGATATGAATTAGTGCTGTTTATATTTCGGTGCCAATCGCTCAACAGGTGGCGCTGCTATGTGCATTTTTCAGAATTTCCACAATAGCTCTATCTCAATAACTAATGCACGAATTTTCATCAAATTTCAAATCCAGATATACTTTGATATGAATTGTTGCTAAATTGATGTAATTTCTTGTACTATTTAAATTATATAATTGTCGTGATTTATATAGAAGAAAGTTTTGTGATGGCCACAGCATACTAGTTTTTGATAGGGTTCGGGCCAAACGTTTAGCTTTTATACCGTGCCGGCCCAATAATGTTTTGTACGGGTAGAGCCTGGGGCGGTTCAAGCCAAAGATATTCTGTGAAGATCAATCCGGGCCCGGAAATTAAAGCCTGTGCAGACCTCTCAGACACACCACATATATTGTCAAATAAGAAACCGTTCATTAAGTCGGCTAAAATTGAAAAAAAGTTATGTAAATTAGAATGTAAATCAGTTGTGTAAATCAAAACTTTCTCTCACCAACGCAATAGCTATTAAGCTTCGCCATCTAACTGAACATTGTCAGCTAAATCTTCAATCACAGTATATGAATAGATTTTGCACATCATTTGGTGTACAGCATGCTAAGTAAAGGCAAATAGTATGTCTCCGTTTCATAACAATCGTGTTTGGCAAGAAGCCTTTGATACATTGCTGTCATCTCAGAATGTGATAGTTCGCATGATAATAGAATAAGGGGTAAAACCGGATATCTTATTATTAGTTTCCTCTTGAAGCCACAATTTCCAATCCATGTTAATGACTCATTGGATAAATTCCTTCTACAATACTATTATTATAAATACAAGGGGAAAAACCCGTGTTTCCCGGGACACGAATATACGTGAAGACCATCATATATATGTTATCATCATCATCATCATATATATATATTATTACCATAATATCATATAGATAACCATCATATTATGTATCATTATATTTCTGATGTTATGATATTTTTACTTTCTTCTATCTTTACAAGAAGAAAGCATTGGAATCATGAAAATTTTCAACTTCTAGTTTTCGACGGATTTACACGTTTTAGGAATCAGAGATCCCGAAAAACATGTTTTTACGAAATGTCTGTCGGCGAGTCTGTGAGTCTGTCTGTATGCATGTGACACAAATTTTGTGGGCGCGCTATCTCAAGAACTAATGCACGGTATTTAATAAAAATTCATATTCAGGTAGTCCCTAATATAAACTGGTGCTGATTAGGTTTTGGTGTAAATAACCCGGAAGGTGGCGCTGCTATGCGTTTTTCGCGATTTCTGCAATAGCTCTATCTCAAGAATTAATGCACGGATTTTCATCAAACTTCAGATTCAGTAAGTCCGTGGTACGAATTGAGGCTGATTACGTTTTGGTGTAAATCGCTCAACAGGTGGCACTGCTATACTGCATTTTGCAGGATTCACACGATTTCCGCAATAGCACCTGCTGTGCTGCTTTTTTCATGATTCCCGCAATAACTTTGTCTCAAGAACTAATGGACAAATTTTCACCAAACTTTAGATTTAGTTAGACGTTGACACAAGTTGTTGCTGTGTAGGTTTATTTGGTATTAATCGCCCAATAGGTGGCGCTGCTATGCTGGAATTTTCACGATTTTCGCAATAGCTCTGTCTCAAAAACTAATGCACAGATTTTCTCCAAATATGAGATCCAGTCAGACGTTGACATAAGATATTGCTGATTAGATTTTGGTATAAATCAACAAATAGGTGGCGCTGTTAGGCTGAATTTTGCTAGATTTACACAATTTCAGCGATAGTCATATCTCAAGAACTAATCCACGGAATTTCATATCCGTAGAATCCTCGTGAGGGGCATAGATTGCCATTTAATTTTGGCAGTGTGATATCGAATTTTGAAGTATTAACATGTATGAGATAGAAGAAAGTTTTGGGATTGGTACATCCGACTAGTTTCTCTTCACATACACAGGCACAGCAATGAATGAGGAATTTTTCGAAAGGTTTTGCAAGCAGTTTTAGCATAGTATACTGATCTATCATGAAAACCCGTTGTTTTATAAAAAGAATTGCAGTTAATCAAAAATTAAGGAAAAAAGTATCAGCAAATAAAGTCAAAGATTGCGGTGAAAAAGCCTCGCACGGGCAGGGCTGCGGAGTGGGAGTCGGGCCCATTTTTGAGCGAAGGAGTCGGAGTCGGATCTTAAAATTCCCGGGCTCGGAGTCGTCAATTTTACAAGCAGATCTGCGTTGTCGGAGTCGGAGTCGGCCTATTTTTGAGCGAAAGAGTCGGAGTCGTCTATTTTTTCCCACCGACTCTGCAACCCTGCGCACGAGTCTACTGTTTTTTTTTTTTTATTATTATTGATAACCCTAATAGATTTTTTACATTTACGATAGAACCTCTTTCATCCGAAACTCTTTTAACCGAAACACTCTGTTAACCGAAACCCATTTCTAAAGCTATCACATTCCTTGTGTGCAAAATCTATTTTGAAACCTCTTTATTTATTCA
Source organism: Maratus speciosus (assembly GCA_963932465.1). Lineage (NCBI taxonomy): Eukaryota > Metazoa > Arthropoda > Arachnida > Araneae > Salticidae > Maratus > Maratus speciosus. Next base: position 483,923,893 of record OZ010790.1, on the reverse strand, counting down.
TTTTTTTTACTATCATATTCGTTGTGTGCAAGCGGTCCCTTCCGAACTACGAGAACATATACTAAATATTTTCGATCCTCTTTCTTAAAGTTCCATAGAATTTAACTTGAACTCCCGTAAGCTGCAGAGTGGAGCGAAGAAAACGAACAAATTAGCAATTCTGAAGCTTTTGAATATTTTGCAAAAGGTTTGGTATGGCTGGAGCAGCAGAAAAGCTAAGATACTGGTGAACTCATAATGTTAAAAAACTCCGTGACAGAGCTTCAAAGCAAAGGCAATCAAAACTGCGACAAACAAAACATTTTTTTTTAAATCCTTGTGATACATGTAAAAGGTACTTACTTAATTTCCAAATTGAAATTCAGTTAATTTATTCTTGTTTCTATTTTACTATTGCTTTATTTTTATTAACTTTATTTTTGTTTACTATATGTACATAATAAGACGTATTGCATATATTTCTCCTTAATCTTAAAATTGAAGCATTCTCGGTTATCCGAAAAATTCGATTTTCCGAAAGATGGTCGGTCCCAATTACTTCGGATAATGGAGGTTCTACTATACTATATTTTTAGAATGCCTACTAACAATGCTAAAAATCATATTTATATGAAAAATAGCAATAATGAGTTCAAATAAAGTTTTGAAACGTATTAAAAGCGATATTATCGTGTTGGCCTCTCATCAGAGAGATTATGCGGGTCTGGTTTGGCGGCCCCCGGAAAGCGGGACGCCGCGTGTAAATCGGAACACCTGGCAACACTAGTCAAAACTGAGATCTAGTTTGACCCGACTATCTGGTTTTAGCTTTTTTTTTTCGTATAGTAAGATGCCATTAAGTGCCACTGTAGAATGATGCTGATAAATCTTGTCATTCCGAAAATTCGGTTTCGTTTTCGGGTCAAAATCTGAGTTTCGTCGATAATTCATTTTCAGCAAAAATGCTGTCGAACATTCAGCCGGACCGAAACTTGATCGAAACTATCTGTATTCCAAAAATCTCGCTTCTTCCTTCGGAAAATTTCAACGTTATCCATTGATTTGAGCTGTATCGGCTCAAATGAGACATTTTTTATTTTTACCCGACTGCCAAGAAGGGTTATGTGTTTCACGCGTATCTGGGTATGTGGATTTCTTTATACCCTCGAAACATCCCAACGGCTGGATGAATTTTAATGAATGAGGTCGCTGTCGATTCGTCTTAACAGCCCAATGGTTATAGGATAGATTTTGTTTTTGTAAATTCAAAATGGCGGCGGAAGAGACGAAAAAAATTTTACGCACCATATTGACTGGCATATCATTGGATAGGTCTTTCAAAAGGAAGACGATGTTTCATTGACTATTTTACAGTCAGAAGCTCCGTTTAAATATTATACAGTCTGGAAGTTGTGTAGGTAGGATCTCTAGCTTTACTGCAACTCTAACCATCATAAACATCTATCGACCTCATCAAAACAGTGTTTATAGATAGGAACTAACAATTAAACAATTTAAAAGTCAGCAATACAAGTAAATTAAAAAATATATGTATGTAAGTAATATAAAAAATAGTTTCACATTGATGAGAAATAATTAATTAGATCGCTTTTTACGCAGTCCGGTTTTTTGATTTTTTAAATTTAATTGATTTATTTGCTATGAACTTCGCTGTTTATAATTATCATTTAAGACTGATCAAGACGTGAGTGCAAATTATAAAGCAAGCAATGCATATATGACGTTTTTCACGTGCTCATTAAAATCTGCACATTTAACAATAATAGAATTTTTTAGTTTGAAACCGCAGAAGTGTTTCGAATATTCTTTGAGAAATTTCTAGTATGATGATCATTTACAAAAATCATTATAAAAGATAAATCGAGATATGTACACCAAACACTTTTTAATTAGATGAAGTTCGTCTAATTAGAAAATCATTATGTGTCGTTGATGAATTAATTACATTTTATTTTATATAAAAATAAAAAAGTTTTGGCCAGGCACAGGGAGCCAACTTGGGCCACACGTACAATTACACTTATAATTCATTAATAATTCCGTATATTTATGTATGTATTAATTAATTAATTAAAAAATGCTTTGGACATTTTCGTTTTTGGCCGAAAATAGGGAGAATATCGTAATTCGCTTTCAGTTTAGGTTTCGGTCGATCCTTAATTAAAATTACGGTTGTAATCCATTAGAAGAAGATAATGAACTTAGTTGTAATAACTAATAGAGATGAGAAGAAAAGGTTTACTTAAAACTTCTTCCAAAATAAACTGTGCAACTTTCGTTAAAACGTTATGCGTGGATATACATTAAAAAACAATACAAGTAAATTGTGTAACGTATGCTCAAATGTTATATGTGAACATATATTTAAAAATATCCTCATACAAGCAAATTATGTAATTTCCTTTGTTGGAATTCGGTTAAAAATGTACAGTCGTGGAAAAAAAAAGTAAGTGCCCCCTATTAACTCTTCAACAAATTATTGTAGAAGAAAGTTAATGGCACCAAACGACTGAAAGTAAAGTCTAGTTTTAAATTATGTATATAAAATTTCCTTAGGGGGCCATCTACATATCAAATCGAACCGAAACTTTTTTTTCCAAAAGCAATACCCAAGTTTGGCATAGATTCTACACCCTTCAATTATTCTAAATCCTAATTTTCATGTAATTCGTATGATTAGTTTCCGAGAAATTAATTATTTTAAAATAAGCCTATTTTAGGGGCTGTATCCAAATTGAAGTTCGGTACTCGCTTGTTGAAATGCTACAGAATAATTATGTCATTTCTATATTAATGTATTAATTCTTGCCAATATGACCATTTCACTCGCTTAATATGTTTCGAGTATTGTCATACCAAACGTTTCATTAAAATGAGTAAAATAGATGCTTTTTCAAATTTTGATTTTCTGGATGTCATAGACGGCACCATAAACCGTCATTTTGACGTTTTTTGCTCATAATTCGAAAACTACTTGGAGTAAAATTTTGAAATTGAGAATTTGCATAAAGCAGGACATAATAAACATAAATCTATCAAAAAATTGTACGTTGCAATTCATATTTTTTTCGAATATTAATTTCATAATTCATATTGTAAAATTTGAAATTGAATGTATTTATGTTTGGGATTTTTAGTATTACAATTAAACAAAAAAGAATATCACATTAGGATTAGAATTTCAGGAGATATTAATAAAAATATGAAAATGCAATATAATATTGGGAGCTCTAAATTTTGAATGTTTATAATTCAAAAACGTTTCATCCAAATAACTTGAAATTTCATTTCTAAGCATAGTTTGAACCGGAGATTAAAAATATATTGTCAGAATTGGGTGTTGCCACCGAAAAAAAACAAATTTTGGTCTGGTTTTGATATATAGATGGTCCCCTAAGCATATTTTATATACATCATTTAAAAATACACTTTATATCCAATCGTTTGGTACCTGTAATTTTTTTCTATTATAATTAGTTACAGAGTTAGTAGGGCGTGTTTACTTTTTTTCCACGACTGTACAATACTAGAAATTGATACCCTTTGAAAAATAATAACATGTTAAGAAATACTGTTTTCTAAGATTTCTGCAGATGACCTTATCTAAACACTTTAGAAAATTTATGAAGTTTTGATTACTTTTACAATAAATTGTTAAATATAGTGAAAAAAATTAAATTAATTTTATGTGTTGTTCAAAGTTCCACATAATATTTTCTTTTTATCTCAAAAGATTTAAACTTGAATTGTTTTTTGTATTTTGATTTAAAAAAAAAGAAAAAAAGAAGGGAAAAAAAGAACTATCAAACCTTTTTTTCGATCTGAATCATTTTAGTTAATGGCGTGAGAAACCGAGTTTTTCTAACTCAACGATAATAAACAACGAGCTAAAGTGGGGAGCACAGAATGTGTGGAAACGCAGGAAATAACCTCTCAGAGAACATTAACTGCCATATAAATAACCTGGCACTCGATTGGGACGCAATGAAATCAGATTTTCTGTACCGCCCCTATACATTTTTTTTTCATTTCTTAAGACATTATTATATATTTAGCATAAAAAATGTGTATATATATTTAAGGGTATATATGAAAGGTATGATAAAATAGAAAACAATGTTCTATTGGGTGATTATGAAAGTTCGTGCACTATTTCATAGATGACAAAATCTTGCAATTTTGACTGTGCTGATGTTTCTTTTATAACCACGTTATTAACTGACAGTTATCTATATGTGTCGTAAGTGAACATAGCGTTAAAAAAAGTTTTTCTAATTAATTTGTGTGCAAGGTTAATACAGTGGAGGTCAAAATTATAAGGACAAGGCAAAAATCGCTAAATCTTGGCTACATTTGGCAAATTTATGCAAATCTCGGCAAATTTATGCAAATTTAATGGTTGGAAACCAATGAAAAATTTTATGAAAATATGTGGAAAACTCATATTCATAAAATGTATTATGTATTTTTAAAGCTCTCTGATATGGACAAAATTATAAGAACAAATGTATTTGCGTGTTCTAAAAATAAAATTTTCTGCTCTGCACGCGGAACTCCTAAACCATATAAATGCGTAGTAAGCGTTTGGGATTGTCATATTCTGTTTTCAGTCATGCCGCTAGGTACAAAGCTTTCGGAGTTTGAGAAAGGGAAAGTGGAAGCATTTAAAAATTCAGGACTTTCTGTACGCCAAATTGAGACAAAGCTTAATAGATCAAGAACAGTTATTCAGAATTACCTTTAAATTCCCGGTAAATATGGATGGCAAAGACATACAAGAAGGCCATCTTCTGTTTCTGTACGGGAGAAAAGAATGATAATAAGGCGAGCTTGCTCCAAAAAACAAATGTCAACAGAAATAAAACGTGAATTGAACTTAGAATGCAGTACTCGAGCTATTCGACGCGTTTTACAAAAATAAAAAAAGGTTCGCTATGGTAATCATCTGTCACGACCGCCTCTTACAAAAGTTCATAAGAGACTGAGGATGGAGTTTGCCAAAAAATGCATTACTATGGGAAAAAGTGGGATGATGTTGTCTTTTCCGATGTTAAAAAGTTTAATTTCGATGGACTAGATGGTTTTCGCTACTTCTGGTATGATCTCCGTTGAGAAAAAGAAATTTTCTCAAAGCGTGCATTTGGAAGTGGCTCAGTAATGGTCTGGGGAGGTTTCGCCACTGATGGAAGTACTCCAATAGTTTTTGTGCGGGGTAGAATGAATTCTGGGAGTTATGTTGATGTATTGAGTGATAATCTTTCATTCGAAGCACCGTTAATAACGAGTGGAGACTATTTTTTTTACAGCAGGACAATGCCTCAATACATGTTTCCCAAACTTCAAAATCATGGTTTGATGCTACTTTCGTGAAACTACTTGATTGGCCGGCCAGAAGCTTTGATCTGAATCCAATGGAAAATCTGTGGTGTATTCTGGCACACGAAGTATACAAAAAAGGTATACAATATGAAAACAAGCAAGAGTCCTCCATCGAAAAAGCTTGGTCAAAAATTTCCAAGAACGTTCGTAAGGAACTGTCAAACTCCATGACGTCAAGACTGATAAAAGTGATTGAGAAGAAGTTGAGATTATTAATTATTAGTGTGTTTCAGTCAAAAACATTCATTGTCCTTATAATTTTGTCCAATTTTTACAATGACATATTTTGTTAATTATGGCAAACATTCATATTTTGCATTTTCCAATGTTTTGTATTCTACAATGATTTCTAGCATAAAAAAGCATTTTATTTATAAATTTTACTTTATTTACTTAAGAAATAAATTTTTTCTGTGCAATTTTCAATTGTTATTATAATTCTGATCACCACTGTATTCAAAATGGAAAATGAAAAGTTACATTTTCGTAATGTTATGTTATACGAGTTTTAAAAAGGACTGAGTGTTGGACGTGCTACAAAAAATATTCAAGACGTTTGTTTGGATCGTGCTCCCGCTCTTAGGGCAGTTAAAAAGTGGTTTTGTCGATTTCGAAGGGTGATTTCAATCTAAAAGTTAAAATTGGCTCTAAGGGAACTTCTGGCACTCATAATGACTTGATCCGTGATTTAGTGAATAATAATCCACGCATTACTACTGAGGAGATTGCTGAGAGAGTAGATGTTGGCAATTCGACAGCATTTTGACATTTAAAACAACTTGGGTACACTTCGATACTAGATACATCGGAAATCGGGCACGAACTTTTGCAATCCCCCAATATATTTCATCCTTATATATAAACATAAATATTTATCAAAATAAAATAATGGTGTGTTCGTAAATTACAGAGAGAATTGTAATACTATTTTTTTTTTAACGGGTCTGCAAAAAAGAATGAAAGTCAAAGCAGAAAAAAGACTTTCCAGTAAAGTCATGTAGGGTAAAGTTCCCATATTTCGTCCCATTTCCTAATTTCACCCCCCCCCCCCGTTTTAACTTCTCCGTTTCTGCGAAAGTGGCGCCACTTATGACGCAAGGCACAGGGGATGCTTTTTCATGATAATTTTTTCCGCATGTTTGGATGGCTAGTGTTTCGTAACGTTAATCTTCCACTGATAATTAGTACATTTCTTTGTGTTTTACCTTAATGTAAATTAAATTAATTACTCATTTATAAATAAATTTTGATAGTTATAACTTAAGCCTCGGCGTATTGATTTTTTTGGGAGACGAAACTGGGACCATTTTTTTTTCTTTTGCATTTTTTAGATACTTTTGAAAAAACAATTTTTCGCATTGTTAAAATTCTTTTGCACGATATATGCCTGTGTTTCTATGTGCGTGGGTAGTTAGTTTATGTAAAATCCAAATTTGGTAGGTTCTCCATGAAAATTATAACATTTAGGGCCCCAAAGTGACTGGGGGGACGAAATATGTGCACTTTACCCTACATGGGCTTTCTTTTGATCAATTCAAGGCTCGTCAAGTGTGATAGGATTTCACTTAAATTTAGTTTTTGAAAAAAAGTGCTATTGTTTCAATGGAACCGTTCACTTTGTGTCGGTGGATTATTTTTCGGCGTCGAAATTGATGATAAGCTCAATAGATATGAGGACGTGAATTTCAAAACTTGCCTTATCCAAAATTTAAAAAATCAAGTTTTCTCTACCAATCTATTCTATTGGTAAACCTGCACAGGAAAAATACTATAATCTGTAAAAAAAATTGTTTTATCCTTTATTTTTGGGTTCTTAAAATATTGGTTTCGTTTCAAAACTCGCCTTATCCACTAGGGAGTTGGCAACAAAACTAGCTTTATCCTTGGGCATGCGTAAGACCAACGAACGGCTAGCTTATCAGCTACTATTACAGTAATTTCCCTTCATTTCTCTGTGACCTGTTGCTATTTTCGTTTAAAGATTTTACCTGTTCTATTCATACAAACTAATTAAATAAGTTTTACAGCATGTCTTATGTGTAATGGGCAGTGAATAAACTCTTGCATTTTGTAGTGGAAGGGTGAAGAATAGAAAAAGAAATACCAACACATGGGCTAGTAAAGAATACACGCAAAAGAAGATTAAAATGTAAGTTAAAAATGGGGAATCGCTTTCTATATTTCTTACTGTCAGAAGATGTTAAAAGATTTAATTTTTATTCTCAGGCATAAACCTAAGGCATTTCCGGGCCTTTCAAAGGTATTACGATAAGGTACTATATAAAGACTAAGAACCATGGCCATCTTCAAATTTGTGGAAGTGTATTTCGGAAGATTCTTGGAATATGAAAATTCAGAGTGTAAAAGTTTTGCTAGAAGCATCTAAAACTGAACTTTCTTCTTAAAAAGAAGGGAGAGGGAGTCCCCGTGAAGCAAGAGAAACTTAAGGATGTCCACAGATTGTTAAAAAAACATTTTGATGAAAACTGGTAAGAAATGGATGTGCTTACTTTCTATAAAAATATTATTTTTAAGGAACCAGAACAGAAGGAGAAGGTGTATATATATAATATTATGTGTTATATAGGTTATATTATATTAAATTCTTTTTATAAAAAAGTTATTTTAATTATAAGCTATTTATGATAAGTTTTTTTTTGTATAATAAAAGTTAAGTTTGCTTTTGTATAATAAAACGTATTACTAAATTTTAATCATACTTATTGCTCCCGTAAGGTTTATTTTTTAATCCAAAATATTATCATCCGATGACCAAAAATAGAAACTATTAATTTCTTTCAGCAAGTATGATAGAGATTGGCAACAAAACTCTTCTTATCCATAGGTTGGCAACAAAACTCTTCTTATCCAAAACTTTTTTCAATTAATTAATTAAATGAATTAAAGTAGATTTTCCAACTTAACCCGATGATATCACAGAGCAACTAGCTATAAGTATACAAAAAATTGGAGGTATTCGATGCACGGGGTCGGAGTTACAGGTTTTTCGCAATTTCCCAAAATTTGATTTTTTGGATAAGGCGAGTTTTGAAACTCACGTCCTCATATTTAAATCAAAAGTATTGGGCTCGAATCGAGGTCTAGACATTTTTGCCCTCTGTTGGAAAAATTCAGTTGGTATAACACAGTTTTACTTAACTTAAAATTAATTTTAAATTCAACATGCAACGAAAAATATGTCTTTTCGTTAGCAGATTACGTTTAGCGTCAGAGTGAGGTACTTCATGCTTAATCTGCTTTTTCCAACATACGTGAAAAGTGTTTATGAATTCGGTTTGTCTGCCTGTCTGTCCATGCCCTGACTCGCGTAAATATATTGCGATTGCCATGATATTGATATATGTTGTTTGAGTGCACTATGGCACGTTCACCAAAAGGTAACCAGTATCGGCGGATACCGGTAAAGTTACCATATACGGATATATTTTAGCTTTAAAAAAAAAGGATGGAAAACAAAACATCCAGGAATGATGCATTAGATTAGAGACCTGGATAATAATTCAAATCTTTATTCAAAATGGGAGGCTAAAAATGTTTGGTTAGATAAAAGTAATAATTACCTTTGTTCGAAACTTTTGAAAATAAAATAAATTACATAAATATATTTCTTCGTTCGAAATCATATATATTTCATTTATCAGACAAAAAATCATATAACATGATACAAAATAAATCAAACGAAGAATGCGATTTTTACAACTTTCTTTTTTTTTAACTTAAAAAAATACATATAATATAATAAAACAGAAAAAGCATATTTCTTAGCACTCGTTATTTGACTGCATCTTTATCGCAAAATTATTGATTTTATTACACTCAGTGCTTAAAAATAGATTTAAAGAGTGTCCCAAAATTCACGCAAGAAATAATTTTGATAGAAAACGCAGGTTCATAATTAAAAATTGTAATTTTTGTATGATTCATAAAATATACACAGTACGGTAATGTCTTAACATTCGCGAGGGTTAGATTCGCGGAAACCTCCGCGAATGTTGAGACTATCTTCCCGTGCATAAAAGGAGATTAGGTTTTAGGATTTTTTTTTTTTTATTGAAAAAATCAATTGAAACGCAAAAATATATTGATTAAGCATTAAAATGTACATGCTGTAAATAAATTTGAATAATTATAAACATATTATGCAAAGTTTAGTTGATTGTAAAAAATATTATTGATATACGGTTGTTTGGAAGAATAGATCTTTTGTTTATGAATTTCCATATAAGGAAAAGTTGCGGCCTCGATTTCTCTTTTAAATTTAAGACCCCTTTCCAGTGAAGGATCACATTCTACACTGAAAAAAAAATGGGTACTCAAAATTGAGCAAAAAATACTCAATTTTAAATACGTCACATATTAGAAATAGCTCCGATCCAAATGTGCTCAAAATTGAGAAACATATGTATTCATTTTTGATTCCACGGTTGTATTCAAATACGAATCATTATGTACTGCCCCCCTGAACCTACAAATTAAAGTTAAAATGTAGTGACATTTATATCCCGTTCAAAATTATTAAAAAGAAACTTTTAATTGATTATTTATTAAGAAAAATATTCAAATTATTAGCAAGATATTCCCAAATCGAATATTTTTATGACAAGAGCATTATTTGCAAGCACTTTTAAATTATTTTGAAATACTGTGCATAATTTAATATTCACATTAATAAACATCTTTTATGCAGCCATAAATGAAATAAACCATTACAGAGTTACAAAATTATTGTTTTCTTTGGGTTTGATAACATGTGATGTTTCAAAATTGAGAAAGCATAGGTTCATTTTTGATCCAAACATACTCAATTCGATATGAGTACATCGGTTTACTCATTTTTGAGTACTTCATTTTTTTCAGTGTATTGCCTTCTCAACAAATTGTTATTGAAACTTAAATATTTCCCATACAATTTTTGCAGAAAAATTTTCATTTCTAATAAAAAATTTGATTTTTATAAAATTTAGGATTTTTTTACTTTTAGCATCAAGTCATGTTTCGGGTTTCTCGAAATTACCGATACATATTTTGCCTCAATACATGGGTTCAAATTCTCGAAACTTAGGCTTTACAGTACATTGCAGATGTCCAGTGTCAAATAGTTTACGAAATTCGCAAAACAAAAAGAATTTACTTTGTAAAAAAATATTCTTTACAAAACAAAATTCGTGAAAACCAAGTTAAATATTCACGAATGTTAGAATGTTCTTCATTTATTATTTAGCGAATAATCAAAACTCGCGAATGTTAAGGGATTACTGTATAGGGTTATGTATGGAATAGCATACATATCCGATAAACGGCCTCCACGACTCTGCAGGGTGTCCCAAAATTCACAGAAGATTTGAATTTTGCGCCATTTGTGGCCAAATGTTTTTGTGCCTAAATTGCAAGATATCGATGTGGACGACATGTGGTTTCAAGCAATAACTGCAAACTCATTAAGAATCTTTTATAAGTTCAAAGGAAGATCCAGTCCACAGAGAATTATCCAAATTATCCCTGTGTAGTGCTGCTATCTCGTAGAGGTAGAACGAACTGAGTTTGGTACTACCCTATTTTGCCTCCTAGAAGACACTACACTTTGTATTTGTTCTAGAGCGTTATTCCGTTGCAATATAAGTCAGTTTATTATATAGTTCACATGAAACACAATATTAAATAGTTGCACACCTCACGAGCATATCTCACAAACATATTTCACCAGTACGAAAAAAAAAAGGAAGGTTTTTTTCACAAAATATTGATTGGAGATGCAAGGATTCCAACAAGGGTTATGTATATAATAGCATACCTGGTAAACGGTCCCCACGGCTCTGCTGGGTGTCCCAAAATTCACAGAAGATTTGAATTTTGCGCCATTTGTGGCCAAATGTTTTTGTGCCTAAATAGCAAGATATCGATGTGAACGACATGTGGTTTCAACAAGACGGTGCCACATGCCATACAGCCGAGAAACAATTCAATTATTGAATGAGTCATTTCCTGGTCGTGTAATTCTCCGTTTTAGTGATTAGAATTGGCCGCACAGATCGTGCGATTTAACACCATTAGACTTTTTTCTTTTCTTTTCTTTTTAGGGTACCGCACTTAAAAAGTAAAAACGGAACCATTATAAGATCACTCTTGTGTCTGTCTGTCACAGCCATTTTACCCGTAAACTATAGAACGTAGAAAGTTCAAATTGGGGGAAGTGATAAAGATTATTGACCCACATATTTTCAGATTATTAAACATTCATAAATATATTTAGGAAAAATATAGAGAAGCTAATTAAGTTACTTAAAAAAAAAAAAAAATCTATTTTCTTTGTACGCCGTGTGGGGTATCGTGTGAAAGCTTTCGTAACGCTGAACTCAAAAATGCATTTCTTTCAATTTTAGGTATTATAGTTTCAAAGATATCGTCGAAAATTTAGCGCAAAAATATGCCCCCCCCCCCCATTTAATTTGATCTACTGAAACTAAAATTATGAAAAAATTAGAGGTGGTAGACGGCAATTTAAACCCTGTAGGAAAATTATAGCGATTATCCTAGGTCACGTAAGTTTTTTAGAAAATCGCATTTTTCCGTTACACACAGATTTCGATTTACGGGCATTCAGCAATAATATTGAGCAGCGCTGGAGTTACCTATAGTAGCAGAAATATAAAAGCATTGTTGGTAATTATTTTCGAAAAAAATCTTTTGTAATTAGTCAAGATATTAACGATTAAAGACACGGGTGGTGTGGACATACATAATGCCAGGGGCGCCATATAATGCTCCATCGGCTTTTAAAGCCTAGATAACAACTTATAAGGATGTACTTGTGTAGTGCAATGCCCAGTAGCTGTATAAAAGAAATAAACGTCAAATTGTTAAAAAACATACTAATTTAATTAGAATTAATCACATAAATACTATGGGATTCACGACTAGATTTCATTGAGTGGCTCTCTCAATACACCTCACGTATTAAAGGTTATTAAAGGTTAACGAAAAACCTATCTGTAAAAACGCGGCACGGATCAAAGAGGCGTTGCAACTTTGCGACCTCCTTTCGAAGCGAGCTTAGTACAATGGCAAGTTTAAATTTCGAACAAGGGTTTTGCTTTACGTACACTGTAAAATGAAAAGATTATTTCTACGTTGGTTTTAGCTTTATGAAGTACCAAATGAAATTTTAAGTATGCACTACTTTAATTATCAGTACCTAATTAAATTCATTATAAACAGATTAGGATAATATTAAAAAACGAGTTATACAGAATAGCTATGTTTGATATAGTTTATATGTGTTATTTGATATAGCTATATTTGATATAGTTGTATAGTCTTTTACATAGTCTCAGTATTCTTTTAGCAACGTTTTTTTTTAATAATACAGTTAATAATTCATATATTTATTGTACGTATTGTATTTATTGTTCATATATTTATTGTAGTAATACTCGAACTTGGCCGTTTATTTTAAGTCTAAGATTTATGCCAACAGGCTTACGGCCTACCAACAGGCTCACGTAAAATAATGCCTTGAAGGATGAAACTGAGCGCTGTGTCCACGAAATTTAGCCACATATATGCAAAACGGTCATGGAAAAATTGAACAAAAGACTGCGTATGAGGCAGCAAAGCCGCGGTGGACATTTACCCGATATGCTATTCCATACAGAACCCTATACTGTATACTTTATGAATCAATAAAAAAATTACAATTTTTAATTATAAACCTGCGCTTTCTGTCAAAATTACTTCCTTCGTGAATGAATTTTGGGACTCTCTTTATGAGTTTAAATTGATATAAAATGCTAATCCCACATTTATGCACTCAAATATTCGATTTTTCTCCTTGGTCTCTTAAAAGCCTAGTCTAGTCAAGCGATGACATTCGCAAGCTTATGTTAAACCAATGGAGATGTTCTTTACAAATTTCTCATTTTCATTTGAATATTTTTAAATATATTGCTTCCTTCGGATATCTGAGGTTGATGTATAGGAGAGACCGGGGTTATGCCGCCACCCCGCTTAGTTAAAAAACTAACGGCAGTTTGGGATAGTGAATACACCTTCACTATAGCGGGCAACAATAGAAACAGTGCCTAGAGTGAGAGTAATTTTGTTGTACGACGTTCATTTGTTGTAGTGAAAAACTTAGTTTTCATCTAGTTGCTTCTTATTTTGGAGTTTCAAATGAGTAAAGGTAAACCCTTTTATTGCAACATTAGTTACTTAACATAATATTACCCGTAATCTGCATGTATTCGCCGACATTTTGTGAACCATGCATTTTGTTAAACAAGTTCGGTTCTTTTTTGCGCTTTGCTGGGGGATTTCCGCTTTATTGTCCTCTCGGGGTAATGCCGCCACCATGCCAAAAGGTGACTTTTGCAATTTGAGTTAAATTGTAAGCTTAGCACAGTAATAAATCTAGCATACATTGTAATTATTCATTATTCTGCTAAATTATGTTACTTGCTAAATATTTTCAGTAGGTTATGTGTTTCCTAGTATCCATTTTATGTATTTACTAGGTCATTAAAGAGTGGCATCATTACACCGATACAGTGGCCGAATTACCCCAGTATCCTGGGTAATCCCGCCACTGTACAGAGATTGAAAAAAAAATTTTATGTGTGCTTACTTTACAGTTATGAATATTGTTAAATTTATACAGATACTAAAGATCATGATTCAGCTTTAGAATTTTTGCTATTAAAAAATAGGCATTTTTTTTTCATTTAAAAAATTTAAATTCCCTTAAGGTTTCGCCATTCTACCAGTCTTTCTTAGCGGTTTTGTTTTGTTTTAGGACATTATAAGACACTTTTAATTTCTGAACAAATCAATCAATTTGGTTAAGAAATTTAATGAGTTCTCAGAACGAAACTAGACTAGAACGAAAATCGCAAATGTGCAAAACAACCAAGTTAGGCATTGACCTGCAAGAGTTTATAAGTGAGAGTGACTGTAATCGCATAAATAAAAAAATATATAAATTAAGCAATCTATTAACCTCTTCAGACCCCAAGCTTTATTTTCATATATATTTTTACTTCAATTATGAATTTACGTTTGCAAAGTGATAACTAAGAAAGATTGAAAAGCAAAAAAAAAATTAAATTTGGTTTTTGTACATAAAATTTGATATATCATATATGACACATGGGACTCAATAAGTACATTTTTTGACAAATTGTTAGGATATTTTCTTTTGTTTTGCGTGGAAAAAACAATGAAAAATATTAAATAATTATGCATTTAATAATTTTTTATTTTGAATGTACTCTCCATATGGTATTTTAACGTATAAAAAAATTATTTACTTTTCGTTTTTGCATATTTCCCTCATTTTTTCTGCAAGTCATTTTTAAATCCCATTTTATGGCCGAAAAAAGCACTATAAGAAACAAATTGATACTTTGCTTTAGTTTGGCTATCTTTTAAAATTCCATTCACACAATTTTCATTTTTTAATCATCATTTAAATACAGGAAAAAATTTGTAAAGATGTGTATCCTATAGGATACTCCAGGTCCGAAGAGGTTAAACAAATTATTTCAATAATTTTAATTTACTTTTTTGATGGTCAAATATTACGGATGTTTTATTAGTTAAACTAACAAACGAACACGACCAGTTCGAGTCGGGTTGACATTAACCTTTTTTTCGTTGCAGGTTCACTTTAATTGTTACGTGTTTACTAATTTTTAAACATGTAAATTTGAAAAAAAAAAAAGACTTAAAAAATTATGTTCGATTTTGCATTTCAGAAAAAATAGAATTCAATTTTTAACATTCTTAGATTCACTTCCTTAGCAGTTTAATGCAGTTTTTAAATATTTTTTTCAACAATTTCTAGCAAAGTTGAAAAGTGTTTATGAATTTAGGTTTGTCTGCCCGTCTGTCCACGCTCTAACTCAAATAAATATACTCGGATTTTCCTTCAACGGAAATATGCTAATGATGTTTACCACGGCACGTTCAGTATTGTACATGAAGTGCGTAGCATTAATAGCTCATTTACAGAGGTACTCAAAAGAATTCCATTACATTATGGTATATGAGGGGAAATCGTTTGCAGAGTATTTTAATGACATTATGCTATTTCAAATATATTGAAACCGATATAAATCACTGAATTTCATTCCAATTTAGTGCTTAAAGTCTATCATGGTCGGAGATGTGGGACATAAGTATCATGGCCGGTTTGTGATTCCATGATGTTGATGAGGAAAACAATAGAAGAGATGCAGTGATCTGGTCAAATACGTCTAATCTATATACTTTTGACAAACACATTGACGACAACACACATATATTCACTAGCGCGTCACAGTACGCCTTTTCGAACACATCCAAAAATACAGTTTCTCTCTCCGGCTGTTGCCATCCCGTGTTTCTTAAAAAGTCCATAGACCATGGAGTAGCGGCGAGACGACCTTCACAATAGGTTCCAGGCTCCTCGAGATGATTAAATTAGAATAGGGAATTCATAGCATTTGACGTTCATTTACAGGAACGCACCAAAGAAATCGATTACAGCCTTTGAGGAATAATTGCTGGAAGTGCGTTTTCAATTTCGGTATGCGCTTTTGAATATAACTAACTTTTTGCATGTAACTCGCTGTATATAAATTCTATACCACGTATACAGGTCTGAACAAAGGAATTCACTTAGCATTCTCCTTTCTAGTGAAAATTACTGACAGGGAATTTTCAAATGAAGTATGTATTTCCTAACTGATTTATGCGTTTTCATAGGGTTGAATTAGACATAATATTTTAAACTTATTAAACCGTGCAGTTTTGTTACATCATTCTGAATATGTTGGAAAGCGTTGCATAATTTATGTCTGACGCATGATTCTTTCTTTCGTGTTTTATATTCACATTAATTGCTGAAAAGCAAGACCTCCCACTACCCAAAATAATTTTTTTTATGACCGCTATGTAAAATAGCTCTCAATGCTTAATTATTTAAATATATTAAAGAATTAATATCATATTTTATTTAATGTATATGTTACCGGCCAAACTAGATTGGCCTAAGCCAAACTAGTTTATCCTAACACGCATCGGATAAACTAGTTTTTCCTAGGCCAAACTAGTTTATCCTAACGCCAATAGGATAAACTAGTTTTTACTAGGCCAAACTAGTTTATCCTGACGCCCATAGGATAAACTAAACTTTCCTTGGCCAAACTAGTTTGGCCTACTGCTCATAGGATAAACTAGTTTAGCCTGCTATTCATTGGTCTGAACTAGTTTATCCTAGGCCGATCTAGTTTATCCTAGAACAATTCAATTTGGCGTGCTTTATTGTTCCGAAGACCGCTTTGACGCCAAACATCTAGTTTATCCTAGGCCAGTTCAATTTGAAGTGCTTTAATTGATGCCAACCAGTGTTGAGCACGCTCACAAAAAAAAAAAAAAAAAAAAAAAAAACTATTTCAAACTTAAATCCAATTTCTCAAAAATAAGTCAAGTTCCCTCTCAAATTCAAAATTTTCAAACAAATCCGCTCAACTGAAATACATCTATAAAGTGAGCAAAGTTCACTAAAATCTCGCGCTTTTTTTTTTTAATCTATAAGTTTAGCGTCCAAATTAAAAAAAAAAAAAATTCTGAACTAGTCTCTTGGTTATTCGATGTAAGGCTCTTTGCGGGCCCGCCCAGTTTTCCTTTCCGACACTCGGTCCGGGCTTGGTTTGGGGATTACTTTTTTCGAGAGGTTTGGACCGAGATGGACCGGGACTCAATTTTTTTCCGGCTTAAGTCGGGGCTGGTCTGCATTTTTCTTGAGGTCTGCGCAGGCAGAAATTTTCAGTCCAATTTCCAACCCAGCTCATATGAAAATCATTTGGACCGGCAGGATCGCTGGTTATTTCAGTAAAAATATCAGTAACATTTGGCCCGCTCCAACTTTTTTTTTAATGCACGTATTTTTAAATCGCTATTATTCCACAATTAAAATTCATATATTTATTATTTTTCCACCTATTCCATTGCTGCTGCGAAGAGGGGGGGGGGATTCTTTCATATATGGGGGGGGGAGGAGAATTAGAGTGAGGAAATGTTATTACTTTACGGTGGTTTACATTCCATGCATTTCCTTAAAACAAAGATCTTTTTGAGGTTTAAATGCTTTTAATTTCGAAATACATATAATTCAACAAAAAATAAAGAAAATTTATTTATTTTTCCAGTTTTTTTAATAGTAATTCTTAATTTCCCTAATTGTTAAAGTTTGAAGAAATTTGATAACCTATCTTTCACACACACACACAAAAACAGAAGTAACGATTTTCTTATAATAAATATTCTATTAATTGATTGGCTTCATTCATAAGACAATTGAACTTAGAAAATATTATTACTACTACTACTAATGATTCCATTCAAGATTTTGTTATAAGCAGCATAACTGTGCAGTTATGAGCAACATTCAATTATATTTTTATTCAAATAATAAATTTATTTAAAAAAAAAACAAAAAAAAAAACAAGTGGATTTGATTTAATAGCGATTAAAGGTTAAAAGTAAGCTGCAACTAATTAAAATTCAATTGCAATTAGGTTCAATTGCAAATAATAGATTTTAGTTGTATACTGCAATTAAATAAATCGCAGTTAAAGTATTTTTAATTAAATTAAGTGGGAGTTGAAGCGCGCATTTAAATGAATTACGATAATATTTTAATGTTATTACACATTTATCATCACCATTTAAATTTTTATTCAGTAAAACTCTACCCCCCGCCCTTTTCCAGCACACAAAATTAAAAATCTTTAACATTTTAAGTTTAATTTTTTAAAATTCTGCTGTTTTTATTTCATTCTATTTTGTTGTAGTTGTTTCATTTTTCAATTCCTACTATTAGTTCACACTCTCCCTATATAGGGTAAATGCACCAGTAGTCGGCCACTTTGAGATAAAATACGTTATGAATTGCTTATTTTTGATTTCAAATGAAATATTACAATCCCCTATATGTAGCCATCCTTTATACGTCATAAGCCATCAGCAAAGAATTGTGGGTATTTTTATTGCGTTAGTAATCAGCCATATTTTATTTGGTTGCGGTTAAAAAACCGTTTTTGCTATTTTTTTGTTAACTGATGACAAAATTTTTAAAAGACTAGTATTAATTTATTTTTTATTGTTTTCTAAAATTAGAAGACTCTACTATTAAAAAGTTTAATAAACTAATGTTTTTCAGTATCAATATTTAATAAGTGTGTTTGTATTAATTAATTTTAATGTGGCCGACTATTGGGTATTATATTTACTTACATGTTCAGTAATCGGCCACCACGATTGACTACTGGCTAAAAGCCCATTTCACTTTTTTGAGTCTATTTTTAATAATTTGATTTCTTTTTCGTAATTTGATTCTCGCAATTTGAGATTTATATAGCCTTTTACTTGCATTTTATTTTATGTACACTATATATAAGGTGTTCTGGGGTAATAACGCCACGTTAAGATTCTACCAATTTTTACGGCTTAGTTTTAGATTTTTTTTCCCCCAAACAAATATAGGATTTGATACAGCAACTTATTGATTATGTATACAAGAAAGACTATTTTAGCAGATAGCTATTCATAAAATATAATGGCATGATTTCTTGACCAATGCTATTAAGCGTTATTACTCAGCTGTTGGGTAATAAAATAGCATCTAAATCGCGGCCCTCAAAACGGCTCATCACAAATGCGCCCAAGAAATTCCCTTGCACTTTGCCCTGGCTCATACGATGTCATTATTATTTACTTTAGTGTTGCATTTTTAGACTTCATAGTGTTGTCTTCATAGTGTTTAGACTTCATAAAAAATGAGAACAAGTAAAAATTTAATTTAAAAAATCAAAAAACCTGACTGCGTAAAAAGCGAACTAATTATTTCCCATCTATGTGAAACTATTTTTATATTACTTACCTATTTTTTTTATTTACTTGTATGGATGACTTTTAAGTTATGTTTAATTGTTAGTTCCTATCTATAAACATTGTTTTGATGAGGTCTATAGATGTCTACGATGGTTAGAGTTGCAGTCAAGCTAGAGATCCTACCTACACGACTTCCAGGTTGTGTCATATTTAAACGAAGCTTCTGACTGTAAAATAGTCAATGAAACATCATCTTCATTTTGAAAGACCTATCCAATGGTATGCCAGTCAATAGGGTGCGAAAAAAAAATGTTCGTCTCTACCGTCATTTTTTATTTTACGGCCGCCATTTTGAATTGATAAAAACAATACCTAGCCTATAACCATCGGACGGTTAAGACGAATTGATAGACACCTCATTCACTACAATTCATCCAGCCGTTGGGATGTTTCGAGGGTATAAAGAAATCCACATACCCAAATATGCGTGAAACACGTAACCCTTCTTGGCAGTCGGGTAAAAAGACTTATAAATATCATTCATGCACAAGTTAAATGAAATTCATTTGCACTCTTACGTTCGTCAGTGACTGCATTGTTTACGAATTTCGTTCGTTTGTGATCGCGGATTTCGCGAATTTAGTACGTTTTTGAGACTGCTGCATCCAGTGATTTTTTTTTCGTTTTTATGAGTGCTATGCGCTCATTCGTTCGTTAGTGTTTGCGGCGTTAACGAATTTCGTTCGTTTGAGATCGCGGCTTTCGCGAATTACTGCTTTTCTGAGACAGCTGCACGACGAGGTTGTTGCACCCAGTGATGTTTTTTTTCCCGGTTTTCAAGAGCGCTATGCGCTCATACGCTCGTAACTGATTGCGGCGTTAACGAATTTCATTCGTTTCTGATTGCGGCTTTCGCGAATTTAGTGCGTTTTCGAGACTGCTGCACGACGAGTTTGCTGCATCCAGTGATGTTTTTTTCGGTTTTCAGAAGCGCTATGCGCTCATACGTTCGTTAATGATTGTGGCGTTAACGAATTTCGTTCGTTAGTGATGGTGGCTTTCGCGAATAATTGCGTTTTATAGACTGCTGCTTGACGAGGTTGCTGCATCCAGTGATTTTTTTTTTTCGTTTTCATGAGCGCTACGCTCTCATACGTTCGTAACTTATCGCGGTGTTAACGAATTTCGTTCATTTGTGTTTGCGGCTTTCTCGAATTTAGTGCCTTTTTGAGACTGCTACACGACGAGGTTGCTGCATCCAGTAATTTTTTTTTTTCGGTTTTGATGAGCATTTGCGCTCATACGTTCGTTACTGATTGTGGTGGTAACGAATTTCGTTCGTTCGTGATCGTGGCTTTCGCGAATTACTGCGTTTTAAATGCTGCTGCACGACGAAGTTGCTGCACCCAGTGATGTTTTTTTCGGTTTTCATGAACGCTATGCGTTCATACGTTCGTTATTGATCTCGACGTTAACGAATTTCGTTCATTCGTTATCGTGACTTTCGCGAATTACTGCGTTTTAGAGACTGCTGCACGACGAGGTTGCTGCACCCAGTGATGTTGTTTTTCTGTTTTCATGAGCGCTATTAGCTCATACGTTCGTTAATGATTACGGCGTTAACGAATTTCGTTCGTTTGTGATTGCGGCTTTCGCGAATTACTGCGTTTTAGAGACTGCTGCACGACAAGGTTTCTGCACCCAGTGAGGTTTTTTTTTCGGTTTTCATGAACACTATGGATTCATACGTTGTTACGGATTGCGGCGTTAACGAATTTCGTTCGTTCTTGATCGTGGCTTTCGCGAATTACTGCGTTTTAGAGACTGCTGCACGACGAGTTTGCCGCACCCAGTGATTTTTTTTTTCGGTTTTCATGAGCGCTATTAGCTCATACGTTCGTTACTGATTACGGCGTTAACTAATTTTGTTCGTTTGTGATTGCAGCTTTCGCGAATTACTGTGTTTTAGAGTAAGTAAGTAAGTAAGCACCCACCCTGGGAACCCGCTTTTGGCTTATGGTTAGGTTTGAACCCCGAGCCCAGGGCAGGGATAAGTACTATTACCTGTAAAACCCTCTAGTATTTAAGACACTTAATAGAATTTAAAAAAATGAAAAAATTAAATTAAATTAGTTTTCTTTTTTTTTTTTCTTTTTTTACAGTCAGCTGCTAGCCTCCTCTAGAAATATGAGGTAAAAATTACTAAAAATATTTAAAGATAAAATAATCTAAATTTAAAGATAAAATTACAATAATATATAACTTAAAGGCCAAAACAATAGCTGTAGTAATGAATTTATATGTCCAGCACTCCTGCTCACTGCCCATAACTCGGAGGAGGATCGTTGAACTGATATATTGATGTATGAGATCCACGTTCATATTAAACCTTCTGAACGATATAAATATAGTTTTAAGCTAGATTTGAGATTAATTACTGTGAGCTATATATAAGTACAATAACATATAGGGAGGGTTTATCGGTTACCCACAACGTACTAGAGCAAGATTAATGTTTTAAAGAGCTGAATTTAAAGTTTTTAAGAGTTTATCTGAAGTTGCTATATATCACGAAAAGTTCAACTGGTTATCACAGCGACATACAAGTTTACAAAAGCAGGATACCATTTTTGAAGATATTAGCCTTCGATACTCATATTAAAATCTTTCGCTGATGAGTTAATGGAAGTATTTTGTAAGATATATTACTGTAGATATTTTCAAGATGAATGAATATTTTTTTTTTCATGTAGATACTTTATCTGTACCTCCTGTCCACCAATTGAGACTGAAATATAGGACACAAACTAGAGTCTGCTGTATGCTTTCTATAGTTTTCTTGATAATAGCAATTAGTACAGCGATACTGTCATGGATCGGTGATATAAGGACAGTTGAGAGTTTGATGACCCATGGCACATTTGGCACATATGGAGTTCCTTCTACAGTTAGTCTTTGTATGCCCATAAAGTTGACAGTTCTCACATCTAAGTATGGGTCGATATATTCTTATACTGCAATTATTGAGGCCAATTGAGATACTTTTCTGAGCCAGAAGTTTTTTAGCTGCATTTACTTCTAAATTCAGTACCATATGATAAATTGCAGATTTTTCTCTTTGTATTATTTTTAATATTGTTAAATTCTTGTCTGTTGAACGATCCTTTAAGTAGTTAATTATGTCATCAGTAGGTATCATCGATGGTATTCCTGTAATTATTATCCTTGAGTGTTTTTGCAGGTTGTAAGTTAGTTCTACTATTTCTGAAATGTTTGGGATTTTTTCAATTCTTTTCAATAACTTCTCTGTGTTGTTATCTATATCTGATTGAATTGTCAGTGTATTGATTTGTCTTGTTTGTTTACAAAATATTGGTAGATCATTTTCTTTAATCAATTCGGTATTTAACAGTTCTTTCAATTTATTTGTTGATATTTTCTTTGAGATATTTTTTATAATTATTGCCGAGTTTGAATACTTTCCTTGAGAGTTAAATTGTTTTTGTTCTTCGTTATCTTGAGATCTTTCATAATTCTTTGTATTTTTGTCTATAAGATTTTCTATTATTAGTTTTTCAATTTTGTGAATCCTTCTTGATAATTGTGGTATGTCTGTATCTATATTATTTTCTATATCTCTAAGCTTGTTCATGCACTCTTCTATTATTTTGTCTTGTGCTTTTAATTGTTCTTCTCTTGTAGCTATTTCCTGCTCCAATTTGGATATTATTTCTTTGGTTGATTCTGTTGTTTGTTGTTGTTGCTTATCCATTTTTGTACCAGTCAAGATTGTCTGAGTATGGGTTGTGTTTTTGTTTGTATTTGTGTTGCCTTTTCTTTTGTTTCCGATGCTGAATGCTGTTGTTTGATTAAGTTCTTTAATTTTTTTATTTCTTCTCTCATTTCCTCTTCTTTGTGTTTGAAATGCTGCACGACGAGGTTTCTGCACCCAGTGATGTTTTCTTTTCTGTTTTCATGAGCACTGTTCGTTCATACGTTCATTACTGATTGCTGCGTTAACGAATTTCGTTCGTTCTTGATCGTGGTTTTCGCGAATTACTGCGTTTTTGAGATTGCTGCAAGACGAGGTTGCTGCACCCAGTGATGTTTTTTTTTTTTTTTTTTTTTTTTGTTTTCATGAGTGCTATTAGCTCATACGTTTTTTACTGATTGCGGCGTTAACGAATTTCGTTCGTTCGTGATCGTGGCTTTAGCGAATTACTACGTTTTAGAGACTGCTACACAAGTTTGCTGCATCCAGTAATTTCTTCGGTCTTCATGAGCGCTATGCGTTCATACGTTGGTACTGATTGCGGCGTTAACGAATTTCGTTCGTTTATGATCGCGGATTTTGCGAATTTAGGGAGTTTTTGAGACTGCTGCACGATGAAGTTGCTGCATGTCAGTGATTAGTTTTAGTTTTGATGAACGCTATGCGCCCATGCAGTCATCACAAAAAAGAAGATAGCAAAAAAACAAGAATTTTCTTAATAAAATCGCATAATTATATCAAAACGACTGTTGGTATAAAATCACAAATCTATAATAATAAGATAACTACTAAAATAACAATGATAACAAACGATTGCTTTGTCACATGTATTTAAAATATCGAATAGGGGAAAACAACTGAACAAGAAACCATATTTTCTCTGAAATAAGAATTGGCCTCTCATTCTGCTCATATTGTTCAAGGATACTACGAGACAGACTGTAATATTTGTAATGTACTATTCGAGATATGCAACTTATTAAAATTACATTTCGAAACTCGATTACGAGATAGTAACGCGAAAATGAAGAACTGGCGCAGCGTTCTGCAAATATCTAACCACGAAATCCCAAGATAAACTGAAATATTTGCATTGTACTAGTCGAGACATGCAACATATTAAAATTTCATCCCGAAACTCGACGACATGATAGTAACGCTAAAATGACGATTTGGCGCTCCCTACTGCTGATATCACAATAAGATATGCATCGACAGATCAGACATTCATGTTCTGTTAATAATCTTGTCCTACATCATAATTTCATTTTGAAACAGGATGACGTAATATTTTTTTCTCTGCCCGCAGCCTAGTCTACGATGGTTAAACAAAAAATTTGAAAGGCCCACTACTAGATAATTTGGCACTTTTAACTTTACTTTCCATATGAAACAAGAATGAAAAATCTTGCATGAAGAATAGATTATAAAAGCATTTCCCATTACTTGGAGAATTCTTCAACGAAATTGAGCTGCTTAATACCGTAAAAAAAGTAAACATTTTAGAAAAGGCATAATACTTTTGAAAACCAGATTATGGTCCCTAACCAAAAAAGTAGTTCAATTCTTTTGCGCAGTCCTGTATTTAATCGAAAGATTTGCATATCATTCTATACATAGTATGATAAAACTTAGTATAGTAAGAAAATGCATAACAGGTTGAAAATTTACCTTCAGCAATTTCTACCCCTATACGGAAACTTACTTGAATTATTTTGTACAGCCCTGTATATTACCAATAGATGCCGCACATATTAAGCTAAAATTTAATTAAGGCTAAAACGTGGTTAAAACTACTGAAATGATACTTCCACATATTATTATCCCTGGGAAGTCATGTAATCAGTTCTTTGCGTGGCCCAGTATATGCTTTATTTATATTATACAAACATCTTTTAGTATACTAAACATAGTTCAGCTTGAAAGAGCATAAAAGCCTCTTTTAAGCCATTCACGCTGATACTCCACAAAGCTTACAAACTCTTTTGTGTAGCCTTGTATATGCGATCTATATCAGTTATACACACCGCATTGTAAGTTAAGGTTTAATTAAACTTAAAAACGCATGTCATAAACAAAATCACACTTACAGCAATTATCGCTAATAGAAAGATGCAGTACTGTATTCGAATTTTTTGTGTTTCCCTGTAAATGAACGATAAATGCTATGCATATCATGTTATACAACGAGTATTTTGCAGTAAGTCTCAGTAATGTTGTATATCAATTTCATTCTATTTGATGTAGTATAATAGAAATAAAATACGCTGCAAACTGCTTATCCCCTGACACTATTATGTAAAGGAATTTTTTTGCGGCCCTATAAATGAATAATAAGTTCTTTGGACTCCATATTGTCTAGAATGCGTAGTTAAATGCACTTCATAAATGCATATCAATTTCATTATGTTTGAAATCTCCAACATCATTAAAATAAACTTGAAGCAATTTTATGTAGCTTTCATTACAAAAAGCTACCTATTGCAGCCGTTCGGAGGAAAGCGATTTCAAAAAATTTTGGTATATTTTCATGGATCATGACCCCCAGACCCCGAAACCACCCTCCGTTCAAAATTGATATATCTATATCTATCTATCTATAAATATATATATATATAACTGACCTATGTCACACTGTAACTCTCGTAATTATGAACCGATTTTGATGTAATTCGGTGTGTACATAGTACATACCAATGTCTCGACCGAGTTCGTTGGCCAGCTTCATCCGCCGTTTTGTTTCAAAATGGCGGCCATTTAAAAATTTTAAAAAAACTTAAAATTTGAAATGTGGTACCAAAAAATTAAAAATGGAAAAATATTATTTTGTTATGTATTTGACCTTTATACAAAGATTCCGGAGCAGTTTTTGTTTCGTCTATATCTTAAAAAATGGCTGAGTTATAGCATTTTGAATTTCTAGCGTGGTTGACATTTTGAAACGTCCTGAATTTTGTCACGCGATACAAGGCGTATTTATGAATCGATTTCGATATAATTCAGTGTGTACATAGTACATACCAATGTCTCGACCGAGTTCGTTGGCCAGCTTCATCCGCCATATTGTTTCAAAATGGCGGCCATTTAAATTTTTTAAGAAAATTTAAAATTTGAAATGTGGTACCAAAAAATTGAAAATGGAAAAATATTTTTTTCTTATGTATTTGACCTTTATACAAAGATTTCGGGGCAGTTTTTGTTTCGTCTATATCTTAAAAAATGTCTGAGTTGCAGCATTTTGAATTTCTAGCGTGGCTGATATTTTGAAACGTCCTGAATTTTGTCACGCGATAAAAGGCGTATTTATGAACCTATTTGGATGTAACTTCGTTTATACATAGTACATACTAATGTCTCGACCGAGTTTGTTGGCCAGCTTCATCCGCCATCTTGTTTCGAAATGGCGGCCATTTAAAAAAAAATAAAAAAATAAAAAAATTAAAATGAGATACCAAAAAATTGTAAAATGAAAAAGATTTTTTTCGTATGTGTTTGACCTTAATACAAAGATTCCGGAACAGTTTTTGTTTCGTCTATATCTAAAAAAATGGCTGAGTAATAGCATTTTGAATTTCTATTGTGGCTGACATTTTAAAACGACCTGATTTTTGTCACGGGATAACAGGCGTATTTATGAACCGATTTGGATGTAACTTGGTCTGTACATAGTACATACCAATGTCTCGACCGAGTTCGTTGGCCAGCTTCATTCGCCATCTTGTTTCAAAAGGTTTGCCATTTTAAAAAAAAAAGTAACTTAAAATTTAAAATGAGGTATTAAAAAATTGGAAAATGAAAAAGATTTTTTTTTATGTGTTTGGCCTTGATACAAAGATTCCGGAGCAGTTTTTGTTTCTGAAAATTTGTTCTTTTGTTTATATCTTAAAAAATGGTTGATTTATAGCACTTTGAATTTCTAGCATGGCTAACATTTTGAAACAATCTTGTATTTGTCACGCAATAACACACGTATTCGCCTATTTCGATGTAAGAAGGCATGTGGATAGTATACATCAACACCTTGACCAAGTTCGCTGGCCAGATTCATCAGCCATCTTGTTTCAAAATGGCGGCCATTAAATTAAGAAAAATATATATATTTAAAGTGAGGTGCAAAAAAATAGAAATTGAAAAAGGTTTCTTTCTTAAGTATTTGACCTTGATATAAGGATTCAGGAGCATTTTAAGTTTGTCTTTACCTTTAAAAAATGGCTCAGATATAGCAGTTTCAATTTCTATTGTGGGTGACATTTTGAAAAATCTGATTTTTTGCATGCGACAGCACTCGTATATATCAACCGATTCCGATGTGAGTGAGCATGTGCACAGCAATTACTAAGGTCTCGACCAAGTTCACTGGTTAGCCTCATCCACCATGTTGTCTTAAAATGGCAGGCACTTTAAGAAATCGCCGAATTTGGTAACCAAATATAAGTTACTTTAAATAAAAGCAGCTTGGATAAAGCTGACTAATTTCGCGAAATTCTCATTCATAATGATTTAGTATTGATAAAAATTAGTATTGAATCTTCTATAATCGGTTTCCAACAAATTGAGCTTCGTGTGTTTGAATGATATAAGTTGACTTTTTTAAAATAAGGAATATGAAAGCTACCTCTTCCTCCCGGCACTGGCCGGAAGGACTTTTTTCTTATTGAGCGTAATGCATCGGGATACTTTTGACTGTCCCTGTAGATGAACTATAAATTCTACACACTTTATTTTCAGTACCAATCGTGCTATTGTTAACGTCAAAAACATACAAAAAATTCAAGGAGATTCGAGTATATTTACGAGTGTTAGAACTCGGAAAGACTGAAAACAATCCAAATTCATAAACACTTTTAAACTATGTTGGAAAGTGTTAAATACTATTATAATATTTTAAATTATTACTGCAACATTATAACAAAAGAATATATTAACGCATTTTATCATTAAAATGTTGTTCTGTTTATAAAAGTTATACTTTAAGTTATTTAAATAACAAAGCATTTAAGTGGTCGACTACTGGTCCAGTAATGGCCGAACACTAGAATTGAGTGGCCGACTACTAGACCTTTGCTACTTTTAAGTTTAACTTTTTATAAATAAAAACTATAATCAGTTTTTTTAAAAACAATTGCTGAAACAGTAAAAGAAAAGTATGCATTAATATGTGTCACTGTTAAAAATGTTGTATTTCTTTTTAAAATTACGCTTTGAGCTATATACTAAAAGAAATCGCTTAAGTGGCCGACTATTGGTGCTTTTACCCTATATCTTGTTCAAATTTTCAATCGTTAATAAAATACTTATTATTCATCCTATCAAGTTGAAATAATTTTTTTTAAACTTGTACTGGATGACAATTGATGTTAATACAGTTTTTTCAAATATTAATTCATTAATTTAATTGCAATTAATTAATAGTTTTATATGGGAGACAAAATGGCGGCCCTTGGTTACTGAACAGCATTTAATGCATCCTCATACTTATAAGGAGGGTTACCATAGGGGGTCCCTGTTCTGTCGCCAAATAACGCCAAGTTTATCGGCAATTTGGCGATAAATCACCAAAATTGGCGATCAAAATGAGTCGCCAAAAGTGACGCCAACTTGGCGATATCTCTTAATATTTCGCCAAATTCACATAGACTTCCATTGTAAACGAACATTGTAAAAGGTTTACTTGCTTACAGAAAATCAACAAATTGAGATATTTTAGTGCAACAAAAATATTAAATTTTTCTTTGATAACCCAAGTAGGAATTGACTTATTTTTTTTTATTACTTGTTTACTTTGAAATACTAATACAATGTGACCTCGAAAATCCGGCATTCAGAAATCCGGCAACTTCAGAAATTTGGCAATGAAGGCCACTCCCCCCCCTTTTTTTATTCTTACAACTTAAGGGACAAAGAAAAATAGCAATTGTTTATGAATTAAAAATTTCGAGATCGAAAGAGATGGATTAACGGACACTGAGATCGCTCAAACTGTGCTAAATAGAACCGCCTATAGCGCTATAATAGCAGCTCAGAGGTAGGAGGACGAGGACCGGCAAAAGAAAAGATGCCACTTGAAAAATGCATATGTATGACTAGAAAATTTCTATATGCTTTAGAGGAACAAGACTATATTTCCAAAATCCATATTGTTCACTCATAAATTCCAAGAAAAACTTATTAAAGAACGGCAAAAATTGAAGCAAAGGAAATTGACATCGATGTTTCGGAAATTACACAAGAATTGATTTCACTGTTTATTAGAATTTATGTACCATAGAAAAAATCAATGTTTTTTATATTTTCTTTTCTCACATAAATATTACTTGGCTTTGAATTAATTATGAATAAATGCACTATTAAGAATATCAGAAGTACATTTGGTCTTCTTTCAGAAATCTGGAATTTTAAAAAATCCGGCGACGTCCCGGTCCCGACGATGCCGGATTTTCGAGGTTATACTGTACATTATTAATCAATCCTCTAAATTCTTCGTCACATAAATTTTATGATAACCTCTCATCACATTATTTGGTCCTCCAGCACACAATTTGTCATATGGGACATATTTTTAACTATCGACGGCGGTAAAATGTGGAAGATAGGGGGGCAGTATCCCACTCCCCATAGAATAAAATGTATAGTGTACAGGAGTGACAGCAATACTACTTTGCACAAGGTTGCCGATGGAGCTGTCGTTGGGATCAATAAAAGCACGTCAAATTGCATTGGCTTAGGATAAATTAGGTCGGCCTAGGATAAACTAGAAGGTTGGCGCCAAGGCGGTCTTTGGGATCTATAAAATCACGCAAAATTGAATTGGCCTAGGATAAACTAGTTCGGACCAATGAATAGCAGGCTAACTAGTTTATCCTATAAGCGTTAGGCCAAACTAGTTTGGCCTAGGAAAAATTAGTTTATCCTATGCGCGTTAAGATAAACTAGTTTGGCCTAGGCCAATCTAGTTTGGCCTAAAATCGGGTTTGGCCGGTAACATATATAAAATAAAATATATAAAAACAACAGTTTGGATCGGCTTTAGTTTTTATTCAAAAAAGCCCTCAACTATCCTATTATTTATCAATATAGACTAGAACCTCCCCTTAATTTTCTATTCTATTTGTGTTTACATCATAATATTATAATTCTTTGAGAAAGTATTCTTAAAATATACATAAGCATAAAATCGAGATGCCATTCATTTTGTTATGTGCGTTTCCTTTGTTATGTTCTGAAACGAAAATACCATAAACATAAAACCTTTCAAACAAGTATAGGTCTTTACATGGTAGAAGAAGCGGAGTGAGAAGAGAAAATGGCAAAGTCATCTAATTCTAAATAAAACAAACTGATGTGGGTGTAAATACCTCGTAAAAAGGGTCGTTTTTCCGTGTTCAGCATTACATTTTCTGTATGGAGTGCTGTTTATGACCGCAACAGAGTATTTTGTTGCGGACCATTGAATAGATTCCTTAAAAGTTCTAATAACGGATCCAATCCATTCCTATTAAGATAGCCTGATAATAACGCTATGATGGCTTAGTATAAACAGGATAATAGCGATAAATCTTTTCTTAATAAAATGTGTTATTAAATGTCTAAGTCGTCCGGAAGGGATATGAGAAATTCACATTCAAAATTTGCATTTTTCATGTTAACCCTTTAGTGCGCAACTTTGCATATATGCAAACAATACTGTTTTGAATTTAATATTTTTTTTTTATTCGCATGTACCTAATTCACACCAGAAAATTAAAATAGCAATATTTGCTTTAAATAAAAAAACAGGCATTCCGTACTTAAATAAAGCGAAATTAAGCATTGAAACTTTCTGGTGTTAAAGTCAGATTCTTTGAACTACGTAATTCCTAGAACGTATTCTATTATGGGAATTAAAGGGTTAAATGTTAAGTTTTATAAAATAAATAATTATATAAAATAAGGTATTTGGTGACATACTTATTAAAGTATTCACTAATTTCCATTATTTTAGCGTAAAACAGCCACACGACAGGAATTTTAACTTGTATTGTAGATGTGCAACAGAAGAAAAGATTGACTTATTATATGAAAAATACATCTCTGATTTTTTTCATTATTTTTCCTGTATAATAATCCTTTCAGAGAATCATATATAATTTTTTCGAAACGAAATAAAAAATCGCGCATTTAACCCCTTCGGGACGGGAGCCTTTTACGAAATGTTTAATCTTTTGTCACCGTTTTTTAAAAACAGAAATCTGTGTCTTCTTGAATCGAGAAAATGCGCTGATTAAATACGTCAAATTTTACAGTAAAATTTTACTGGTGAGGAAAAACAAGGATTATGAGCGCTTCATGCGGCACGTATACGTGCCGCTCGTCCCCAAGGGGTTAAAGGTTAATGTTTCACGAATTACATACTAACAAGGAAGGCGCATATTAAGAAAAAATTGAAAAAATTACAGAATATTTTTGTCATAAGGATATATATGTCTATAAAAAAATTTCCTGTGGAATCTCGATATAAATTCCGCAAAAAATAATGAAAATTTAATGTTTTTTTGGCAATTTATTATCAGTCGGCAACACAATCAATGTTTAAAAAGTAAGCTTCTACTATAGTAAATACTTATTAAGGAATAACTTTTCTGCTCTTCATACTGAACTAGTTTAACTTAAATAAATGTATTTTTATAAGGACAGTTTTGTCATATACATTTATATGTATCATGGAATTTAACGATTGTATTATACGGGTTTAGAACAAAATTTAAATTTATTAAAATTGTTTCAATCTCAAAATTAAGGTCCGATTTCGAGCACTATCAATTCGGCTTTGATATTGTTAGTGTAAGAGACAACAAGAGAATAGTATTGTTGCCTTAGAAACAATGATGTATTCGATATCGAAATTTATAACGACAGTATTCGTAGTCAGGCAGTTACATTTAAAATTCACTTAGAACTTCTAAAACCGGTGAAACCGTATAAAATTAAATAACTGCAGCAATACGCAACTTATATATAGCTTATAGAAATGTGGCGAAGCGAAAGAATTATTTATTACTTGATCGCCTTGATGATAATTGAGGAGAATTGAAACATCTCTCCTTGGTTGATTTTTCGATGCAAGAGACGATGTAACATTCGAATTTGATAATGTTGCCTGCGAAAAAGCAAAATATTTAATGTTCTGTGTTTTGTAAATATTATGTTTTAAAGTTTTAATTAATGTATTATAGTTTTTTATGAAGTCCTTCTGCCACAGAAATAATAATAAACTATGTAGTAATCATTTAAGTTTAAATTTATTAAATACTGCGAGGCAAAAGATCACTGATTTGACAAATTGTACAGGATTTCATCGAATTTTGCTTTCGTTTCTGAGGTTAGGCAAATAATTTCCTTGACAATCTTGATAGGCACTGTATATGCTAAAGAATGCGCTGCCACATCCCTGTAGTATGCAAGCCCAGACATGATTTTTTCTATTGAATTCATTGCGTAGACGTATTGAATAAATCCTTGAGGCCACTGTCCTCCATTATGTAACCAATAGTCCCTAAAAGGATATTAATAAAAGAAATGCGTCCAATCTGATAATAACGCTTTGTAGCCTAGAGTATGTGCAATTAGAAATGATGTATCGTGCTTTCAAGCACAGTGGTTGGTCGAAGGCCACCAAACACATTTTCTGAATTTTTGTTTTTCACTTCTCTGCAGCATACAATAATGCTGTGAAGATTGTGTCGAAATCAGTGGGAAGAACAGTTATGAAGGAAAGATAAGCGGTAAATATTTTTTTTCAAACGAGAGAACTGCTGTCACTTGCTCCATGGAAATATTCCATCCAGGTGTTTTAGGGAAGTCTTTATATTTTCTATATAGCCAAAGAATCTCACTTGTACAAAAAAGAAACGTTTTCGGGGATCGGAAATTCATTGCTGAGATCTCGAATCTTAATTGCTTTGAGACCTTGACCACTCTCTGTTGGTTCAAAATGTTTCAGATTCACTGCCCCAAAAGTTCCGACAACAGCAGAAGTTGGTATCTCTGTCTGTATGGGAATTTATTCATCTTCGGGTACCGCAGTTGCTGGTACTACAGTGTACTCAAAACGCATCATATCAAAAGTATTGTAACCATCAATTGTTTGACTATTAAAATCTGCGTTGTCCTAAATAAACTCACAAAATCCTTCTTGGCGTATTTTGATCTCCGGTTTCATGGCTGAGGAGATTTCAAATCTTACTACTTCCCAGTACGAGCTACAAAACCCCATTGAATTTATTATTTCTATCAACATTCGATATCCGCTCATCTTGTATATGAATGATACCAGCCTAGCTTGTAGATTCGACAACAATGACTTTGGCCTCACAGAAGTGATGATGCTCTGAGAAAGAGCGTTGTATTTATTTTTCGATTTCTGAGTATTTCCACGTTTTATGTTTACAATCAAGGTTCCCCAAAAAACAGTCGAGAGTTTCAGGAATTATAGCTTCAATATCTTCCTGACCACGTTTTGGTGGAAGATATTCTTTCGTCTCATGTATCTGCAATCTAATATCTTCGCAAATATTTTTTGTTGCTGCTTCAACTGCTCGAAGCCTCTCTTATCGATCAGATTTACATGTTTGTTGAAACCATGTATTAATCAGTATCCTCCCGCCTACATTCTTGAAACACACAGCAGGTCTTTTTCCAATTCTTTGTGATTAGTATGTCGTCTCCATGCTTTTCAATGAGGCTAATCTTTACAGTTTTCACGTCAGGTTGATAGTTTCCTGTAATCTGCTTCATTTGCTCTTACATGGAGAACTGGCACTCGTCATCGTGGTTTTCAATCTAACTGTAAATACTTTACATTGATCTGCTAATTTTCTTGCCAAATGGACCGTGTTTATTCTGTTCTTGGACATTTGGCCGTCCATAAACATATTTAAAACACTTGGTGTGGTACTGAGCATCTGCTGCGATCAAAACATTCACTTGCTAGATGCGCTTAATTATAGTCCGCCCTTAATCATTGCGAGCTCCTGCTGCTTTCAGAACTGTAGTTTTCTCTCCTGTATCGCATACTGTACATAGTATTGCGCTCACTTGGCGGAAGTCTCGCTTGTGTTGCAGTAAACTGATCCGAAATATACAGTCCACATATAAAACAATTAGTTCGAAAATTAAACTCGGGTGTTAATGACGTTAGAATTTGAGAAGTACTAGCACCTTGCTCCTCAACCCTCTTCACATAAGCAGTGATCACCCGTTCATTGCTTTTCTACACTTACCATGCATATCTACTGATGTTTTCCCTCTTAGGAAAACCACATTTCCATCCTTTCTTTCAGTACTTGCCTTGATTGATCTCGACTTTTAACATCGTACATTGAAGTTCCATCTTCTAAAGAAGAGTCACACGCGGAGACAATAACAGTGAATTACGAAACTGACAAGGAAACAGTCGGATATGGAAACTGAGAGGAATGTGGCCTCCTGATAAGCTAGTGCCCTGTGCGACATATACCTCTAGCTGGGGCGAGACTGTTGGGAGGGGGAGGGATATAGTATGCTACTGAACGGGGACCGC
This sequence comes from Maratus speciosus, assembly GCA_963932465.1. Classification (NCBI taxonomy): domain Eukaryota; kingdom Metazoa; phylum Arthropoda; class Arachnida; order Araneae; family Salticidae; genus Maratus; species Maratus speciosus. The sequence goes on along the minus strand of OZ010790.1, from coordinate 483,889,295 downwards.
AGGGTATGGGGGTGACCGCTTGGTGCTGCGTTTACACTATATGGCGTATCAGGTCCTTTAATCAGAAAAACATCCATTCGCTAATGTTAATACAATGGGGGAAAATGTTAAACATATCTCGTTTGCATTTTAATATTTTTAAACGATTTTTTTGCATTGGATAGCTGAGTTAGATCTGTAAAAAGGCCTTTTTTCTCTTTTTTATTTTGTTCACAGGTATTTTTAATTGGGACACTTTCACTTTCAGAACAGGTTTCGAAAGTGAAAGCGTCTTCATAAAAGAAAACCTGCAAACAAAATTAAAAGAGGGCAAAACGGTCCTTGTATAGATCTATCTCAGCAATCCAATGCAAAAAGAACATTTAAAATTATTAAAATGCAAACGAGATATCTTTAAAAATTTCTCCCATTCGATTAACGTTAGCGAACGTGTGTTTTTGCCTGACAGAAGTAGCCCCTTAACCAAGGGGGAAAATCTACATGGGATTCGTACAGCTCTGTTTCAAAGGTAAAGATCGCCCGTAATAGCAAATGAAGATTTTGACCACAGGTATGCTCATTTTTATTTTTTATTTTTTAGTTATACAGGAAACAATGAACTTCGGATCCATAAAATGTAGTCAATCATATAATCTTTAGTATCGTTACTGGTGAACGTTTGCGTAAAATGGTTAGTTTTCATGTTTCAGCGATGTACAGTGCCGCAATTCCCGTTTTTTCTGTTTTTTGCTTTTAACACCCATTTTTGCGATACTGTCACGGCTAAACCATTGTTCAGAAAAAAAAAACTTTTAATGCATAAAATGTAGGAAAATTTTATCTTCTTTAATTTATGTATTCCCGAATTTTATGTAAAATGCATAGTTTTTGAGTTACTTTGAGAAAACAGAGAAAAGTCCGCTTTTTTGCAAAAAAAAAAAAAAACTATTTTGTTGGCAAACTTCAGATTCACGTTCAGCGACCCAAAAAACATAAAGGCACCAAATATCAATATTCCACCAAAACTTTCTTTTACTTTCTACCAAATGCCTGGACTATAATGCTTTTTGAGTACGGAACCCCAAAAAATAAAACAAAACTTTATAAGGCAATTGGATTTGTCATAACCTTATTCCGCTATAAGCTTACAATCCTGTGAAAAAATTAAATTGAAATTCGATTATTCTTTAATGTAACTTGTGTATAATTGCTTACTTCAAATAAAAAATTTAGTTCAACTCGATTCACCTTGTTATGTTGGATGGCAATTTAATTTTGACGTTTTTTTAAAATAACGTTTCCTCTTTCATTATTGATTTAAAAGTCATTCTTTCATTCAACCATAAATATTGTGGAAAGGGTTTTAAAATAATATAATGAATGTGACCGCTTTGAGTTACGTTTAGAATAATTTGTTTAAATACGTTATTTGTTTAATTGCGAAAATGAAAAAAGATTTTATTATTCAAAATCCTTTAAAATTTGATTATTGACTAATAAAGCTTATTAAATAACTTCAAGAAACAAAGCATTTATTTCAATCTTTGCGTTATCTAATGTTCTGTGATTACCGTTTACTTTTCGCTTTCTTTCCAATGCAGTTTCCCCTATAATTATTGCTTTTAAACATTTATTTTCCCACACAGCCACACGTATTGGAAAAGTGTTTAGTGAAAATGTAATAAATGTGACAGTTATGAGTTGCTTTCAGAATAAATGTCCAAATAGCTGAAAAAAATTACTTAGTTATATTTTTATCATCTTATTTCATTAAAAGGGGAAAATACTTAGAAGAATTTCAATCGCAATTTCAGAGTTTGAAAACCAGAGTGGACTATCCCACATTTTCGAGAAAAATGAGTTGGAGTTGTCAAAGTCAAAGAAATGCATGTTATAAAAGCTATCGGTTGTAGGTTGAATTTTATCAATTTCCAAACTATTCAAGTGATTAAGCCAGTTTAAAAGATGGTCCAATCTAACTCGGATATTAAGTTGCAGTGCAAGAGTGAATCAAGTGGCACAGCTTACTACGGCACTATGTGAACTCAATAACCATATAATTGCTGAAAAAGTTTGCTGTCTGTTAAAATTGCCATAAATGGCCTCAAACTTTTCTACAAATTTTGGAAAGCATTTTTCTCGAAATCATAGCTACCGAAGTTGGTCCACTCTGGTTCTCAACGTCTCATTAGATCACTGATTAAAGGAGCTTATTAAGGAGGCTACAACAGTTTGCAAAATCACTTGTAAAACGGGCAAAATCACAGGAAAAAGGTACGCCAATGTCGACTACATTGACGTATCTTTTTCTTAAGTACATCTAACAGAATTTCAATATTTAAAAAAATAGTTTTGGCAGAATGTAAAAGATAAATTGGTCGTTCGACAAGAAAAAAAAAAAGAAATTTAAACAATTAATTTAAAAAACCAGATTTTATTCATTTCCGTAACTATTAACTTCCTATTTATTTCTTGTTCAAGGATCAATTTATAGTATATATTCTACCAAAACCAATTAATATAAGTATTGAAATCCCATTAAAATAAGTATTGTATGCCAGCATTTACCTGTGATTTTTATTGTTTTGAAATCGCGTAGCTGTTGAATTTTAGGTAGATTTCGCATGAAATATTACCTATTACATTCTCCCCTATGTTGGAATTTCTGAAATTTTTTTGCAGATCTACACCGATCATGACCCCTAGAACCCAAAACCACCCTCAGTAAAAAACTTTATCTATCTATCTAGCTTAACATTACGGTTTTTGACGGTGGTAGGTTATGTTTAATTAATGGTTCTATATATATATATCACTTTCTTCTGGACACGATAACTTCCACAATTCTGCACAAATCTTTTCCAAACGGACACAGAAAATCAAGGGGCATAAAATCTCGGTCAAGTTCGTTGATGTGCAAATTCGGACCAAGGGGATGGAAATAGGGAGGGGTTTTGTGAAAACCGAAAAACCCCAATAATTTCTTAATTTTTGTACATATCAAATCGGCTTAAAGTTTTTATTACTTCTAAAAACAGGGACAAAAATTTATGTATTACAAATTTTTGATAAAATTAAAAATGGGCTCAAGGGGCTCAAAAAATAGGGTTTTGGGGAGAAAAAATTGATAACTTCGTCAATTCTCAAGATATCAAATCCAATTAATTTTATTATAAATCTCCTTAATAATGTCTACAACTTTTATATTCACAAGTTTTTGATAGGACCAATTCATAACGAAAAAAATTAAAAACGTAAACAAAAAGGGGGGGGGGGGGGGTTAAAGAAGGAAAAAATCTATAACTCCGTCTCTTCACAAGATATAAAATCCCCATGAATTTATTATAAATCTTCTTATTATTGTCTACAACATTTATATAGACAAGTTTTTGATAGGACCAATTCTTATAGCAAAAACAAATTAAAAAGACATAGCGATTGAAGAAAAAAATCATCTTAATAATGGTGTATTCAAATCTAAAATGCTTATTTTCTTACACATTTTTAAATTCATATTTGCTCTCAAACGCATCCAATTGGTAGATTCTCTTATTCAGAAACTATATAATGTACCGTAATGATCAATTTTTTGATACAGGTAGAATATCTTTCAAAAAATGATGTCAAAGTGGGCATTTTGAACAGAATTTCCCGAACCGATTGTGTTAGAAACAAAAATATTGTCCTACTGCGAAAATAATTGTTTATAAATCAAGTTTTAATTAATTGAAAGAAAAATAAGAATACAGGTCGCTTATAAATCTCTTCAAAAATCACGTCAGCAAGTTTAATATTTTTTCTATTAAAAATTAATCTGAAAATGTGCCAGAAAATTTCGAGTTGTTGAGCACGGAAAAGTATTTTTTTTAATACCGCCTTAACATGATTCTGATAAAACCAGCTATCATATAAAAATGAAACAAAAACTCGTCAAAAGCGGCCAGATAAAATTGTTAAAGTGGGTTTATCTCTCATCATGATTTAGTTTTTGTTGGTGAAATTAGTATACGTAACTTCGAAATCTACCTCCGCCTGTAGGCCGGGCCGGCAGGGATTTTTTTATATTTTTATTTGTTGCTGAACGATCTTTTTATAGTTTAACTACTCAAAGAACCATAAAAAACAAGATATTGAAATTATTTCAGTACTTTCCAAGAAAATAAATTAAATAATATCAACTATTTTACATGGGATATCGCAACTTCAACAAACAAAATATTTATTTTTAAAAACTTCGCTGAATCTAATGTTCTTCTATTACACTTTACGTTTTTTGCCGACATATTTCCCTATTTAATGACTGCCTTTAAAACATTTATTCTTCCACAAAGCCGCATGTAGTGAAAAAGGGTTTTGTGACAATGTAATCAATGTGACAGTTACGATTTGCTTTCAAAATAGACGATATACTGGAAAAACAAAAATAAATTTTATTATTCAACGACATTTATTATCAACATATACCATTATAAGCTGACAGTACGTTGAAGAATTTCAATGGAAGTTTTATTATTGACTAACAGAGTTTATTAAATAACTTCAAGAAACAAATCATTTACTTCAAAGACTTTGGAAGCATCAAATGTTCTTTTATTACAGTTTACGTTTTTTTTCGATGTATTTCCCTATTTAATTATTTCTTTTAAATATTTCCACTTCCACACAAGCGTAAATATTGAAAAAGTGTTAAGTGACAATGTAATCACTGTGACGGTTACTGGTTGCTTTTAGAATAGATGATCTTATAGAAAGAAAAGCTAAAACAAATTTTGTTACTGAACTGTATTTGTTATCATTTTACCCCATTATCACCTGACAATCCGTTTAAGAATTTCAATGACAATTTTATTATTGACCAACAGAGTTTATTAAACAACTTCCAGAAGCAAATCATTTATTTCAGAGATCTAGGTTGCATCAAACGTTCTTTGATTAGATTTCACTTTACATTTGCTTTTCGATATATTTCCCTATTAATTCTTTTAAACATCTCATCTTCCACGCAAAGTTAAATATTGAAAAAGTGTTTATAGTCCAGGCAATAGAGACCGTATAGGGGCTCTACCTAGCAAAATTCATGGTAATTCTGGAAAAAGGCTTACTATATATTTTTGGGATCGCTGAATCCGAATTTTTAACTTCCCACCAAAATTTCCCACGGCAACCCCCCAAATTTTGGTAAAAAGCCATTGTTTTAGGGGAAAAGTATCTAGAAATTCAGAAAGTACACAAAATTTGCAACAAATTAGATATATGACATTATGATTTAGGATGAAGGGGAAGGGGGGATCTGCCTCGGAACATGCGCGCGGTGCTGCGTAGACTAAGTTGCGCAATTCCACTTAACCACTCACACGTTTACATTCGCCCTCCCATCTCCCCTCCGAACTTTTCTTATAAGGTTTACTTTAAGTTTTTTGGGTTGTTGAATCCGAATTTTTAACTTACCTCCAAAATTTTACCCCCCGAACCCCCCCCCCCAAATAGTTGCTTTTAACTTAAATTTCTTATTGTTTTAGGGAAAAAGCATTACGAAATTCAGAAACTAGACAAAATTTGCAACAAATAGGATGTATGACATTATGACGTAGGATGAACGGGGAGGGGGAGGGCTGCCTCTGAACATGAACTGCGGCGCTACGTGCGCTAAGTTATGAAGTCCAGGCAATAGGGGATTTTACTTGGAAAAATTAATACTAGTTCTGGATTTCGACTCACTTTATGTTTTTTGGGTCGCTGAATCTGAATTTGTAACTTCCCACTAAAATTTCACCAGGCAACCCCCCAAAAAATTGATTTTTTGAAAAAATTTGGTTTTTGAGAAAAGCGCGCGGGGAATATTCCGAGGCAGACCCCTCTCTCCCCGTTTATCCAACGTCATAATGTCATACACCCTATTTGTTGCAAATTTTGTCTAGTTTCTGAATTTCGTAATGCTTTTCCCCTAAAACAATAAGAAATTCAAGTTAATAACAACTTTTTTTTGGGGGGGGGGGATTTTGGGGGTAAGTTAAAAATTCGGATTCAGCGACCCAAAAACTTAAAGTAAACCTTATAAGGAAAGTTCGGAGGGGAGATGGGAGGGCGAATGTAAACGTGTGAGTTGTTAAGTGGAATTGCGCAACTTAGTCCACGCAGCACCGCGCGCATGTTCCAAGGCAGATCCCCCTTCCCCTTCATCCTAAATCATAATGTCATATATCTAATTTGTTGCAAATTTTGTCTACTTTCTGAATTTCTAGATACTTTTCCCCTAAAAAAATAAAAAGATTGATTTTTTTTAATAAAAAACTTTTTTTTTGGGGGGGGGGGTTACCAAAATTTGGGGCGGTTGCCGTGGGAAATTTTGGTGGGAAGTTACAAATTCGGATTCAGCGACCCAAAAAACATAAAGTAAGCCGATTTCCAGAACTACCATTAATTCTGCTAGGTAAAATTCTCTATTGCCTGGACTATTAGTAACAATCTAATTAATGTGACGGTTACGTGTTGCTTTTAGAATAGATGATCTAATGGAAAAACAAAAATAAATTTTATTTTTCAACTGTATTTATTATCATCTTACCCCATTATATGCTGACTATCTGTTGAAGAATTTCAATGAAAATTTTGTTATGACTTACAATTTATTAAAGAACTTCTAAAAACAAAGAATTTATTTCAAAGACTTTGGCGGCATCTAATGTTCTTTGATTACACTTTACTTTATATTTACTTTCCGATATATTTCCCTATTTAATTAATTCTTTTAAGCATCTCATCTTCCACAGAACCGTAAATATTGAAAAAGTGTTTCGTGACAATGTAATTAATGCGACGGTTACGGGTTGCTTTCAGAATAAATGATCTAATGGAAGAAAACTGAAACAAATTTTGTTATTTAAGTGTTATTATCATCTTATTCCATTATAAGCTGGAAATCAATTTAAGAATTTCAATGAAAATTTTATTATTGACTAACAGAGCTTATTAAAGAAATTCCAAAAACAAAGTATTTATTTCAAAGACCCTTGGAGGCATCTAATGTTCTTTGATTACACTTTACTTTACCTTTACTTTTCGATATATTATCGTATTTAATTACTTCTTTTAAACATTTCATCTTCCACACAACCGTAAATATCGTAAAAGTGTTTAGCGACAATGTAATCAATGTGACAGTTATGACTTGTTTTCAGAATAAATGACTTAATGGCAGAAACAAAAACAAAATTCTAGTTAACTCTTTTTTTAGATTTTGGAAGGTAATAGGAAAGTTGAAGGCTCATCCATCAACAACGACTGCATCAAATATCTATTTTTTGACCTTTTAATCTTGCCTTTTAGATTAAACGCTAACCGTTTTCTTTCTGAATGTTCCTTTTTAGTTTAATAGAATTTCTTTTCACAAAATGAAAGTAATGTAGATTACTTTGCTGTCATACTTTCGTTCTTTCCAAACTAGTATAGATTATTTGTGTCGTCCTCAGATAATAACATGTTTTGGCTTGAAAAGAAAATCTGTTAATTCTTGATTTTAGTTGAAATTACTTCATATAACAAAATAGTGTCAATTTTAGCTAAGGAACAGTAATGAACTTTTTAAAGTGTCTAAAATTGTCATTAATGTGCCCCTGAGTTTAGGTTTATTTAAAAAACTTCAAAATACCTTGATAATAACGTTTAAACATTAAAAATATTTTACAGAAAAACTGTAACAATTGAAAGCTTATGATATAGATATATATATATATATATATACACATATATTACATAGTATGCTAAAATTTAATTTAGTAATAAAACTCATATTAGGTTGAAAACTCACCGTCAGCAATTTCTACCAATAGATGGGAAATGTTTGAATCCTTTTGTACAGACCTATATTTTAACTACAGATTTTTATACATGCCACATACTAAACTAAAAGTTAACTCAGACTAAAACATGTTTAAAATTGCTGAAATCACACTTCCAGAAATTATCATCCATAAGCGATCATGTATCCAGTTCTTTGCGTGGCCCTGTATATCATTTTATTTGTATTATACAAAATCGCTCAGTACACTAAATATACTTTAGCTTGAAAATGCACAACTCAATTAAGAAAAACCTTTAAGCAATTTATGCTCATACTCAGTAATGCTTGCGAATTCTGTTGTGTAGCCCCATATATTATCTATAGCATTTATGCATGCATATGGTATGCAAAAAAATTTTTTAACTTAACACGTGAGTGCCAAGTCTATTTTGTCTGTCTCCGTTTGGCCCGCGAAATAACATTTCCATTACACAATCTATAAAGAAAAAAAACTCCAAAATCATCTAAAGTGCGACGGTATTGTAAACTATGCTACGAAGAAAATGAGGCACAAATTAGTAGCGGAATGGCCAGAAAATTAACTAAGCAAGTTGCCACATTTTCGGATACCTGCGAAAGACAACCGTTTTTACGTTTACTGTGTTTTAATAAAACCCGTTAAAAAAATTTATAAGCAATATTTAGTACATTCATGATACAGCCCTGAAATTACTTAAAATTTATTTAGAATTAACTTTTAAAATTTTATATCGTATTTTATATTGTCAGTAAAGGGTGACTGACGCGGCCTAAACTTAAAGTTCAGGGTCGGTCACCAGTGAATGACGTGGCACTCAACGTGTTAAAAATACACTTCCAGCAATTATCGTCCATAGCCGGAAAAGTACCCAGTGCTTCGGATGCATTCTGTATCCGAAATCTTTTGTCTGTCCATGTAAATGAACGATAAATGATATGCACATCATATTATATAGGAATAATCAACTAGTAAAGCTCAAAAAGTATACATATTCCATTATATTTGAAATAGTGTAAAATCATTAAATATGCTACAAACAGTTTTCCCTGTAGATCATTATATAACAGATTTTTTTTTGTGTGGCCCTGTAGATGAATAATAAATACTTTTCATCTTATATTGTGTAGAATGCATGTTTTTGTGCACTTCATAAATGCATATCAATTTCATTATGCTTGAAATGGTGTAACGTCATTAAAATGCACTTGAAACGATTTTTTCCTATTGCCCGTATTGTAACGGAATACTTTTGACTATCCCTGTAAACTAACTATAACTGCTACACACTTCATTTTCAATAGCGATCGTGCTATAGAAAACGTCAATAACATATAAAATTACAGGAGAATTCGAGTATATTTATGGCTATTAGATTACAGGAGGATTGCCAGACGGTCAACGGACTTTGTATTCGTCATAAAATCGGTTATCATTGCTAACCAAGACCTAGGAACACACAACCGATGGATTTATTGAATAAATATGCTGCCTGGGCAAGTTAATTGCACAGTAAACATTCAAAAGCAAAAACCTTCATTTAAGCGCTCAAGATGGTAGCGTTCAGCTGTTACAAATAAAGATTCAGATATTGAATTAGATTATATTAAAAAAATAACTTTTATTGGATCTCAAATTCATGTTTTTGTTCCTATATAATTAAAATGAATATTGAAATTATTTAATGAATATATTAAAATTACCAAACTAACTACAGTAAACCCTGTATAGAATTTAAACAATAAAAAATCAATTTCTCTCTCTCAAACAAGGTTTTAAAAAGCCTAAATAATTCTGTTTAAAGGAAATCTAAATGTATTAATTTTAACGACTATTCGAACATTTAAAACTTTTCTGTTCAGTTTTACTTTTACCTATTTGAATCTCGGATTTAGTTTGGCGTAGGAAAAAATATCCGTGACTTTGATACCCAACGGAATAATCGTTCTTTTCTCTTTCTGTCTGACAACAAACATTAGCTTTCGCACCAGCTGTGACCGATTGATTGTATTCTTAACAATCATTTACTGTCGAAATTTTTGTGAACGTTTAATGAAATTACATTTGGCAGTAGATGGTTTTGCCGATTAATTTTTCTGTTTAAAAAATCCTCTGTTATTTTTCTGAGATTTTAAAAACTTTAAACACCCCATACTTTTCTCTTTTATCCAAAAATTAATCCATGTAAACCATTAAAACAGTTTAGTCGTTTATTAAAAAGTGTTATTTAATTTAAATACTACCGGGTGAGCCAAAAGTTCGTTACAACTTTAAAAACTCATTAAAAAGGAAGAAATTATAATAAAGTCTGCGAGAAAAGGTTCACCGGGTAGTTGGATTTTTTTTTAGCAGCAAAACAAAAAAATTAGTTAAAAAATCACATGTGGAGGGCGCTGACGATCCGAAACACAACAGACAGGAAAACAATATGCTCCATTCATTTCTTCTTCCAATAACAAATGTTCAAAATGACCTCCAGAACATTCTACGACGCAACTGTTGTCCTGTTCATTGCGTTTCGGGTCGTCAGCGCCCTCTACATGTGATTTTTTAAATAATTTTTTTTTTTTTTTTTTTTTTTTTTTTTTTTTTTGCTGCTAAAAAAACAACCCGACTACCTTGTGAGCCCTTTCTTGCAAACCGCACTCCTTTATCATAATTTCTTCCTTTTTATGAATTTTTAAAGTTGTAACGAACTTTTGGCTCACCCGGTATATCAAAAATTAACAACTAAGTTATTTTTCTTCGTTTGAAATAATGTTTGGAAAAGGAATAATTAACTGTGTTTGGAGTAAATCTGATTGTAGTAATCATAAGTCATATTTAATTAATTTAAAGCTTTTTTTCGGCTTTACTTTTATTTATTTGAATATGATGCTTAATTAGAAGAAATAGTTACCGATGACTTTGATCGCTTGTTGAATAACCATTCCTTTTTTTTTCTGTCTGTCAAAAATATTGGACCAGTTTGCACCAGTTGTGACAAATTGACCTCTTAATAATTATTTTCAGCCGATATTCAACGTTGAATGTAGTATACTTTGCAGCAGATGTTATTGTAGGTCCACTTTTAGAGATCGTCTGTTAAAGAAGCTTTTATTTATTATTTATAATCTTAAAACATTAAACACCACATACCTTCGCTCTTTATCATGGATTAAATCTAATGATAATGGAAATAATAGTGAATTTATCAAAGCGAACTGTTTAATGAATATTCTATGTCTAAAATAAACAATTACGTTATTTTTTTCTTTGTTTGAAACAACGTTTTAAAAAAGAACATATAATTGTGTTTCAAGGAAACCTAACTCTATTAATTTTAACTCCTATTCAAACCATTTAAAACCTTTCTTTTCGTTTTTATTTTTGCGCATTTGAATCTGAGATTTAATTTGGAGAAAGAAAACAAATATTTTGACTTTGATCCCCAGCGGAATAACCGTTCTTTTTCTCTTTCTATCCGACAACAAACATTAGCTTTTGCACCAGCTGTGACCGATTGTATTATTTCTTAACAATCATTTACTGTCTACATTTCTTCATTTTGAAGATTTAATGATTATATACTTGGCAGTATACGAATTTGTGGATACCTTTTTGTCTTAAAAGGTTTTCTAAAATAGAAATTTTTATTCATTATTTATGATTTTAAGAAAATTAAACATCAAATACTTTCTCTCTTTATCCACAATTAAATGCAATGAAAATGGAAATAATTTGATGAATTTATTTAATATAATTGTTTAACTAAAGTTAGAGTTTAAGAATTTGTGTAAGAGAACAACACTGTAAAAAAAAAAAAAAAAAAAAAAAAAATCCGACCAGTTTTCCTGTAGGAATCGGAAAAATAGTTGCCCTTATCGTACCGAAAAATTTTCCGACCCAGCTCGGAATAAAATACGTAAAAAAAAGGAAATAGCCAATAAAACAGCATTTTACGGATTTTATTCCGATTTTACGGATTTTATTCCGAGCTGGGTCGGAAATTTTTCCGGTACGATAAGGACAACTATTTTTCTGATTCCTAAAGGAAAACTGGTCGTATTTTTTTTTACAGTGAATAAAGATGATAAAAGGAATCATTTGGAGAATGTCACAAATCGGACTGTTTCAGGTGACATAAATCCAATTCTTCATATTTATTATGTCTATCGTATGTCTAACTCAAGTGTGCTACATGTTTATATCTGCCTATCACTATTCTATAGATACATTTGAACAACTATGTTGTTTTCCTTTGATTGAAACAGGGTTTCAAATAATATAAACTTTTTTATCAAAAATAAAATCGACTTCAAATATATTCTTTCAAGTGGCATCACGGGTGAATGTTTACAGTTTAGATTTGATTTTTAAATCTTATAACTTGTGTTCTTTTTTACTAAATATTTTTTAGGAATTGAAGTCTTACCTTTTTTTTTTAATTTATAAGAAATTGAAATTCTTTAAAAATGCAAACTCGTCATTTTGACGGGCTATCATCTGGTTGTAAATATGGTGTTAGTGTTATTTATGACGTCCGACTATCTGCACGAGGGATATAGGTTCTAGGGGGTAGTGCCCTCCAAGGGGGATTTTCTAAGAGATCCTAATCCGTATTTACGCAAGGTTTTCTAAGGTTAGAAGAAAACCATGAAAACTCCAAACGGTTAGGCCGACGGACGCGATTGGGTTCGAACCCAGTACCTCCCGTCTACGCGCTTCAAGAGGAGAACCTCTCAGCCACTGGTGGGACTAATTGTAAACATGACTAGCAGGCTTTTCCCCTACAAGGAGAAAGAGAAAACGGATGCTCTATTTCCTCATAGGGGAAAAACATAGGAAAGGGGAAGAGAAACGGGAAAAATCCTTTTCTGATAGGGAAGAAGCCTGATATTGACGCTGCCTTTTTGTAAGTTTTGTCATTTTTTTCTGAAAATAGCATGAGACCCCATTTATTTTTCGTTTCCATGTTTTTGTACATATGTTCAACTACTACCTGATATATTTTGTTTTATTCAACTGTGATGCTGTTTTGACAAAGGACTAATTCAAAAGTTGCAGATTTTACAACTTTTGAATATTTAACAGATTATATCTGCTAACAGCATGCATATCCCGGTAATGTTCTATATTACTTAGCTTGTCCTAATAGTAAACTTTCATTTTCTATAAGAAAAATTTTGGGGTACTATTGCTTAACTAAGATAATAAGTGCAGAAAACGGACAAAAATGTTATTTTGATTGCATTTTGTGGCAACATAACAATGAAAATTAACAATGCCCCATGGAACCAAGTAAATTTTACTAAGCATGTAGTGTTATACTTACAGTTTATGACAAAAGAATTTTTGGATGTTGTTGCTTTCCAGAGATATAGCAATTCAGACATGCTGGCATTTCAAGTTTCATGAAAAAAAGGGATTCATGATCTTGAACTTTGACATTTTCTACAGCAAACAGGAAATTTTTTCAGGGCTTCAAAATTGCACAATATTCATTGAATATGATCTACTTCAACATAAAAAAAAAAAACGGGCAAAACAAAAAATAGAACTATCGCACTTGTCTGATTTTCAAAATAATGGCTCTTAATGTAATTAAAAAAAACATTAAATATGTAAAAGAGTTATTTTTAAAGCGTTTTTGGCTCTAATTTAAACATATCGAAAGCTTTTTAAATATGTGCCGGGCTTTGCCGGACCATGTTTGAATTATTATCGTATTAGTTACAGTCTTGAGTACCGATTTCTGCAAAAAAATCTTCCTCATATTGTTGCCATTTTTTTATATAATTTTTTTTTCCGGGGAGACTACTTAAATCCCCATTTTTTGCGGCAACCGAATTGAAGAGATAAAACTATATTTTTACTCTCGTATTGCAGGTTCTTAGCTTACAGGATATTGCCTGAGATCTTTTGCCCTTACGGATTCTGTATGTATGCATGTACGTATACCTCTTGATAGAGATATCAGATCGACTTCAAATTATAAATACTTATTTACTGAATAAAGTTTCTCTAATTAGTTTCGGGGGCTCATAGGTAGAAAATAAGGGGAGAAAAGAGGGAATTAAAGAAGTCTGGAGCAGACGCAGAAATGATTAAAAGGTTGTAAGTAATATTGAAAGTCATAACAAGTGAGCATCGCATTGACGAAAAAAAGTTCCAAACATCTGCTGATGAAATAGCAAGACTGTATGTGAACCTTTACAATTGCTACCCCATGATTCCAACAATACAAGGTTTTGATTCATGGTGGCACTGTAATTAAGAAAGCAGTCTTATTCATTGGCCAACGGTCAGAAGAAGCTGCCGAGGCCAGAAACAAAGACTTTAGACAGTACCGTACAAAATACTCAAGAAAGTGCAATAGCAAAGTTCGCAATAGCGAAGTTTGCAATAGAGATGTTCCAAATTGGCTTCTTTTAAGCAGTGATCCTTTTATAAACTGTTCTACACAAAGACAGAGGGAAAAGAGCAAGCCATACAGTAGCGAGACCCTATAACTTCTTCTTCCAGCTAGGTCTGATGGTAGTCCTGATAAAAGTCAAGAAGAGTGTGATGAAGAAGATGAAAAACAGAGTTCTGAATAATCAGATTGAATCTGGTAATCTATTAAATACACTGAAAAAAACAGCATCTCTGTACTGTAGAGACTCCACTTTATTAAATGTATTATTAAATGCAACTTTATCAAATGTAAATAATCTTTATTAAATGTAAATTAAATGTAATAATTATTATTAAAGTAAATTAAATGTAAATAATAAATTTTATCGATAGTACAATTAAATACATTTAATTAAACATTACAAGTAAATAAATAAATCTATCAACCATTACTTTTCTCTTATAAACAGTAAACATTTAAGGCTGCTAGTCACTCAACTTCCAGTCTCCCTACGCTAATGTTAAGTCTATGGGCATGTGATGTATTCGTATTTTTAAAATATCTACTTAGTTAATTAATATTTTAACTTCTTTTTTCTTTGTGCTCTTCTTAAATGATGTCACTTTGTTTTCTTAGTTGTCAAAATATTTATAAAATGTATACTTATAATTATGTGAAGTGTTAAAATCTTTTAAGATATAAAATATTAAACTAAGCTATGGATTTGTATGTATACTACATAGTATGCTAAAAGTTAGTTCAGTGAAACGCATAGCACAGTTAAAAATTCCCATTCAGCCATTTAAGTGAATAAATGGAAATGCACTTGAGAACTTTTGTGCAGCCCTGTATATGATCGATAGAATGCATACACAACAAGAAATATAAAAAAAAAAAAATAGTTCAATTTAAAAACGCCTATCACAACTACAAACGCACTTCCAGCAATTATTGGTCATAGACTTCAATAGTTAAATTTATTCTTCGGTCAAATTCTTTTGTGTGTCCCTGTAGATGAACGATATATTCTATGTACACCATATTCTACAATAATTGCCTTATTACACCTCAGTGATGTATATAAATTTCAGTACGTTTAAAATAGTGTGATATCATTAAAATACAGAGCAAACGATTTTTTCCCATAGACCATAATGTAAGGGAATTCTTTTGGGTGTCTCTGTAAATTAACCGTAAATGCTATAGACTTCATTTACAATAACAAACATGCCACAGTGATACCCAATAACATCTAACAATTTCAAGGCAATCGGACTATATTTACATGGAAAAATATTTTTGGCCAGGATTTCGGGTTAAATACTTCACTATGAATTGGTTAAACAGAATAAGTCATTGCATTTGAAAGAAATATGAATCTAACAATGCTAACAACTATTCAAACTCAGGGCCTGTTTACGGAATAGGCCCGTGAAGTCCGTGCTTACCCACTGAAATATAAAAGGGCCCCCAATTTTACTTTTCAAAACTAATTTTTAGAAAAAAGAAACTCAATCACTGTAAAAAATACATTTTTTTTCTTATGAAACTTTTTTTTCTTACTATATGACAATTTGTAAATCACAAAAAATATTTTGAAGTTCTCATGTTCTCAACTATAGTTCCATATTTGTCTTTTACAAAATAAATTGGTTATTTACAATTAAACATAGAATAAAATACTTTAATATAGGTAGTTTTAGTTTATTATTAAAAATATTATTTACTCTAAACTTTGATGGTAAAATTTCAAATTATTTAAGCATACGAAAAAGAGATTTAGTAAATAAAAAAGCAATTTGTAGAGTAATAGGGGACCCCCTGTGTGACGTCGGGCTTCCGCTATTCCTAAGTGTTAAGTGGCCCTGTTCAAACTAATTAAAATTTAAATCTTTGCTTTACTTTTTTTGCGCATGCGCATTTGAATCTGGATTTAGATGGAAAAAAAATAATTTTGATCTGCAGCGAAATAACCTTTTTTAGTGTATTTCACTTTAACTCAACCTGGTTTTTGTATGTAATAAACAATTAAATTTAAAAAATCAAAAAACCCGACTGAGTATATTTCTCATCAATGTGAAACTATTTTTTTTTCAGTTCCTACTATTAGCTCACACTCTCGCTATATATATCTTGTTCAAATTTTCAATCGTTTATAAAATACTTATTATTCATCCAATCAAGCTCAGATAAATTTTTTTAAACTTTTAGTGGATGACACTTGATATTAATCCAGTTTTTTTCAAATATTAATTCATTAATTAAATTTAATTAATTAATTTTCAATAATCGAGAGAGCCCTCTTCTTGATCAAGGTATTTTAAGACCGAGAGAGCACTTTTCTTGATCAATGTATTTTAAGCGCCACTCAAAAGGAAAGAAGAATGGGAGAAAAAAAGTTCTCTTATTGACCTAAGTAGGAATTGACTTAAAATAATTTTTATATATTACTTGTTTATATTACTTACCTATTTTTTTATTTACTGGCATTGATGACTTTTAAGTTGTGTTTAATTGTTAGTTCCTATCTATAAACACTGTTTTGATGAGGTCTATAGATGTCTATGATGGTTAGAGTTGCAGTAAAGCTAGAGATCCACAATAGATACACAACTTCCAGGTCGTATAATATTTTAACGGAGCTTCTAACTGTAAAATAGTCAATAAAACATCGTCTTCATTTTGAAAGACCTATCCAATGATATGCCACTCAATAGGGTGCGTAATTTTTTTTCGTCTCTACCGCCATTTTGTATTTTACGGCCGCCATTTTGAATTTATAAAAACGAAACCTAGCCTATAGCCATCGGGCCGTTAAGACGAATCGATAGAGACCCCATTCATTAAAATCCATCCCACCGTTGGGATGTTTCGAGGGTATAAAGAAATCCATATACTCAGATACGCGTGAAACACATAACCCTTCTTTTCAGTCGGGCAAAAATAGAGTTTTGTAATCCATTTTTAACCAACATCCTGATTTGCTACAATTGTAAAAATTGCGTTCACATATATGTTTCCTATGGCAATATAATATTTTAACATTTTTGCAACTTAATTATAAATTTATACACATTAATTTTAAGGCATTTTTCCGTGACCCCACCATAAGGTGATAATTCACCAAAGATGTTGGTGTTGGTGTTATTTATGACGGCCGACTATCTGCACGAGGGATATAGGCCCCAGTGGGAGTGCCCTCCGTGGGAAAGTCTTTCTAAAATAACCTAACCCGTATTTACGCAAGGTTTTCCAAGGTTTAATGAAAACCACGAAAACTCCGAAAGGTTAGACCGCGGACGCGATTGGGTTCGAACCCAGCACCTCCAGTCTACCAGCTTCTCGAGTAGAACTTCTCAGCTATTGGTGGGGCTATAATTCACCTAAGGTTCTCTTTAAGTCTTACAATTGTATAGGAGTGGAAAAAACAATGGATTTAATTATGCACTAATTCTAAAATGAATATGCTAAAATTAATAATGCGCCACTTTCTTCTATTATAAATAGAAGAAAGATAGAAGAACCAACATCCCTCTTCTTTTTAAGTGTGCATCTAGTTTAAACAACTTTGTTATTTTCTATGTTTCAAACAAGAATTGGAAAAAAAATAAGGGATTGCGTTTGAAGAAATTTGAAATCTATTAATTTTAACTCCCATTAAACCTTTTCTTTTCACTTTTACTTTTGTGCATTTGAATCTGAGACTTAGTTTGTAGAAGAAGAAAAAAAGTTATCAATGATTTGATCCCCCAGAGAATAATCATTCTTTTTTCTTTTTGTTTGACAACCAACATCAGTTTTCGTGCCAACTGTGACTGGCTGTATTCTTTCTCAACAATCATTTACTGTCGATATTTCTTTATTTCTCTCTTTTGAAAGTTTAATGAATGTATAATTGGCAGTAGATGGTATTGCGGATTCATTTTTGTATTGCAAAGAATCTCTATTAAAGAAACAAATTTTTATTTTTAATGAGTTTATAAACTTTAAACACCACATACTTTCCCACTTTATCCTAAATTAAATGCAATGATAACGTAAAAAAAAAAGAAAAAAAATGGTAATCTATTAAAACTACTTGTTTAAAAAAATCTTTATCTAATATATATATATATATATTTCTCAGCTTGAAACAAAAGATTTTAAATAAAAATTAAATTAAAAAAAATCAAAAAACCTGACTGCGCAAAAAAGGGACTAATTAATTATTTCTCATCAATGTGAAACTATGTTTTATATTACTTACCTATTTTATTTATTTACTTGTATTGATGACTTTTAAGTTGTGTTTAATTGTTAGTTCCTATCTATAAACACTGTTTTGATGAGGCCTATAGATGTCTAGCATGGTTAGAGTTGCAGTAAAGCTAGAGGTCCCACCTACACAACTTCCAGGTTGTGTAACATTTAAACTGAGCTTCTGACTGAGAAGTAGCCAATTAAACATCGTCTTCATTTTGAAAGACCTATCCAATGATATGACACTCAATATGGTGCGTAAGAAAAATTTATCGTCTATACCGCCATTTTGTATTTTACGGCCGCCATTTTGAATTTATAAAAACGATACCTAGTCTGTAATCATAGGACGTTTAATACAAATCGATAGAGACCTCATTCATTAAAATCCATCCCACCTTTGGGATGTTTCGAGGGTATAAAGAAATCCACATACCCAGATACGAGTGAAACACATAATCCTTCTTGGCAGTCGGGTAAAAAGGACAAGCAATTATGTTCTAAGGCTACATACATATTTCAATTGTTATTCTTATTCAAACCCTTTGAAACGTTATTTTTCTGTTTCATTTTTGCTCATTTAAATCTTGAATTTAGTTTCAAGAAAGAAAGTTATCAATGGCGTTGATCACAAGGAGAATAATCCTTCTTTTCTGTTTTTGTCTGACAACAAACTTCAGCTTTCGTACCAATTGTAAGCGGTGGTATTCTTTTTTAATAATAGTTTACTGTCGATATTTCTTCCTTTTGATCGTTTAATGACTATACATTTGGCAGTAGATAGTATTGTGGATTCATTTTTGTATGTAAATGATTCTCTATTAAAGAAACTTTATTTTTACTTTTAATAACTTTATAAAGGTTAAACACCACATATTTTCCACTTTATTCTGATTAAATTGCAATGATAAAAAAAAAATTGTGATTTTATTAAAAATATTTGTGTAATGTAAAACCGATATCTAGTTTAAAGAAATTAATTTTTTTCTTTGTTTGAAATAGGGTTTGAAACAAGGTTTTAAAAAAGAACAATCAACTGTATTTGTATAAATTCGAAATTGGTTAATTTCAACTCCCATTTATATGCTTTAAAGCTTTCTTTTCGGTTTTACTGTGGTATATTAGAATCTTAGTCTTAATTTGGAGAAAACAAAAGTTATCAATGACTTGAAATCCCGAAGAATAATCCTTTTCTCGTTTTATCTGACAACAAACGTCAGCCTTTCGTACCAACTATGAACGGTTGTATTTTTTCTTAAGAGTCGTTTACTTTCGATATTCCTTTCAATTGAACGTTTAACGAATGTACAATTGTCTGGTGTTGCGGATTCATTCTTTTTTTCAAAAGATTCTCTATAAAAGTATCTTTTATTTATTATTTATGATTTTAAAAACATTAAACACCACATACTTTCCCTCTTTATCATGAATGAAATGTAATGATAAGGGAAATAATAGTGAATTTAGTAAAACTGTTTAATGACTATCCTCTATGTAAAATAAACAATTACTTTATTTTTCTTTGTTTGAAACACTGTTTAAAAAAAGAGCATATAATTGTATCTCAAGGAAATCTAAATCTATTAATTTTAACTCCTATTCAACCCATTTAAAACTTTTCTTTTTGTTTTTACTTTTGCGCATTTGAATCTGGGATTTAAATTGGAGAAAGAAAACAAATATCAATGACTTTGATCCCCAGCGGAATAAACGTTATTTTCCTCTTTCTATCCGACAACAAACATTAGCTTTCGCACCAGCTGTGACCGATTGTATTATTTCTTAACAATCATTTACTGTCTACATTCCTTCATTTTGAAGGTTTAATGATTACATACTTGGCAGTATACGGGTTTGTGTTACATTGTTACGTGTTACATTTTTGTACTTAAAAGCTCCTCTAAAATAGAAATTTTTATACATTATTCATGATTTTATGTGCATTAAACACCAAATACTTTATCTCTTTATTTAAAATTAAATGCAACGAAAATGGAAACAATTTAATGAATTTTTTTAAACTAACTGTTTAATTAAAGTCTGAGTTTCAGAATTTGTATGAGAGAACAATAAAGATGGTAAAAGGAGCTCGATAGACTGTTTCAGATGACATAAATCAGTTCTTCATTTTTATTATCATATATCTATCTTGTGTGCGTGAATTTGAATCTGACATTTAGTTTCGAGAAAAAAATGTTTGACTTGATCCTCCGGAGAATAATTTCCTGCGACCAAAGAAAATTTGAAACACTTTATCTTTGTCTTTACTAATTTCTTTCATCAAAAGGGTAAAAAAATATAACTTTTAAATATTTTTAATTTGTTTTTCTTTTTTTAATTTGTTAAGCACCATATCCATTTTAATGGATGTTGATTTCTTAATTACGAAATGTAAACAGAGTTCAATTGATCTTTTCACAAGTAAAGTGTAAACAGAGTTCAATTGATCTTTTCACAAGTAAAGTGATACTGAAAAGCCCTAAATTAAAAATAAATAGAAACTTATATATATTTTTCTATTAATTTACGGAACAACATTTAATTATTTTACACATATTTAATCCATATGAAAATCTTTTAAAAAATTTCTTTGAAACAAAAACATATTGCAACTTGTACATCTAAATTTAGTTTTATTTTAAATACATATTATTATCAATGCAATTTATGAAATAATGATGAGTTTTAAATTTTATGTGGATTTGTGCTTTTTGTTATAGCTGTTGTGAAATATCAGGAGGATTTGGAATGCTTGAGCAAACCTAAAAGGAAACATAATTAAAATCAGATTTCATGATGATTTTGAAAGTAAAATATAATTAATTGTATTAATTTATATTCAAGGATGGAGTATCACAGTTGAAGTTTATTCCAACAGAGCGAAAAATGTGCTGACCAGGAATCGAACTTGGATACTTGGCTTGCTGTACCAATGCTTTACCTGTTAAGCTATCCTGACGATACCTGGCTGACATAATTCACTCTTATTTGTTGGACATGGCTGCGAACTGCAGCGCTAGTTTCATTCATCTGAGCTATAACTGTAGAATTTACATGATGAAAGTATCTTAATGATCATGTAAATGCTACAGTTATAGCTCGAATGAATGAAACTAGCGCTGCAGTTCGCAGCCATGTCCAACATATAAGAGCGATTTATGTCAGGCAGGTATCATCCGGACAGCTTAACACGTAAAGCATCGGCACAGCAAGCCAAGTATCCAGATTCAATTCCTGTTCTGGACATTTTTCGCTCTGTTGGAATAAACTTCAACTGTGCTACTCCAGCCTTGAATATGATTTAATCCAGTTAGAAAATATATTCATTCTCTTCATTATGTATTAATTTAATTTGTTTAAATTCATCTTAATTTGCGTATTAAAAATGTTTATATGGACATAATTCATAACTTGAACTTACTTCTATGATCTCTCCCAAATCAAAGTGGGCTTTTGATATTTCGCTATTTCGCTTCCGTTAGTTTGGCTAATTGAATCATCATCAAAATTATTGACTGATTCTTTAGTACCCTCATTTTAAAGCTGCAGAAGAATCTTCATAAATTTTATTACTATTAAAATATTCGTAACTGGAGTAACTAAAATTAAGATTAGAGTCATCCCAATTTGCTATTATTTTTAATGCTTCTAAAGTTGTTAAGCTTTTGTCTAAAATAAATACAAAAATATGCAATATTTGCTGTTTCTTGTTATAAAAAGTAAATAAAAGGTTACAAAGAGATTAAATAAACATCAAAAATTTGGAACTCTAGCTAATGATTAAAACTGGAACAAATGCTAAATTTAACTATAATTTAACTCAAGTAAGACCCAACATCCATTTTAAAAGAGGATATTAAATTGACTTTTAAAGCAATAAATACATCAAAACTATTGTTAAAAACTAGCTAAGGTACTAAAAAAAACATTACAAATAACATTTATACTCTAAAATGTGCTTTAAAAAAACAAATGAGTAGAGAAAAATTGGAACTTACTAGCACCTGGTCGACAACTACGTTGACTCATGCACTTCGCCATACTACAAACAAACGAAAAAACCGTTGCCACATTCTAAAAACTTTAAAGTAACCTTCGAAGTGTATATTATATTGGAGTATCAGGACTTGCTTCCAAAGAAATATTTAATGTGATTAGTAGGTTAAAACAAAACATGCATTTTAATGGATGCAGGGTCTCGGGAGCATAATCGTTCTTTTCTCTTTTTTGTCTGAAAACCAACATCAGTTTTCGTGCCAACTGTGACCAGTTGTGCGTCATTCTCACAATTTTTTAACTTTCAGGAATAAAAACCAGATGAAATTAAACTTATTAAAATAACATTTTAAACTTATTAGACGAATGCCTTAATGATTCAAAATAAAGCAAAAATGGCCAGCAGCGAAAATATTTTATTTAACCGAGGTTTAAGTTAAACTTATGAGTTTAATTTTCCTTACCGTTTTACCACTATAACTTTTTATTTTCTTTTAAATGTTTACTTATAATGAAATTGCATAGTACCCATAGGACATTCAAATAAGAAATAATAACAATGTAGTCTTTTTAGTGCAAAATTTTGATATAACATTGTCTTAAAGGGGTGTTAAAGAAGGGACGGTAAGGGGAAAAAAAAGGATGGTAAGGATGGGGCGGTAAGGAAAATTACCACCTATTTTTAGGCAAGTCATGTTAAAACTAAGTAATAGTCACAACGTTCATTGATTTTTAGAAATAGTTATTTACATTGGATTAAATAAAAAATAATTAATTTACCTCGAAAAGTGCAGGAATAAACCTCCCGGGGACACGGTAAGACTACCAATAAACCCACGATGCTTGAAATTGATATTTAAATGCTGATTTAAATTCTGCAGTAAATTTTCTATCAAAGAATTTTAGCCATTCTTTCTATAGCATACTTCTCCATGAGAAAAAAAGTTGAAAAAAATATATATGGCTGCATCTGAAGTGATTTGTTGTATAATTTTAGCAAGAGGTACGGTAAGGAATCTAAAACCCAGGGATTGAGTTCAAAAAATAATAACAACCGTAAAAATGTGTGCAGGTTAATTTTTTGCTACATATTTATATAAAACATAGCCCCGGTTTCGAAAAAAAATTACATCGAATTACGTTTATTGAAACAATTTTATACAGACAGCTCTAGACTTAAAAATCAACATCAGGGACGTGGACTGCATAGGAATTTTGTGGCATATTTGGACCACCAACATCGTCCAAAACGTGTTTATCTCATTAATATTGTTATGAAGTCATGCAATAGGATATTTTCCAATGTAAGAAATAAAAAACTTCAAGAATATATACTAAAATAAAAATTATTATTCAGGGACTTAAAAGTCAAAAGACTGTGAAAATGCCTCTTGTTTTCTTCCTTAACAATCGTTTACTGTCCTTATTTCTTTTTTTGAACGTTTAATGAATGTAAAATTGGCAGTAGATGCTATTGTGGATTCATTTTTGTATTTTAAAGATTCTCTATTAAAGAAACTAATATTTATTATTTATGACTTTAAAAATATAAAATACTACATACTTTCCTTCTTTATACGAAATTAAATGCAATGATAATGTAAAAAAATTCTGAGTAAAACCTACACCTAATTTAAAGAAATGTCTTTTTTTTTCTGATTGAGACAGGGTTTGAAACAAGGTTTTTAAAAAAATAATCAATTGTATTTGAAGAAATTCGAAACCTATTAACCCCTAAATGCCGGGTGTAGCTTTTCGTCAACGTACCCAATTTAGGCTCTAAAATACTATTAGAATAATATTGAATCTATAATGCCTAATGTTGCCAATTAAATACATTCTGAAAATATTATTAAATCGATATTCAACATGTAGATGGCAACACTTGTGCTGTTTAAGAATAAAGATAGATTTATTTTTTCAATAGTTGCTACTTGTTTGTTTTTTTTTGTTGTTGTTGTTTTGTTTGGAAGCTTGCGAAATACCCTATTTTGTTCTGCAGTAAGCAAATAAAATTTATTTCTTATTATAGTTCCTAAAATTCTTGTGTGTTTAATACTATAGAATTTTATCAGGGAAAATTATTTTTTCAATTAAAGACCAGTATTACCGATTAGTAACAAACTGTTTTTTTAGCCGTAAACCATACTTAAAACGACATATGATTTTTTCAAGTATTTTTCCCATAATTTATTTAAAAAATGAAAGCCGAAAAACATTATTACAATGATTTTTGAAGAATCAGGCATTTAAGAGTTAATGTCAACTCTCATTCAAATGAGTTAAAGCTTTTCTTTTCGGTTTCATTCTTGCTTATTTAACTCTTTTATTTAGTTTCCAGGAAAAAGTTATCAATGACGTTGATTCCTTCGAGAATAATCGTTCTTTTTTGCTTTTGTCATCTTCATGATGACAACTAAGATCAGCTTTCGTACCAACTATGACCGGTCATATTCTTTCTTGGCAATCGTTTACTGCCGATATTGCTTTATTTTGATTGTTTAATGAATGTAAAATTGATAGCAGATGCTATTGCGAATCGAATTCATTTTTGTATTTAAGGGGTTTCAGGACTTTCAGAATTGCAAAAATATAAAAAAGACCATATTTAACATTTAATATCTTAAAATGTGTATGATTTTAAAACACAATTTATATTTGGATAAAAGATATATGTATGTTCTTCGTTTCATGTATTTATAAAATTGCAAGATGCAGAATTAGTAGTTACAGGGTGCTCTAAAATACCAGACATTTGTCGAGCAGAAAATTGGCGTGACAGTTACAAAATAAATTTTGCAACTAGAATGAAATACTTGTGTCTAGTTATACTTCAGATTATAATAATTATCCTGAAACTAAATAAATTTGTATTTAAAGAATTTTTGTGTTTCTAATACAAAGTTGTATTTAGCTAATACAAAATTTGAAAATTTCAACAGTATAATCACCTACAAAAATATTTTTTTTAACATTAAAAAGAAATTTTAGATTCAGTTTGTACAGACTAACATGAAATATGTTTTTTGGAAAAAATATCATGAAAAAATATTGAAGAAGTTTTTGAGGTATCCTGCGCATTATGCCTAAAAACATCATTTGGAGAAAAATGATTTCAAAGTTTCGGAAACGCCGCTTCAGCTATTGAGCGGGTATAATTAAAAAAGCCACAACTTCTGTTATAATGGGAATTTCAAGGAAACAATTATATCAAAATGTTCAGAAAAAATAGGAGTTTAAACCCTCCGACTGTCTTAGAAAAGGGCAAAATTGTAATGTTGTTTTTTCTGCATTTTGTTTTAAATGCTTAAAGAAAAGATTCTTTGAACATTTTACAAAAAAAACTTAACAACGAATATAAATGCAATCATTGGAAGTATTAATCATTGTTCAATGTATTAAAAATACATTAAATCAATTGAATTATATTACTTTAAATACTGCTTGTATTGCAGTGAAACCTAGAGCTTAGTGAACGAAACCTAGAGCTTAGTGAACGTAACTTGTCAGTGAGGGGGTTAACATCTTACAAAAATTAAAATTTCGAAAATTTTGAAGCTTTAAGAGTCCTGAGACTCCTCAAAAGATTCTCTATTAAAGAAACTTTTATTTATTATTAATAACTTTAAAACATCAAACGCCACATAATATTCTGCTTTATCCTGAAATAAATGCAATGATAATAAAAAATATTGTGATTGTATTAAAACTATCTGTTTAATGTAAAATCTATATCTAATTTAAAGAAATGTATTTTTTTCTCTAATTGAGATAGTGTTTGAAACAAGCTTTTAATAAAGAAAAATTAATTGTATTTGAAGAAATTCGAAATCTATTAATTTAAGCTCCTCTTCAGATGATTTAAAACATTTTTCGGTTTGAATTTTGTACATTTGAATCTGAGACTTAGTTTCGAGAAAGACAGTTATCAATGACGTTGATTCCCCGGAAAGTATTCGCACTTTTCTTATTTTGCCGGACAACAAACATGAGTTTTCGTACCAAGTGTAACTGGTTGTATTCTTACTTAACAATAGTTTGCTTTCGATATTTCTTTCTTTTGATCGTTTAATGAATGCACAATTCACAGAAGATGGCATTGTGGATTCATTTTTGTATTTAAAAGATTCTCTATTAAAGAAACGTATATTTATTATTATTTACTTTCAAAACGATTAAACACCACATACTTTCCCATTTTATCCTAAAAGAAACTCAATGATGATGTAAAAAAATTTGTAACTTTATTAAAACTATCTGCTTAATGTCAGTTACCTATATCAAGTTTAAGGAAATCAGTTTTTTTTTCAGTTTGGAAAGGGTTTTAAAAAAGAACAGGCTATTGTGTTTGAAGAAATTCGAAATCTGTCAATTTTAACTCCCACTCAAATGATCTAAAGATTTTCATTTCGGTTTTACATTTATAATTTTGAATCTGTGACTTGGTTTGAAGGAAACAAATTGACGTTGATCCCCCGGAGAATAACCGTTCCCTTCTCATTTTTAGATATAAATTTCCAACTGAGCGAAAAATGTCCGAACCTGGATTCGAATTAGGGATCTCCTGGTTGAAGCCACCAGTGCTCTACCATCTGAGCTATCCCGGACGAATCTGGTGGAACTTTCTCACCCACCTAACTTTAATGATTATAGCATCTGGTCTGAAACCTGGTTCAGCTCAACAGAATAAATCTCAGGTAATGAAACACCAGAAATCGCTGGATACGTAATTACGCTAGATTAATTTTAACACAATTATTCCAAATGGTAAACAAATCATATTAGATATAAATTTGCAATTGGGCATAAAATGTCCGGACCAGGATTCGAACCAGGATCTCCTGGATGAAGTCGCCAGTGCTGTACCATCTGAGCTATCCCGGACGAATCTGGTGGAACTTTCTCACCCAGCTAACCTTAATGATTATAGCATCTGGTCTGAAACATGGTTCAGCTTAACAAAATAAATCTCAGGTAATGGAACTCCAGAAATCGCTGGATACGTAATTATACTTGATTAATTTTAACACAATTATTCCAATTGGTAAACAAATCATTCACCCTTCTCATTTTGTCTGACAACAAACACAGCAGCAGCTATTATTAACCTAATCTATTGTTTCTTAAGAGTCATTTACTTTCGCTATTTCTTTCTTTTGAACGTTTAATGAATATAAAAATGGCAGTAGATGATATTGTGGATTCATTTTCGTGTTTTAAAAAATTATCTATTAAAGAAACTTTTAATTATTATTAATGACTTTAAAAACTTCAAATACTACATGCTTTCCCGCTTTATCCTGAATTAAATGCAGTGACAGCGTAAGAACTAAATAAATAAATAAATAAAATAAAAAATAGCGAATTTATTAAAATTATCCGTTTAATGTAAAATCAATATCTAATTTCAATATTATATATATATATATATATATATATATATATATATATAAAAGTATTTATAAAAAATTAAAAATTGTAAAATAATAATAAACAATTTCTATACGATGGTTGGGTGGGTAAATGTTATAGTATGGAGGAGGGTGGTGTTGTCTGGATAATACGCAATGGTTAATTTAAAAAAAAATGATGGGGCTTTAGTATTATAACTACATTTCTAATACGTATTTTATATGGATGTTGATTTGATGTTTTATATGTAATTGGTGACTTTTCTTTTTATTTCAATTCATATTGAATTTAACTTATTTAATCAAATTGAATATTAACTTGTTTTTAAAATTTAGTCTACCCAGGATAATATATTAATTAATAATAGTATACCATATTTTTAGTGATTATTATGCATATAAGTTTATTTGATATAACTAATGTTATACTGTATGTATTAAAATTGGGTAAATAGTTTTTATTATTATTCCTCTATACTTTTTAATACTGTTTTATTTTCAACTTTGTATTCCATGATTAATTATCGGTTTAATTTGTTTGATTGTCACAATCATATTTTTTTAGCTTTTTTATGGCTAATATGAAGATAATTCACACACTATATTTGTGATCTTTAGGATATTGGGAATTTTAGAATCTGACAATCTTCTATAAACATCCATTATTTATTTATTTATTTATTTATTTTCTTTCCTGTTAATTTTTTATATGTAACGGTAATTATTAATGTTTTTTATATTATTATTATATATAATTTATTTTATTTTATAGCATATAGCTATATTCTATATATTATCAATGTTAAATTTTTTTTAATTTCTCAGTGTAGATTAAATGGGTTTGGTAATATTGAAAGCATTTTAACATTTAATTTATTTAAATTTTTTTTAAAATGATATATAGTATGGTTTTATATTAGGATTTGTGTAGTAATGCAGTTGATATGTTTTTATTTCTTTAGCTTTTATTAGGTTCTTCTTTTTGTGACATTTGAGTTTTAAAATAATAATAGTTTTAAAATAAAATAATAGATGGCAGCACCAAAAAAATTTTGTCTTTTTAAAGCTTCTATTAAAGTAATAATTTTAATTTTTTACACGAGGTGGTATTTAACGCTGATAATTGGCAATATTGTAAAATTGATATTAAAGTATTTAAAATTGTTTTTGGGTATTTTAAATAATGTAATTATTTTCTATTTATATTATATTAATTGTATTTATCACGTTATTTCAAAATGAATTAACTGAATCCATAGGTTTTAATTTCTGTATTAATTTAACTGTTTTATTTACCTTAATCCTATCATGCTTATGGGTTCCATGTGCGGGAATATATTTTGAAAATCTACTGGGAATTTATTCGGTAAGTTGTGTAAGATTTCTATTGCTATAAATTAAATATTTAATGGGTTGTAGTGTTTTTTTTTTCATTTCATGCAATTTGATAATGTTCTGTTTTCCTCTTCAGACTATTCTTTTGGTTCTATTGGTTGTTCGGGTACAGGAGAAAAAAATTCAGCTTTTAGCTTTTTTCTTACAGAAAACAACCGATTTGCTTATATCATTGAATTCTGTACTCTTGAAAACGTAATTCAATATATAAGTTTTTCAATTTTTTCGGAATCCATATTCTTCTTTTTTTATTCTTCCTTATTAATTCTTGTAATTAAGTATAAGGTACTTTACTTTATACATACAGTTCTACATTATAGATTTGTGGCATCCATTTTTATTGTCAATTCATTCACAATAATGCGGTTTTTGATGATGGTCAGTAATGTTTAATTAATGGTTATATATATATATATAAACCGGGTGTCCCAAAAATGACTGATGGATTTTAAAATTCTATAACTTGCAAACGGTGAGAGATATTAAAAAAAAATTCTTGCAGGAGAGTTATGTAAAATGTCAGGAGTTTTTATGCTGCGATTCTCAGTTTTAGTTACAAATAGCAGCGATAGATAGCGTTGCAAGCAATAACCGCAAAATACAGGCTCGATTTTTTGGCCTCTCTCTCCTTCCATGCGAAAAAAAGAGATTAAAATGTATTGAATGGATCCGGAAGTACCAAAAATCGGGTCTGGACTGAGCGCCTATTGCTCTCAGCGCCATCTATTGTTTGAAATTCGAACTAAAATGAAGAATCACAGTACGAAAATTCCTGACATCATACATAACCCTCCTGCAAGAATTTTTTTAAATATCTGTCACCGTTTGGAAGTTATTGAATTTTAAAATCCATCAGTCAATTTTGGGGCACCCGGTATATATATTCTCTGTGAAACAAGGCTTTAGAAAAGAACAAGCAATTGTGTTTGAAAGCTATATAAATCTTTAAATTTTCATTTCTATCCTACGCTTTCCCGCTTTAGCCTGAATTAGAAGCAGTGTATATAATCTAGCGACTTTATTAGAATTATTTGTTTAATGTAAATCCTATATCTAATTTAGATAAACATTTTTTTTTCTCTGTTTAAAACAAGGCTTTAGAAAAAAACAAGCAATTGTGTTTGAAAGCTGTATAAATCTTTTAATTTTTATTTGTATTCAAAACATTTAGAACTTTATTTTTCTGCTTCCTTTTTGCTCATTTAAATCTGGGATTTCATTTGGAGAAAGAAAAAATATGAATGACTTTGATCCCCACCGGAATAACCGTCCTTTTCTCTTTATTTCTGACAACAAACATTAACTTTTGCACCAGCTGCGACCGATTGTATTCTTAAATATCATTTATTGCGGCCATTTCTTTCTTTTCAACGTTTAATGAATGTAAGAATGGCAGTAGATGATATTGTAGATTCATTTTTGTATTTATAACAATTCTCTATTAAAGAAACTTTTAATTATTATTAATGACTTTAAAAACATATCACAATATTAAGATATTTATTTGCTTAAAAGACGTTATAAAAACACTTTAAAAGTAAATTAAAAATCTATATTTACATGTTTCAACTCATTTCCTGAGTCGTCATCAGAATGTATAACATAAAATTACAAATGCATATGAAAAAGGGAAAAAAAATCATCGAATATAAACAAGAAATCACTTGTCACAAGTAATTACTTTTTTATATTCGATAATTTTTTTTCCATTTGTTTTTTCTTCCATTTTTCATATGCATTTGTAATTTTATGTTATACATTCTGATGACGACTCAGAAAATGAGTTGAAACATGTAAACATAGATTTTTAATCTACTTTTAGTGTGTTTTTATAACGTCTTTTAAGCAAATAAATATCTTAATATTGTGATATGATTAGTAGTGGACGTAATTTTGACTTACTACTCGCACTTATTTATATTTGACTTTAAAAGCTTTAAACACTTACAGGCTCTCCCGCTTTAACCTGAATTAAATGCAGTAACAGCGAAAAAAAAACTAATTTATTAAAACTATCTGTTTAATGTAAAATCAATATCTAATTTAAATATTATATATATATATTCTCTGTGAAACAAGGCTTTAGAAAAGAACAAGCAATTGTGTTTGAAAGCTATATAAATCTTTTAATTTTTATTTCAATTCAAAACATTTAAAACTTTATTTTTCAGTTTCCTTTCTGCTCATTTAAATCTGGAATTTAATTTGGAGGAAGAAAAAATATCAATGACTTTGATCCCCACCGGAATAACCGTTCTTTTCTCTTTATTTCTGACAACAAACATTAACTTTTGCACCAGCTGCGGCCTATTGTATCCTTAAATATCATTTACTGTGGACATTTCTTCCTTTTGAACATTTAATGAATGCATACTTGGCAGTAGGTATAGCATCGTGAATTCTTTTTTGTATTTTAAAGATAGTATATTAAAGAAAATTTAATTTATTATTTGTGATTTTAAAAACATTAAACACCGTTTATTTTGAATATTCAGCTTCAAATAAAAAAATGGAATAACAGTAAAAATAATTTAATGTATTTATTAATGCTAGTTGCTTAAAGTAAATCGAGTTTCAAACAATTATATTTTTTTCACTGTTGAAACGAGATTTCAAAAAGAATAATAAATTTGAGTTTGAAGAAAATCTAAATCCATTAATTTAAACGCCTACTCAAACCAACTTTTATATTCGAATATTTCAATTATTTCCATTTAAGAATTTGGCACCAGATTTACTTTGGAAAAAGAGTTTCACCGATTTTGATTACCCGGTGGAATATTTTCCTTTATTCCTTACTATTTTTCAAATTATTACTATCTGACATCAAACATTAATTTTCACACTAACTGGCATATTATGTTTTAAAAGTCATTTTATGTTGACATTTCTTTCCTTGAATGTTTAAAAAATGTACGATTGATGGTGGATGCTGTCTGAGTTTCTCTTTTTTAGCACTTTCCAACGTAATTGAAAAATATTTATGAATTCGGTTTGTCTGTCTGTCTGTCGATGCTGTAACTTGCGTAAATGGGGCATTCTCACAATCTTTTGACTTTTATGTCCCTGAATATTAATTTTTATTTTAATACATTCTTTGTGCTTTTTTTATTTCATATACTGGGGAACATCCCATTGCATGATTGCATAACAATATTAACGAGATAAATAAGTTTTTGACGATGTCGGGGTCCAAATACCAGGAAAATTCCTATAACGTCCCGTGTCTGATGCTGATTTTTAAGTTTGGATCTGTCTGTATAAAATTGTTTCAATAAAAGTAATTTGATGTCATTTTTTTCCGAAACTGGGACAATTGTTTTATATAAATATGTAGCAAAAAAGTAACCTGCACACATTTTTACGGTTGATATTATTCTTTGAACTCTGTCGCTGGGTTTTTCATCCTTACCGTCCCTCTTGCTAAATTTATACAGAATATCCCTTCAGATGCAGCCCCAGAATTTTTTTCAAGTTTTTTCTCATGCAGAAGTGTGCTAGAAAAAGAATGTCTAAAATTCTTTGGCAGGAAATCTACTGCAGAATTTAAATCAGCATTTAAATATCAATTTCAAGATCGTGGCTTTATTGGTAGTCTTACCGTCCCCAAGGTTTATTCCTGCACTTTTCGAGGTAAATTAAAAAAAATAATAATAATCCACTGTTAACAACTGTTTCTAAAGATCAATGAACATTTTGGCTATCACTTAGTCTTAACATGATTTTCCTAAAAATAGGTGATAATTTTTCTTACCGTTCCATCCTTACCGTCCCTTTTTTTCCCATTTCGTCCCCCCCTTTTTTTTTACCTTACTGTCTCTTCTTAACACCCCTTTAAGACAATGTTATAAAAAAATTCTGTATTAAAAGTACTACATTTTTATTATTTCTTATTTGAATGCCCTGCGGGTACTATGCAAATTCATTATAAGTAAAAATTTAGAAGAAAATAAAAAGTTATAGTGGTAAAATGATAAGAAAAACTAGTTGGATGTGCCAATCTCAAAACTTTCTTCCATCTTATACATCTTAATATTTCAAAAACTAGTTACACATGTTAATACTTCAATATTATTAGTTCAATAGTATACCAACTTTTATTTTCATCTTAAATTTCTGCTTCAGTCAATTAAACGAACTAAAAACGAGTTAATCTATATCATGATATTTGTTAAAATTAATAGTTTTTCCTTATTCTGTTGTTATCAGATGATAGCCGGTAGAGCAGGAAGCGAGTTCCCGCCTTTGCACGAGCCGCCGATGGACAATACAACTACGAAAAATCAAGAAAAGTATACAAAAATCGCTATCACAGAGCCCCTTTACCTCGCAATATTTTCCAAATTCAAGAGAACGTGTTGGCTAAAGCCAAAAACGTGCACAAAAATTTGGTTCAATTGTATGTATAATTTTATACACTTTTCGATTGTACAATAAAGAAAATGGCACAAACATCGCTATTATAGCACCCCCCTTCTGGCGGAATTTTTTCAAGTTCAGGGGAGACCTGCTTGCCATAGCCAAAAACTTAAAATAAAAATTTGGTTCAATTCTATGCTTAACTTCATACACTTTTCGATGGTACAATTATCAAAATCGTACAAAAATCGCTATTACAGCGCCTCCTACCGGCGAATGTTTTCCAAATTCAGGGAGAATCTGCTTGCCATAGCCAAAAACTTAAAATAAAAATTTTGTTCAGTTCTATGCATAACTTCATACACTTTTGGATGATACAATGTTCAAAATCGTACAAAAATCGTCGTTACAGCACCCCCTACCGGCGAATTTTTTCCAAATTCAAGGAGGACCTACTTGCTATATTCGAAAACTTAAAATAAAAATTTGGTTCAATTATATGCATAACTTCATATACTTTTGGATGGTACAATATTGAAAATCGCACAAAAATCGCTATTATACCGCCCCCTACCGGCGAATTTTTTCCAAATTCAGGGAGGATCTGCTTGCCATAGCCAAAAACTTAAAATAAAAATTTTGTTCAATTCTATGCATAACTTCATACACTTTTTGATGGTACAATGGCGACAGACACACGGACAGACAGACATTTTCTATAAACATGTTGTTTGGGATCTCTGACCCCTGAAATTTGTAAATCCGTCGAAAACCGGAAGTCGAAAAAATTTCGATTACAATACTTTCTTCTATTGAAGATAGAAGAAAGTAATAAGCTCGCAAGTTTAACTTAAACCTCAGTTAAATAAAAAAATTTTCGCTGCTGACCATTTTTTCTTTATTTTGGATCATTAAGGCATTCGTCTATCAGATTAAAATGTTATTTTAGCGAGTTTAATTTCACCAGATTTTATTCCCGAAAGTCAAAAGATTGTGAGAATGCCTCAAATATATTCAGATTGTCATGCAATTTATATATGTTAATGAGATTTACTATTGTATGTTCCGTATTGCAAATGAAGAGTGTAGCATTTAGTTCACTTACAGGGACACTCAAAAGAATTCCATTACATTGCCGTCTATGGTAAGAAAACGTTTGCAGTGTGCTTTAAAGCTATGACATCATTTCAGACATTTTGAAATTGATAAGTACAGTGTGTTCCAAAAATATAGACAAAGATAAAAAATAACATCCCAATCTAAAATATCTTTCATGTATTTTCAGAAATGATTCAGGTACATTTTTTAAATTGATTTTTTCGGATTTATTATGAAAAAAAATTAGAAAATACGTAAAATCTATGAAAAAAATGCGATACCACCTGTCCCATGAATATAGACTTCGCCTGAGTTTATTTTGAAGTATTATTAGTAAAATACTTTTTTTCAGTAGACGATTATTTATTCACATTTCTTGAATTTATGTATCGTCTGCTATTCTGACTTTTATTGGTTTGGAACCATTTTTCGGCTTGTTTTCGACTGATTAATCGATCTTTTTATAAAATGATAAAATGCCTAGAGGTAAAGAGATTTCGAAAGAGGAGTTCATCAAAATTTTGGATTTGAAACTTAAAAGCAAAAATCCGAAAGAGATATCCAAGATTTTAAAGACATCCTTAAAAGGTGTTTACAGAATTTTGCATAATCGCGGCAAGTGGTGTTGTAAGAAAAGACCTAGTCGGCAAGGAATTACATCTATGCGCGATGACAACTTCATTCTAAGCATGGCATTCTAGAAAAAATATTTCCTTGCGAAAAATTGCATCCAAATTTGGAGTGTCAAAAAATACCATTCACAGAAGAATACTGGAATCTAAAAGAATAACTTTCAAGAACATGTTGAAGAAACCATTCTTAAGAAAACACCACAAAACTGTACGTTTAAACTGGGCTAAGAAAATGATATCTTATGGTGATAAATGGCTGTCAACAGTATTTAGTGACGAGAAAAAGTGGAACTTCAATGGACCAGATGTTTATAAATTTTACTGGTATGATTTAAGAAGACAACCAAGAAGTTTTTTAAGTAGACAGCAAGGTGGAGGATAAATAATTACTTGGGGTGGTTTTGAATATAAAGGACAAAATTTTTTGGCATTTTGTAGCAAGAAAATGAACTCCCAGGTATATCAGCATATTTTAGAGAACAATTTTATTCCACTGCAGGATTTGCTGGGAGTACCAAGCTGCGTATTTCATCAAGAGAGGGCGCCTATTTATGTGTCTAACTCGAAAAAGATGTGGTTTAATATAAATAATATCAATGTCATGGACTGGCCATCACTTAGTCCTGACTTAAATCCTATGGAGAGCGGTTAAGGTTTGCTTATCCCTAGATGTGCTTCCTACATTTTTTTTTTCAATATTATACAATGAACTGTAATCAGTATTCGTTGTTTCAGAAATGGATGTTAGATAATTTCTGATCTACTTCAATGCAATGCAATGCTTCGGTTATGCAAAACGCCGTCTAACCACAAGACAGCGCCGCCTGATCAGAACAAAAAGACCGCGAGTAGACTGATACGTCTATCTGGAGCTTAAGTGGGCCATTCATAGTGTGTGGATTTATTTATTCGGATAAAGGATTGAAGTAAAATTTCTCATTTATTTCAATGGTTATTTTAAACACTTTTGTGAAAAGTTTCACCAAGGCATTTCTTACCGCTTAATTTCCGTGCTTATAAAACGGATTATGAAAAATGGACAATTTCCTTAAACCGTCGGGATATCCGGAGTTAAAAATTATTCTACGACGTAAAATCCGGCGTTTATTTACATTAAAATCGTATACAAAAAATAAGGACTTAGAAAAATTGACGTGATAAGCGGAGTGACGTGAAAACCGGGTGTCGAGATAATGAGATCCGACTATATTTCCGTTCACTGACGAAAATGTCTGAAAGGGAGTTTACAACTTTGCTATGCGTTTCTTAAATGAAATAAATTTTAGCGTACTATGTAGTATAGTATGTACAAATACATAGATCACATACAGGGCTGCAGAAAAGAATTTGGATATATAGTTTCGATTATTGATGGTAATTCCTAAAATTGGGTTTTCAAATGTGTTATGAGTTTTCCAAATTGTTTACTTAGTCATCATTTTTCAATTTATTAAACGGCAACGTTTTGTTAAAGTATTCTGGAATTGTTGGAAACTGTTCCGTAATCTATGCTGGATGCATGATTTTACGTTTTTTATAAAAATTATTTAAAAGATTCTGCATTAATGCAATTTTAGTTTATGATTTATAATTGAAAATTTCTTAATTTAAAATCCTTTTTACCATTAATTTTTGTGTATTAATAAGTTAATATTTAACCCTTTTCGCTCCGATTTTTTAAAATGTTTCGAAAAATTACTTTTAGATTTAAAATTTTGAAAGGAGCTATCCAAATGACAAAAGTTAATGTTATTGAAATTTAAGGAATATTTCATATATTCATTCATGTAATTAATTCACTCATTTAAGGAATATTTCATACACTCATTCATATAATTCACTCATTTCATATAATCATTTTTACCATTAATTTTTGTGTATTAATAAGTTGATATTTAACCCTTTCCGCTCCGATTTTAAAAAATGTTTCGAAAAATTACTTTTAGATTTAAAATATTGAAAGGAGTTATCCAAATGACAAAAGTTAATGTTATTGAAATTTAAGGAATATTTCATATATTCATTCATATAATTCACTAATTTAAGGAATATTTAAGGAATATTTCATATACTCATTCATATAATTCACTCATTTCATATAATCATTTTTACCATTAATTTTTGTGTATTAATAAGTTAATATTTAACCATTTTCGCTCCGATTTTTTAAAATGTTTCGAAAAATTACTTTTAGATTTAAAATATTGAAAGGAGCTATCCAAATGACAAAAGTTAATGTTATTGAAATTTAAGGAATATTTCATATATTCATTCATATAATTCACTAATTTAAGAAATACTTAAGGAATATTTCATATACTCATTCATATAATTCACTCATTTCCTATAATCATTTTTACCATTAATTTTTGTGTATTAATAAGTTAATATTTAACCCTTTTCGCTCCGATTTTTTAAAATGTTTCGAAAAATTACTTTTAGATTTAAAATATTAAAAGGAGCTATCCAAATGACAAAAGTTAATGTTATTGAAATTTAAGGAATAATTCATATACTGAAATCTAACGAATATAGTTATTTTGCGTACTATTTAGTATACGACGATAGGATATGAAATTTTTTTGACAATGTTTAGAAAATATCGTATTAGAATAGGATTAAATATGTAACAACTTTCCAATGCATTTTTTCTCTTTTTTTATTATAAATTAGTGGTTTACACAAGTAGTCCCATTATTTATATTTCAAGAAGTAAAACACGTGTTTCAAATAAAAACCTCAACAAAGGTGCATAGATATTTAAACAAACTTACTATTATATATTTTAATAATGTTGAAACATAAATAAAGTGATAATAGTAAACGTAAAAACATATTCTATCATTATTATATGCAGATAATAACAAAAATAATTATAAACAAAAAGCAATAGTAATTGCACACACATGTCTTATTATTTTGACAACAGGCCTCAAAGAGTTAACACACAGCCATTGAGCTAACTACCGTAATTTTCTCGGAATAAGCAACGTCTACAATTCAAATCAGAAATTGCATTTTATAAATATAGTCAAATACGTTCCAAGTAAACATATATTGTACTACGGTTACACTTTTTTTCATGGCTCCATGGCTTCTCTAAGATCCCAAATAATCACATATAGGGCGGGGAGTTGCGAAGCCCCTGGAATCAATAAACTGTTCTGTTCTGTTCTAATATACATTTTATTAAATAAAAATTTTATTCTGAAAAAGATTTATTTCACGAATGTTTATACTCTAGAAATTACAATACGTTACTTTAAAAACTGCATTTTAGGCTCTTTGTCTTATTATTTACGACACGCATAAACAAAAATAGGTGTTATAGGTTGCTGAGCCTCGAAATTCGAGCCATCTGAGCCATCTTTTAATTACGGCATTGCATAACAATTTGTTTTTGAAACTAAAGTTTTTGAAAATTATCTTCTCGGAAATAAATTGAAAATAAACAGCAGAATCAGGATCACCAATACCTGTTTTTGAATGTGTGTTATTGCTGCCACTTCTCATGCTTTTAGTCTTTTAATCTTGTCGTGAAAAATGAATTCTTTAAGGCTGTTCTCAAATCCAAAAGGGCAACTTTCTGACATAAGTTTTAATTGATTTTAGTTCGAAAATGCATGAAACTAGCAGGTGTTGTTGTTCAGAAACTATGTCATCGAGCTGTTTTTTTTCCTTTTTTTTTTTTTTTTTTTTTTACAAACGCAATGGATCTTTCAGAAAATCGTGTCAAAGTCGGCGTTTTGAACCAAATTTCCGCGCGAAGGAAAAATAGCCGCTCGAGAATGGGTGAAAAACGTATTTGTCGAGTGATCAAAATCGCTTATAACTCAACAGGTAATTTATTGATCAAAAAATGGAAAACACAGCTCGATTCCAAATCGCTTCCATGGTCAGGATTTCCAATTTTATATCTTTCCGTTAAAAAATGAATTTGTAAATGTGTCAAAACGTTTTGCGCTTGTTGAGCAGAGCAGTTAAGAACAGCTTTAAGGGAA
Source organism: Maratus speciosus (assembly GCA_963932465.1). NCBI lineage: Eukaryota > Metazoa > Arthropoda > Arachnida > Araneae > Salticidae > Maratus > Maratus speciosus. Next base: position 483,849,992 of record OZ010790.1, on the reverse strand, counting down.
TATTTGAAAGTTTCTGCTTCAATTTTTTTTTCTTTTCTGATTATCTGAGAAATAAAATGCTCTCTCAAAGCCGTTTTTTAGAAGTTTAAACACATATCAATACCAATAAAAGAAGAGAGTTTGCCTGTCCGTGTGTGTGTGCGATGGCTAGGAAAATTTACAACACCCAGAGATATGAAAACGTTGATGAGGCCGGTCCAAATGCACCTTATTCTCAGTTTTGCATTTTTTGATAATTAGCCCAGATATTAATTAAATCCTGCGATTAAAAAAAAGGCAAAGAGATCGTCGCACCGGTGCGTGCGAAACATCATTTCGGGGAGCAGAAACAGTGAAGATCCCATTCTTGGAGAGCGCTCTTTTTTTTTTTTTTTTTTAAGTTAGACTTAGCGAGTTTCACCATTTTTTTTTTCGAAGCTCCTATCCGACTGAATTTTTAAAATACGGAAAAACGCAAAATACCCTCTGAATTTGGATGCCTTCTTCTCTACAATGGTGTAATTTTTCTGAAAAATACGAATGTTAACCCTTTCAAAAAATTGCGATTGGAAGTCTCTTTGAGCTTTATTCGAGTCAAAATAAGGCAGTTAGTTTAATTTCTAGTAAAAAATAGATTAAACATCTTTTGTTCTTAATTCCCTTTACTAATATACGGTAAAGTGTTCTTATTGCACACTCTCAAAAAGAGGACACCTCTGTTTGCGGGAACCTTTTCTATCCTCAAGATCTACATACATATACTTTTTTACCTCTGAACAGCTCGTACCATATATATATATATTTAATTGAAAATTCGAATAGATTTTTTTACATTTAATATATATTTTTAGATTGCCTGCTAACAACACCACAAAGAATTTTTCTAGAAAAAATATCAAGAATGTATTCAAATACATTTTTGAAATGTATTAAAAGTGATACTTTTGAATTGCCGCATGTTAATAGCCAAAGAAATCGCCAACATTTTTGCTATTTTTTGATTACGATAATTTTAGTGGACCCAAGTTTTTCATGCTTTGAAAAGATGGCATTAGCGATGAGGAGCCAAGAAATTGGCACCAGGCAGGAGCCTTGAGGACAACAGTTTTGTTGCAGAATGGATAGAGATATCCGTTGCTCAGTTAACGAATGACTCCAATAATATTTCCCGGGCAATTTCGAAAGCTAAGTTGTCGGAGAATACCCATCCGTTCAACATTATGTTAAATCTATAGTTTTTTTTATAATACTTTATTTCTTAATAGGATAAAGATTTAATTTCGTTATAGTATATTATCCGGAAACAAATGCTGGACTTTTTATATTGTTTTAACACTAAAAGGACCGCGAGGGGTCATTTGACCGCTACCAAATGAATATATTTCGGTTCAAACCAGAAATTTCTTCATAAAATTAGTTTAAAAGACAAATAAATAGAAAAATGTTAGATAAATAAGTTAAACAGTTTTTAATATAAATTTTGGTGACAAATATTTTTATAAAACTTGAGTAAAATTCCGGGATTTTTAGTGTTAAGTACAAACGGGTTAATCTACCGTAATCGAGCTGCACACTGGAGAGATAGATTTTTTAAAAAGTCATGCTTGAAAATTATTGTAAAAACCACAAAAATCAGTAAATTGAGAAATGCTGTTTTCGTACAAATCGCATTTGAAAGACCGATTTTCTTTCCTATATGACGATCTAAAAATGAAAATTGCTGTAAGAGCGAAAGTTATTGGTCAGGTGTTGCCACCTTGAAGATGATGTCAGCATTTCTCACGGGCAGGTTTTTGCTTTATAACATAGCTATTGATTTTTGCTTTATTTTTAAAAAGTAGTTATCAAATATAGTGGGATAAAATAATGTGAAATACATCGTCTACATAGATAGTTTTTTGCGATAATGTCTTTCATTTAATTTAAAAACAAATGTTTGTATAACAGGAACTATGATTTATAACTTGATTTCTGATTAATAACATAAAAAGAAAAATAATAACCACACTAATTTATTTCTATTAAGCAATTCTAAACTTTGATGAAAAAATTGAAAAATTGCGTTTTCCTACATAGTTTTGCTTGACATGGGAATGGGGAAATTTAGTAAGATTTTATAATGAATAAAATATCAAATGACATTGATGGTTCACTTTTGTATTTAAAAATTTGACTATTAAAGATGTTATCATTTATTACATATGATTAAAAAACACGAAAAGCTTTTACCATTTATTTAAAAATATAAATCTGATTATTTTTCTTAATCTGGTATAATTTTTAGCTTATATAATAATTTTCATAAGATTATAATTGTTGAAATGCTAAATCTTTTACGGAACAGATGTCATACATTCCCGCGGCCGCCATCTTCGATTTTTCTTGGTGTGAAAACTCCTTTTCCGCCAAGTAGTAAATGTCACCAAGCAGCGATTTATGCGCATGTTAGGCTTAACGAAAATAAAATGTAAAATATCGCCAAGAAATCTCAAAATATCCAAGATGGCAGCTGCGGGAATGTACGGCATCTGAGCCCCTTTTACTTGTTTGCTGATAAATTAAGTTAATTAAGTAACTAGTTTTCTTAGGTATCAGACAGTTGTATTGATTTCAATAAGAATGGTAATTGCATGGATGTCTGGAAGAATGGCATACGTTACAATTTCGGAAAGTTAGTTTTTTTGTTGGAAAAAGGTCTATGTGGAACGATTGATGATTTCTCAGTGTAAAAAATTACAATATCATAATGCAGTAAACTCTCGCTATAACGATATCCGATACAACAACAACTCCCTCTACTACGATAATATTTTTTGGTCCCGACGAATTTGCATATAAACTAATGTTAACCTCCCCTCAATATTGCGATACTCTCTATAGCAATAAACCTCTGTAAAACGATTTTTCTTTTTAAATTTCACCGTTATTTTCTCCCTTTAGAACGATATTTTGATTTTCAAATGCTGAAGAAAAAAAAACCTTATCATCTTTTGCCATTCCCCCCCCCCCCCCCCGTCTATTTTTAAAACAGAAGACTCACTGTTGTTTTCAACTTATCCCTTTAATGTAAGAATGGCTTTTGTTCAGATTTCAAACCTCGGAACCGGTTCCGAAAGTGACAGCAACTTTATATAAAAAAAAAGCTACAACCAAAATCGAAAAAGTAAACAGTAACTTGGTTAGGGATTAACGTCAACTATCTCAAACAGAAATAATCATTTAAAAATATTAAAATGCAAGCGAGAAATTTGAAAAGAACGCTCTCATAGTTTTAAAATTAGCTTGCGAGTTTCTTCACGCGAGTAGTGTAGACAATGTGATTCATATCACTGTGACTTTAAACGTCTCATTTGTAATACTACAAAAACCGTAAAATCTTTGAAAATGAAATCTGCCTATAACGGAATTCTGTCTCAAATGAGAATTGTTGCTAATTAATTTCTTCTAAATATAATTTTTTTAAGTGGTATATACCTTAAAATTAATAAAAAACCTTATTAAATACCCAAAATATCTGGACAATCGATATAGCAATAAACTCATCTACAACAATATATTTATTGGCTCCCTAAAATATTGTTATAAGGAGGTTTTACTGTATACAAGTTTGTTTATTTCAAATAAAAAACTGAAACAATAAACTAAAAATACTTTTATTACTTTTCTTACCTTCCTACAGTGTAAAAAAATTGTCATAAGGTTACTCCATAAAATTGGTAGCAACAGTATTTAACTGATATAACTGGTGGGATTTAAACATATAACTGGTGTAATATTACACCATAATAATGTGAAAATATTAGAATTCACATTATTATGATGTAATGTTACACGAGTTATATCAATTAAAATGACACCAGTTATATCAATTAAATACGTTAAAACAAATCCTTTACAGTGTAGCTCGTTTTTTACTTTCTTCTTCTTCTATCTTTACAAGAAGAAAGTATTGGATTCATGAAAATTTTCGACGGATTTATACGTTTTGGGGGTCACAGAACCCGAAAAACATGTTTTTACAAAATGTCTGGCTGTGAGTCTGTCTGTCTGTGTGTGACACAAATTTTGTGGGAGCTCTATCTCAAGAACTAATGAACGGAATCTAATAAAACTTTAGATTCATTTAGTCCCTGATTTAAACTGGAGCTGATTACTTTTCGGTGTAAATCGTCCCACAGGTGGCGCTGCTGTGCTGCATTTTTCACAATTTCCGCAATAGCTCTATCTCAAGAACTAATGCACGGATTTTCATAAAACTTCAGATTCCGTTAGTCCTTGATATAATTTGGTGCTGATTACGTTTTAGTATAAATCGACCAACAGGTGGAGCTACTATCCGGCATTATTCATGATTATCGCAATAGCTCTATCTCAAGAACTAATGCACGAATTTTCACCAAACTTCAGATTCAGTTAGTCCCTGATATAAATTAGTGCCGTTTAGTTTTTAGTGTAAATTGCCCGACAGGTGGCGCTGCTAGGCTGCATTTATCACAATTTTCGCAATAACTGTATCTCAAGGACTAATATATGAATTTTCATCAAATTTCAGATCCAGTTAGTCCCTGATATAAATTGGGCCTGGTTAGTTTTTAGAGTAAATCGACCAACAGATGGCGCTGCTATATAGATTTTTTTACGATTTCCGCAATAGTTCTACCTCAAAAACTAATGCACGGATTTTCATCAAACTTCAGATTCAGCTACGACTTGACATAAGTTTTTGCTGTTTAGATTTTGGTGTAAATCACGTAACCAATGGCACTTTTCAGGAAATATTAACATGTATGAGATAGAGGAAAGCTTTGCGATTGCCACATCCAACTAATTATTACTCGTTCAATATTCAGCATGAAGACAAATGTGGAGGGTAATGAGAATCATAAGAAGAGCATTTTTTTGCATTACGTGCTCCGGACATCACTAATCAATGTCATTAATAGTTTTTTCCACATTTGTGTGAAATTTTAAATTTGTAGCATAAGCCCTATTTCCACACACCCATTCGATTGATGAAATAAGAAACTTGAAAATTGATGAAAATCGTTATGAATATACAGAAGAATTGAAAAGAAAAAATAGTAATAACATGCAGTGTTCAATGCTTATTAATATTAAAATATATTTATATATAGGTGGTAAATTACATTTATATTCCAGAATCATTACTCCGTTAAGAGGCTACTTCAGTCAAGTGAAAAGACCCGTTCCCTAATGCTAATCCTATGGGAGAAATTTATAACGATATCTCGGTTGCATTTCAATATTTTTAAATGAATTTTTTTGCATTGGATAGCTGAGATCCATCTGTACAAAGGCCGTTGTTTACTTTTTCGATTTTGTTTACAGATACTTTTAATGAGGACACTCATTTTCGGAACCTGTTTAGAAACTGAAAACATCGTCATAAAAAAAATCTGCAATCAAAATCGAAAAAGTAAAAAACGGCCCGCATACAGATTGATCTCAACTATCCAATTTGAAAAAATCGTTTAAAAATATTGAAATGAAACCGAGATATCGTTATAAGTTCCTGCCATAGGATTAGCATTAGCGAACGGGTCTTTCCACTTGACTGAAGTAGCCTCTTAACAATATCCTTTCAAAATGCATCAAAATTTCATGTAAATGCACATGTCGGGATTCAGTTCATAAGTAACTCTGAAATGAAGGTATCTGACGTATGTTATATACAGGGTGTTGCCGAATTTAACTGTTAAATTCAGAGAGGTGATCTTAGGCATCAAGAAAATGAAAAATTATCGTAGAACAGTGGGTCGCAAAACACCCATTTAATCAAAAATATCCTAACTCAACTTGGGTTGACAGAAATAACCTTCAGAAAACTGAAATATATTACGATGAAACTTTTAATAGGCATGCTCATCTTCGTTATAAATGTGATAAAATCAAAAAAGTGGTAGAAGTTTCCATGATACGCACCAGCGCTATGCACTTGAAGCCCCACATTTTGTACTAAGGTTATCAGTTATCACCAATATCACCGATTATGTGAGTACCGTGTTTTTACAGAACTTTTCGTGATGTTATCACATTTTATATAAACAAGGTACATATAAATTACTTAAAAACAACGTTTAAACACACAATAAAATATATCCAGTAATTTGAACAGACGTATACGTTTCGTGAGTTCGTGGACTCACATCCTCAGTGTAAAAAATTCATAAAAACATCCCCCCAACTACATGTACGGTGAAAACAAAAATGTCAGCACACAATACCAAAAGACCATCAAGTTCAAACAGCCAATGAAATTAATGCGAGCGTGAAATTACTAAGGTACATATAGTTACATTTTCAAAGCAATGTTATTATTATTATTATTATTATTATTATTATTATTATTATTATCATTATCAATATTATTATTATTATTATTATTATTATTATTATTAATGTCAACCAGAGTTCAGTTAGGATGAAACACCCCGTATTTGTGACTAAATAAGTAGTTTGCGACCACATGCTCAATGGTGAAATTTCATCTGCTTGATGCCTATCACCCCTCTGAATTTGTTGGTCCTGTATATCTAATATTCATTGATTCATTTAACACAATTTATACTAATATTTAACACAAACTGTAGACGGTGCTCCGGCTACTTTATTTCTGGATATAAAAGAATAGTTATAATAATAATATATAATAATATATAATAATATATAAGAACTGTTATAAAAAAACGCATATCAAAACGGCGCGTTGGTGGACGGAAAACAGATGTAAAAAGAAACAGCGAGGAATGATCACGGAATTTGTTTTGAAGGAGTGTGTGTGGAAGGGGGGCCTTATAGATTTTAGATTTTAACCTGCGATTTCATTCTTTTAAAATAAAGTATATGAATTGACTTTTTCTAATGGGGAGGAACAAGGCGTCATTTGGGAACTCACGTCCCCCGCCCTCGCCTAGGAAGTTGATATTTTAGAGTGCGTTAGTCATCATACGTCCGATTTAAAAAAGAGAGAGAGTCAATTAGAAATTGCACAAGAACTTCAATAATTTTATTAAATAGCAACATTACTATTAAACAAACGCTTTAAGTACAGAGATTAATAATTTGCCAGTAATGTTTGCTAAATCCTTGCTATTGCAACATCAATCTGTTCTGTACAAAGACCGTTTTTTACTTTTTCAATTTTGATTGCAGACTTCTTTTATGAGGATGCTTTCACTTTCGGAACCGATTCCGGAAATGAAAGTGTCCTAATAAAAAATACATTTAAACAAAATCGAAAAAGTAGGAAACGGCCTTTGTATAGATCGATCTTATCTATCCAATGCAAAAAAAAAAATAAATAAATAAATAAATAAATAAAATAAAATAAAAAATAAAAATATTGAAATTTAAACGAGATAGCTTAATAAATTTCTTCCATAGGATGAGCATTAGCGAGCGGGTCTTTTCGCTTGATCGAAGTAGCCTCTTAATGAGTATTTTGGTTAATTTTTAAAATATATGTAAGAATAAAACTGCAATAATTGCTTCGCAGCTGTGCAAAATAAGATCAAAAGGAAATTTCGCCCCTCATAGAAAACTTTGCTACATTTGAAGAGTTAAAATAATAAATACCTTTTTATGGGTTTCCTAAGTGAAAAAAACAATGAAAATGAGATTCTATGACACTAACAATGATGCGTGTGCCTTGCCTTTGAGTAGCACCAAATTTCTGCAATTTTTGCAATTTCTGCATATATGCTGATTGTGTAATGTCTATTCTCTCAAGAGAGGGATTTTTTGCTTTCGTCACTTTCGTGAATTAAAGACAGTCTTGCACCAGTTTTACAACAAACTACTCGCGCAAGTGGTTGATGATATACCTTGCGGGAGATTTGCTGCGAATTCATCAAGGCAAATTTGTCACGGCAAGATGATATCAGAAAAAAATCTGCTAAACTTTCTGCTAATGTGCATGCTATCTGATCAGGAATAAAAACGTGCATAAAGAGTAAAACCATGAAGAAGGAAGACGTAGAATGTGGTTTGGAGGGTTGGGTAACTTTAAAATCCCCTCGTCTGTGGTCACAAATGGATATCTAGCGTAATAAAGTAATTTTCCGTATAACTACACTTATGAAACGTTTTGTATAGCAAGACGCACATGACAGACTTATTGGTAAAATAAAACGCAAAATAAATTTTTGCGACACATGTCACTTTCCTTGTGAGTGAGCGAATCATTGCTTTTAGGCTTAATTATTAGTAAAATATTAACAAAAAGTCTATTGATTTTGGAATAACTGACATGCACAGTAACTAAAAAGGATAAAAAAAAAAACAAGTCGGAAATTGCACTTCAAACGTGGCAAATGAGGTGTTTTCGTACTATAGGTAACTTTATAAATATTCAGATCATGGTGAAATAGCTGTTGCACTCTTATGCAAGAATGTACGAATACAAAATTTATTACGATTATACATATTAAATTCAGTAACACGGAAATAATTTGATTTCTCATCTTAAATAAGACGTAATCACCATGGAAACATCGTTACCTATCATAGGATAGCACATTTCTAAAAGATTATATATATTAACTAGCAGCCTAACGCCCGCTACGCTGGTCAGTTTTTCTAAAGAAACCTTGAATCAAACGAAATATATCTGGGAATTTGATCATGCGTTTTAAACAGGGTTCGTTGATATATATCAATGGATATATATCTTGATATATATCCGATATTTATTTTTAAAATATCAAGATTTTTGATATTTTCGATATTTTCAAATTCTTTACATTTATTTTCAAAATATCAAGATGTTTGATAGTTTGTATATTGATATTTATTTTCAAAATATCACCGTGCAAAGTAATTTTGATATTTTTCACATTCAAACCAAGTGTAAATGAAATTTTGACCTGTTATTGACTGTGTCATTCTGTAGATAATGAACTTTTGCCTCTGGCAATGACTTTTTTAGGAAAAGAAGAAAACGAATCTTTTCCAAGCTTTATGTTTCAAACTTTTATTTTTAAATGTAGAACTAATAATTATATTAGACAGTCAATTCAGAACAGCCATTGAAAGATAAAATGTAATTTTGATAATCATTTATATACAGCCAGGGTTCGTTGATATATATCAATGGATATATATCCACTATTTATTTTAAAATATCAAGATCTTTGATATTTTCATATTACTTGATATTTATTTTCAAAATATCAAGATTTTTGATATTTTCATATTACTTGATATTTATTTTCAATACATCAAGATGTTTCATATTTTCTGCATTTGATATTTATTTTCAAAATATGAATGTGCGCAAGATATTTTTGATATTTTCAGTCGTAATTTGTAATATTTCAGTGTAAATGAAATAAATTTTCAACTGTTATTGACTGTGAATCTGTAGATAAAGAACTTGTCTCTTCTGGATGTGTCTTTTTTAGCCAAAAAAGAAAACAAATATATTTTTCAAACTTTAGATTTGAAACTTTTTTTTTTTAAATGTTGAACTAATAATTATGTGGGACATAATTCAGAACAACCATTGAGAGATAAACTGGCTAATTTAAATAAGCAATTATATACAGCTTCATTAGAAAAGAATCTTTTTTCAAGTTTTGGTTCAGTTTAGTTTGAACTATACAGCATGTTAGGAAACATGAAATAAAACATTTTATACTTACATTTATATTAAAATTTTTCAATTAAAAAAACTTTTTTTGTATTTAAAATTTTGTTTTGAAAATATCTGATTTTTTTATACTTTGTCTTGACTCTGAATCCTATAGTTAGTTTTTTTATAAGTGTATAAAATCAAATTGTTACTGTTTTCAATTATTTCATCTTCAATTTTGTTCTAAGTGGAAAGAAAGAAAAAGAAAAATGCATTTTTATATTATTCTTTGATTAAGTTTTCAAGTTAAGTGCAATATATTTTTAGTTTCTAATCTATATTATGCTCAAAAACATTTATTATCAGCGGTAAGTTGGCTAATTTGAAAATATCGGATATATATCGAAAATATCGGATATATATCAAAATATCGGATATTTTTGATATTTTCGAAAATATCATGATATTTACGAACCCTGGTTTTAAAGCAATATGGACATTTACCTGGAATGCCCAATCTAATTGGTGAAAACAATATGAACGTTATTACGCTATTATATCTTTTGAGCCATACAAAATTTAGGCTGTTAAGGGTCAACTTTTTCCGTTGATCATTTAGTGTAGTATTCGATGAAGAACGATAGAACAATATGTACTACACTTAAAAGGGTTCATGAAAAATTATCAATGCAAATCTCATCAGAATCTGTTAATTGAACATACTAAAAAGGCTAATCGTTCATAATTTGGTTCGCCTGCTTCTAAAACATTCAGCCTTAATTCTATAATCAAGCAACCTGATGACCAAGCAACACCAAGTGAATGATATGTGCTTTATACTAAAACATTCACTGAAAAATTAACTAACCGAGCAAGTTTCATCGAAATCCACTTAGCAGGATCTTTTAAACTGGAAAATGTACCGAAACATTTCATAAAAATAATCTAATTAGCAGTTTAAATTCCGTGAAAATTCATTCAGCGGAACCTTAAAAAAAGCCAATCTTTCGAAATCGGGTTCAACTTATTTAGATCTTTACTCATAATTCTTTAATTAAGCAATTTAATTAAAGAATTACTTTAATTATATTTTATACCAACATCTTTTCTGTAAATTATCTAACTAACAATGTAAGCCCCATCAAAATAAATTCAGTAGAAGTAAATTTAAAAGCGGCCGGAATGAAATTTCTTTTTGCATTTTACATACAATGAGATAGTTAAATATAGCTATCATAATCGCGTTAACCTGATTATATAGAACTCTCAGGGATGTAGTGGTAGGTATACATCGCATCATTTCTGGATTTTTAAGGAAATTCTGCACAACTTCCATAATTATAGCATTCTAGTATCCATCCTTTGTCTGTAGCGTATATTATCCTCCAATTTTCTTTACTATACCATAGAGAACTTTTTCTGCATAGCTTCGTAACTAAACAGTTTTGAAAGATATGATAAATATTGAAAAAATCCCTGAAATATTATCTAACTGGTCAACTGTCATTAAAATCCATTCAGTAAAACTTGAAATCTTTCCTAATCGAGTTCACTTAATTTTAGAACTCCTGTAACTATTACTAAGCAACTTGGAACGATGGTTTTTAGATTAAACTATTTATAAACAAAATTTACTATCTAATAGTGTAAGTTCTGCAAAATTATGTTCAGTAGAATCTGAGTTATAATCAATCGGAATGAAATAGGAATTTACGCTTTACATATAGTAGTAGAAGACCTCGCCCGCTACGCTGGTCGGTTTCTCCAAGCGAAACTTTAAATAAACGAAATATGTCGGTGTATTTGATCTTGTGTTTCATAGCAATAAATACATTTATTCCTAATGATCACACTGTTAAAAATTTTGCAGCATTCTGGCAGGTCATTCGACCGTTTTTTGAAAAAACGGTTTCATAACCATAATTTAACTATATTCTGACCATAAAATGGCCAATAATATGGTCAGAATAGTGTTAAATTCACGGTTGTGTAACCGTTTTCGGAAAAAACGGTCAAATGACCTGCCAGAATGCTGCAAATTTTTAACAGTGCATACGCGTTGCTGAAAACAATATGAACGCCATTACGGTTTTATATCTTCTAATGTCTCAGACAAAATTTGGACTGTTATGAAGCAAATCTTTTAGTTGATTATTTATAATTCAATATAAAAAAGAACGGAAGAACGATATGTAGCATATTAAAATCATCCCTTAAAATTAAAAAATGCAAATCTCATCAAAATCCGTTCAGTAAAAACTTCTAATAAGACTAATTTTTCATAATCGGGTTCACCAGATAATACAACATTCAGCTATAATTCTATAGCAAAGCAATGTAGAACAATATGTGTTATATACTAAAATCTTTCCTGAAAAAATATCTAACAACAGTGCTAATTAACTCAGTAGAACATTTTAAAAAGGCTAATATTTCAAAATAGAGTTCACTGATTAAAGAACTTTCGCACATAATTCTATAACTGAGCAACGTAGAATAATATGTGTTACATATGAAACACTTTCTTGAAAATTTATCTAACAATGCAAATATACTCAAAATCCATTGAAAAGTACTCAAGTTATAAGCGGTCGGACCGAAATTGCCGTTTTATTTTATATTTGAAGTTGATAGTTAAATATATCTTTCATAATCAAGTTAACGTGATTGTAGAATTTTTAGGAATGTAGCATAGACTATACGCAGTAGACCTTCTGGTGTTTTTTAGAAACTCTGCACTCCATAGCTATAATATATATACTCTCTAATATATACCATGCCTGTAGATTGAACTACTTTTTTTTCAACTACACCACTGAGAACTTTCCTCATAGTCCCGTAACTAAAAATGTAGAATGACATTTCAAATATTACGACAATACCTAATATTAACTAACTGTGCAACTCCAATCAAAATACGTTCAGTAGAACTTTAAATAAAAGGTAATCTTTCATATTTGGGTTCACCTAATTTTGGAACTTTCTCTTGTAATCTAATTTTCTGCAATCTGATTTGTTGCCAAGTTTGTGCTTCAGAAAAACAATAACCCAGAAGAAAACTTCGCTACAGAGAAGTACCATCCATGCAAGAAGTACCAACCATCCACAAAAAATAATCTAACAAACAGTGTAAGTCCCATCAAAATACATCCAGCAAAACTCAAATTATAAACGGGTGGAAAGAAAAGCAAATTTGCATCTTATATAGTTACAGTAGATGTATCTTTCATAATTGCGTTCACCATTCTGCATAGTTTTTCCAATAGCTCTATAACTAAAACTAAGCAATGTAGAACACTGTGTGTATACATAAAACCGTTCCAAAAACATTACCTAACTAATAGTGGCATATCCTATCAAAATATGATAAAGAATAGGAATAAAATGCAAATTTCCGTTTTAAATATGTAGTAGATGATGATGATATGATTTTTTGTAATAGAATTCATCATGAAGTTTTCGCTTCATACATAAACGATGCTTTCAACATTGTAATTAATACACCGATTGAAGAAGTATCCGATTACGGAAGATTAACCAGAAATTCCATGAACAACTACCCAAAGAAAGGTGAATATATGGCTTTTGTGATACTTTTATGTTAGCCGGGCGCAAGTAATAAATCAACAAAGACTGTTTCCATATCTTATTCTTATTTTCTTATTTTCATTCAAAATAAAAACATTTCACTCCTTTCATTTATAATACATGCTTTACACTAATGTCATTGAAAAAGATGAAAAGTAAAACAATAGGAAATACTTAAACCATAACTTAAAACAAAGAATTGTTTTTAATTTACATACGCGAAATGTAACTACTGCTATTGGCAATTTTAAAAATGCTATGGCGATATTTACATACGGATACGGCTGACATAAAAGTACCCATTTTTTCTTCTTATCCAGGAGCAAGTGATAAATCGCGATGTATTATTTCAATTCCGATTTCTTCCATTAAAAAAAGTAATACGCATTATTCGAACCATGAGATAGATCGCCAAAAATGGTTGACAATTGCCAATCTTGTTTATCGTTTGCACGTTCAAAAAAGTAATTTAACATTCTTAAATACATTACCCTGTTAAAAATGGCAAATTGTTTTAAGTAAATAAATAAATAAAATATATAACATAAAACTGCATACTATAAACTATAATAAATAAAAATTATAATAATAAAATTAATTTAAAACTATACTAAATAAACTATCAAATGGACAAAAAATAAGGGTTGCTATAATTAATGTAATTGCCATGCTTGGCGCAGTTGTATCTGACATGGCCCGGATGTAAGTACCACAAAACTTTTTAAAGTGGTACAAACACTGCTTTCATTTTTAAATATTTTCGTTTTATAATGTTAATGTCTAAGTTGATCGCTTCCCTGTATTTTAAATAAATTCAATATATATATTTTTTCTTTTTTTCAAGGCGTTTGTATTTATTTATTTTTTTCAAACTCATACAGCCGATTCAATTCTTTAACCAAAAGTTTTAACAAAAAGATTTAATTTGAATTTCTTCCGTTGCTACAGTAACATATGTATAAGATGAATAAATATGAATGAATTATCACTTATAATGTTAGGTATTTCGAGGTTTTGGCGCCAAAGACATCGCCAAATTAGAAATATATGAAATATCTCGCGAACTGTTGTGCTTAAAAGAATTTAGTTAGTACCATTCGATTCAGCATACAAAAATACACCAAAATATGTTATCAGTTGAAAAATGGCTATAAAATGAGATTTTTAAGGAATTTTTTAAAAGTTCGTTCGATTTTTTACCCCCCTTAGGGGTGGAATTTTAGAAAATCCTTTCTTAGCGGCACTCTATGTCATAAGAAGAATTTTTACCCCAAATTTCAAGACTTTAGGGTCAGTAGTTTGGGCTGCGCGTTGATTAATACAAAATTCAGACTTTCTTTTATATATATAGATTTCAAACCATTCGGTTTTGCAATTTTTGCGCTGTTATATGAGGACAGATGGACAGGCGGATAGACAGACAGATGGACGAACCATACGACGGTTATAGGTACTGCGAACTTATATAATTACGAACGCACCTAAAAATTGCGAAAAAATTTTTAGAAAGGAATATTGAAATAAGAACGAAAATAAAGTTACCGGAACTCGTTTTTTATAATAATAAATATCCTCTAAAAAGTATTAAAAATATTGCCCTTTCACATATATAAAAAAGCTACAAAAATATTTACTATATTGAGCAAAGCTCTTTCAAAACTTTTCTGTAAAAAACAGATGCATACTCGCAAGTGTCAAAGAAGCTGATTTTTATAAGCACATCTAATCAAATCTGATGTAAAAGTTAATTTTGCTTTCTAATAAGATGAGAAACAAAACCCAGTTCTATTGGGAATTCATTCATCATTTTAAAAAGTAAAATCTTTCAAATGTGCAAACGCATATCTTTTTTTCTCAATTTTATAATAGAGTTTTATATGCTTATGAGCAGTAAACTTTAACAATATGAATTTATTTTCCTATTTTTTAATATTATATACCAAGTAAAAGCTGATAATAACTGATGATAAGCAATAAACAGACAGTTGTGCATTTGAATTCTTTTGTAGTGCCCCGTAGATAACTATAAGATTTTATAACCTTTACCTACACAGTAATAAAAAAGAAAAAAATGTAATTCTGCGCATGTTAAGTTACAGAAAACTGTATACTTACTAAAATTTTATCTATACACTGTACAAAAAATACGCAAATCTACAAAACTAGTTTTTGTAAAGCTACAGATTTCTGTAGCTTTACAAAGCAATCTACTAAAATTACAGTAATCTTTCTAAAATTTTATATGTAACCCGGATTGCAGTTACATAAAAGTTTTAGGCATCCTAGTTTACTAAAAAAATTTGAGTAACCTTACAGATTTTTTTAATTAGAGTGCAAATAATGCGTATCTGCTACATGAATTTTTGTTGTTGCTGTTGCATAAAAAGTTCTAGGAATCCCAGTTTCCTAGAAAAAATTTAGTAACTTTACAGATTTTTTTTTTTTTTTTTTTTTTTTTTTTTTTTTTTACAGTGTACGCTGTAAAAAAGACAAATGTTTCTTAACCCTTTATCTACTGATGGCACTTATAAGTACCATTAAAATAACTAGCTAAAAAATTCATTTAATACATCGATTAGTAGTAATACAGTTTATAATGAGTTATAGATGCTTTACTTTATCGTGTTACAAAAGCATTATTGGTTACACAAAACAAAAATATTTTTAAAAGGATTACTCCCTTTGCCTTTGCATCTTTTTAGCTTTCTCGGCGTTGGGGGAGGAGGGAGGATTTTTCAATTCGGAAATATTTCCATATTTTTATCGCAAGAACATTATATTTGTACATTTCCTAATTATACAAAATACTAAGAAAAATATTTAAAATAAAAGATTTGAGTGGGGTTAAAATACTTCAATCCTTCAATTTAAAATCCTTCTAAAATTTATTAAATGATTATATAAATCCTCTAAAGTAGTTTCAAAAATTCATGAAAACTGCTTTAGAAGATAAAATTTTCATGAATTCATAATTCAGTACATAAAGGGTTAATCTAGGAATATATATAACATAACCAAGAATAAAAATCTACAATAACCTCCTCCGAGTTATCCACGATTCCGAAAAGCGTTCTTTATCTTTAAAAACTTCTGAAGTCAATATATTTTCGAGATTTAACGAAACATTTATAAAAACAAAGTTTCTTTTGCTACCACTGGTTTTCAAAAACGTTTCCGAGTAATTTTTTACAGTGCATTAATCAGTTTTCTCAACACAGAATAAAAGTTTTCCGGATGCTATCCATTCTCAGGTAAACATTTTCATGCTCGACAAATATATTTTATAGGCAAATATGGTAAATTAATAGCATTAACATTAATATTAAAATTAATATTACAGTATAACCTCGATTATCCGAAGTAATTGAGACCGACCCTCTTTCGGAAAATCGAAATTTTCGGATAATCGAGAATGCTTCAATTTTAAGATTAAGGAGAAATATAGGCAATATTTCTTATTATGGTAACAAGTGCTTACTAAAAATAAAGCAATAACGAAATAGAAACAAGAATAAATTACCTGAATTTTAATTTTGTAATTAAGAACCTTTTCCATACACCGGGTGTCCTAAAAAGGACTGACTGATTTTAAAAATCAATAACTTGCAAACGGTGACAGATATTTAAAAAATTATTGCAGGAGGCTTATGCATAAAGTCAAAAGTTTTTTTACAGTGATTTTCGATTTTAGTTCGAATTACAAACAATAGATGGCGCTGTGATAGGCGTTAAATACAGGCTCGATTTTTTGGCCTTTCTATCCTTCTATGCGGAAAAAGGAGATGAAAATGTATTGAGTGGGCGCGAAAGTACCAAAATTCGACCCTGAATTTAGTGCCTACTGCTCATAGCGCCATCTATTGTTTGTAATTCGAACTAAAATCGAAAATCAATGTAAAAAACTTTTGACCTTATGCATAACCCTCCTGCAAGAATTTTTTAAGTATCTGTCACCGTTTGCAAGTTATTAATTTTTAAAATCAGTCAGTCCTTTTTAGGACACCCAGTATCACAAGGGTTTGAAAAATGTTTTGTTTGTCGCAGTTTCGATTGTCTTTGCTTTGAAGCTCTATCACGGGGTTTTTAAATATTATTAGCCCACCAGTATCACAGTCTTTCTGCTGCTCCAGCCATGCCAAACCTTTTGCAAAACATTCAAAAGCTTCAGAATTGCTAATTTGTTCGTTTTCTTCGTTCCATTCCGCAGCTTACGGTAGCTCAGGTTAAATTCAATGGAACTCTAAGAAAGTGGATCGAAAATATTTATATGTACTCGTAGTTCGGAAAAGACCGCTTACATACAAGGAATATGATAATAATAATAATAACTAGGACTTCCCTCAGAGGGATTAGTCTGAGCGATATTACTGAGAACATAGATTTAATAATAACATGTGGAAGCAAAGAAAATGAGATGTTATCTTTAATTGTCCATATACTGCGATAAACTGAAATGATGAAAATAAACGAATCGTAGAATTCAAAAATCTTATATATAAATTCGTATACACTGTTTAAAAAAAGGGGAAATCAAACCATTCAAGACAGCCATGCATGGATATAAAATTGAAAATACGCAATATATTAAAAGTAAAATAGAAAATGAAACACTAAATTACTTATATCGGAATTTTAACTGTATTAAATGATGTCAAGAGCATAATCAGACGCTCCGCACAAATTTGAGTAACTTTAAATGACAAATATATGATGTTTAAAAAGAATGGACTGTACTTTATATGGTGTGTGCTCCCCCGGAATAGTTAATATTGTACAATATCTGTTTTCCACGGATGCAATGAGGTTGTCGATAACATTTAAGAAAATCTCTCCTCAAAATCTAATATAGTATCAAAGTACCGAATACATCAACAGTGGCATGCAATGCTTCGTTAGAGTGTGTTTTAGATATGCTCGATTTGATTTAAATGATGAGTGTATGCTGGCCACTACATGCGCTGTATTGTTTTGTTTTCAAACATATTCTGCACAAGTTGAGCTGTATTTTGCATGTATTAAATAAAAGAAGTCGGCAATGATTACAACATAAAGTATGACACAAGATCTGAATATATCGTCTGCATAACTTTTGAGCTGTCAAAGTGTCATTTGAAGTAATTTACAAATCCATACATATTTATTCAGGAAATCATGCAAGCTAACATACGCCAATATGAACCCGATTATAAAATTTCACCAGAATAAGTTAATATATAAAAAAGCTACTAATGATAATTGAAAATATGACCTTATGATAAAATGTCTAGAAAAAAGAATCGGATAAAAAATTCATATCACATTTAAAACGGCACTTCCCTCTGTTAGTGGCCTTGGCGAGAGAGAGAAAAGCCTAGAGAAGGAACACTTTAACACGTACTATCGGGCAACCTACTCACTGTTTCATACAGGTCTTTATTCAATATTTACACAATTTATTTAATGCTAGGTGGGTATCTATCAGTTTTGTTGCATTTAAATCGCATGTTTTGCGGAGGAAATGCAGCATTATGAAATATTTAAAGTTGCTGTACCTAATAATTCCAAATTAATGGTAATTGAGATCGCTTTCCGTTAATTTCATCTTTTTAAATTTTAAATTTTTTAGAAACCATTCACAGAGACAATTGTATATTATAAAACTAACCCGAAGCAAAATTTCTAGATTTTGGTCTCAGCAGTAACACAGAAATAGAAATTTTTTGAAATTTTTTTGTTTTTGCACTGTTTTATATAGCGACATTTTTAGAAATTGTTCTATTGCGAGAATTTACGTCATGATAAATACAGCCATGTCAATTTTCATGTTTATATTCCTAACAATTCCATGTACTTCGTTACTTAGATCATCTTTAGATCTTTTTCCGCTTTGTTTAGTCTTTCTATTTTTTAGAATTCGTTCTACAACGAGCATTTACATCTTATTAATTACTACCATGCCAAAGTTCTAGTTTCTAACCCCAACAGTATCCAAAAAATTTCAGTATTCCAAATAAATCATAGTTCAGAACCTTTCTAGAAATTTTTACGCTTATCCGTCAAATTGAACCTTTTAGAGAGCGATCATTACGAGTATTTACATCTTAAAAGTAACTACCGCACCAAATTTAAAGCTTCTATCCCAATCAATATCACAGAAATCGCAATTTTAGAACTTTTTTGCTCCTGCAGCGATGTAGGTTCTTTCACTGACATAAAATAGTCTTTTTTTCGGAGCAGAGATGGCCACCAACATTTTTTTTAAGTTGGCTATGTAGTTTCAGAGATAACACCTCACAAACGTACAAGCATTAATAATATTATATACTTTATAATATTATAACGCTTTATAATATTAGCATTAGATGTACAGATACAAAAGACATTTATCTGTTATAAACTAAAGTGCCGGCGTTGCCTAGAATTTGAAGGATGTTTGTTCTGAAAAATCAATTTCAAAATTTAACATACAACACAAAACAAACATTAAAAAAAGCAGTCGAAATGTTGTATGAATGAATCATATGAAAACGCTATATAAAAATGTATAAATGTATATAACAGACGCAAAAGAATACAGCTATAAATGAACTTATTTCAATTTATAATTGGAGCAATAATGTTAAAATAGGCCAATATTTCCCTAATCGGGTTTTTATCATGCTTCAATACATTTTTCACACTCATATCACGTTATACTACGCTGCTCAAAACAATTAAAGGATATTGCAGTTTTAGGTGGATTTTGTATCTGGTAAACTGTTTAGCTGATTGATACATGGTCGACAGACATAGTAGGTTATATGAGAATAAATTACACATGTTTGGCAGAAAAAAATGCATTTTATTGCGCATTTGTGTACTAAAGGAAAAAAAAAACAATTTGTGCATATGAGAAAAAAAGAATAAGAAAAGGTATTTTCTTCAAAGAAAATCATTTTCAGTAGGGGGTATGGTTTCCACGGGCGGCCAGCAACGTTGAACACCTTTGAGGCATGGACTAAATGAGGCTATTAATGACGAGTTGGGGTATTCTGCCCCACTCTTCCAGAAGAGCTCTTTCCAGTTCTTGGAGAGTTTGTGGGGGTTGTTGGCGGCCAGAAACTCGTCTTCCTAGAGCGTCCCAAACGTGCTCGATTGGATTCATGTCTGGAGAACACGTTGGCCATTCCATTCGAACGATTCCTTCCTCGAAAAGGAAATCCTCCACCAGGTTTGCACGATGTGGCCTGCAGTTATCGTCCATTAAAATGAAGTTATCTCCGATTGCTGCAGCGTAAGGGACTATAATAGGTCTGAGGATCTCATCCCTATATCGGCGACCAGTCAGAGCTCCATCTCGAATGATGTAGAGGTCAGTGCGCCCGTCAATGGAGATGCCACCATACACCAACACTCCTCCACCGCCAAATCTGACACTTTCGTGCACGAACGCAGGATTATTCCTACTGCCACGGTCCCTCCAGATGAAAATACCCATATTATCCGGATGCACAGAGAAACGGGACTCGTCAGAAAACAGAATATTGCTCCATTCATTTCTCCTCCAGTTGACATGCTCGGTTGCCTATTCCCTGCGGTCGCGACGATGCCTTGATGTTAATCTAACACATACCATCGGTCGGCGAGCATACAGACCTACAGCATTGAGCCGGTTTCGGACAGTCTGAGTTGAAATCGTGGTGCTTGTAGCCGAGCGAAAGTATTGTTGGAGAAGAGTAGCGTTCATGGTTCGGTGTCTCCGAGCTGTTAACGCTAGATACCGATCTTCATTGGGCGTTGTTGCCCGTCTACGACCTTGCCCTGGTCTTCGGCCTGCACATCCCCTCTCCAAAAAACGGTTCCAGATCCTGGAAATGACACTTTGTTACACTCCAATGGCTTGCGCTACTTCGGCTTGAGTTTGGCCCCCTTCTAACCTACCAACAATTCTCAAAGCTTCTGAATCTGTCAAATGACTTCGCTGAGACATCGTACTCATCGAAACAAAGCAATCACTGAATGCCGATCATCCTTGTCTTCATTCTCTTTTATCCAGTTGAAAGTCAAATTTCATTCGCTGCCGCTGAAGCGACGTTTTTGACGTCGAACTCAAAATTTGCATACTCCACAGTTTGAAAACCAGAAAAATTTGCATTTGTCATTCTCTTCTTCTATTTTCGGCAAAAAAAATTTCGTTTATATCTTTATTTTATATAAAACTTCAAATATCCTTTGTTTTGAGCAGTGTATATCCACCACGTGCTTTATATTTCCAATATGACGTAATATTTTCCTCTTTCACGTGGAAACCTTGAAATAGAAAAGTTATGAAGTTATATTAACTTTCATTTATATTCGTCAAACCATTTATTTCATTTTCATATTTAACGTGAATATCTTGCAATAGAAAAGTTATGACGTAATATTCACCTTTTTTAAGAATTCGTCAAACTATTTATTTCATTTTCATTTTTCACGTGGAAATCTTGCAGTAGAAAATTAATTGTTGTAGTAATAATTTTATTGTGTTTTTTAATTGTTGGCAACTGCTATAACGAAAAATGTTTAAATTTGATAAGAAATTGCTGTTAAATTGGTGGTTTTTTATTAATTAAAAATTAACTATAAATTATTTCGATTCCGGATTACTTTAGTTGCCTCGGCCATGTTTTAATACACAAGTACGTATCTTTTCACAATTTTGGCTTCCAAATTGTGGATTTTTATAGAATTACAAACAGTCAGATAGACAAGTTTTCATTTTTATATATCTCTCTATTCTAAAAAAAGTAACTAACGCTGTCACCGCCGCCGCCGGTTTTGAATTTTTTGTGGTCTTTCTTCGTTAATATTAAGAAAACTATTACATACTAAAATATGAAAATCGGTGGTATTATAGCGAAATGTTTGATCAACACGCTAATGCATACAGTTTTCAAATCGAAGAATTATTTTAAGAGATATTTAATGCTAAAATTGGGCAAAATCGTTCCATTAAAAAAAATTTTATAGGAGCAAAAGCTATACATGTGAATTTAATCATTTTTAGATCATTTTATTCAATAGAAAATCCCGGTGTGCAGATTTCATTATTTTTTTTAATTTGACTCATTTTTTGAGGTTTTATTTCTATTTTAAATTCAAATATTCAGCATCTTGACTTATATTTTTTACATATTTTAGAAAATGGTATTAATTTAAACTGTTGCCATCTGTATAAACAGCGCAAACAATAATGTTTGCTTCAAATAAAAAAATTATTTACACGTTACTATTATAAACAGAAAAAAACCTTCAAATTAGAATTAAATAATTAGGTATAAAAAGCAGGCACTTATTGGAAATTAAGCCATTAAAACTATATTTACATGTGAATTTTGAAAGAGAAAGGACATTGTAAAATAAATTCATTAACATGGGTTAGAAGTCAGAAATAGAAGAAATTACATCACATTACACTTATTATGCAAAATGAACAAAAAATAGTATTGCAAAACAGTTTAAATTTAAAAATTAAGCGAGACAAAATATTAGAGGTTAAATATTAGATTTTTTCAAAATTTTATTATTTGTCGTTTGATGTGAGGTGTTCAGCTATAAGTATGCAAATTTTCATACTCCAACATAATTAGGGGCTGAGTTAGAAAAATTGCTTAAAATACACAAGTTAGATCCCAGAGGGTTAAATATTAGACTTTTTCAAAATTTCATTATTTGCCGTTTGATGTGAGGTGTTCAGCTATAAGTATGCAAAATTTCATGTCACCAACTTAATTAGGGGCTGAGTTAGAAAAATTGCTTAAAATACACAAGTTAGAGCCCAGAGGGTTAAGTATGACTTTTTCAAAATTTTATGATTTACCGTGTTATCGCAAGTGTTCAGATATAAGTATGCAAACGTTCATGTCTCCAACTTAATTAGTGGCTGAGTTAGAAAAATTATTTAAAATACACAAGTTAGAGCCCAGAGGGTTAAATATTAGACCTTTTTCAAAATTTTATTATTTGTCGTTTGATGTGAGGATTTCAGCTATAAGTATGCAAAATTTCATGTCACCAACTTAATTAGGGTCTGAGTTAGAAAAATTGCTTAAAATACACAAGTTAGAGACCAGAGGGTTAAATATGACTTTTTCAAAATTTTATGATTTATCGTGTTATCGCAAGTGTTCAGCTATAAGTATGCAAACTTTCATGTCTCCAACTTAATTAGGGGCTGAGTTAGAAAAATTGCTTTAAATACACAAGTTACAGCCCAGAGGGTTAAATATTAAACCTTTTTCAAAATTTTGTTATTTGTCGTTTGATGTGAGATAGTCAGCTATAAGTATGCAGAATTTCATGTCTCCATCTTAATTAAATTAGGGTCTGAGTTAGAAAAATTGCTTAAAATACACAAGTTAGAGCCCAGAGGATTAAATATTAGAATTTTTCAAATTTTTATTATTTGCCGTTTGATGTGTGGTGTTCAGCTATAAGTATGCAAATTTTCAAGTCTCCGACATATATAGTTTCTGAGAACGGGCTCTGTGACAGACGGACAGACAGACAGACAAAGTAGTGAGACAGGTAGGGTTTCGTTAATTGAACGAAACTCTAAAAACATGCTGCGGATGACTGTAACAACATCCTAAAATTACATTACCATCAACGATCTACCAATCCCGAATGTAGTTTATATTCGTTTCATATATTCTTATTCTTTTGTGTGGTCCTGTAAAATAACTATCAATATTATATACAGTAAAACCTCTGAATAGCGGACACCCCGAGAATGCAGAATTTGTCCTCTATTTAGAGGTGACCGCTACTGAGAGTAAAACATGTACAGTTATTTAAGAGTTGGTAATCGAAAAAATGTCCGCTAAATAGAGGTATCCGCTAATCGGGTGTGTTCGCTATGGAGGTTTTATCAGTAAAACCTCTGAATAGCGAAGGGCTGAATAGCACCTCGGGAGGGCAGAATTTGTCCTCTATTTGGAGGTGTCCGCTACTGAGAGTAAAACATGTACAGTTATTTAAGGGTTGGTAATAGAAAAAATGCCCACTAAATAGAGGTGTCCACTAATTGGGTGCGTCCATTATGGAGGTTTTACTGCATAATAATATCATCCTTTACAAGAAAATTGCATGCTGTATGATAGACAGGCAGACATCCAGAGAAAGATAACCTCCCGGAGCAATAAACACTCATGTCTTTTGTTTTAATCATCCACAATTGTATGTCATACAACAGGCCAGATTTTATACAACAGGCTAAAAACGGTTACCGTGGTACGGAGTACTGTATTCTTATTTGTTTGCCCACCAAAACTGGTTGCCACGGGTTGTTGTAAGGTTTGTGATCACTTGGTTGAAACTGATCTATTCAATATTAATGCGTGTGTATTTTTTTTTATTATTATTATTTGCTCCATGTGTTCAAACCAGTTGTCTACGAAAACATCAACCGGTGAAAATGACGCATACCAAATTTCTGTGACGTATGCAGATAAATTGTGCTTTTTTATCAGTTTTTTCTATATAATTTTTAAACGGTTTGGAACTTATTATTCATAGTAGGTGCATTCAGTAGGCGACCCTCATAGGTACCTTCTGGTGCAATCAGAAACGAAATCCGACAAATATTTTTTGAGTTATGCTTGACGAAAGGTTTTTATTAGGCTTTTTTTTTAGTAGGACATGGCGTTAATATCCATCGTAGTAGTAATGTGTCCGGACGATAATATTTCGCTGAGTATTAGCCTTCGCTTCGCTCAGACAATAAAGACTTTCAAAATGGATTGTGCACGCGAGGAATGTGATGTAAAAAAAAAAGAAAAAAGAAAAAGCTTTAAAAATGGATTTTGGTTAACCGAGAGTTTCGGTTAAAAGAGTTTCGGATAAAAGAAGTTCTACTGTATTTTAATAAATAAAGACACGATCTTGCTTAAAGGTACACAAAACACGAACTTTAATAAGCTAAAAGTTAATTTCTACGTTTCGAGCTGTTTCTACAGCCGTCTTTAGGAAAATATGATGGTAAAAAGGCTCAAAGTTCAGAGACGAAAGCTTCATGTGCAAGAGATAATTAGTCGAAACTTGACCAATGAAACTTGACCTGGTATTACCTCCGGGTCGCTAGGACCAAAATGAATGGAGGTGTTCTAAATTAGTGAAGAAATTATCGAACGATAATCAAAAAAGTTTAATGAAAGATAATGGCGGCTTGTTGCCACAGAGTTTGTTACTCTTACACTATGTACTAAACCCGTAATCTGGGTTGAATGAAAGGGTTACATTAAAGGATTGCCAATTGGCATTGATGCGGGGGTGGTGTTCCGTCGCCAAAGGCGAAATTACAATGTTAATTACAGGTACGGAACAAATCATTGGTGAAGCTTCGACTAACTATCTCTTGCACAGGAAGCTTTCATCTCTAAACTTTGAGCCTTTTTACCACCATATTTTCCTGAAGACGGCTGTAGAAACAACTCGAAACGTAGAAATTAACTTTTAGCTTATTAAAGTTCGTGTTTTGTGTACCATTAAGCAAGATTGTGTCTTTATTTATTATATTTTATGGTGCGATTGTCCGGTATGTGTTATTAATATTATTTTGCTACTCTTTCATACATAAATTCGGCTACGTAGCTGAACATGTTTAACTTTGAAGCGATAGCAACCGAAAAACCTTTATTACGGGTTAAGAATACTTATTAATGAAATAGGAAAACTATTCGAAAAAAAAATCAGTGGCACGAAAATAAACTTTGTTTTTCTCAGTGCTTCTTAAAATCTCAAAAATATGGAGAACCGTATATCCATTCAGCTGCTTTTAGAGAGCAAGTAAAAATCAGCTCTCTTTGTAGCCGACATCTTTCTGAATTTTCAGGATGTTTGACTAGATGTTTTATGTGAGTTGCTCCATAGAGTTGGCTATTAGATCATGCAAAAAAAAAAAAAAAAAAAACTTTGTTATCGTTCGAGCATGCGCAGATAAAAAAAAATCATACAACTGCTCATATTTTACCAAATATTTAATATATTTATGTTCCAGTTGCACTATATTGGTTGTAATATGTTTTGCCAAATTGCCTGAAACTGAAGTTAAATTTGGTTGAAAGCCCTGCATAATATAAACAAAAATCCTGCAAGAATTTTGGGAACTTAGAAAACAAATCGAAATATCTCCTTAAATACAAGGCCCTACCAGTGGCCGAGAGATTCTGCTCTCAAAGCTGGTAGACGGGAGGTGCTGGGTTCGAACCCCATCGGCCTAATCGTTCAGAATTTTCCGTGGTTTTCTTCGGACCTTGGATTTCCTTGCGTAAATACGAGTTAGGTTCCCTTAGAAAGACACCCATGGAGGGCAACCTCCCCTTTGGGCCCATATCCCTCGTGTTGATAATTGACCGTCATAAACAACACACACGCACAACACCTTAAATATAAGTGCTATTCTTACACAAACAATACACATATTGTAAAATATCTAGATATTTCTATGCTGCAGCGATAAATCATTTCGTATCTTATATTTTACGAAGTGATCCTAAATATTATTATTATTCTTTTGTATTTTCTTTGCTCCCTAATTGAAATCCTTATCAAATCGACGTTGATAAATATGAGGTGAAACATATTTTTTATAATCCTGAAATTCCAGAAGAATCCGACAAGCATATTTTTTAAATATTCGATTAAATGACTAAAATTGAAAGTGTCTGGTGATTAATGGCCATACAGTGTATATTGGTTTCTGAGGTTTCTAAAGATAAAGAACGCTTTTCGGAATAATGGGTAACTTGGAAGATGTTATTGTATATTTTTGTTTGTAAGTATAATATATTTTCGTTGAAAAAAATTAAGTGTATTATAAACATAACTGCATACTAAAAACAACATTTTAAAACAAATGGGTAAGTGTGATCACAGATCGCAAAGAGGGTTTCGTTTAATATTCCTTTCAAAACACTTTATTCTTTTGCAAAATCTGTTAGTTCCACATTTCGTTACCAGGTGGCACACTCTATTCTAAACAAATCTCTACCCGAACGAAACTTCGTTTTACAACCTATCCGTAGATATATTAGTCGTGGGGATCGGGCCCATAGCACCGGAGATAGATAGGCGCCTCCTGGCAGTAAAATGTGGAACCTAAATATGTAAGGCTATGGTACATAATATGAAAGAGTGGTCAAAGGGCTGTGCAGGGATATATCACGTGATGGGTGTCGGCAAAAGTTAGAAAAGTAAAAAGGGTGTTGAAAAGAGGGAGTTTGGAAAAATTGCTTAAAATACACAAGTTAGAGCCCGGAGGCTTAAATAATATAAGACTTTTTGAAAGTTTTATGATTTTTCGTGTGATCGCAAGTGTTTTGCTAAAAGTATGCAAAATTTCAAGTCACCAACTTTATTAGGGGCTGAGTTAGAAAAATCTCTTAAAATACACAAGTTAGAGACCGGAGGGGTTAATAATATAACACTTTTTAAATTGTTTATGATTTGTCGTGTGATCGCAAGTGTTCAGCTATAAGTATGCAAAATTTCAAGTCTCCAACTTAATTAGGGGCTCAGTTAGAAAAAATTCTTAAAATACACAAGTTAGAGCCCAGAAGGGTAACTATAAGACTTTTTTAAAAAAATTATTATTTGTCGTTTGATGTGAGGTGTTCAGCTATAAGTATCTCAAAATTTCAGATCTCCAATATATAAAGTTTCTGAGAACGGACTCTGTGACAGACAGACAGGCACACAGAGGATTGTGACGAATAGGGTTTCGTCAGATGAACGAAAGTCTAAAAAGAAACACACTGCAAAGGACTATAACAAAATTTAACTTTTTTAAATATCTGATTTATAAGGAATCCTTTTAAAATCGCTGAAAACATGTTTCAGTCAATGATACAAAATCGTTACATGCTTTTACTTATGATTTTATATATCTAGCTTACCTGTATAAATATTTATATAATATACGAGCTCGATACTTTTTAACGCAATTTAGCATTTCAAAACTTCATTTTGAAAATTTTGTTCACATTCCCCGAGATCCTTTAGATTATTGTTAGTCTAGGGGAAAAAAGAACTCGGCAACAAATATTGGTTAAATATAGCCATTCAGGAGCAATGTGAAAGTTAATGTTTGTTTCAGAAAAAAAGAGTAAAGGAAAAAAAAAATGTTATTCCATCGAGGGTCAGGTGCATTGATTTATGTCCAAAAAGCTTTTTTTGAAACTTGCAATAATAAAACAAAGATAAAGAAAATGAACTTTTTGGGGGAGTAGTAAATGAAACAGGAAAATTCCTTTTTCTTTTACTACAATTTTTTTATTTTATTTATTTATTTATTTTTAAAGAAAGAAAATGGTAGATTGCATTTATTGAATTTCTTTAAATTCGTCTTCTTTAATTTAAAGAAAAAAACTTTACAAAGGAGTTCATATAATCAACAATTAACTTAAGCAATAGAAACTTATTTTTTCATTATTCAAAGCTTTGCATAGACTCTTATTTTGCATTTTAATACAAAACAAGAGTTTATAGGTGAATCTAATAATCGCATGGTAGCATAAGATTTAAACAAAAAATACGCCAAATAATTAAGTTAAAAGTTTTAAGTTTAAGAGCACACTTTAGTCACTGGAAGAAAGGAAAACGCTAATATAAAGTCTACGAGGGCGTTATTTTCAAATTTCTCGCTTTGATTTAAATATTTCTGAATGATTTATTTTGAATAGGATAGCTGAGGACGATCTACAAGCAGGCTAGTTTTTACTTTTTCGATTTTGGTTATATATTTTTTTTATATTAGGACAGTTTCAATGTCTGAACCGGTTCCAACCGGTTCTGATATTGAAAGTAATTTAAAAACAAAAATCTGAAACCAAAATCGAAAAATTAAAAACTAGCCCTCTTGTAGATAGTTCTCAGCTATCCTGTGCAAAAAAAAGAAAAAAAAAAGCATTCAAAAATATTAAAATCAAAGCGAGAAATTTGAAAATAACGCCCCCCATAGACTTAACATTAGCGTATTCTTTTCTTCCCGTGACTGAAGTGGGGTCTTAAATTTTTAAATTACATCATCAAGTTAGTGCCGAAAAGGCACTGTTTTGGCAAATTTTTGTTACCAAATTTCGACTTTTGAAAGTTATAGCAATCATATGCAAGAGAAATACGCTCAAGGCCACACAGCGAGATCACGTGTTCCGATAATAATTCCAAAACTGGCCTCATACCATAAGAATGATACAATAAAACCTGCTTAGACAGAAACCACCAATGAAAAATTCCGTAAAATATATAATGTGAACATTAAAAAGGTCCACAATCTTACTTAAAAGGCGACTAATGTAATGAAAAAGATGTTACAAGTTTAAAATATACATTTTATTTAAAACCACTTAGTACTTTCAAGCTTTCCAGGCTCATCATCAGAGAATATCTTAATAACTGAATGTTGTTTATTTATACAATTAGGTCACTTTGTTTTAAAAATGAGAGATCCAATAATTACTCGAGTTGAAAGTAGAAGTAGCAGTAGCAGTTTCTTGGATTGAATTTAATTAGAGGAAATATATATTATTATTATTAATTGTAGTTCTATTTATTTTATGACATCACTTTGTTTCTCATACGTCACTTTCCATGGTAGAACAAAATATATAACTTCTTCACCTTAAATTTTATTACGTCACTTTGCTCAAGTTTTAAGGATTTATTTTCAGGATATTGAACCACAAACTGGGGATATTATACGATGGGGCGCGTTACATACTTGATTGCTTTTACACAAGATTTCTATTGATTCTCTTATAGATCAGGCAAAAAGCATATTTCCAACATCAATTATTACGCATCCACAGAAAAAAAAAAAAATCTTCTACCCGACCTTTTACAAGGTAACCCCCTTTTTTTTGGTACATTTCCACTGGACTAGTAGAATAGGAATAAAGATGTTAGCTCCAGGTTTTTACATGTTATTTGTTATCATTTGAAGAACATTTAGAAAACTATTTTAATAAAATTTGACGAAGTGGTAAATGTCTTAGCGTGCGGGCCAAGCACTTCCAATCGGGCGAGAATCGACAAATCGCTAGTCTACAGTCAATTTACATTAAGGATTACGAAAGTTGATGATATTGTTTAGAGCTTCAACCACTTTGAGATAAAAAAGTTGAAAATCAGCAAAATGGCAAAAAGGTCTATTGCTGACTACTTTTTTCGCACTTTGGCGTGCTTCTAAAAATATTTATTTTTTATAAAAATTGCTGAAAGTGGTTCAAGCACCAATGAATTACACCACCTTTAATTTGAAAAAAAAAATAGCAAGACCGGTTTAATAGCTTTTACACTCTAATCTCGCCCAGTCTGAAAAAAGTCATTTTGCATAAATTACGTTCATAGTGTTCAAAGCTGTAGAGATGTGTCATTTGTTGAGGAACGAATCCAAAGGAACGATTACGGCAGTGAAACTGAAGGAACGAATCCATTCTGTAAAAAGGAATCGGTCCTTTTCGGAACGATTCCGAAAAGGGACGACTCCTCGGAATCGGTCCTTTTCGGAACGGTTCCTCGGATTCGGTCATTTTCGGAACGGTTCTTCGGATTCGGTCCTTTTCGGAACGGTTCCTCGGATTCGGTCCTTTTTGGAACGGTTCCTCGGATTCGGTCCTTTTTGGAACGGTTCCTCGGATTCGGTCCTTTTTGGAACGGTTCCTCGGATTAGGTCCTTTTCGGAACGGTTCCTCGGAATCGGTCCAAAATGTACCGACTCCGAAAAGGACCGATTCCTCGGAGTCGTTCCGAAAAGGACCGAATCCTCGGAGTCGTTCCGAAAAGGACCGAATCCTCGGAGTCGTTCCGAAAAGGACCGAATCCTCGGAGTCGGTCCGAAATGAACCGACTCCGAAAAGGAACGATTCCGTCGGAATCGGTTCTTTTCTTGTAGACTGGTCAGTTTTAATAAATTAAAATACGCTATTTTATTTCAAAATAACAGATTTTGATTCTATTAAAGCTGACTTTATTGCCAAAATATCCTTCTAATGTGTGTGCCCCCCCCCCCCCCCCACCCCCTTCTCAAAAAAAAAAAAAAAAAAAAAAAAAGAAAAGAAAGAAAGAAAAAAGAAATTGAAGTGCGGGGCGGAGTAGGGCGTTTAATAAACATTGCTATTTGATCTTCTTGTGCTAAATTAATCTGAAAGAAATAATTAAAAAAATATTTTATACGAATTGGATTTTTTCCACCTGAGTGAAAAAGTGTCCGTGATGGGATTCTAACCCAGAAACTTTACGTGCTTTACCGATTGAGTACCTGGACCCCGAAGGTAATGGAACACCATGTGTACTTTAATACGCTAATACTTTTTCTAATTGGTAAATGTATCATAAAAAATGAATTTTTTCTAAATGGATTCTTAAGGCCGTTCTCAAATCCAAAAGTTTTAATTTATTATTATTCGGAAATGCATGAAACGAGCAGATGTTGTTGTTCAGAAACTATGTAATCGAGCTGTTTTTTCCGTTTTTTTGCTAACGCAATAGATCTTTCAGAAAATAGTGTCAAAGTGGACGTTTTGAACCGAATTTCCGCGCGAAAGGGGCATAATCGCTCAAAAATGGACGAAAAACATTTTTGCCACGTGATCAAAATCGATTATAACTCAATAGGTAATTTACTGATCAAAAGATGGAAAACACAGTTCAATTCCGAATCGCTTACATGGTCAAACTTTCCAATTTTATATCTTTCCGTTAAAAAATGAATTTGTAAATGTGTTAAAACGTTTTACGCTTGTTGAGCAGATCACTTAAGAACAGCCTTAAGAAAAACAAAGAAAAAGCTTGTTTAATTAATAGTGAAAAATATTTTTTTAAATCTGATTAGAAACTGTTTTGAATAATATAAGAAATATATCACTAGGTCATAAAAAGTGCATTTTAATGGGATAATAATAACTGATTTTCAATTATTTTAATAATTGTAGAGTTACGCACTTTCATGCATATTTCACTATTTCATGTTTTTTCCTCAAACATAATTTCAATTTGAGAATCCTCTTTGTCAAAAGAAATGTATGACCAGCTACGAGCGCTCGAGTACCACTTTATTTCCACAGTTTGGCGTCTTGTTTTTCTCTCCTGAAGAAGATTATTAAAAAAATCTCAAAACTCTCGAAGATTGTTGTTTTAATCAACTTACATTGAGGTTTATTACATAGATCTGTTAGAACAAGGAATTTTTGTAAAACGTTTCTTTCTTTCTTAAGATAATGAATATTTCAAAAAGCATAATGTCTAATAATAATAATAAGATAACAGTAACAGTGGTGGGTGGATTGGAATAATTTAACCACGGTTCGCTCTCTTAATGGCCGTTTTGAGTATAAAAACGGGAAAGAAAAATCACGTGCTACATATAGATTATCGGATTTTCTCCAACACTGCGACATATATGTAAAGCTGCATATTTTATGCTTATTTCGATTTAATAGATTTATGTTAACCATCCGCCTACCAGAGGGGTTCAATGGCCCCGGCAGGTACATTTATAATGACATTTCTAATTTATTTTAAAAACTGAAATTTCTGTAAATATGGGGGGGGGGGGGGTTTCTGGGATGTTCTATTCTTTTGAGTAGAACATTCCAGAAAAAGTCACATATTTACAAAATTTTCATTTTTTTAAATGTGAAAAATCAATTTGAATGTACCTATCAGGTCTGTTGCACCGGTCTGATATGCGGAAGGTTAACCCATTAAGGACCAGCATGTTTTACAGTAATTTTATTCAGTTCGCGCCATTTTTTGTTAAACCCTTACTTTTACTTTATGAATCACTGAAATGTGTTAATTAAATAAGGCACATTTTACTTTTCTCTTTTGCTGGTATCAAAAAAATTTAAAAATTCACAAATATAATGTTGCGAAAACGCAACGTCAGTCTTTAATGGGTTAATATTGCATTTAAAAAGTTTTACAATATACGAATTTAATTATTGGTTTCCGAAGAATGCACGTTGTGATTTTGTACAGTTTTTTCATTTGTTATTTTATTTCTATTTCTTGCTAAATAATTAGAATTTAAATAACTGTGACTTTGTTTTAATTCAACGTAAAATAAAAGAAAAAAAAATCGTTTATCGTTATAATTTCTTATAATAATTCAGATTTCTTGATCGTTATTGATACTCGCAAATCCCGAAATCAATGCCACGATTAATGCCTGTTACTGTGGTGATGGATAATACATATCTGAGTTTAATTTCGATCAAAGCAAGGCTCCCTTCAAGCCAAACTAAATTTAATGTTTCAAGCCTAATACCAAACTTCCGTTTTTATTGAGGTAAAACTTACTGCAAATGCGATACTAAATTTTATGTATTTTCCTTTCTTATTGTTATTCTTTTCACTTAGAAGATTTATTTATTTATTTTCATTTTTTTTAATTACATAAAGTTTTCTGAAAAGTTAGAATTTAACAAAATGTTTTATCTATTTTAAATAGTTTTGACAATAAAAAGTTTAACTCCGAATAAAAAATAGTCAAATTCTCAAAAAATTAAGGTTGGTATTATCTAACACGTTTACAACATATGTCTTTTATTCAACGGCGGAAACATCGTGAAAAGGATAGTTCTTTATATAGTACTACACTCTGTAATAATAATGGACATACTTTTAATTTGTTTAATTTAATTAAACCAATAAACCGTTTTTCAATTAAAATGTTAGCAAATTATCAAATTTAAAGAAATAGAACTTTGAAGTTTAGTGAATCACTATATCTTTTGGCGGAGATAATATGTACTATATATGTATAAAATCATATATATTACTATATATATGCATATTATAATATTAATATATATAATATTATTTTATAAATATCACTAGCCATAGCCATGCTGCTAATGAATCTGTTTACAAATCATCTGAAGGAACTTTTACCCTTTCGTGTAACACAAGTGTTCCATGACTTCATGAGTTATGAAGCTCCAAAGATCCCAATCCAAACAAACATATTAGCATCGCAATTCACTCACATCGAACTAGGGTTCAGTATAAGTGGAGAGAGGGTGACGGCGGATGAGGGTGTGAAATTAGAGAAATTTCTGTAGGTTCTCGTGAAATTGGAGATTCAAAAAGAGCTGTAAGTTTATTGAAATTCTACGTAGTTAACAGCAGTTTACAAATAGCGATGTTATGGTATAAGACAAGACATACATCAGTCACTCAGGAAAGACAGTGTGCAAAAACGTGCTTTACTTTTTAACACTTTCCAATAAAGTTAGTGTTTATGAATGCGGTTTGTCTGTCCGTCAGACCGTCTGTTCACGCTCTAAGGCAAGTCACACACTAAGGCGACACATAAGACATGTCGCTTGAATTCGCTAGAAAAACTGGTTTAGAACAAGTTTGTAACAACTTCGTTCTTTGTTTCGACCGGTTTTTGCACTTCATGTTGCGCTTTATGTCGTTCTGTCGTCTCAGTGTGTGATATACCCAACTCCCTTAAATATACTCGGATTCCCATGCAATTGATATATGTTAATGATGTTTACCATGGGATGTTTGGTATTCAATATGAAGAGTGTAGCATTAATAGTTCATTTACAGGGGCACTCAAAAGTATTTCGTTACATTATGGTCAACGGGAAAAAGTCGTTTGCAGTGCATTTTAATGACATTAAGCTATTTCAAATGCATTTCAAATGCACTAAAATTGATATATATCACTGAATTGTACTACAAGATGATTGCTATAGAATAGGATGTTCCACTTCTGAACCAGATCCTGAAGTCAATGATAATAATGTTGATGAATTATGCAAATATCCTGTGTGCGTAAAGTTAGGGAACTGAGGAGAAAGACGATAAATGGGATAAAGTTATTGAAAGTACGGACACTGGAACAAAACGAACAAAAATGTAATCTATTTTAACAAGTTATATATCCAAACCAGTAGGGCCATCCAAATGAAAAATGAGATTCAGAATGAAAAATGAAATTAGGATTACCTAGAGGTAGATTTTGAAGAGGAATCTATGAGACTAAAAATTCCTAGACCCCGGTGACAAATATCAGAGCAATAATAAAATTTCCTATACAGGATGTCCACTCTCAACGATGTCCAATGGCTAATTCCTAAACCTTTAGTCATAGCCATATAGTTCCAATTAAAAAAATGTTTTAAATGGGGACAAAGAAGTATTTGAAAAGTGATTTGGGTCAATAGAATCATTTCTTGAAAAATTACGAAATTTAATTTTTTATACGGTCCCCCGGTCCTTCAAGTTATAGTTAGTAAAACTTTCCTATTACACTTACAAGTAAGACAAATAAAAGTCCTATTATTCTAAGATTAAAACTGACCGAAGTAATGGCTGTTTAAAGTTGGAGCACATTTTTTGCTGCAAAATAGGGGTCATTTACAAATTTACTAGAAATATAAATAATCTTCAGGTATATAAAAAAAAATAGTTGATAGTAAAATTAGCATTGCATTATAAATTTGAAATCTATAATCATTCTGAAATATTAATGCAAAATATACAGCTTGTACTAAACATATAACAGGAAAAAAATAATAGAATTTTCGTTAAATAAAATGTTGAAAAGCAACAGCCTCGATTCTTTGCAAAATGACACATATTTTGAAATGTTATTAGATTACACTAGGATGCAAATTTGTGTTGTGTCATGTGTTTTAGCTTTTGATAATTAGTTCTTACGTATTTTGTAGCACTGAATCCAAAAATGGCCTTCATTTTTTATCACAAAGCACAGATTTTTTGCAAATCGTAAATTTGAAATCTAAAAAGTGAAAAATTTACGGAAATCTGAGAGTATAAAATAGACGTGATTGTTATTTCTTTAACTTTTGATAATTGATTTTTATCTATTTTTTACTATTGAATCCGAAAATGACCTTCATTTTTAACCATCACGTCAGGATTTTTCGCAAATTGTAAATTTCAAAGTTTAAAAGTTCAAAGTTTTAATTGAACCTCTTCCCGTCCCACATCATTGGATCCCCGAGCTGTTTCGCTGTAAGAATCCCAGTATAAGCCAAAAATTGAATAAATTCTTGAATTAAATAAAATTAAATTGAATAAAAGAAGTTTTACATCCATTTTATAGTATCAGATTTTCGCTATTTTTTAACTTTGAAATTTACCATTTGCAAAAAAGTCTAACATGATGGTTAAATATGAAGGTATTTTTTACATTCAGGGCTAAAAAGCACATACAAATCAATCGTAAAAGTTAAAAAATGCAACCATCGACTCTTTTTTACAGTATTAGCTATTTTTTCAATTTTGAAATTTACTATTTGCAAAAAATCCTGACATGATGGTTAAAAATGAAGATAATTTTCGGATTCAGCGCTAAAAAATACATAAAAATCATAATTTTAAAAATACATAATTTAAAAAATAAAAAAACACAACCATCGCAGTCTTGTGTTATCTTATTTAAAACTTGTTAGTAAACTTGTTGGCAGTAATCTATCCGAAATTTTTTGTGTTACCCTGTAAAATAAGTACATAATGCTAAGCACTGAAAATCATAATAATATTACATTGTCATCTGATTTACGTCAATATGTAAAATTTAACCTCGATCGCATATTTTAAAGTAAGTTGAATTTCGGGTACAAATTTTGAACTGGAAAGACATATATACGATCGTTTAAAGTTAACCCATTACCCGCTGATGTTGCGTTCACGCAACGGTCAAAACAATTGCGCATGCTTAAATTAATTACTTTGTTACCACTATTTTAGAATTAAAAAAATTGCCTTATTTATTGGCAGAAATTTTGATATTTTAATAAAGCGAAAATTACCTTTCTGAATTTGTGGTGACAAGCGACTTTCAACAAGAAATTTTAAAATTCCTACTTTATCGTTTTGGCGGTTAATAGGTTAAATAAAAGCTTATAAAAATAGCATAATTTTTGTTAAAAAAATCATGAAAAGAAACAGCTTCAAATACTTATAAAAATCTGTCGTAATACGATTTCTTTCAAATCGCAGCTACACATGAAATAAATCCTTCAAATACTTTAAGCACTCTGTTTACGACCCCTAGAAGCATGGCTAAACTCATGTGTATTCGGATGCAGAAAAGTGGCATAAGTCTTGCAGTTCAAAGTTTCGTATAACTTCATGAATTTTAGTGTTAGATGAATGGGACTTTTTTTGTCTTTCTTTTAAGAGAACAGGAAATTTTTACTAAATATCACTTATAGGGCCGAGGGACCGTATAAAAAATTAAATTTCGTAACTTTTTTAGAAATATTTTTATTGATCTAAATGACTTTCAGAATAATTTTTTACCTTATTTAAAACATTTTTGTAATTGGAATTATAGGTCTATGACTAACGGTTTAGGAATTAGCCATTGAACATCGTTGAGAGTAAAGACACACTGTATAAAATAATAATATAAATGGACGGTCATTTGACGACATATTTTCAAGAGAAACCAATGATTACACTGAAAATCGAATAGACCTTGCACCGCCCTTAAATTTCCAAGAGGATTTATGCTTTATACCATAAATCATAAAGTTAGAAATAACTGCAAATTAATTGCACACCCCGATCAATGAAATGAACTCTTAAAAACAAAATCATCTGTCCAAAACATTACAAAATTAAGCCGACTGGATGCGTAAGAAAATGGATGGGTACATAAGAAAATAAATTAGTAAAAAATATTATGGATTGCATGTAGTTCTCTTTATCTCGGATGTGTTTTTTCCCCCTTGGAAGTGTTTTTTTCCCCTTGGAATCCTTTATTTTTCAAAATCGTTCATTTTTTTTCGGAATCGTTCCTTTTTTCTCGGAATCGTTCCTTTTTCTCGGATTCGTTCCTTTTTTTCGGAACGATTCCGAAAGGAACGACTCCGAAGAACTCGTTCCTTTCGGTGAACGATTCCGGCTGGAACGATTCCTTAAAAGGAACGATGTTGCCCATCTCTACAAAGCTGTGTAAGCCTACGCATTGCGTTAAAGCGCTCAATAAGTACAAAAGGACTTCGAATTAGGCCAAATCATTGTGCTCGGATAATCTAATGACTATAAGGAATAGAAAAAATGTAAAAGAAAAAAAGAAAAATCGATTTTTTCAACGAAAAAAAAGCAAATCTCCCTTAACGGTTCACTATAATAACTTTTAATTGAAGAATATTTTAGATATTTATTATTCTCTAATGGAAAAACTTAAAAGGTACGAATAAAAATAGCAGTAAACTAAATTGTTGTAAGACAATCATCATGAATACTGTAGAAAGAAAGAATAAATTCCTCTCAGAAACATATAAATGAAAAGTATCTAAATGAGAATCGCAAAAACTGTGCTCTATTCCGATGTAGTAACTGTTAATCACAAAGTATTTTAAACAATTTACGTTTTCAAATTGAAAAACATTAAAAGGTATGATTGCAGCAAGTTAAACTATGGAAATATTCTCATTTTTATCGCCAATAGTGTAGAAAGGACGAACACCCATTCTTCTCAAAAATGTATAAATTAAAAATACTTAATCCCTTAACTGCCCTGGACGTATATATGCGGCTGTAGAAAATATATGCATCTATTAAAGAGATGGCGAATTCCAATTATAGCGAGGCAATTTTCACCACCTGGGCTATTATATATAACATGTGCATTTTCTTACTGTTATTTCAGAAATCTAATACACACCTTCTTTAATTGCAGAAATATGCGATTTAAGTAAGTAAAAAGTAAGGATCGCGTAAGATTCGGCAGTTAAGGGGTTTAATTAAAAAGGTGTAAATTATGTTCCATTCCAATTTAGAAATCATTAATAGTAAAGCATTTAAAAAAATTACTTCTTCCACTGGAAAAAAGAATTATTAAGTGCGAATGCAAACAGCAGCGAGTTAAACAATACATGAAGGAAACATCGCAAATAGATAACAATTTTCCACAAGCGTTAAACAGACGAATAATAAATCTAAATCTCCCCATCTCTTTCACTGTTCATTCCGAAAAATGCTCTATTGTTCAGGGCAAATGATAACCTTATTATTTACTACCTACACATTTTAGTTTAAGAAAAATTATACGGTTTGAAAACCTCCTATGTATTTCTATCAAAATCGGTATTTACTATCTATGAGTTTAAAATATGTATTTGGACATAGAATTTTTTAGATGATTTATGGACACAAGGAAGAAAGACAAGTGTGTCCGCGTGAGTGTAATTGGTGACCCTTGGTCTAACTGATTCTTCAGATTATTGATAGTCTAATGAAAAAAAAAAAAAAACTGAGCAACAAATATTGATTGAAAATATCCATTCGAGAGCAGTGTGAAAGTTAATGTTTGTAGCAGAAAAGAGTGAGGAAAAAAAAAAAAAAGCTATTCCATCGAGGGTCAATGCGCATTGATTTATGTCCAAAAACCTTTTATGAGACGTGCAAAGGAAAATAAACTTTTCTGAGTAATAAATTAAAACGGAGTATTGCCTTCGCCCCTCCCCGCTTAACCCCCCCCCCCAGCTCAGATTGCCTTTATTGAATTTCTTTAAAATCCTTTTCTTTTATTTTAAAAGAGAAATATTATGAAACAGTCCATATGTTTTCCAACAGTTAAGCAATAGAAACGTATTTTACATTGCTCCTCAAAATTTTGCTTTCTATTTTGTAATCGAATAAAATAAAAATTTAAAAATTAATTTGAGAATTTGAAAGTGTTGTTTAATTTTATATTTCATAACTTGAAACTGTGAACCTCATCATACATTGTTAGAAGAAATATGATTTGTTCATTCAAAATGGAGATTATTACTAGTTTATTATTATTTTTTTTTAATCAAATACTTATACTGCTTATATTTTGTCAAACCTAAAATGACACTTCCTTTTTTTTTAATCCTCATTTTTAATATAATGACATCACATACGAAAAATATACTTTATTTGAAGTGTATCGTGAGTGGAATCAAGCATTTTAGTAAGATAGTTATGTATCTCCTGGAATTTAAATTTAAAAAAGGGGTGATGGAAATGACGTTAGAATTTTAATTCTAAAGTATATTACATGAAGGGTAAGCTGACCAAAACTTTGAAATAAAGTACAATACAAATAATATTAAGTTGTGTAAAATGTAATGTCGGTTTCTATAATTAGCATACCAAACAGAGTACCTAAAAGATAATTAAATACCTATTTCAGCTAGTTTAGAAATCCCCCCAGCCACGGAAGGGGATTAAATGGTGCAATAGAAAATTTTAGGTCATTTCGCCATATCTCAACTGCAGTTTTAGAGTTTAGGCAGGAGCGTGAAATTTAGGGTAAGAAAACAACCAAAAACAGTTAAATATGTAATTCAGCGATTTTAGAAATTCCACTCTTAAAGGGGTTAAAAAGAGGTGTCGAAAGTTTTAGGTCATTTCGCCATGTCTCTGCATGAGTTTTAGGTAAGATTGAGAAATTCAGTATAACAAATCTACAAAAAAAAAGTTATTAAGCGATTTTAGAAATTCACCTCTCCCAATGATGTTAAATTGGGGGGGGGGGGGTCGAAAGTTTTAGGTCTTTTGCCATTTCTCAACACCACTTTTAGGTGGGGGAAAAAAAAGGTAAACACATGTACTTTTAGAGATTTTAGAGCTATTTCAACTATTTTGTCGCCAAAATTGACTTCGAACTGGACAGCAGAATAAAACAATTATTACTGATTTCTGATTAGATATTTTGAAAACAGATATTTTGAAAAAGTTTTTTTTAAATTTAATCTATATTAGATATATAAAGATATATTTTCTTTTTGAGAAACCAACCAGTGTAGCGGACGAAGGCTGCTAGTATTTAATAAGGATTTAAAATTCAAATTCTTCAAACTTTTCTATTTATGTTTTTAAGTTAAAATAAAATTAATTAAAAAGACGTATGCTCATTTTTCAATTTAAAAAAAGTCATAATTTTTTTTTTTTTTGTATTTATTTCTATTATAATTTTCGTGATTGAAACTATTATTATTTTTTTATTTTGTTTTTTTATATTGACTTTTATCGAAGTCACATGCGTGTTAAATTAGCACATCGTAACGAATTTTTAACGGAAATCACTACCATTTTTATGATTAAATGTACATTTACTCATACTGTTAATTAGATATAATAAATGGTGTGCTACTCAAAAGACTTTGGTTGACAATGAAAATAATTTTATTTGATAAATCATTTTTTTGCAAAATAATTTAATGAATCCTCCATAATGATACTTGTAATGATATCGAATAGGAAGAGTATCTAATAATATGGACAGAACTTAAATAAAGAATCCCTTCAGCTTTTCTTTAAATCTTTAAAAATTACATTTATGATTTTAAAGATAAAATAAGAATTCTTAATAAGCTAAAATAAGAATGAGAATTTCCAGCCTAAAAAATTATGAATGCCATGAATATATTTCATTCTTTGATTTGATTTGGTGATAAAAAGAGAATTAAAAAAAATTTTCTGAAAGAAAATATTCTATTGCTTTCTTAAAAATTTGCAAGCTTATTTTTTTTCTTTTAACTTATCCGAACATTTTAGGAGATGATGGAGATATATGAAATCTAAATATGTTAAGAAATGTAAATTTTAGTCATATTTATAGTTTAAAATGATATCATACTTAATACTTCTGTGAGCACGAGTTAAAAATAATAATTTAAAATTTCTCTAAGACTATTTATTTGATTTTAAACAGATTTATTTTCAATAAATATTGTTTATAATGCTTTACACATATAAGAGGAAAGTGTGATCAAGTTAATCAATAGAATTTAACTGAAACAATTTTTTTTTTCCTCCAGAAAATGTAAAAAATTTGGTCTTATGCAGTAAAGGGGTGTAATATTTAAATATTAAATTCCCTACACTGTAGAAAAAGAATAATGCCCAATAACCTCTTTTGAGTTACCCACGATTCCGAAAAGTGTTCTTTATCTTTAGAAAGCTCAGAAACCAATATATTTTCGAGATTTAAAGAAACTTTTATATAAAAAAGTTTCTTTAGCTGTCTGTGATTTTCGGAAACGTTTCCGAATAGTTTTTTTGTTGTTGTTGTATTAATCCTTTTTGGCAAACTGAAAATCAATTCTCATTTAAACGTTTCCATATTCAACAAGCATGTTTTACGAAAAAAAATGACAAATTAACAGCAGTAACAGTTAAATTAATATTACTTTGAGTAAAAAGTTTTCCTCCATGGGGAGATACATTCGGGCCAACAGCTGTCATTTATATGGTTGTTAGCCTTTCCACAAACAAATTTTTGCAGTCGAAAGCTGAACATAGAAACTACATGACTGTGTAATTTGTTTGTTAAAAATTATTATCTTGTGCTTCAAAAAGGGGTTTAAAATGTAGCTATCACGTCTCACAGATCAGAACGATTATGTATTATGAGTCCTATAACAAACTCAGTGCGACTGAATGCCACAGAAAAATGTGTGAAAGTTTAGGCATCAATACTGTTTCTTATGATACAGTCAAAGTTTGGTTTTG
Organism: Maratus speciosus; assembly: GCA_963932465.1. NCBI lineage: Eukaryota > Metazoa > Arthropoda > Arachnida > Araneae > Salticidae > Maratus > Maratus speciosus. The sequence goes on along the minus strand of OZ010790.1, from coordinate 483,807,352 downwards.
GAAGTTTAAAGCTGGAAATTTCGACAGTGAAGATGAACCGCATTCTGGATGCTTTATTGAAGTTGATTGTGAGCAGTTAACCCTTTACGGCGCGCAGGGCCGAAACTAGCCTTTTTGGCGACCGGGGCAAACATGGATTTTGGCGCCCCCCCCCCCTCCACCACAAAGTAAATTTACAAAAAAGAATTTTACTAAATATCTAACAGACAACCTATTTTTAAATTTAAAATATATAAAACTGAACTACGTAATCAGCTTTGTCAAACATTGATCCATTAAAATCTTTGAAAAGTTATTGAAAAGAATTGCATTTTAATCTTTTTAAACTTTTTTTTTTTTTTTTTTGCATAGTCTAAATGAGGTCGATATCTAAAAAAGAAAGGTTTTACTAAGAATTTTACTCTGTGCATTCCCCTTCCCGTTGTCCTGGGCAGTCAGCGCCCATGGCAAGACGGAAAAAAAAAAAAAAAAGGAAAGAAAGGAAGCTCAACACAGTTCAGCGGAAAAAAAACAAACAGTTTTCATGGAATTTTTTTATCTAGACTGAGGGGTCACTTCTCCTTTGGTAGTTATCCGTAGTGGACAGTAGGGTGTCCCACAATAGAGACTGACCTTGAAAAACGGTAATGATTCTCCCTCGGATTCTCCTCACAGGAAGTGATTTAAAAGACAGAAAGCAAACGCATAGGGATGATACTTTGAAATTTTGTATTGTAATGAATCTTTTTATCTATTTGTAAAGTTTAATGCATTTGGTTCAGTTTTCCTTTTAAATTTTCCAGCTGCGAGACATTTTTATACAAATTTCATAATATATATATATATATATATATATATATATACATATATATATATATATATATATATACATATATATATATATATATATATATATACATTCTTGTGTCAAACGTCAAACAAAATCTTCATTTTGGCGCCCCCTTCACCTCCTGTTAAAGCGGCGCCCGGGGCACGTGCCCCCTCTGCCCCCCCCCCCCCCTAGTTTCGGCCCTGACGGCGCGGAGTAATTCTGTTTATAAAATGATGAAATGGTGGATTGACATCAGAATTTACAAACGAGTTCACTAGAAAATAAAAACTTGCTTATTTTCCCGTACTTTATAAAGGGAAATTTTTAATTAAATTTTTCTTGGTGCCATTTGTCAGTTTCGGAATTAAAATTAGGTGTCCTTTTTTGTGGACACCGCCCGCTAAAGGGTTACAGCAAATCATTGATCAGGACAGAAATGTTTCAACACGAACTATTGCATTATAGCTTAACGTTTGCCAAAAAGCAATAATTAACGCTCTGAAACGCATAAATGTAATGTTTAAGTTCAACTGCTGGGTGTCTCACGAATTGACTGCTGAATACAACTGCAAGGAAAAAAAAAACTGTTATTTAGATTTGCTCAGAGATCAAAGGAAAGAGAGAATTCTGGACAGAATTGTGACCTGTGATGAAAAATGGGTATACTACAACAATACAAGCCATACAGGAGGGTGTTCAGCACCTGGAGGATTAGAAGGCTCGGTTGCAAGATGTGTTCTAACAAGAAGGTGCTTCTCTGCATCTGGTGGGATTGCCATGGAATCCTGTACAGAGTACCTGAAAAGCGGACAGACTACCAACAGTGCGATATACAGCAACATGTTAATCAAAGTTCATGATGCTATTTGCCAAAAATGAAGAAACGAGTTCAGAAGGAATGTGGTTCTCTTTCATCAAGATAATTTCCAGCCACATGTTAGTATGATGACCGGCTGGATTCTCTAAAAACTGGTTGAGATTTGATGCAACATCCACCATACAGCCCCTACATATGGCACCTTTGGATTTCTGTCTCTTTTTACATCTGCAGATGCATCTTGAAAGTGCAAACTTCAATTCAAATTAGAAGGTCATAAATGACGTCGATGACTTTCTGGACTCGCGCACGCCAAAATTTTTCGCAAAAGGAATAGAAAAGTTGCCAAAACGTTGGCAGATGATTGTAGTATTGAGAAAAGATTACTATCGTCACTAGCTTTGATGTTTTCGTATATATTTATCATTTTACAATAAAAGAATTTTTGGAGGAAAACTTTTTACTCAACGTAATGTTATTTTGTTACTCTTGTATGTATGAATTCAGTTACGCAGCTGAAATTGTTTAATTGAAAAACAGCACACTAAAAACCGATATTGAAGTTTGAGAAAACTGATTAATACGCTATAAAAAACTACTCTCAAATGTTTCCGACAATCTGTAACAGTAATCAAAACTTTGTTTTAATAAATGGGACTCGGTATCCTTTGCAGAATTTTTTTTTACTGATGTACATTTATTTATTCTATGCACGTATTATTATAGATAATGCTTAAAAAATTGATTCTGACAAGAAAAAAAATCATTTTGTGGGTACAAATTAAGAATTATTTTTTTTAATTTATAGAATTTTAAAGTTTGCTCTTTTTGAGGCATTACTGTATTTAAAGCACTAAAACTTCTACAAATGTTTGTCGAATCACTCCATTATTTTTTCTTTTTTTGCATCCTCAATAAAGCGTATTTAATAAAATTAGCGATCGATTTTAAAATATAATGAAAAAAAAATCGAGACGATGAAGAAATCATTGTTTTTGCCAATGTTTGTATATTTTACTTTTTTTTCTCATAAACTAAATCATTAATTGTAAATCGATCCCTAAATTTATTAAGTGCGCTATAATGAGGATACAAAAAAATAATGGAGTGATTTGACAAATATTTGTAGACGTTTTAGTGTTTTTAAACACAGTAATGTATAAAAAAACAGCAAACCTTAAAATTCTTTAAATTAAAAAAAAATCTAACTTTTTACCAAAAAAAAAATTATTTTTTTCTTGCCAAAGTCAGTTTTTCTAAGTATTACCTACAATAATATGTGTATATAATAAGTAAATGTACATCAGTAAAAAAAATTCTCCAGAGTTTTTCAAAGAGTACCGAGAGTCTCCTTAAATATGAAAAAAATACCTCCTGCAATTTCTAAAGATAAAACAAGCTTTTCAAGATCGTGGGTAACTCGAAGGAGATTATTGTATATTTCCGTCGATTAAGTCTTGTCTTTATGTAACACTTTCCAACATACTTCAAAAAAGTTTATGAATTCGATTTGTCTGTCTGTGTGATGCTCGTCTGTCTTTGCTCCAACATGTGTAAATATAGTCAGTTTGATATGAAATTGCTATATATTGTTGGTGTTTACTGTGGTATGTTCGGTATTCATGATGAAGTGTGTAGCATCAACGGGTCATTGACATGGGACAGTGAAAAGAATTCCGTTACATGACAACCTATGGGAGCAAATCGTTTGCGGTGTATTTTAATGATATTCCACTATTTTAAATATGTTGAAATTTGTATACACTGGTGAAAACAATTAAAGGGACAAACGGGTTTTTGAAAAAACAAAACAAAATAAGTTATCCCTATACGCAAATAAGGTATCAGATGATAGCTAAGCTCCACGCCGACGCATCTGCCATGCAGTGGTCTGTGTGGTCATAAAGCAGTGGCGCTGCGGTCTCGTTTGTGCAGGGGTGCCTCATTTGATCGCCGAAGCTTGTAACATAAGGACGTTTTGAAACATCGTAACATAACCCAATCCTTGTTTTTTGAATTTCTTTGTTTATCCATCGTTAGTATGACTAGTCGTCATCGTCTAGATGATGCCACAAGATGGCGGATTGCTGGAAGACTCGAGGCCGGCAAATCACAGGCAACCTGTTGTTTGCACTTCGGGTTTCCGAGAAATCTGATGTCCACTCTGTGGAAACTGTTCATAGACACAGAAATAGTGTTCCGCCGACCTGGTCAAGGCCGCAAAAGGGCAACAGCGCCGGCTGCAGACCGTTATTTGAGACTTCTAGCCAAAAGGGATAGGTCCGCGGCAGAGACACAACTGTCTCGTTACCTGTATAATGCAACAGGAACTTCCATTTCACAGATAACAGTCACCCAGAGACTTAATGCAGGTGGCCTGTGTGCCAGGCGCCCTGTAGTCTGCATCTCTTTGACTATGAACCACAAAAAGTCCCGTGTAGCATGGTGCCGAGAACACCTGTCATGGACAGAGGATAGTTGGGGGCGGGTGCCCTTCAGTGATGAGTCGCGATTCAGCTTGGACAGCGACTCGAGACGTGTTCTCATCTGGAGAGTACCCGGGAGTCGATATCGGGCCTGTAACATTGTCGAAAAGGATCATTATGGTGGAGGTGGTCTGATGGTCTGGGCAGGCATCGTGGCAGACGGGCGTACCGACCTTCATGTGTTTAATAGAGGTACTGTGACAAGTCAGCAGTACAGGGACGAGATCCTTACACCCTATGTGAGGCTTTTCGGCGAAGCATATGGGCCAAATTTCGTCTTTATGGACGACAGCGACAGCGATGACAGCGATGACCAACTCGGGAACTCAGCTTTCGCTTTAGAATGTTAGTGCAATCCCGAGGGGTAGACCATACCACTCCTCCCGACTCTCAACCAGAGTCTGAGAGGGAGCGTCGGGTCCCTGATCAAGCTGCTGAGATTTATTTCTGTTACTGTGAGATTTACAATTACAATCACAATTGGTTACCCTATTTTTCTGGGCGAACCGAAGATTTCACATCGAGATATATGACTGTATGTAGTGATTACATGAGGAACATTTCACCTAATGTGATTGCATAATTGTTTACAATTTTCTTGGATATATATACGTCACAGTATATTTAACACACAATATTTAACATGACAACTAGAAACACATTACAACACAATATCAAACACCTACTATTTACATGACTGTATGTAGTGATTACATGAGGATCATTTGAATGTGATTGCATAAATATTTACATTTTTCATGGATTTACAGGGATTTCACAGTACATTAAACACACAATATTGAACATCACAATTAGAAACACATTACAACACACCTACTATTTACAATTTGCACATACTAGAGTTTGGAGAGATGCACAAGATAAAAATTCAAAAGTGATAGAAGTTTCTTGCACTCGCTAATAACCCGTTTCTCCCTCCATGCTACACCCTAGTGATGGAGTCGGACTAGAATGGCTCTGGATTTGAAAAGATGTACTCGTTTGTTTCTATAAACCTCATGCATTGTATGATCTTGTTGAGTAGTTGTGGTTTCTCTTTTACATCCCGCCACCAACTTGCTAAATTCATTCGTGTGTTTTTTGAGATGATAATGCGATGTTAATGTACAGTATAATACATAGTGTAACGATGTTGACGGTAAGCCACAAATGCATAGTGGGGAGTCTCTTTTGTTAATTTTGTATAAGTGTTCCTGAAAGGGTCCGTGATTTGTTAAAAATATGTGTAAGTATCTGTTGTTTACGAAATACTTGTGGTCAACCAATGGCAAGAATTCCTTCGTATATCGGCCTGTGTCTGAATCCGTCCAGCGTTTTTGCCAATTTTTTAACAGATTCTGCTTTGTCTGTGATTTTAGTGAAGAAGCTGGATATGGTAAAAATGTCTGTATTAGTGTTTCATCCATTACTGCCGATTTTGCCAGTTGGTCAGCTGCCTCATTGCCCTCAACACCTGAATGTCCCTTTGTCCAATTCAAGTATATGTCTTTTACTGTTGTTTGTAATTGTTGAAGAATTTTTAGTATTAAATAGTTTGTATTGTCAAAATTGTTTAATGCTTTTAAACTTGATAGGCTATCCGTTATGATTAAGTATTGAGAATGTTTGTCGGACTCTATCCACTCTAATGCTGAAGAGATCGCGAAGAGTTCTGACTGGAAGACGGAGTTATCCTGGGACAGTTTCGCTCTCTAAGTATAGATTTGCTCATTTTTTTCGTACACACAAAAGGCCGAGGCTGTGCCTTCGGACATTTTGGAACCGTCCGTGTATATTGTAATTTTGCCTACATAGTCGTTTATTTCACAAATTTGTATTTCACTTGTTACTCTGATGTTTTGTATTTTGAGCATTTTGGATAGTATAGTGGAGCAAAAGCCTTTTCTGTTGAATTGCTGAGACGAATCGTCCCCGAATACTCCGCCCCCGCCTCCAACTGCAAATCCAGCGGGGGGAGACCTGTGAGGACCTGCAGGGCGTTTGTTGACGTATTGCAATATGCTCTCGTTATCAGCAACAAAGCTTTCCTTTGTGCCGAGAGCAAATGTCGACGACCGTGATATTGCGGCATACGCGGAAACCAGACAGCACACGCGTAGTCCAGTTTCCTTTGTAAGATCGCCGAGTACCAAATCTTAAAAAACTACGGAGGGAGTCGACCTGAGATTGATGAAAATTTATAAAGATTTTGAGTTATTTTTCCGATTTCTACTCTCTTTTGTGCCACAAGTGGGAGAAATGATAATTGTTTATCTAATATTACCCCCAGGTATTTTAGTGTTCTTTCTGATTTTATTGATTTATCTTGAAGTTTAAATGTGGGGCCCCGCTTAAGGTGTTTGGGTTTGCCAAAAGTTAATGATGAGGATTTTTCATGTGAAATTTCTATTTTGTTGGTTTCTGCCCAATTCTGAATAAACTTTAAAGCTTTCTGACCTTTTTGTTCAAGTTGCTGTCTCGACTGTGCCCAGATCAGTAATATCACGTCATCCGCGTATGCCACCAGTTCACAGTCCTGTACATCAAAGGTCCCCAACAGAGTCTCCAACAGAACCAACCAAAGAAAAGGACCCAGACACGATCCCTGCGGGCAACCCTTACTAAAGAAGTACAACAAAAATGGTGCCATCCAGTCCACCTGAGCTCGCCTACCCGAAAGGAAGGAAACGACAAGATTAATGAGTTGTTTAGAAATACCTAGTCTTTGCAATGCTAGGATCACCTGGTCCCAAGGGAAGTTGTCAAATGCTCCTCTGAAATCCAGTGACACCAGTGATGTGTATTGTTTATTTTGTTTGTGTTGTTCTACTAATGAAATCACTTGCTCCAAAGCCGTTTCCGTAGATTTATTTTGCGAGTAGCCGTGTTGCTTGCCCGATAGGAAATTCGTTTTGTCTAATGCGTGATGTATTCGTCTTAGAATTAATTTCTCTCAGATTTTTCCGAATATTGGTAATAGAGTGATGGGGCGATATGAAGAGCTCTCATTCAAGGGTTTTTTCTCCTTTCTAAAATACACGAGCTCTCCCAATTTCCAGTCATCAGGAAAATAGTTTAACTTTAAAAGACTGTTGTACATATCCAACAGAATATTAGGAATTTTTGAAAAGATGCACCTGACCATCCTGTGATCAATTTGATCAGGTCCTGGCGCCTTGTTAATATTGAATGAGAAAATAACATTTCGCAACTCTCTTTTCGTGAATTTTGCCTGGTCGTGCGAGTTTAGTCGCTGTGGTAGTTGCTTTGGAGTTTCATCGCCAAAAATGTCCCTCGTTAGTTTTAAAAGGGTTGATGACCTGGAAGTGGGTGACAAAGATTCAAATTGGTAACTGATATGTGAGTCCTGGAATCGCTGGAAGGCTTACTTTTTCGTTAAACCAAAAGGATCCGTCTCTCTGCGACACAGGTTTGTCCAAGCCTTTTCCTTCTCCTATAAAATCTGTTTTTGATAAATTGCCCTTTCCCTTTTGTATTGCTGGTTTATATTTGACTCGTAGTTTGAATTTTTTGCTCTTTTTAAAAGAGCTGCTACTTTATTTCTTTGGGCCCTCAAATGTGGAGACCACCAGGAAATTTTAAATTTCTTGAAGGGGGCTTTCTTTTTAAAAGATTTATTGGCTTGTAATAATATTTCTTGTTTAAAAGTTTCGTATTCTTCGTTAAACTGGTCTATAGTTTCTATGTCATTAAAGTTAATCTGTGAGCATTTTCGAGTTAGTTGTTCGGAAAATTGTGTCAAAGGGATTCCCTTTGTTTTGAATCTTCTTCTTCGTAGTTTGGGTATTGTGAAATTTAGCTCTGCTTCTATTGGGTAGTGGTCTCCAAAAAGGGAAGGAATTACTTCCCAGTGTTTTATGTGTGAAAACATAGCCTGCGTGCAGATGGACAGACCCGGCCTCCCCAGGTTCTTCCCCGACTCATACGTTGGTGGGCTGGATGAAGAGTTTAGAATAACTCGTTGATACGCTATGACTCTATCGATAAGAACTTTTCCCCTGGTGTCTTCGCTCCTATAGCCCCAAAGCTGACTGTGAGCGTTGAAATCACCGAGAACCAACTGCAATGGGCTCTGATTTTTAGAACCCAGCCAGTTCTCAATATCCTCATCAAAGTCAGCACTCGGGGGGCTATACAGACTGCCAATGCTTAAGGTTAAAGGCTTAAGGTCTAAATTTATAAAAACTGAGTTATAGTGTTTAGATGAGAGACTATGTTTTAAGTTTTGGTCTAAGATTAAAATATGGGCTTTTTTAGAGCTTGAACTATAGCATGGTGTTGTTCGAGGAAGTGATAGAGGTCTATTTTCATAAAGGTACGCATCTTGAAGACAAACCAGGGAATAGTCCGAGTCTGAGAGGAATTTCATAAAAGCAGCGGTTTGTGATCTGTTGTTCTGTAAATTTTGTTGAATTAATTTGAATTTTTACCTCTATAAGACAATGACGCTAGCGCTTCTTGTTTCTTTCGCTGATACACGCTGCAGGATGGATTGTAAGATGGATGTTTTTCATATAATCCAGCTTTCCTGTGGTCCCCCTTGTAGTAGTTAAGCACTTTTTTGCAGTTAACACACTCTTCTTTTTCTGAGGCACAATCCTTGATGTTGTGGCCTTTGCCACATTTAGCGCAGGCCTCTGCATTCTGGCACACTCTTGCTGTATGCCCTATTTCCTGACAGTGATAACACCTTTGAATGAAGACATGCCGTCTTACCGTGCACCGGTTAAATCCTATGCACAATTTTCCTGCCATTAGTTGCAGTGCATCTCTCTCCAGTAGCTGCAACACCAAGTGCGAGGTTTCCTCGCCCTCTCTTCCTTTCAATACTCTTATCAGCTTATATTGCACCTTCCTCCTCAGAGCTCTTTCCAAAGCCGGATAGAGTACTTGTTTTTCATATAGCTCTTGTTGCTCTTCTAAGTTGTTCTCTGAACTGTCTACTTCCCTTTCTATATTTTTCTGTGTGACTACTGGGGCTTCTGGGGCTCCAAAGACTATCACTCGGGCTGTTTTCGGGTTTAGTTCTTTAATATCCAGTTTTTCCGCCATATCTTCTGTAGTGCAGATTTTATCTTTCACCTGTTCTATGTCAAATTTGTTTTTACATGTTATTATTATTTTATTTTGTTTAGTTGTTTGGCAGTCTACTGGTGGTAATTCAGCCATATTCATAGAATTGAGAACTTTCTTTATTATTGGCATTTTTGTTTCCTTGTCTTTTGGTGTTAATATTAGTGTCGGTCTTTCTTGTGGGAGCGGTGGAAAATTTGTCATTTCTGCATATGTTGGTCGGTCATTTTCTATTGCTGTTTCTCCCTCTCTATGATTAATTTAGTCCTTTCGGTTTTCTGCCTGAAGAGTGGTAACATGTTCGACGAGTCTTTTTTCCATTTGTTCATGGTTCTGTTGTATGATTTTGTTCATATCATTGATCAATTGATCTTCTCTTTCGATTTTATCTTGTTTTGTCTGTTTGATTAACTCTTCTTGGAATTTAATTCTTTCGCTGAGTTTCGTTATTAAGTGATCTTTTTCTTCTGTCTGTTGTTTGAGCTGCTTAAAGTTTTTGATTACTGATGACATGGTATTCTTTATCTTTACTTCTTTGTTTGACGCTAACTGCGTTTGCAGTTTGTGCATGAGTTCTAGTACCTGGTCTGCAATTTTCGACAACGTGTCTCGTTCTTGGTGTTCTTCCTTCTCAGCCTTGTCGTGTTGTCTTACGCTTTCTTTCTCTATTTCCACCGCTTTCTCTTCCAAAAACTTTCGGTATTTTTGTGCATTTTCATTACTTCCTTTGTCGCGTTTCTTTTGATGTCTAACCATCTGATCTATTAAAACCAGTATCGTCATTCGTGATGCTGTTTCGGCGTCCAATGGCAGCAGTTCATCTCCCGGCTGGTAATTTTTGTTTGATCGCTGTGGTAGCTGTGTTTCTTTGTCGTTAGACTTCACCCCGTCTTCATCTGACTCTGTTATGACAGAGGAATCATTCCTTTGCGACTGCAACTCTTTTTCATTTCGCGGATTGCCCTGTTTCATTGTGAATATATATTTTTATAATATCAGTAGATAAAAATACTTCTGATTTTCTCTATCAGCTTATGTCTTCTATTGTGACTTTTTCGGTCCTGATTATACTGTTTGTACAGCGTTTTCACTTAGTATAATTAATTCACTTTTTCAATTATGGCCCAGTCATCACCAGGACCCAACCATGCTTTTTGAAGGAAAGGGAAAATAGAAGAGTTTAAAGTAAAAATCAGTGACCTAGATCACCGTAAATGACTAAGATAAAAAATAAATGATCGGACAGCGGGGGTTTTTTAGTAATCTTAAGGAAAAAAAAAAATATAGAGAGAGAGAAGCTTTGGAAGATAAGTTACAAGAACTAGGGGACATAATTTTGAAGAAAACTGACCAAAAATAAATAAATAAATAAATAAATAAATAAATAAATAAATAAATAAAAATAAATAAATAAATAAATAAAAAGAGTTTCAATGCTCATATAACTCATTGCTCTCGATGTGCCATTTACAAACATTTTTCTCTTTGTTACTTTCAAGTTCTTTCCATTTAATCTTTGTTTACATTTAAGTACACATTGTTGACAAGTTTATTCAAGTTTCCCGTTTCTCTCCACCAAACCTTACCAATGATATGTGGTATGTCCTGTGAATGTTTTTCACATTTGATAATTACGCATTTGCTAGGTAGTTGCACAAAATGTCTAATATTAACTGTAGACCAGTCCTGCAGTTTTGAGGTTTTTCACTGAAGTAAAACCAGACAGGGAATATTAACAACTAAATGAACTTTTTAAGGCTTGCCTGTGATTGAAAGAAGTTCATGCTGCACTTGGTATGATAAAAAAGTAATGGTGGGGGAATAAATAACGTCTTTCCTCTGATTGACAGGGTGTCGGTCAGCTGCTGTGCTGGACGCGTGACCACTTTCCTTATTGAGGGTGCAGGTTGTGCCCATTTTTGTTTTCCCATATATTGGTCTTATATCGGATGATATTTTGGCAAAGTTTGGTTTAATTTGCTTTTTTAGTTATTTTTTTATTGCAAACAAACCATTTGTCCCTTTAATTGTTTTCACCAGTGTATATCACTGTGGTGTACTGCAAAAGGCTTACTGTAGAATCTGATGTTCAAATTCATAGTTCAGTTACAGGGACACACTAAAGTACAGTGAAACCTCCTTGAACGGTCACCTCTAAACAACGATAACCTCCGAATACCGGCCACATATTGATGGAACCAAACACATTCCATAGCATTAACATTAGTACGAACCTCTAAATAAGGAATTCTCAACAACGTCCGCTTAAAAGTCACGAGAAAAAACAGTTTCTGGTACAATTTCATATTTATTTTCTAAACAAAATCTGAAGCATTTCGAACAAAGTTTACTTAATATATCAACAAAATGTTACTTAATCTCTTGAACACTTAATCCTTTTCCAAAACTAGACATAGAGAATGAAGACAATAATGATGGGGAAAATTTAGATAATATTCTTAGAATAGCAGACATAACTAACACGAACGCCTTTAAGTTTGTGTTTCTGGACAAAGATTCGGCAGTTAGTGCTACATTTGAATCATACGACAAATGGTGGACGATAAGAGTGGGGAAGAGAAAATTGATGCGGAAGGGGATATGGAAGAGATTATTGAATAACCTAAAATTTTCAGTATTAACATATATACCAAATTTTTTAGGAACCTTCGTGAAATCAAAAATTTTGCATTAAATCATAATGATGAGGAGTTATACAGAAAAACAACTCATACTATTGTTTCTTTGGAGGAAAATATTTGCAGAAAAAAAAGCAACTGCAAATCACTGATTTTTTTAATGCATTAAAACAACGAGGATTAATTAAAATGACTGTGTATTTCTATTGAAATTTATGTAATTAGGAATTTTAAAAAAGTGAAACCTATGAGCAGAGGTCACTTTTCATTGGTCCTACTGGTAACCGTTATTCCGAGGTACACTGTATTTGGTTACAGTATTGCCCATGAAAAATAATTGCTATGGAAAGGCGTTTTAAGTTGTGATACGCCTTTTAAAATATAACTATTTTTTGCAAATTACTTAGTGTGTATAAATTCTATTAGATCCTATACAGGGATCCACAAAAGACTTCAAGTGCATTTCCGTTTATTGACGCAAATTGCTCAATGGGAAATTTCAAATGTGCTATGCGTTTAATTGAACTAACTTTTTGCATACTATGAAATATATACATATATGATATATGATATAATGATATGATTATACATGATGATATGATTACACATGATGATATGATTATATATATATATGAATCTATGGACCATATACAGGGCTGTACAAAAAAATTCGGATATTTATCGTGCTATTCATGGTAGTTGCAGAAATCGGGTTTTCAAACGCGTTATGAATTTTCTCTGGACCCATGATTTTTCGTACTTGTTTTACAGTGTATCCATGCACAAAGAATGTTCTAATTCATTTTACTACATTCAATATTTCTTCAGAAATTTTCTCTGTTGATATATGAAAACGAAAACAGCAATTATCGCAAAATATAAATAAACAAGTAATTATCAAGTGCTAATTTCTAGATACATTTTCACGTAATTCTGTACCGGATTCCAAGTAAGCTCGACAAAATACAGTCGGACGTCTATTTAACGAAGCCGCTAAATCCCGAAAAAAAGTTCGTTATGTGGACAATTCGTTAAATAGAGACGAACCTTTTTAACTACTTTAAACTACACAAAACAGATTTTTTATTCATAAACACTAAACATTGTTGAAAAACTTAACTAATCACACATATTTTTTTGTAAATTATATTTATTTTTTTTTTATTATTATTCTTTGTGCCCATAAAAAAGAAATCTGTAAGGACAACGAGAATTTAAAAAATATATTGTCCGGAAATACACTGTATTTTCAGTTTTAAGAAAATATTTACATTAAAATTAATCAATTTTAATGGCATTATCGTATTTATTATAACAAGTAATTTTAAGCATTGTATTACTGCATGCGTCCTTAAATTTAATTACTGAAACCTTTTTACTACAGAACAGCCTTTTGAGTGTGAAAAGGGGATACTGAAAGATTGCATTTCCTGGATGGAGTGCAAAGAATGACAGGGATTTTACTGCACTCGTTGAGTTAGGCATCTGGTAAAACTAATTCAAGGTTATCGAGCATTATAAAATGTGTAAAAGAAAGAATAAGTTTGAAGTGTCCGGAAATATTTTGAGAAATAGGTGGGGGGGAGGAGGGGGGGAGGGAATTATATCAGAAGAAAAATTTCGTTAAATAGAAAATACATTTCGCTATTTGGAGGTTATTTTACGAAGAAATTCGCAAAATGTTGTTGGTTCCGAGAAAAAGTTCGCAAAATAGAGAAATTCGAAAAATAGAGGTTCGTTAAATAGAGGTCCGACTGTATTAAAAGACTGATTGTGTGTAGTATATCTAAAATAAAAAATACTTCCTACGATGAAACTGTTGCTAGCGTTTACTGGTACAATTTTTTTATGGTTTGCTTTTCGATTCTCTCTCTGGGGGTAAAACTGGATATCTTACACGGAATAAGACCCCATTCCTGAAAATAATGCTTAGAAATCAATAAAGAAAGGTGAAGATAATTTAAACCGAACTAAATAGACAAGAAGTGATTATGAATTTTCTAAAGATGATAAAGAGGTGAACATCTTTTCTGCAATTTCTAAAATTGTAATGAAGATAATTATCATTTTACTGTTAAATATTAAATCATTAGTTTTATCATTAAAACATTGTTAGTTAAATTTCTACATGGTGTTCATCCCCTTGTGAGGTAAAACCGATGATTTGATTTTTTCTAGAAAAGCATTTATTTATAAAAATATGATAAAAAATTATATACAGTCGAACCTCGTTATACAGACACTCTAAGGACCAGAACAAATTGTCGTCATAAGCGGGGTGTCGCGGTAACCGGGGATGGAGAAAAATGTTTATAAAAAGCTGTATTTTTAAGTAATTTAAGACCATTTGAAATTCATAACTCGTCTTGCAGTTTTAAGCAATAAGACATTATTATTAAACAAAATAAATACAAAAAGTCCTTCCGGCCAGTGCCGGGAGGAAGAGGTAGCTTTCATATTCCTTATTTTAAAAAAGCCAACTTATATTATTCAAACACACGAAGCTCAATTAAGTGGAAACCGAATGTAGGAGATTCAATACTAATTTTTATCAATACTAAATCATTATGAATGAGAATTTCGCAAAATTAGTCAGCTTTATCCAAGCTGCTTTTATTTAAAGTAACTTATATTTCGCTGCCAAATTCGGCGATTTTTTAAAGTGCCTGCCATTTTAAGACAACATGCTGGATGAGGCTAACCAGTGAACTTGGTCGAGACCTTAGTAATGGCTGTGCACATGCTCACTCACATCGGAATCGGTTGATACATACGAGTGCTGTCGCAGGCAAAAAATCAGATTTTTCAAAATGTCACCCACGTTAGAAATTGAAACTGCTATATCTGAGCCATTTTTTAAGATAAAGACAAACAAAAAATGCTCCTGAATCCTTATATCAAGGTCAAATACTTAAGAAAGAAACCTTTTTCAATTTCTAATTTTTTTGCACCTCACTTTAAATATATATTTTTTTAATTTAATGGCCGCCATTTTGAAACAAGATGGCTGATGAAGCTGGCCAGCGAACTTGGTCGAGATATTGATGTATACTATCCACATGCCTTCTTCCATCGAAGGCGAATACATGTGGTATCGCGAGACAAATACAAGATCGTTTCAAAGTGTTAGCCATGATAGAAATTCAAAGTGCTATAATTCAACCACTTTTTTAAGATATAAACAAAAGAACAAATTTTCAGAAACAAAAACTGCTCTAGAATCTTTGTATCAAGGCCAAACACATAAAAAAAATCTTTTTCATTTTCCAATTTTTTAATACCTCATTTTAAATTTAAAATTACATTTTTTTTAAAAAATGGCAACCCTTTTGAAACAAGATGGCGAATGAAGCTGGCCAACAATCTCGGTCGAAACATTGGTATGTACTATGTACAGACCAAGTTACATTCAAATCGGTTCATAAATACGCCTATTATCGCGTGACAAAAATCAGGGCGTTTCAAAATGTCAGCCACGCTAGAAATTCAAAATGCTATAACTCAGCCATTTTTTAAGATATAGACGAAACAAAAACTGCTACGGAGTCTCTGTATAAAGGTCAAATACATAAGAAAAAAATATTTTTCCATTTTCATTTTTTTGGTATCACATTTTAAGTTTTAAATTTTTGTAAAATTTTTAAATGGCCGCCATTTTGAAACAAAATGGCGGATGAAGCTGGCCAACGAACTCGGTCGAGACATTGGTATGTACTATGTACACACCGAATTACATCCAAATCGGTTCATAAATACGAGAGTTACAGTGTGACATAGGTCAGATATATATATATATATATATATATATATATATATATCAATTTTGAACGGAGGGTGGTTTCGGGGTCTGTGGGTCATGATCGATGAAAATATACCAAAATTTTTTGAAATCGCTTTCCTCCGAACGGCTGCAATAGGTAGCTTTTTGTAAAGAAAGCTACCTAAAACTAAAATGAAAAGAATAAAAATCAGATTTATGGTGACTTGTTTTTTATTGTTACATGAAATATTAATGAATTAAGGTTTGCTTATCCCTACATGTGCGTCGTACAATTCTTTTTTCAGTATTATACAATGAAGTGTAATCAGTATTCGTTGTTTCAGAAATGGATGTTAGATAATTTCTACTCGTTTCAATGCAATGCAATGCTTCGGTTTTAGTCGGATAAAAAATGCCTTGTAACCAAATAAAGCGCGACCTGACCAGAACAAAAAGACCGCGAGTAAACTAATACGCCTATCTGGAGCTTAAGTGGGTCATTCATAGAGTTTGGGTTCATTAATTCAGATAAAGTATTGATGCAAAATTTTTGATATGTGCTCAATGAGTATTTTAGACACTTTTGTGAAAAGTTTGGCTAAGACATTCCCTACCGCTTAATTTCCGTGCGTATAAGATGGATTATGAAAAATGGAATATTTTCCTAAACCGTCGGGATATCCGGAGTTGAACATTATACAACAACGTAAAATCTGGTGTTTATTTACATTAAAATCATATACGGAAAATCGGGACTTTGAAAAACTGACGTGATAAGCGGAGTGACGTGAAAACCGGGTGGTGGGATAGCGAGGTCCGACTGTATTTATAATTATGTTATTGTATAAAGACAGGTGCTGACTATTTAAGCAAAGTTTCGTAAAATTCTGTTAGCTCCAAGAAGCAAACAATAATAATATGTCTGATTTTACCTTATCTTTCCCTACTTACCTTGGAGCTGTTTAAGAAAGAAATAGGCGTACAGACATCTGGTTTGGAGGCATAAATTTTGGGTGTTTCGTCGAACTCAATATATATATATATACAGGGTGTTTCTAAACTCATGGTACATACGCTAGGGGCGTGATAGAACACATCAAGACGAGTAATAGTGAATAGGAAGCCAAGGGTCCCAAACATCTTCCGAAGGAGATACGCGCCTTTAAAGTTTAGGCACCAAAATTTCAAATGATTATAAAAAACGGAAAAATTGGTCGATTCGTTTGCGGTTTTCACTAAAACTATTTTTTATGTCAGTATTTTCTTAAAAATAAATTTTAAAGATACAGTTAAAAAAATGCCGATAGAGGGCGCATTAAACTTTGGAGTAACCAACAACTATTTTTTACCGTTATTTTTTGTATCATATTACATGCTTTCAAAAGCTTAGACTTAAACTTAAATTTTGAACTCAAAATTTAAATCATTGGGAGTGGTTAGGAAGCACAAACTGAACTGTGTTCAGTAGTTAAAATTTCAAATGATTATAAAAAAACGAAAAAATTGGTCGATTCGTTTGCGGTTTTCACTAAAACTATTCTTTATGTCAGTATTTTCTTGAAAATAAATTTTAAAGATAAAGTTTAAAAAATACCGATAGAAGGCGCTTTAGACTTTGGAGTAACGAACAACTATTTTTACCGTTATATTTTGTATCTCATTACATGCTTTCAAAAGCTTAGACTTAAATTTTGAGCTCAAAATCTGAATCGGTGGGAGTGGTTAAGTAGCGTAAACTGAACTGTGTTCATGAGTTGAAATTTGAACCCCCCTCCTGAACACAGTTCGGTTTGCGCTACTTAACCACTCCCAGCGATTCAGATTTTGAGCTCAAAATTTAAGTTTAATTCTAAGCTTTTGAAAGTATGTAATGAGATACAAAAAATAACGGTAAAAAACAGTTTTTCGTTACTCCAAAGTCTAAAGCGCCCTCTATCGGTATTTTTTTAAACTTTATCTTTAAAATTTATTTTCAAAACAATACTGACATAAAGAATAGTTTTAGTGAAAACCGCAAATCAATCGACCAATTTTTCCGTTTTTTATAATCATTTGAAATTTTAACTCCTGAACACAGTTCAGTTTGCGCTACTTAACCACTCACAACGATTCAGATTTTGAGCTCAAAATTTCAGTTTAAGTCTAAGCTTTTGAAAGCATGTAATGAGATACAAAAAATAACGGTAAAAAATAGTTGTTGGTTACTCCAAAGTCTAAAGCGCCCTCTATCGGCATTTTTTGAACTGTATCTTTAAAATTTATTTTCAAGAAAATACTGACATAAAGAATAGTTTTAGTGAAAATCGCAAACGAATCGACCAATTTTTCCGTTTTTTATAATCATTTGAAATTTTGGTGCCTAAACTTTAAAGGCGCCTATCTCCTTCGGAAGACGTTTGAGACCCTTGGTTTCCCATTCACTATTACTCGTCTTGATGTGTTCTATCACCCCCTAGCGTATGTACCATGAGTTTAGAAACACCCTGTATATATATATAGCACATTATGTATTAAATGCATTTGTCAGACTCAGAATCCTGCACCATAAATAAACTAAGAATAACCATAAAACATCCAAAAAATTTAAACAGATATAACCTGAACAAGAAAAAACAACAAAAGGCTGTGGCCTCTTCAGCGGTGGGCATTTTAAAAAGCACAGCAATGTTTCAGACTAATTACAATTTACAACAAACTATTATTTAGTAGTGGCGGTGGGTTTCGGCCAGAGTGTCGCAAAGCATAAATCAAATGCATAAAAACAATTGAAAGCATATCGCGAACACTCCCCCGCCGGACCCGACGCCACAATAAACAGTACATCTCGAAGATACAACTGATTCAAAACGTATGTGTAATGTATACTGAAACAATAAAATTATTTTACCCAAATCCGAGCCACACAGCCATAAAAAACAATAACCAATTTCCAGTGATCCATAATCTGTCCATGCACGTTCCATGTCTGTTGCCACACAATTGCAGACATCCTTGTAAAACCGTCCAAAAAAGGATTTAAGTTATATAAATTATTAACTGTCAATCGCATAGCAACTCCTCAAAAATGAAGACTGTCTGTAAAACTAGTACATTTATTAATGAAATTCAAAGGTATATTATTTTTATAATACAAAATGCTGGTTAAATTAAAAAGTTCTTTAAAAAATAAATTTTTATTCGAACAGAGTTTATAGTAGCGAAAAATCTGACCTATTATGGTATTGACATAAACGCGTTTATGGATATTTGAACTCTAATTAACTAATTGGTTAACTTCAAAATTACAGTTATCCCGTTTATTGTAGATTGATATGTGTATACCGCTTGAAATGTTTATTTTCAAATCAAGATAATCAGCAGCACTATTATTTTCATTTGTTTTTTTTTTCAAAACCAGCATATCAGGATAAATGTTACATGATATCCCCAAAGAATCGCGATCACAGTTCAAAATGATCCAATCGTCGATGTATCTGAAAGCCAGAAAATTAACATCGTTATTGACACTACAAAATTGAAATTCATAAAAAAAATAAAAACAAGTTAGCTAATAAGATTAACTTGTTCCCATTATTCTTCAACGGCAGCTAACTTATTTTTATTCTTTTATGAATTGTGTAATGCAACTCTCGCTATTCAATGCAAAGTCTCAATGCAAAGTCTCACTGCTAGATTAAAAGAATTTCATTACACAGATTATGAAATCAACCACATTATTGAGTTATTCAGTACTTGTTTAAAACAAAATTCATTTCAAATTTCTAATCAATATTATTCTATGACAGATGGTTTAGCAATGGGTAATCCCTTAGTCCTTTTTTAGCAGATTTATATATGCATTACTTTGAGGTTAAATGTTTAATCTTATCAACTTCCCATTTTACTGTAGCTATGTAGATGATTCTTTTGCACTCTTAGACCTTTCTCTATTTTCTGTTGACAATATATTAACAATTTTAAACTCAATAGATTCAGTCATTCAATTTACTTATGAAGTTGAAATAGATAATAGATTGCCATTTCTGGATGTGTTGGTTACACGTCAGCTTAACACCTTTAACACTTGCGTTTACCGTAAACCTTTTGCTGTCACATTCTCCCCCATTTCAATTCATGCCACCCCCCCTTCCCAAAAAGCTTCGGCTTTTCTTTATTTGATTAATAGAGCTCGCTTAATTTGTTCAGATAATAATTCACTTATTACAGAATTAAATTACATTAGATCTGTGGCTATTGATCGAGGTTTTGGTTTATCTTATATCAATAATTTAATTTCTCATAGTCTTAATAAATGTGTTAATAATCTTGATTCTCCTGTTACTGCGGTTTTCATCTCTAACCTTATCATTTTGCCATTTTATAATAGCATTAGCTTTAAGATGGCTAATATCTTGAGACATTATGATTTTAATGTGGTTTTTAAACCGGTTAATAAATTAACTTTTTCGCAACTTAAGGACCAAATTCCTCCTCATAATTATTGGGGAGTTTACAACATTCAATGCCAATGTGGTTTGTTCTACATTGGACAAACTAAACGAAAACTCCGTTACAGAGTCAATGAACACAGAAACTATGTAAAGAAAAAAGAATTACAGAAATCCTCTATCGCCTCTCATTGCTGGGGAGAGGGACATAATTTTAATTTTGACTCAGCTACCATTATCAAGAAATGCATCACTCCTCTGGATTTAGACTTTTTTGAGGCTCTTCATATCCATAAATTTAAAGACTCCTTGGTTAATGATTTATCTAGTGCACCATACATCTCAACTTTCTGGGTGGATTTGTTGTGTCACGACACTTCACTTCCGCATTAATTTCATTGGCTGTTAGAACTTGATGGTCTTTTGGTATTTTGTTTTGACATTTGGGTTTTCACCGTTCATGTAGTTGGGGGAATATTGTTTTTAAAGTTTTTTACACTGAGGATGTCAGCCCTAGTACTCACGAAACGAATACGTATGATCAAATCAACTTATTTTATTGTGTGTTTAAACGTTGTTTTTAAATAATTTGCAATGAATAAGCATTTGTATTATTATTTTAGCTTCGGAACTGAAGAGGATAATGGAGTATTCTACCAACTAATTCCAAATAACCTAACAAAAATACAAAACAAAGACAAATGTAATTTTTGAAAGTCTTTTTAACAACAGGATAATTTGTTCAGAGTAAGTACCAAGTAATTATTTCTGAGGCGATTCACTATAGATGCATTATATGAAAATTTGTTTTTGGATGAGTGTATCACGTAATGAAACAGCTTCTTTCCCCAATTCTCCCGTTCTTGGTTCACGGTATCATTTCATTAGTACATAATAAAGGAAGTACTTGGGAAGATGCTCAAAGAAGATTTTTTCCGGACACAGGCCAAAAAAATTATTTATTTTCATCTAACCAAAAGCCTTTTGCTGCCCCGTATCATAACGTTAGAAATTTCAAAAAGATCAATAGATAATTTTTTTTTAATTTTTAATTTAATTAGAGCAGAAAATTATTAAATTTATTTATAAAATTCTACTGCTATTTAAACTACCAAATTAACATATATCAAATGCAATAATAAAGGAATGAGACTATTATAAATATAAAAATCTATTTTTAAAAATTGTTTAAAATATATTTTTCTATAACTGAGAGTATGTTTTCACTACAGAGTGTTCTTCAGTAGCGCCAACATTTGAAAAATATTGGTTGGGCCAAAAAAAAAAGTTTGAGTAAATTAACACATACAATTTTCTTCCCCTTAGTTTCGTGTGTGTGAAAAGAGGGGCGGAGGAGGAGCGAATGATTAAAGAGGATAATTCCAAGTCAAATTACGTTTTCTAAGTAAAAAAAAAAAAATCTTATAATTTAATAAATATTTTTATCAAATTATATTCTCATAAGTTCTTCCTTGTAAATACATTAATATTTATTATAAACAGCTTAAAGATTGATAACTATTGAAAGTTCAAAAAAACTAAATGTCAAGAAAAACATACATTTTAGTCACGCAAGTGCTTTACAAATTTAATACATTAAAACAGATGGCAAAATATGGAAGGAATTAAGTTTTTGAGATAAATTTAATTATGCAACCGCTGAAGAACCTTCCAGTGCTACTTATAAGTCTAATTGATCTCCTTACTAGTTTTCAAACAAAATTATTTTGATAACGTCAAGAAAGCCAATTTTTATTTCAGCGATTAATTAAATAAATAAATGAATAACGAAATAGATCAATGGAAATTGGGTAGGCGGAGAGCTAAGTTATGGGGGGACTCGTATCCCATGGGCCCATATAAATAGCCGCCACTGGTGTTCTTGAATAGAATATAACCTGTTATTTCCGATTACTTTTTTTAAATATGCATTCATTGTTCGTAAAAAGTTCAAAGTCACATATAATTCTATCGAGTTTTAAATTTGTTTGGATAGACACACCACCCATTATTAGAAAAGTTACTACCATCATTGTACTCAATTTAAAAACTTGTTCTGGCAGAACAGTCACCAGTAGCTATTAATTTCGCAATAGCCATCGTTATTAACCCTCTCGCTGCGTATTTTTTTTTTTTTTTTTTTTTTTTTTTTTTTTTTTTTTTTATCAAAATAGCTTAAAAAATGTGTATTTAAGAATTTTTATTCTCTTGTCACCGGTTTTTCAAAACAAAAATTTTTGTATAATTTATTCGGGAAAATGCTCCGATTAAATAAGGCAAAATTTACAATACAGAATAACTGGTGTGAATAATCAAGGAGGGTTAATTAGACGAAAAAATGCATACCCGAAAAAATCTCGAGATCGGCAGAGAGAGGGTTAAATCATCGTTAACGTCAAAATTAAGAGAAATAATGTACTCCTTTGAAGAAGATCATTGTTAATAGTTGACTCATTAACATAAAAATCATCGGTTAAAATCGATTTACTGGCAGGATATAAGTCAATGCACAAATCATCTCTAATAGTTACATTCTTATCAGCTAAGTCTTTGATGGGTAGGTCTCGTATAGAAGTATTAATTTCATTTACTTCATCTTTTTGGATTTGTAATATTTTGTAGCGCTTTTAGAGTATTGGGATTTAACAACGATTCTGGAACAGCGCACCAATTTAATGGGAAAAAGACAGATTTATTTAAATACATTTTAAATTGAAGTATTTTCAATGTACGCAAGAATTTCCAGAGCTTTAATTATATATGAGTGTTGTATAAATAAGTTTTTATTTTTTGCTTAAATATACTCCGCTATTATTACGTCATATTTTTATTAACATTTTTAAAGAAATGCATTTTTCTATTTCGATCATTAAAAACAAGTTTTAAGTAACCTGCCAAAGGAAAACACTAGTGCATGATCACGTAGAAATTCATAATTTATTAATTCAACAAATTTTGATTAATCACAATATGTCCTGTAAACATCATTTTAATACAATATATCAAAAATCACATAAACTTTCATTGGTATATATATATATCTTCTAAAATTCTAAAAGCCTCTTTGCATTTGATGAATCCAATTCGTGGCTAATAGGTTTATGAAAAACGAATCCGCTACCAAATTGCGTAGAATATTCCAGAACAACCTTAAATTGAAAACGTGTCGCCTTTTAGCGCTTTCACTTCACGTGCATGGAACAGACATTCGAGGCTTTGACTTCGATAGAGCCTTTTGATGTTCAAAGATTAAAAAACAAAACAGTAATCTCTATTTCAGGATAATTTGCCCATTTAGTGAGATATGGGGGGGGGGGGGACATGATAATGAACGATATGCATTTTAATGAAAAATTCTTGTAAAGAAAATGTTTTAAATCCAGTGAAATGTTTCGTGTTTTGCTCTCGAAGTTCGGAAGTTGCATAAAATAGTATTTATGTAGATTCTTGCGTTAGGTTTGAAGTACAAGAACATGTCGCATTTAAGGGTTATCAAATTTAGACACAATAGCGTTATTGGAAGATTTTTAAATTTTTTTCAACTAATTTCACAAGAAAATTACTAAAGGGATTTATAAAATTACAAAATTCCATTTGGTAGCGAATATAAAGGCATAAAACTAAACAAAAAGACACACATACGCATATATATACATATGTCTTTCAAAAATGGCAAGAACATTGTATGCTATATAGCTAAATATCACCGGACCTTACCATTTTAGACATTTTTGAAATTTCTAGAGAAATTCTAGATGAATTTTTCTTTAACTTCAAGCTTCTAAAGGACATGCTTGAACTCACAATCGCTACTGCAAATTCGTCATATGTACATTTAAGAAACCAGCAACGAATTGAATACTATAAGAAAAAAAATTCATCATAAAATAGCTAGAATGGATCTATAAAATTCTAGATGAATTTTTCTTTAACTTCAAGCTACTAAAGGACATGCTTGAACTCACAATCGCTACTGCAAATTCATCATATGTACATATAAGAAACCAGCAACGAATTGAATACTATAAGAAAAAAAAATTATCATAAAATAGCTAGAATGGATCTATAACTTTTACAAATGATTTTTTATGCTATGTTTAATGATTGTATATACTACGTAAGGCGGAATTGATCGAGACCGAGAACATGTTCCGAGACAAAACATAGAAACATTACAAATAGCAAGAGAAATCTCTTCAGAAAATTACAGATCAATTCCACCTTTTCATTAATATATCTCGTAAGATCTTGGTGTAATCACTTGTTGGCGTAATATTACGGCTCTCCAGTTACCATAACAACTTTCCCGTGCTCTTATCCCTTGCTCTTTTAAACGAAGACTCCATTCAAGACCACTCCATGCCAAGCATTGAGCAGGTATTTAGAAGTGTATCTCACATACGCTGATTCATAAGCCATCGACATTTCATCCGTTCTTGGTAGAAATCATTACTAGCATGTTATTACGTAAACTTCCCAGCCGCCACTATTAAATTTGGCAGAGAATCGGAGATTTTCGGTTGTTTCCCAGTAAAATGACTTGGACACAGTTATCCATAATGGAAGTATGTTTATTATGTCAATCGAACATTGTACATAAGCAGAGAACCCGCCACAAGCTACGAGCCCATCATTTTGCAATAAGATTAATTACGGTATTCCACCGTTTCAACTTTTTATTAATAATCCATCACAATCTACATTATTAGATGATGATAAGAGAGCTATTCCATGTTATTAAAGATAACATCACTTCCTGGAGACGTGCGTAGATTTTAAAGAACTCAAAACACGCCTCTAGAACTCATGTAGATCAATAAATACTAGCAGCAAACGGAATTTTACTGCAGTGTGGCAAGTACTGCGGACAAATAGGAGGGCGTAAAAACAGGTACTGTATTTTCTACTTGAGGAAGAAGAACGCGGTGAAGCGGTATTTCCGGTAAGAGCGCGAAAAGGGCTTTTAGAATAAGAAAACAAAAGAAAATGGCACATTAAAAAGAGATTTGCAGAACAAACAATTTTAGCAGAATTCACATCGGCATTTAAGATTGGGATATAAAAGGAAAGGCTTTGAAACAAAAATAATAATACGAGAAGTGTTTTTAAATAGGATTTTGAAAGGAGAAATAAAATATCAATGTACGCATTTAGATAGAAATGAAATGAAGGTAAAATAAATGATTGGAATATTTTCAAAACAGGAAAGGATTAGATAAACTAGGGCCATAAAATCATATGAGATGGGAAAAATGTATAGAATATTTTAAGATAGAGCGGAATTTTGAATTTTGTAATATATATATATATATATATATATTTCTTAACCGGGGTGATAATAGATATTGCTTTCTTATTAAATTTCCTGGTGGTCTCCTAAACTTAATTTGCACAGACGCGTGGGTTAATCTGGTTGAAAAATCTATACTAATAAAAGAAAGTTTTTGCTCTGTCGAAATTTACGGCATATATGAGACTGAATTTTTGTTGTGAAGGTTGTCCAAGGCCTCTCCTAATGCTAATAGTAAGATCAAGAATGTCCGTTACATGATAGATTTGAAAAAAAAAAGAATTCGGATAGTTTTTCAGAGAAATTTGAAAACCTATCTACTATCGAAGTACCGAATGACTTTTTGCTGTAATTATGCTGTATTTAGAACTATTTTAGAAATAAATAAATGCATAAACGTTAGGTGTGTGCGTTACTTATGAAGTATCTGATTACAGCTCTTATGAATTGCAGGAAGTAACTAAAAATGATACTAGAAAATTAAAAGCTACGATGATGTAGAAAAAAAAATAATGATAACGTATTTCTTTGTTCTAAAATGCAATAAGTGTTAAAGGTTCAGGTACTCTTTGAACCAATAAAATACATGGAAAAGTGACCTCTGTAAGAATTGCATTCTCTAACTAATTGACTTTTAATTATAAAATTGAAAATACGTGTTAGGAACGATCCATTTTATCAATGAAAGTTGTTAAAAAAGGTATACATATATATATTTATTTAATTTATTTTTAAAGATAATACAATTTTTACGAAAGAATTATTCTTGCATGCATTGCGTGCATGATTTTTCACATTTGAATGGCTGAAAGAAGCCAAGATTTTTTTAATGGGTACAGATATAAAGTGTTTTCAAAATGACATACAATGAAAAAAAAACTTGTAGATCCCGAGAATTTTTTTTTTTTTTTTTTTTTTTTTTTTTTTTAAGAAATTCGAAATATTGAGATTTCTTTTTTTACAAGTGAAATCTAAATTTCTTAATTGAGAAACATAATAATAGGTCATTTTGCGCTTCTGTACGTTTAATACATTCAACGAAAATTTCGTGAAATTCTATGTAACCATTTTTCATAAATTATGCGCGCAGTGATCAAAATCGCTGTTTTAAGAAAATTGACTTTAAAGATTAAATCACCCCTTGATAATATAGGAAAATCTCAAAGTGTTTTAGGCATAATTTCTCTTCTAATGCGAATTTTTGCATAAGGTTTGGTTTTAAATGTCCCAAATGAATCCTATTTAATTATAAGCTTTAAAAAAATCGATTTTTGGACGTTTTAAAGGGTACCTGACTCCTTAAATTGTTTTCGTGCATGCATGTTTATATTTAATAATGTTGGAAATATTCGTTTCAGTATGTCAGTTTATTGTATGATCATTACAAAATCGCGTTCGCGTTTCTCGACATTATTCTGAACCCAAATCGCTATGTTCATTTACCTGGTAACATAACAGATTACAGAGTTGCACCTGGCGGTTTTCAAAAGCCTCTTGTACTTGTCTTACTTGGGTATGGCATTTTTTAATTCCCACTAGTATTTCTTTGGGGAAACCCAGTATTTCATAAGATGCGCGTTAATGTGTTCCATGGATACATAATATCAATGATATTTTCAAAAAATATTCTCACGTAACAAGACAGCTACTTGCCGTTAGTGCTTGGTGCGCGATATCATTAGTGTAAAATAACAGAAACACTTGAGAAGAAGTTCGAAGGAGAAACTGTATATGACATAATGCCAAAAAATATTTGATTTCTTCTGGCCAAAAGCTATTTTTGATTCATATCATAATGAGAGGAGTTTCAGATATATCTATTGGAGAAATTTTCAGTTTTCTTAATCTGATTATATCAATAAAAATATTAAAGCTATTTATAAAATTACAAAATTCGATACCTAAAATTAAATAAGTATGTATAAAATACGATGATA
This sequence comes from Maratus speciosus, assembly GCA_963932465.1. NCBI lineage: Eukaryota > Metazoa > Arthropoda > Arachnida > Araneae > Salticidae > Maratus > Maratus speciosus. The sequence continues at coordinate 483,780,091 of OZ010790.1, read as the reverse complement.
AAAGAATAAATTTTTATAAATGAAAAAATATATTTGAAAACAGTGTTGCGACAGCATACATGGTGTCCAAAAACAAACCGAAACTTTTTAACCCTTAAATGCTGTGACAGAATTGTCGCATAGCCACCGTGAGCGATCTCAGGGACAGCTTGAAAGAAAGATGATTAAAAGACTCGATTAACTCAAAGCAGAACTCATAGTTCTGGACTAAACTTTACGTTCATAACTACTATGCTTAAATTTTCACCTATTCAGGTGTCCCTATAGCTGTGACTTTGGCCCCAAACGAAATAAAATTTCACCAATATTTATAGTTAAACTGAAAACTGCACGTTCAACTGCGAAAATGGAAAAAAGCAACGGTCTATGAGACCGCTAATAACAGTTAAGGCTTACAATTCAATAACAAGTTATCGATAATACTCTTGCAGGAGAGTAATGTCTAGATTTGGGAATTTCTTTCATTGTTTTAGCTCCAAATATCACCGATTATTGCCACTGGAATTTTTAGGTGAATCCGTAATTATATTAATAAGTGGAACCTATATTCGTCATCTGGTCCGTCTGTCCGCATATAGCAGCGCAAAATGTAACCAACCGAATGATTTGAAATTTCATATATATAATCGTTGCAGAATTTTGTCGAGTCATTTCAAATTTTAAGAAAATTAAATCAAAACTTAAAAAGATATTAATAAAAGTTTTCTTCGTTTTATTAAATCCTGTTATACGTAATTAAATCTATGATATCCCATGATAGGTAATGATTCTAGGTTGCCATGATGTTGATGTCCTATTTAAGATGAAGTCACATTATTTTCGTATTACTGGATTTAACATATAATCGTAATAAATTTTGTATTCATGCATTTTTGCATAAGAGTGCAACAGCTGTTGCACCAAGATTTGACTATTTATAAAACTAGTTATAATACACGAACGCACCTCATTTGCCACGTTTAACGTACAATTTCCGACTTGTTCAAATTTCAATAATTTTCAAAATAACCTTGAAACGTAAACCATTTGTTTGGCATTTTATCAGCTATGCAGAATGAAAGCTTAAAGCTGAGTGAAGTTTAATACTCTTTTAAATGTTATTTTGAACGGTCTAACAGTTTTAGATAGCTCAGAGCATTACTGTGGTGATACTTAACAAGGAAACCAGGGCTGCGGAGTCGGAGTCGGATCTGTTGAAATTCCCGGAATCGGAGTTGTCCATTTTACAAGCAGGTATGTGTTGTCGGAGTCGGAGTCGGCCCATTTTTGAGCGAAAGAGTCGGAGTCGGAGTCGGATCTGTTAAAATTCCCGGAGTCGGAGTCGTCCATTTTTTCCCACCGACTTCGCAGCCCTGAAGGAAACACAGTAATGAAATCCGACTTCACACATCAATCTTTTCCAAGAATAACTTTAATAGCTGTCGCCAATTAGTTGTTACTGAATTTTAAAAACTGTCAGTACAATTTAGGACAATTATAAAATTTAAACAATGATCGTTAAATAGGTCAGAAAAAAATATTCAAAAGGAAATTTGAAAAGAAATAAATTCGCAGACATTTCAACCTACATCTGGATATACTTCTCAAGCTATTCCATATATGAATACATAATATCAATAATAATTTCCCACCTAATGATACAGCTGTTTTCCCCTTTTTTGTGCTTATTGCATGATATCATTAATGTGTACCCAAGTAGCACAGATAGTGGTTCGAGTTGGCAGTTTGAGGAAACTGTTGGGAAACGGTAAAATCGGTATGCTATTAATAAACCAGACGAGGTCTCTCTAATTTAGAGCATTGTTTGGCTAACCAAAAAAAAAATTATTCGAATTACCCCGAATTGTACTGATATCTCAGCAGTTAACGGTTGACCACTGTTGGATAAACTCAGTACAATATGAATAATTATTAAGATGCTACTTGGCGCAGAGTGGTGTAAATCGATAGCAATTGCTATCGATTTATATTAATATACAACGATTGTATATTAATATACAATTCACTTATGAAACTGAAAAAAAACGGTTCTCTCCCGTTTCTGAAAACCTTTGTCACGCGTACTGTAGATGGTTTCTCTACATCGGTCAATCGCAAAAGTTTTGCAGTTTGTCTACCCCTCCATACTCGCTCTTGTCACCCTCCTAGCCAGAAAATGGCAGACTTTTTTACTTTCATAAATCGTGCCATACATCTTTGTTCTGATTCTCACTCACTCAATAGTGAAATTCAATATTTTAGAGCCATTGCAATTGACAGAGGTTACAGCCCTTCTATTATCGATTCTGCTTTACGAAAACTACAGCAACCTCGTCCCCCTAACTCAAATCAGTCCTCTTCTCTTTCCAGAAGTAGCATTGTGTTACCTTTCTTTCCTAAATACAGCTTTCCTATCGCCAAAATTCTTAGACAGCATGACTTCACAATAATGTTTACCCCTACGAATAAGCTTACCCTCTCGAAACTCAAAGATCCTATTGAGTTATACAACTCATGGGGTATCTATAGTATTAATTGCCAGTGCGGTCTTTCCTATATTGGACAGACCAAACGGGGTTTAAAATTTCGTATTAAAGAACGCCAACAATATATTCAAAAACAGGAAAAAAATAAATCTTTAATTGCTAAACATTGCTGTGAGATGAACCGCACTTTTGATTTTAATTCAGCCAAAATCATCTCTATCCCACTTCTATACATGAACTTAACTTTCTTGAAGCATTTCATGTCTACAAAAATTATGACAATATTGTTAATAGTGAATCTGCTATTCCCCCTTTATCAGATTGCTGGAAATATTTCATAAAATCCTCTTTTGCTTAATTACTACCACTTTTTTTCACATTTCTGGTGGCATTACCGATACTTTTCTCCCACTGGGCTGGTACCCGCATTTTCCTGTTTCCCCATTGGTTAATAAACTTCGGAGTTGAATCCGCTTCTCCTCAATATAAGAGAGCAAGTTTCCGTTATTCTTTGCACTGACGGTAAGCAAAACGCTACCGAAGCTAGTCTGCTATATGTTTGCTTATTCTGGCGTTTTTAATGTTGCTTTTAATTTTATATCAGTACAACATGCTTGACCCATGCATACATGCTGCCATCAAACAATACAACGGAGTTCTGCTCTTTTGTTGACCGATGAACACTTTACCGTCGTGCAACAAAAATCTTCTAGATTATTGTTGTATCCCCAGCTTCATACATATGTATTATTTTTAGTATTTTCTGTATGGAGTGATTTTCTTAAAAATGATTCACTGTGTATAAAAAACACTGCATATTTAAAAATAAAGAATTAAAACTGGGTGGAAAATAAATAAACAGTAAAAAAAGGCGTTCAGTGTTGAAACGAAACTAGAAATACTTAGAAAAGAAAGTTCATTTGTCAAAATAAACTTTGAAATTTAATGTGACCATATCATTTTCTGTATGTGGAGATTTAAAAAAAAAATGTATTACTATTTCCTTTATGTGAAAAACTGCCTATTTAAAAATAAATAACTTAAAACTGGATGCAAAACTATATGTGTTCTAAAAACCGCACTCAGTGAGAAAACTAAATTAGAAATAATTAGAAACGAAAGCACATTTGTGAAAGTACCTTTTGGTATAATTTAAATTTTTAGGTCGTATAATTTGATTTGATTTTATATCATGTAGTTTTCGCCTGCCATTAATTTCAGCTGCCTCTGACGATTGAAACCCCATCACACAAAGTTCTGTGTTGTCCAAATCGTTTCTATCTTTAGATGTGATTTTTATCTACTACTGACAGAAATTTATAGTTCTATAACGATTTTGATATCCAGATTTACGTTATTATTATTGTTTTAGATTATTTTAAATGTACACTATCATAAAAATGACATTTGAAATATTCAATGTGTTCATAATCTACTGATTTGAAGCAAAAAATGTGTTTTAAAACGAATAATATTTTATACTGGCAGTTGTTTCTTAACTAAATTTTCCATCACATATTTGGCAATGCCGAAAGACAAAAGCAATTTTTTTCATCTTATTGTAAAAGCATTTACGGACTCATCATTCATTATACAAAAGAGTGCTAGGAAAAAAGAAGATCTGAAATCTCTATTTCGTTTTTATTATATGTTTACAATTCAATTTTATTATTGAAAACGCGTTTATTAGAAATGATAAACATACGTTGTATCAACATACGTTGATAAACTACGTTATTATTTAAGTAGTACGTCTCTTTTTTCCAATAAATAATGTTATACGATATTAAAAGTCCGAGTGTCTTTTGTTGATGATTTCAATAATTCATTTTATTTTAAATTCATGATATCGTTGAAATTTTCTCTAAACCTTCATTTTAGATGCAATTTTTTTTAAAGAGGATTGTTTTTGCATTAAATCATTGGTTTTTTTTTTTTTTTTTTTTTTTAACTTACACAGCTATATTAAATTCATTTTGCATATTAAATTTTTGGCACAGTTTAGTTTTCTTCAGAATGATTTGCTTACTGTCATTATTATTAATTTTGTTATAGGTTGTTTATATGATTATAAATAGTATTTAAAATTAGTGAATTTGCAAATGTTATTTTGTCACTGTTGTTTGTTTATCAATTCCTTGCATTATATGTTATATAAATATATACTAGTGTGAATACCCGTCCTAGGACGGTGGGTAAAAATTGTGTTTTGCACTTAAAACTTGAAAAACTGATAAAAAATAATTGACAATATGGAAGCGTTTAGATGAGCAAAGTTCGGCTAGTTTATGTTCTAATAAACACACAATTAGCATTTACAATATTTCTGGGTAAACCAGATTTTCCCGGCTAATATACTATAACAAAATTAAGATTTCTTAATAAAACAAAAATTTAATAACTATGCAATAAGACTGCGTAATTAAAATAGTCTGCTGCAACTATTGAAATAACACTACTTTTTAATAACATTTTGAAATTGTACTTTTATCGTTTACCCCCCCCCCCCCTTCCTCCTCCCTCCAAATTTTTTTATATGTCTATTGATTAATAAATAGGTATCTTGGGTTGAACCCCATTCGAAAGAACGAAGAGGAAACATTGTTAAAGTGTTCTTCACGCCTATTGGAGTTTTTCTTCTGTTTACCCACAGCCCTCTGAATACTAGGCCTGAGTGCTCATTCAAAATGGCGGCTGTCGAAGGCGGACTTTTCCCCCACTAGTAAAATTATATCGTGATTGAGTGCCTAGTGAATCTCCCTTCAGGTCCCGGTTTTCTTGTAATATTATTTTACTGAAAGATTTTTCAATAAGCTCAATCAATCGATTAAAAATTTCTATCTATTAAAAATTTCTTTTGACAAGAAACTTAGTATGCCATCATTCAAAAATTAACAAAAATATTTCCCATCTATTCCATTTGTCAGAAAAGTAAAGAAAATTTAAAATGTTTGTTTAGCTTCATGATCAAAGTTTTATGTGGAGCCAGCCCCTTAGTTATGAAAAGAATAACATATTATATTGGCTAAATGCATTTACACAAATTAAAAATAAATGAAAGGATAAATTTGGTATTTAAATTATGAAAAGCACATGACAAAAATTATTCAAATATTGTTACGAAATTCAGATATTCTAAGGTTGAATGCTAAAAATAAATACAGATTTATTTATTTTTCAGTTTTTTTAAATTTTTCTCTTGTATTTCTTAATTAAAATTTTTAATAACTATTTTTGAGTAATTATTTGGTAAGATTTTATATACAACTTGCATCATATTTTTAAATAAATAAAGCTGTCATGAGTCCAGGGATCTGTTTAGAGAAAAATTAGGTCCTTTAATGGACCTTTCACAACCTTTTTATTTTAAAACAGGACCCTTCACAAAATTTTTCAACTTAACAATTAGCTTTACACAAAACTTTTGCATTTCCAAACTGTACTTTTCATCACAAATTTTAAAAGTAATACTATCTAACTTGTCAAAAAAAACTATTATCAAGACATAGATATGGAAAGGGTCTTGTTAAAAATGTATAACAAGAACCTGAATATAACGATAATTTCAAATTCCCAAAATTAAAAATAGATTTTTCATAAATGTGAAAAAAAAAACTATTCACAATTTCAAAAATAGGACCCAGAAAGAAAAATCTGGACAGATCCCTGTGAGTACAATATTTACATAAATGATCAAAGTCATTCACTACATTTTTAACCTAAAGTTAACTAATTTTTAATAAAAAAATCATATAAAAAATCACCATTACTAGAATCAATACAGTAATTACAACAGGGATGTTTTAGCAAGTTTAGAAAGCAGCATAACCTGCAATGAAAAGTAGGATTGGCGCAATGTTTTTATAAACTGGGTTTAATATATCATTTAAAGATCTTTAAATGCGTCTAAATTTATCAGGCATGAAAGTGGAAAACATAAAAAAAGTTGTAAAATTTTTTCCATCTATACAATATTTATTTTTGGACACATTTTAACTTATTTATACAATAAAATAAAATATTACTGTATGTATGATTTTCTTTTAATAATTTAAAATTTATTAAAAGAAATTTAAACTAACAATTTTACAGGTCTTTTGAATCAAAACAGGAAATTGAAGACAGTTTGCTAAGATGTAAAACCATAAATATCTGATGAATTTATGTGAACTACAGCGATTAATTTGTCAAAATAAATATTATTTTAGAAGGCTTGTCTGTTTAAGATTTCCCCCCTCCTTTCAAAAACAAACAAAAAAACAAACCTCCATGCTGCATAAATACAAGCAAGTCAAATTAATCTTTACTCCAGAAATACATCTCCAAAATTGCATCACTGAAATTACACGAAAGTGTTAATTAGGAAAAAATATTCTATTCCAAAAAAAACCTTATGGAAACTTCCTTTACCTTTTAAAGTCTAAAAAAATCACTCTGGAAAGACATTTTAGAAACAATTTACACCACTTTCAGATGCTGATTCACCTTTGATTTGATGGCTTTTTTGCACAGTAATTCAGAAACAAATACCGACGATTTGAGTAAACAGAATTATTATTAAATTTCCTAGACACCCCCCCCCCCCTCTCATATATGCTTCCAATATTTTCTTTGCATTTTTGCATCAATCCAGAAAATGTCCAAAATTGCTTTAAAATAGGTGGAATTCCTCCTTTAGGAGGAATTGTTTCGTGCCTGATTTATTGATAAATTGCATTTCTTATCTAAATATTTATCTAAATATTTTTGTTTTTTATGAAAGAGCTTTTGAATTATTAGTCTTTTCTCATTTTCAATCAACTTCTCTAGAGAGATATAATAATTACTGACATATAACTGTACATTCATCATATATTTTAACAATCATGTCAACCTTATACTTATTTTCTTAGATTGCTAATATTCAAACCAAGCGTCTCATATAATTTGTTTTATTAAGACAATAAATTTTAAAAGTTAAATCAGAACTTACTTCAATAGTTATGTTAATCCTTGGTGATATCCACTGAACATCATTTTAGAATATTTAATGCATATTCTAGCCTTTTAGATGAAATTAAAATTATATTTGCGAATCCTTGAGAGCCATATTTTCTTTTCAGAAAGAGAAACAATGAAACACTAGGAAAGCACATGAAACGCGGGGAAAACACATGATACACTTTCGTGAAATAAAACATAAGTATCTAAATAAAATAGATAGTATAAAGATGAAAATCATGAACCATGTGCAACTTTATACGAAAACTGCGACTTGAATTCATCAACGATGGAATTTTCAAGAACAGAATAAATGGCGACCGTCACTTTCGCTTCAATTTAACCGCCTTCGACTGGTCACGTGACCCGCCGGAGTTAGTTTAGCGATTGGGCCGGTGTAGAGATGGCTGTGGTTTACCCGCGGCTGACGTCACGCAGCAGGGATGGAACAGCTTCAAGTGATGTCATTTATGTCGTCTCCTTTAATCTTCATAGCTCCATGGTTTAAATTTTTTTTTCCGTGAATCACAAAAGGAATGGCCCTCTACCACAGCTTCTTATTTACGTTTTACGCACGAAGTGCGCTAGGTTTGTTTTCTGAAATGGCTGCGTAAATCATTGAAATGTTGTTAGGATAGAATCTTTTATAGAAATATGAAAATATATTATTTTGAACAGAAGGGATTTCAGGTAGAAAAGATTTGTATTTAGGCAGATAAGTTTTCTCATATACACCTCAAATCAAAATTAAGCCTAACGTGGCTCCATCTTCTTAGAGACTGGTAAGATTGATGGGTTCGCCCCGGATGCGTTACACTGCTTTTTATTATATATATATATATATATATAACAATGAAATGATTTAAAATTTCGGTATCGCTGCTGTCGAAAATATATTTCCTGCCATGTTCAAAACTGAACTTTTATAAAAGTCTATAGTAAATATGAAAGCAATACAATTTGCTCTCTAAATGCTAAAAAAAATCATATTAAATATAAACAAACGAAGAATTGAACAAGTTTTCACTAAAGCAGGATTGACAAATACAATTCGCTTGCGTCAAAAAATATTTTTGTTTTAAGATTTTTTTATTGGTAGAATAATGGAAGATAAATCTTAATGGAATTACAAAATCAAAGGAAATTTATAATTAAATATAAACGCAATTTATCTTAATTGCATTAGTGCTCCAATAAAATATCTAAATTTTAACGAAATCTTATTTAATGCTACTTTCTGTAAAGTGAGGTGCTCTACTTTTGTCCCCCAGTCACTTTTAGGCCCTTGGAAGTTGTCATTTTCAATGAAAACCTACTAAATTTGGATTTTACATTGACTAACTAACTGCGAAACGGAAACATAGGCAAATATCGCACAAAAAATTTTAACAATGCGAAAAATTCTTTTTCAAAAATATCTATGTATGACAAAAAAAAAAAAAAAAAAAAAAAAAAAAAAAAAAAAAAAAAATTGCTCCCAATTTTCTTCCCCTCAAAATACCCAATTAACTTATAACTAAATCAAATTTATCACAAAATGAGTAAGTAATTTAATTTACCTTAATTTAAGGCACAGAGAAATGTACTATTAATCATTGGAAGAACATTATAAAGAAACATTATCATCCAAACATGAGGGACATATAAATTTTGTATTGTCTTTGGCTCCTGAGCATGTTTCCTGTGACAGAGTCGGAGTCGGCCGTGTGGGGGGCCTACCAATTGGCTTTAGCACTACTAGCCCCACCCATGTTTCCTGTGACAAAGCGCAACATTGGAAGCAACCATTGTTCTCCATGTTTATAATCAGAAAAACGCTTCAATCAGATAGGCACTCTGCATCATTGTCGATATCATTATCATCATCATGTATTGCCGCCATCATGTATTGTAATCATAAGGAATGTCAACGGAAGAGTCACTTTTGTCATTAGAGTCGTTGGATAGTCACGTTTGGATTTTTTATACGGTGGATTCTTCCCCTTTCCCTTGAGAGTGGTAGGTGACATTTTTTTTTTTTTAAACTCCACCGAGCGTTTCTTCTTTGCCTGGGAATCTCTCACTTTGTTTTTATGAGGAAATTCAGCTATCAATGTTGCTGAACTTCTTCGGACAGAAGTTGTTGGTGTGATCGCTGGCACTTCTGTGATCTCTTTACGGATGATAGCAGCAACAGTTTGCTGAATCCGGTCGCTTGATGATGATTGATCAGCTACCACGAAATTTTCTCCATATGGAGAGGGATGATGTTTTTCCAAAAAATCTCCAGATGCAATAATTTTGGGATTAAATGGCATGATGCCCGTCTGTTTGAAACAATTGACAGCAGTTTTAACAACAGCAGCTAGTTCGTAGGCTTCATTGAAAAGTTGTGCGATTTGTAAGTACCAAACTTTTTTTCCCAGGATGGTTTGACAGCCAATTTGCTATTGCTTCAGCTTAAATGTTTTAAAGGAAAACATAAACGCGACATCGAGAGGCTGAAGTTTTGCTGTTGAATGGGGATCAAACACACGATTATAACATCGTTCTCCCATGCAAGGTAAATGATAGTCAAGTTACGAGAATGTAATTCTCATCCAGTATCAACACAATGGATTCGTCTTTTAATGGCTTTACAATGGACAAAAATGACGAAACCATCTCTCGAAAAGCTTTGCTGTAATCCACCCTGACTCATGCACAGATCCGATTTATTCTGGAGGCGCGTCATTCATTAGCTCTTTATTAATGAGCTTACTCGAAAATATCGTGAGAGAGGGCACAAACATCCCTGTGGGCGACGTACATACACATCATTAAAGTAACTAAGGAACCCCTTTCCGTAGACGATTCTTTATGGACGTTTTTGAGCTTTTTGTTGGATAATAATGATACCAGTTTCGTCTACATTGTACACTTTCGGCGAGTCGAATTTTATTTTCTCTAATTCTGCAATCAATATGGATAAAAATAGTTGAACACTTTGTTCTGCGAACCCCTGAATGCGAGCGAGCGATAATGGTTGAGGTTTTTGAATAGAGAGTTCCGTGTGCCGCTCCAAAAAGCAGCGCAACCACTTGGTCTCTGCCATTTTTGTCTCATAAGAGAATGGTTGTGGTAAATTATTCCAAAAGGCCAGCTGGAATTACTTTCGTCTGAAATCTGTCAGAGTTAGCTCATAGAAATTTCGCTCATTTCTTTACAGTATAAAACTAACTCACTCTCTATTTCAAGTGGGAAAACTGTTTTCCAGTTGATTCTCATTACAATTAGGTCTTATGCACTTTTATCTGCATCTTTTTTTATTATAATCTTTCCATGTTGATCTTGGGTCACTGTACTGTTTACTAACAGCTTTATAGCCATCTACTTACTGCATACAGCTTCAACAGCCAACTTCATCTGGGCTTTATCCGACTTCTTCCTTTGCCCCATCTGCAGAGATCAAGCGAAACGATATTTTTTTTAAATAAAAATAAATGTATTTTATAAAGTATTTTAAAAGTTTTTTAGGTTTTTTATAGTAAAAAGAGGATTTTCATATTGAATTTTATTTTAAACTTTTTTATTTTATTTTATTTTATTTTATTATACTTATTATTTTATTTTATATTAAACTTTATTTTCATTTTGAAATAACTGTCATGAAAAAGAGTTCCTAATTTTGTCCCCGGGACGAAAATAAGAACTGCAAGGGGGACGAAATTGAAACCACCTTACTTCCCAATATGGCGGAGCTTTAATTCTTGTAAGATAAACTGAACGTCTTAAAACTCACTGTATATTACTGTTAGCATTTACCTACGTATAATACATGCAATGTATAGGAGATAAATACTTACAGTACAATAAATAATGATCTACAAATCACGTAATAAGAACTCAGTTTTCCTAAAAGTAGGAAATCCGGTATCAATAATATATGTACGCGTTTTGGCGAAAGCTACTTTCACTACTGACGCCTTTTACCTTCCGTTCCTTGTGCCTTGCGGCCTTGCGTGATAAATGGTGGCACTTTCGGAGAAGTGGAGAAGTAAAGGGGCGCGAAATTAGGAAAAAAGCCGAAATTGGGGTACTTTACCTTATATTTTATTACCCGATAAAAACATACCGTTAAATATAGAATAATCTACTATGACTATCTATCTACTAAAGTTATTTAATGATTTAAAATAATTATATGTTATATTATATATATGTGTGTATCTCTCTGCGTGTGTGAGTACATACACGCATATGCGTGGGTTAATCCGGTTGAATTATAAGTAATTAACTAATAATACGTTGCAGTAGGTCAGTTAACAATAAGTTACAGTTTAAAAATATTGAAATAACTAATGAAATACTGCTGAGATCGAAGTTTTCCTTAAATCAAACATGTGTGTAGGATGAATACCCAGTGGCTAAAGCATTTATTTTTTGGAAACTTTTACGAGTATTTATTCAAGGTAATTGCAGAAAAATTATTTCTGTAGAATATACCACTGGAAAAAGTATTCTTAATCTGAAATTTACGGTTAATCGATTATTTCTAAAATTTAACGTAGTCGATATTAATATCTAATTTAGAATATAGCAACTTTTTTCTTGAATTAATAAGAAATATGAGAATTAAAATAACACATATTTAAATTTTACTTCAAGTATTATGTATAGTTCCATTTTTATTTCACTAATGGCAAAACAAGAAGTTTACTAAATAAAAAAAATCATTGTAATTAAATAAAGAAATAATTATTACAAATAAATATTTCATATGTGCCAATAACATTCAACCTTACCAAACTAGCACCAATGCTTTCAGAGAATGTTTAAATCTGCAAGAAAATTACACATTTGAACTGGAGTTATTTCAGATTAATGATTTTTAATGTTTCTCTTAATATCTCCATGAAAAATTAATTACTGTAAACATTTTTATCAAAAAATAATATGGCTTTGCTTCTGAAGGAACTCTAAGAATACCTTTTCTTCTGATACAAGGTAAGTATACTTTATCTATTAAAACAAAAACCCATTGCTTCTCTATATTTAATTAGAGCAAAAAAAAAAAAAAAAAAAAGATACATATTTAAAGAACCTTTCGTTTTCTTTATTAAATTAAGAAATTATTAAAATTATTTATGAAATTACAAAATTCTTCTCGTACCTATAACTAAATCCATATGTAGGTTGGTGCATACAATATATGGTGCATCCAATTTCAATAACAAAATAAGTGACTTTTACAAATACAAAATTTTACTACTAAACAATAGTTCGATAATATATTATTTAACGATGGTTGTTAAACACAAAAGAAAATTATTAAAATAAAAGTTTCAAACGAAATAAACTCACAAACCTTAAATACGTATTCCTCTACGTAAAAGAATGTTTAAAAACAACGTTTTAAAAAAGAGCAAAGTGTACGAGTAAATATACCACAGACTCAGAATTGACAGCTTATAATCATGTCTTCCTCAGCAGGAATCAAATGGTAAAATCTTTTGTGGTCCACTGAAAACGGTTTTTATTCTCATGTATACTTCGAAATGTATTTTATATGGATGCATAATAACAATAATTTCTTTTGAAAGAATTTTCATGTGATGATAAAGCTTTTATTTTTTTCTTTATTGTGTTAGTGCATGATATCATTAGTGTTAGTAAGAAAAGTACTTTACGTAAAACTCGAAAAGGAACTTTTTTCTGGTAAAAGGCCAAATGTACTTTATCTCTTTAAATCAAAAAATCCCTGCCGGCCCGGCCTACAGGCGGAGGTAGATTTCGAAGTTGAGTATATTAATTTCACCAACAAAAACTAAATCATGATTAGATATAAATCCAATTTAACAGTTTTATCTGGCCGCTTTTGACGAGTTTTTATTTCATTCTTATATAATAGCTGGTTTTATCAGAATCATGTTAAGGTGGTATTAAAAAAAATACTTTTCCATGCTCAACAACTCGAAATTTTCTGGCACATTTTCAGATTCATTTTTAATAGAAAAAATATTAAACTTAATGACGTGATTTTTGAAAAGATTTATAAGCGACCTGTGTTTTTATTTTTCGTTCAATTAATTAAAACTTGATTAATAAACAATTCTTTTCTGAGTAGCGCAATATTTTTCGTTTCTAACACAATCGCTTCGGGAAATTCTGTTCAAAATGCCCACTTTGACATTATTTTTCGAAATATATTCTGTCTCTATCAAAAAAATCAATCATTACGGTACATTATATAGTTTCTGAAGAAGAGAATCTATCAATTGGATGCGTTTGAGAGCAAAAATGAATTTAAAAATGCATAAGAAAATAAGCAGGTTGTATTTGAATACACCTTTAATAAGAGGATTTTTTTCTTCAACCGCTATGTATTTTTAATTTGTTTTTGCTGTAAGAATTGGTCCTATCAGAAACTTGTCTATATAAATGTTGAAGACAATATTAAGAAGATATATGATAAATTCATGGGGATTTTATATCTTGTGAATTGACGGAATTATGGAAATTTTTCTTCTTCAACACCCCCTTTTTTGTTTTCGTTTTTATTTTATTTTTTGCGGTACGAATTGGTCCTATCAAAAACTTGTGAATATAAAAGTTGTAGATACTATTAAGGAGATGTATAATAAAATTAATTGGATTTGATAACTTGAGAAATGACGAAGTTATGAATTTTTTTCTCCCCAAAACCCTATTTTTCTCGCCCCTTGAGCCCATTTTTAGTTTTATCAAAAATCTGTGATACATAAATTTTTGGACCTATTTTTAGAAGTAATAAAAACTTTAAACTGATTTGATATGTACAAAAATTAAGAAGTTATGGGGTTTTTTCGGTTTTTACAAAACCCCTCCCTATTTCCATGTCCTTTGTCCGATTTTGCCCATTAACAAACTTGACCGATATTTTATGCCCCTTGATTTTATGTATCAGTTTGGAAGAGATTTGTGCAGAATTGTGGAAGTTATTGTGTCCAGAAGAAAGTGATATATATATACATGTATATATATGTATATAACCATTAATTAAACATTACTGACCACCATCAATAATTGTGATAGTATGAATGAATTTACAACAATACAGTGTCCCCAAACACTCTGAATGGATACCAAAAACATAATAAACAAGCTACCATGTATAAAATAAAGTCCCTTGTACTATATAACAAGAATTAATAATAAAGAAAAAAAGAAGAATATGGATTTCGATAAAAATAATTGAAAAGCTTACCTATTGAATTACGTTATCAAGAGTACAGAATTCAATTATATAAGCAAAATCAGTCGTTTTCTGTGAGAAAAAAAGCTAAAAGCTGAAAAAAGTTTTCTCCTGTACTCTAACGACCAATACAACCAAAAGAATAGTTTCAAACTGAAAACAGAATAAAATTAAATGCTATGAAATGGAAAAAGCAATACAACCTTTTAAATAATTAATATATAGCAAGGAAAAATAGTAATATTACACAAAATACCAAATAAAATTTCAGTTATTTTATCCAAATACACAACAGCACATGGTATCCAAAATCACGATAAGTTTAAGGTTATTTTTACAGATTTTAAAACCTAATGTATACAGTTAATCTATTTTGAAATACCGTGATAAATGCAATTAAAATAATATAAATAGAAAATAATTACATAATAATTAAATAACCTCTTAACACTTTTAAATTTTTTATTTAATTTCTTAACTAAAGTAAAAAATACCAAAACTATTAGTTTACAAAATCGCAAATAGCGAACATTAAGCTCCACCATGTGTTAAAAATTGATATTATTACTCTATTCGAAGCATCAGACAGAATCCAATTTAAAATTTAGTGCTGCCATCAATGATATTAACTTGAAACTGATATGAACAAAATGTCATATATATATATAAAGTTTTTTACTGAGGGTGGTTTTGGGCTCTAGGGGTCATGATCGGTATAGATCTGCAAAAATTTTCCAGAAATTCCAACATAGGAACGGTCCCATTAGGTAGTATTTCATACGAAATCTACCTAAAAACGCATTACCACTCGGTATAATAATAAAAGAAACTTTAAAGAGATCAACTACAAGATTTTAAAGTTTCTTAATCTAATTAATTCAGAAAATTATTAAAATTATTTATGAATTTCAAAATCTTGATATCAATATGAATAAAATAAAATGTATGAAATGAATATGATGAATTAATGATGAGATGGATATGAATATAATGAATATGGCTTTTATTTTTATTTTTTGTTTGTGCTAGTACTTTAGGTAAAGCTCGATAAGGACTTTTTTTCTGATAAAAGTCCAAAAAGTATTTTATCTCCTGAAATAAAAAAACCCGTTACTTCTCTCTATCGCAGTGGTTCTCAACCTTTTTTTGTCCGCGCCCCACCTAAGCATCTCTAAAATCATGATGTCCCCCCTTCCCTTCTATTCCATATAAATCTTATTATATAAAAAACAAACTTCTAGTTTCGGAAGAGTCTGAAAGTAGCATTCATTCTTTAATTTATCAAAATCATATTTTTTATTACATCTATGTTTTTAACATAACTCTATGAATCAATGAGGTCATGGATCTTCGTCTTTACATCTGCAAAAGTTTGATTTATTTTGGCAACTTACCTCAAATTTAAAAGTGATAAATAGTCTACATTTTCCTCTTCTTAAAATTTCTTGAAAACTCTCTCACATTTTGTATTACATCTGATAGAACTGATAAATTTTATAATGGATTTTAGTACTTCATTAAGAACAAGTGATATTTGTTTATTACCGAGTCTGTATGGATAACATAATTCACAAGTAACATTTCGGGATTCGCATTTTATCCATTTTAAGTAACTATTTTTCTCTCTCGCATAACATGCTTCTTTGATAACGGGCTTTCTTTTCCCCATTATTATCATTTGGCTACCATGTTTTCTCCGATTTTAAATTTTAAAATGCATATGTCATGAACTATGTTTATTTATTGTGTATGTGGTATGAAGAAGAGCCATGCGAAGATTACTTTCTATCCATTTCCTTCCGTGATACGCACGGGGATTTATTAATTTCATAAAAGTAGTACCTCATTTAGATAATTCAAAACATTTTTTTAGGCTAAACATGTCCAATTAGTCTTTTAGATATACCATACAAAATTTCATATGCAAAAGTTTCTTCGTGGGGTATATTGCACTATGAATAGATGTAAAAGTTTTTTTAAAAAGGTATAAAAAAAAGTGTGTTTGTCTAAAATAATATTACAACAAGAAAGATTACAGGGATATCTTTATATGCAAAAAGTGTCAAAATATCTAAAAAATAATCACACAATTATTCCGGTGTCAGTGTATTTTAAACTTTTAAATGGGAAAGTTTCGAAAATTAATTTTTAATTTTTTTTTTATCTATTATTTCTATTTTTAGACTACGGCACTTCTTTCATTAGATAAAAAAAAATTAGCATACAATTTGTTAATAAGAAATCTGAAATTGCCCTCTTCAAAAGTCTTATTGCCCCCACGTTGGGAACCACTTGCTCTATCGTAATAAGAGAAATCTTAAAGGAGAATTTAAAGTTAATCTACGAGGGGAGTTTAAAGCTTGTTAATATAATTAATTCAGAAAATTATTAAAATTATTTATGAATTCCAAAATCTTGGTTAACAATATGAATAAAATAAAAGACCAGTGTAAGTATAAAAATTTATTTTTAAATAATAGTTCGATAACACAATATTGTTAAATGGTGACTTTTAAACTGAAAAGAAAATATTAAAAGGAATATATTAGAAGAAATGAACTCATAGACACTGAGCTGTTATTCCTGAATATATTTCTTAAGCTATTCTCTATGGATGCATAATATCAATAATTACTTCCGAAAGAATTTCTCACGTAACAAGACAACTTCCACTTTTTTCTCCTCTATTGTCTTTAGTGCATGATATCGTTATCATATAATAAGAGAAGCAGTACTTCAGAAGAAACTCGAAAGTATTTCTTTTTCTTGTTACAAGGCCAAAAAGTTACTTCATTTTTTTTTTCAAACCAAAAGCTCATTGCATATCATAATGCAAAATGTCAAAAAAAAAAAAAAAGTATTATAATTTAATGCATAGATATCAAAATTCTTCTCAGTATCTATAAATAAATCCATATGTATCAGATTCAATACTAAGGTAAATGAGTTTCACAAATATAAAATTTTACTTCTAAACAATATTTCGACAATATATTAATAAATTATGATTGTTTAACAGAAAAGAAAATTATTAAAATAAAAGTTTCAAAAGAAATGAACTCACAAACATTAAATAGTTATTCCTATGTATAAAGGAAAGTTTTAAAACAACGTTTTAAAAGCGTATAAAGTGTAAATACCACAGACTCAGGTTTAGACAGCTTATAATCATGTCTTCCTTAGCGGGAATCAAATGGTAAAAGCTTTTGTGGTTTTTCGAAAACGTTTTTTATTCCTAGATATATTTCCGAATCTATTTTATATGGATGCTTAATATCAATAATTTCTTTTGAAGGAATTTTCATGTGATGAAAATATCTTTTATTTTTTTCCTTAATTGTGCTTAGTGCAGGATATCATTACTGTACAGCAAGAGAAGTACTTTAGATAATCACTAGGTAGGACTTTTTTCTGATAAAAGGCCAAATGTATTTTATCTCTTTAAATCAAAAAATGCACTACTTCTCGGTATAAAAATAAAAGAAATTTTAAAGCGTTCTACTAGGTGATTTTAAATCTAATTAGATCAGAAAATTATTAAAGTTGTTTGTGAATTTCAAAATCTTGGGTAACAATATGAATAAAACAAAAGACTATTGTAAGTATAAAAATTTATTTTAAAAAAATAGTTCTATAACATATTGTTAAATGGGCACTTAAACTGAAAAAAATATTAAAAGGAATATATTAGAAGAAATAAACTCATAGACACTGAGCTGCTATTCTTGAATATATTTCTTAAGCTATTCTCTAAAGATGAATAACATCAATAATTAAATCCGAAAGAATTTTTCATGTAACAAAACAACTTCTACTTTTTTCTCCTCCTTTGTGTTTAGTGCATGATATCATTATCATATAATAAAAGAAGCAGTACTTTAAAAGAAACTCGAAATAATTTTTTTCTTCTTATTATTACAAGGCCAAAAAATTACTTCATTTCTTCAAACCAAAAGTTTATTGCTGTACCATATCATAATGCGAAATTTTTTTCAAATTTATCTGTTAAAAACTTTTTCCATCCAATTATATCAAAATATTATTAAATTAATTTATAAAATTTCTACATCTTGTTGAATATCTGAAAAAAAAATATGTATAAAACATGCAATCCTAATATAAGAGACTATTATAAAAAATATATAAGTATTATAAATATACGCATAGATATTAAGTAAATATTCCTGGATATATTTCACAAGCTATTCTCTATGGATGCATAATACGAATGATTGCTTTTGAAAGAACTCGCGTAATGAAACAGCTTCTATATTTCCCTCTTCATGCTTAGTGCATGATATCATTAGTGAGTAATAAGAGAAGTACTTCAGATAACATTTTATCAGACAAGGCCAAAAAATAAATATATATATTCAGTTTTACTGCAAATATATTTCAAACTGAATATATTTGCAGCAAAGGACTGTTTCACAAAATAAAGAAAAAACTTAGCGATCAAATGGAAGATTTTTTTTTCATCTAATTAGATGAAATGATTGTTAAATAGATATATAAAATTAAAAAATGCCGGCTAGCATCTAAAACTAAATCAAATTGTGCAAAACACAACTATAAAATAAGTAATATTATAGAGATATAAATTTATTTTTAAGTATAGTTCGATAATATATTACTAAACAATGACTGAAAAAAAAAAATTAGGTCTTTAATATAAATTCCAAACTTAAGCGTATGTTGCAGCGCGTATTATTTTTATTTTGTTGTCATTAAAAATTAATAAACATATGATAAATTTCTGGAGTCACCATTTTAAAAACATATAAACATATATTTATATAATATATTTATTTGTACCATTTGTGTATTTGTAATAGTATTTTTTGCATGCCAATAAAAGAAAAATGCAATTTATTATCATTTTCCCTTCCGTTAGTGACTTGAACGTTACAGCAAATTGCCTACATCTCCTTTGATATTGATTCATTTTGTTAAAAGACCAGTTATTATATGCAAAAAAGGATTCTGGAAATCGTATTTAAAAAATTGTAGAATAAGGGGATTTTAGTTATTCCAAATAGAATATGATATATTTTACGATCGTTATTGCAACATTTAAAATTAATCTTCTTCCATGGAGTGTAAAGAGAGAAATTATAGATAACATTCCCTACCATTTATACAGGGTGAACCAAAAGCCTTGCCCTGATTATAAATATTTATTGTGCTCAAACTATTATAATTAGACATATGTTTGTTTGGATACATTGTAAGTACTGTTATAAATATTATAAATTTTTTTTATAAGACCATGTACCTCAGTATATTTCAACGTGTGCCCCCTTGGTAGCTCGGAGAATGTCTACGCGGTATTCTAGTTCCCACCAAGTGTTCTTTAATATATTTTCTGTTACAATTCACACAATAGCTTGTATCCTGGTCTTCAGTTCTTCGACATCAGCAATTAATGTGGCAAAGACACTGTCCTTCATATAGCCCCAAAAGAAAAAATCCAGAGGATTAATATATGGAGAGCGCGGAGGTCAGGGTGTTTGTCAATACCTTTCAATCCACCGATCCGGAAAACTACGAAAACTGACCTATCCAATGATACAACAAGTCACATTATTATACAAAAGATTAATTTGTTATAAATAATTACACTCAGGGCCAGACTCTTGGTTCAACCTATATGATACCCAAATAACGTTCTCTTAAGCAAAATTCATAATTATGATAATTAAGGTTGACTAAGGTTAATGACAACTGTTTGAATGTCAAATAAAAGGGCATACTTTAAAATTCTGTTGTGGGTTTTCAACCACAACGTAAACTGTTGTGGGTTTTTTCAATATATTGAATTATATTTGAAGAAGCGTTTCGTACTTTTTCCATAAAATAAAAATCACACTTTGTCCTTGCTATTCATGTAAAAGAAGGTGTCCTGAAAATGTAGTCAGCTGGTCACTTGTACAGAGCATTCATGAAACCTAAAAATATAATAATGATGCAATTAATTTTAGTGTATTACCTGCGTAGAGTAGGTTTTTTTTTAAATTAAGATATTTGTAAAAATGGCAGCATTTTAAACAAAAAGAAAAAAAATCAATTAGGCCTTACGAAAATGACCTTAAAATGCTTTAAAAAAGAAAAGAAAAAAAAATCCTATCTTTTAAATTATTTAAAATTAAATCTGAGCATTTTTATTAAAAGTTAAAGAAAATGAGTCGAGCTGTTGTTGAGCAATTCAAGAGAACAGGTAAAAAAATCTTGTCTTAAAAAAAAAACTTGTTTTAAGATTAAAGTTTGTTTAAGCGGCAACTATTTATAGCGGCATATTTTTCGCTGTAACTTTTCTAATAATTCGAATTTCAAAAAATCGCTTTTGGCTACATTCTACGCAGGACTGTCCAACGCAGCGTACGCGGGTGCCCTTTCGAATGTTCCTGTTACCAGCTTTAAAAAAAACAAACAAACAACGACAAAAAAAGAAAAAAAGAGTAAAAGAAAAGAAAGAAAGAAAAAAGAAATCGTGCTTCCAGCATAGATTATGAAATACTTTCCAACACAGCCAGTATACTGTAATAAAACATCACAGTTTATTAAGGTAAAAATAATGTCTAAATGAACAATTTGGAAAATGCATAACGCATTTGAAAACTCTTTTTCCTCATAGGCCGTAATATAGAGGAATTATTTTGAATGTCCCTGTAAACAAGTCGTAAATGTTGCATACTTCATTTTCAATACCGAACCTGCCATAGAACACTCAAATAACATATATATATGTTACGAAACAATTTAATGGGTGTAGTTGAAATCGTGCTTATTACGTATTACTGGATTCATACCACGTTTTAATCAGCCGTTGGTGATGTTGTAAGCAATCCTACCACTTAGCACAAGCATTGCTAGCGGAGGTATCAACTCTGAAAATATAGCAGCTGTAGAGCGATGATAATATTGGTATAGTCCAATCATACACTTATTTCATTATGAAAACAAGGCAGCTTGAGTGGCGAAAAAAGGCGTATGAAGAAATATGGAGTTTTCCCAATTAAACACATGGAAACGTAGTCATAGAACAACTGTTTATTCCATCAGAACATACCAACACTGAACAATTCCCGCAGATGAGAAATCAGAGCATTTCACTCGAGCATAAACTAATTACTCATGCTAAATAGATGTTAATTTACGAAATGAATATTCCACATGGCTAAGGACACCGGGTAACAGGTTTTGTAAACAATCACAGCACAAAAATCTCCTTCCTCTGAGCTCATGCTCTCGCTATTTATGAGAATGCGCGGAGGAATTCCGATTGAAATGACAACTTCAAGCTAAACCAACGAAAATCACGAACGAGCCTCGAAGTGAAATTGGGATCCGACACTCAGCCAATGGAGAGCTATCAAGAAACGTCACAGGAAAGAATCCCAGCGCCGCTAATGGAATGATTTCGATGTGAAAAGGCTGGTGCCTCGCGGGCGGGAAAATGAGATGAAATAGAATAAAAAAGTAAAAATGGCTTTGATAAATATTCCAAAAGTAAGTAACTGCGTTCAGAACTTTACAGTTTGGTAGACGATAAAAATTAATGAAGGGATTAAAAGTTTAGATTATGTTTTGGAATAAATCTATTATTAAGATACGCGTTTTAAAAATAGAGTAATTTAGTTAGAAATAAATAATAGAGCGTATTAAAAAAAAAAAGGAAATAATGAATAGGTCGGCAATTTAGAATAATTTAAATGAATAGTAAAAGGTAAAAATTTTTATATAACATATATATATATTTCATGGCAATCGTAATATATTTATGCGAGTTAGAACACGGACAGGGACAGACAAACAGAATATTAAACTTTCTTGGAAAGTGTTAAAAAGAAAAAAAAATTCCTTTAAAGAATTAATTCTTTAAAATCTTTTTTTGTATGTGTGTATATGAGGGGTGGGGTTGCGATTGGGACTTCTGATTATTTCACCTTCAAAAACATTTCAGATAGGCACCCTTTTAGAAGAATGCAATTATAAATTTATTATGGTTTCTCTATAAATTATTTTTACACGGTGTTTTTGAACTTTGAAGGTCATATGGTGGCGACTGTGAAATACATGTGCATCGTATAAGACATGTGTTTAATGTGTACTTCTACAGTGAGATAATATTACTCTACTAGTTATTCATTAACCAATGTTTACTGTAAATTGAGACTCGTGTGTTCTAAAATTTATAAGCTGTCAGAAAATGAAAGTTTCAATCTGGTGTCCTCTCTTCAAAAAAATCCATCTGAACAGCTCTGTTCTTTACCTACAGCGGGTAGTATCGTAAGTATACAGAATTAATCGACCCTACCACTGAAGGAAAAACAAAAGACTCCCTCATTTTTTTGTAATTTCGAAAAAGAATTCGCAATTCTCTCCCCTTCTGAAATTTACAATTCATACATAATTTAAAGTAGGAAGTGTTCGGAAAAGTACCAAATGTCTTCCACAATGAAATTCATTTTCTTCGAAATTTGTTTCTTTCGATGTTCTTCGAGTCGTTGATTTTCTTCTTTTGAGGCTTATAGTGACGTTTTGTGAGCCGATCTTGCTAAGCGTCAACTCTAACAGAGAAGTGAGATTAGACTGGAAAAACTTTCAAATTGCTCTTAGCTGGTTACTGCTGGTTTTATGTTTGATTGTCGAAATTAATCCTTCAGCGCCCATAAGTAAGCTTAATTATACATATATATTTTCTAATTCCTAGGTCGTATTGTAATGTATTGTATTGTATTGTATTGTATTGTATTGAATTGTTTCCAGTAAAAAAGAGTAATAAAAAACAAATATTATCAAAAGGTACATGCGACGTATGGGTGACACACATATTCAACAGCGCATGCCATCATAGCAACAAAAAATAATCAAACATTTGAAATCCTATAAATATCAATTCAACATTTAGTTAACTTTAACATTCGGAGAAAAGAACATTTCTTTTTTGACATTTTCATCCCTAAAAGGATGATCAACTCAAATCCTTGTTGTTTCTACAAGGTTATAAAACTTTAGATGATTATAGTATCCTATCAGAAAATTCGAGAGCTATGGGACTCTTTTCTGTGATTAGGTAAACTCTTCTAGATACCAATAAAGGCACAGCGGTACGAATTCAAAGATGTATCACCTGGAGATTACAATGGACGCTGGCTGTTTAAGATGCGTGATTTTTTAATCTTCATCACCAACTCATGAACTCAAATCTTTGATTGCTTGTAGGAGGTTATACAGCTTTGGAAGATTACAACATCAAATCAGAAAATTCGAGAGATATGGGACTCTTTTCAGCTATTAGGTAAACTTTTCTAGATATCAATAAAGGAACATCGGTAGGAATTCAAAGACGTATCACCTGGAGATTACAATGGACGCTGGCGGTTTAAGATGTGTGATTTTTTAATCTTCATCATCAACTCATCAACTCAAATCCTTGCTTGTTTGTAGGAGGTTACAAAACTTTGGAAGATTACAGTATCAAATCAGAAAATTCGAGAGATATGGGACTCTTTTCAACGATTAGGTAAACTCTTCTGGATACCAATAAAGGAACAGCGGCACGAATTCAAACACGTATCACCTGGAGATTACAATGGACGTTGGCGGTTTAAGATGTGTGATTTTACTTACCCATTATACGTAGTATAGGGTAAGTCTTGTAATCGTTTTGAAAATCGAAAAATTTTTTTGACGGATTTACACGTTTCAGACACTGGAGATTCAGAAAAACCTATTTTTAGAAAAAAAAAATTGTCCGTCCGTCTGTATGTCTGTGTGTCTGTAATCGCTCTATCTCCCGAACAAATTGAGATAGAGACTTGAAATTCGGTGTGTACTTGGGAAGTAATAATGGAAAGAAACCAATTAAATATCAGTAACCTCGATTAACCGGAACAATTTTTTTTGGATTCTTGAAATATTCGTTCTGATAAAAGGTATACAAAAATTTTCGAAATTGTTTATTTGAAGGTGTGAATATAAAAGACAATAAAAAAACATAAATTTTGCATCATGAATTAACTCGATCGGATAATTAGTTGCCGAGATATTTGTAATTCTATTTTTCACACTCTTCGATTTTTCATGACCCTGTATTTCATTCAAATTTCAATTCAAAGGTATATTTTAATTAGAAATGAGACGCTTAATCCGACGCAGTAAACTGTTAGTTAATACGATTATAATTTTTCGAGTTATAAGGATGTTTCTTTTACGCAATTCGGTACTACTCGATTATCCCACCGACCAAAAAACTATCGCCAAACTATAAAATTAAATGCCAATAATGGCTTATCGTAAATGTCAAGCATTTAATGCCTCTCTATACCTATAAGGGGTTTACCATAGGGGGGGACCCTGTTCTGTTGCCAAATACCGCCAAGTTTGTCGCCAACTTGGCGGTATATTGCCAAATTTGGCGGCCAAAATGAGTCGCCAAAAGTTACGTCAAATTGGCGGTATCTCTAATATTTCGCCAAATTCCCATAGACTTCCATAGTAAACCAATACTTGCTTACAGAAAATCAACAAATTGAGATATTTTAATGCAACAAAAAGTAATATTAGCTTAAGGGGTTATATTAATTATGGCACAGATGTCATATATGCTCCATATTGGCGCGATTGCCAATTTGGCGAAAACCTCAAAAGCATAAACAACATCATCCGGGTTACCATATCAAGCAAAATAACGACACTTTGGCGTCAGTTAAGTACCCGTTGCGTATATGACATTGGCGTCATAAAAAAATCGCGCCAATATGGGGCGTATATGACATCTGTGCTTCAATTATATTTAAGGGAGTCCAAAGAAATAAAATTATGAATAAAAGTAACATGGTACAATGCTTAGCAAATATCACGTTTTATTTTCATATTTTATATTATCTATATCCATGATGGGTAAGTATTACGGTAGCCCCCAACGACTAGTTTTAATCTTGGGGGAGAGGGGTGATTTAGGAATAAAAATACTATACACATAAACCGTTCGTGACATAACCATGAAACTCACGAGACACAGAACACGAAAAAAATTACAGCATCACATCAGAAAATTTGAGAGATATTTGACACTTTTCTATGATTAGGTAAACTCTTCTTGATACCAATAAAGTCAGAGCGGTACGAATTCAAAGACGTGTCACGTGGCGATGACAATGGACGTTGGCGTTTTAAAATGTGTGATTTTTTAACCTTGGGGGAGGGGCTAATTTAGGAATAAAAGTACTAAAAACAAAAACCGTTCCTGGCATAACGATGAAACTCATGAGGTATGGATAAACACGAAAAAAAGATTCTCTTATCTAAAAATAAAAATGATACAAAACCAAAAAACGTAGATTAATGTAGCAGAATGATGTTCTGAATTTGAATAAAATTATAAACAACTTCTCCTTGATTTATTATGGGAAAAAAGTGAGCTAAATGACATTTCCCTTTCATCCCGCGGTCAACGCTCGATTAGGTAGTAATGAAGTCTTTCATAAGCGTGCCAAGATATAGCAGCAATATCCACAAAAATTAACAGGAGGAACCAATTTTGGAATTTACCAAATTGATAATATAATCAAATGGTAAGGTGATTTTTTTTAAATGTTTGGAAAACTTAAACCTTCAGCTCGTTAAATTTATTTTACGAGAAGTGGCCCTTTTATTGAGACATTTTATATATCAATTCCCACGCGTTTTAATTCCTAAATATTTATTTCATAGGGAATTTTATTCAGGCTCAGTTTCTTGACCTTTTACAAAGTAACATTATTTTAATGCCTGAACAATTTCAATAAGAAGTCAATAAGATTGGTCAATAAGAAGACCTTTATTCGACGAAGAAGAAAACTCTCTATTTTTTTTTTTTTTTTACAAACTATCTGTTAATCTATCTGTTAAACTATCTGATAAGAATATTTCTGAACTGCCGGTTGCCCCCAGCAATGAAAGACCGCCATATTCAACATTTATTGAAGATGATACCTAATTTTCCTTCTTTTTTTACGTTTAATTTAAACTTTTTATTTTTTATTTCATTAAAAAAAATTATTAAATTATTAAACTTTATTTTTCACTTTTATATTCATGCGTTTACTTTTAGCAAAGTAAAATTGTGCGTGTATCACTGAAAAATACGTTTTATATACGTGCTTTCTTCATTTCGACTCTTTTTAACAATTTAAGTCTTTTAGCATTTTGCTTTATTCACTTTAAAAAAAAAAAATATTGAGTAGTACTGTATTATGTATGTTTTTAATTATATTTCTTGTTTTTAAACCTAGCCTCGATGCTTTTCTATATTTATTTATATTTATATTTATAATTATCCTCACACTTAAGTAGTTTAGACTACAGTTATACTTCTCTCTTATAGCTCTCTAAGCTTTAGAAATACGGCTACTCCTAGGTAGGTGATATAAGTTGGAAATTGCACGTCAAACGTGGCAAATGAGGTGCGTTTGTGCTATAGAACTAGTTTTATAAATATTTTTTGCATCGCACATTGTACTGAATGTCTATTTTAGTGCACTTCCTAAGTGCATATCAATTTCATTCTGTTCGAAAGTCTGTAACATCTTAAAATGCACTTGGGATATTTTTTTCCTATTGGCCGTAGTGTAACGAAAAACTTTTGACTGCCCCTGTCATCAAACTATACATCCGATTTTCATAAAATTTTAAATGACTCGACAAAATTTTGCAACAATTATATATTTAAAATTTCAGATCAGTCGGTTGGGTAGTTTTTGCTCTGTTATATGCGGACGGACGGACAGACGGACTGAACGACCACTATAGGTGCTACGTATTTATATAATTACGCACCTAAAAATCGGCGTGAACTAGGGAGCTAAAGAAATGCTTAAAACTGTTCCACTGTTCTGGTGAATAAGAGGAGAATTACCGTTCAAATTTACAGGTAGGATTAATCATAGATTCTGAAAATCCGCTCATCGCGAAGGAGTTAAAATTTTGTGTTCTAAAATTCATTTAATACATCGATTGGAAGTAATACAATTTAGTTTGAATTACGCATACTTTCCTTTATCATATTCCAAAGTCATTAATCGATTTATAAAGCACAAATATTTTTAAATGGATAATTTCTTTTCAGTTATAACTTTTCATAGTTCATGATGATAAAAGGCATCGGAGCAAAATTTTAGATCTGAAAACTCAGTATATTTGTATATGAGTTATAATTTTCCCACCGAGTGAAAAAGTTATGTTAAAGCTTAAGGGGCTACTTCACTCACGCGAGACCACCTGGTCGCTAATGTAAATCTAAATGGAAGAAATCTTTTAAGATAACTCGTTTGCATTTCAATATTTTTAATGTTTTATTTTTTTCATTAGATAGCTGAGGTCGATCTCTTCAAATGCTATTCTATACTTTTTCGATTTTGTTTACAGGTTTTATTTAGGAGGATACTTTCACTTTCGAAACCTGTTCCGAAAGTGAAAGTATACTAATTTAAAAAAAAAACGTTAAACAAAATAAAAAAGCATTTGTGTAGCTTCACCTCAGCTATCCAATACAAAAAATTATAATACTATTAATAATTTAAAAATATTGAAAAGCAAACGAGATATCATTAAAAAAAAATCTCCAGTGGGATTAACTTTAGCGAGCGGGTGTTTTGTCCAGATTGAAGTAGCCTTTAAAGTACAGGATCCATGATTCATATCCTGATCTGGAGACTTTTTTACTCATTTTTACTCAGTTGGAAAATTACAACTCATGTGATTTATTTACCAATTACAATAATTATATTTACTTTTCCAATTCTTCCAAATACTAAAAACAATATTTTATAAGAATTATTTAAGTTCTAAATATTCCGATTTAGCTTTTTAGGGTTAATAGAAGAAATTTTCCTAAAATTTATTTAAGGACTACAACAATTTTCTAATATATTTCCAAAAAATCAGGAAAAAAGCTCTGGAAAGGAAAATTTCAGTTAATTCTTAATTTGATACATAAATGGTTAAATACGATGAAAGATAATTGTTTCAGCTTTATTCACTTTTATGTTTATTTAAAAGTGATAAGTAGTTAATTAGATATTTTCTTATATATTATTTCAAATGTATTTTCTTTCATAAGCTTGCCTTAAGAATAATTAATATACATCTATTTCAATGTTCTTCCACGAACTGATTTAATCGTATAAATTTGAGTTAATTTCGAGAGGGGGGTGGGAATTCAGTGCATTGTAATCAATATCTTTCACCTGATAAAAATTGTATTAATAATTATAGTAGCTATATTTCTGTTTGGAAAGATTAGAATTTCAGCTTGCTTAATAACATTTAAAGCTACTGATAAGAAATTAACTGAGTGGATTTTCCTTACGTATCAGTTCTCAGATATCTTCTTTACCGAGATACCGTCAATTAAAATTCCTAAACTATTTGAATATTCTTCCACGAGCTGATTCAAATCTTATACTTTTGAATTACTTTTGAAAAAAAAAACTTGTTTCAGTGGAAATGAACCAATATCTTTCACTTGAGGAAATCTGTATTCATTTAATTGATCATCTGCAAACAACTATAAAAATATCTTCATATTTACATCCTTTGAAACTTTTATTTTGGAGAAATCAAAAGTGACTTTCAACCTAACTTCGTTTAGCCTAGAGGGAAAACGAATGCAGAGAATTAAAGTTCCGTTCTTCAGATATTCCATTGTTCTTTTACCGTTCGAAACAGAGACGATCCATCGCAATTTCATCCCGCCCACCTTCCAAAGATCGATGCTTTTAAGCTTACCCCTTAGATGCGGTCTCGCCAGCGGAACATGGAAATCACCGCTTGGGGGCGCAGCGCGACAAGGTCGGCTTTTAACTAAGAAATTCCTCAGCTGGGCGCAGAACATTACAAGTTCTGGTGTAGGTGAAGGCGTTAAATGGAATTCCTACCTTCATTCGCATGAAATTGACCCGGAATAGCTGTTTGAAATGATAAAGACATTTTTAGTAGATTGTTTACTGAAGAATAACAATGACCAAATATGGTTATTTATTTCAAAGGAATTCTGAAATTAGAACATTTCGGAAGAACGATTTCATAGTTTTGTTTATATTTTGAATATTTGTAGCAGATGATTTTTCATTATGTTTATATTCGTTTAGAAATTTTTATAAAATTCTAAAACGGTAGAGATTTTATTTAAACTCGAACCCCAAATGACAATTATTTTGATCAATCTTTTGTCGACATATAACAGATGTTGTATAATACAGAATATACGAAAACAATTTTTTTAATTGCTTGTCAAGGATATCTATGAAAATATTCATTTATAGTTTTAGTATATGTTGAAATTGGAATATTTGTAGCAGACGAAGTCTCATTTTAAGAAGAATTATTCTATTTTACATAAACAAACACATTTGGAATATGAAATTTGGAAGTCTCAAATTTATAAAAAAGAATGATAAAACTGCATCATCTTTGTAGAGCATAAATATTCTTTACCATATCTTAGCACATATAATCCATATGAAACGCTCACGCGACTGGTGTAATTGCAATTATTAATATGAATTTTAAATAATGAATTAACATTTTCCAATATATTTTCCAGTTACTCACTAAACTTTCGAAGAAAAATCTAACGTAATCATCATGCAATTAATAGAAGAAGCTGGCTTTTAATCAAAAGTATTATAAATTTTAAGAATAGCTTTTCTAGAAACTTACTTTTCCGAGAAAATATCTGGGAAATCAATATTTCTCTTCGAAAATGGGAGTACCACATTATGATGATGAATTGTTTGTCCCTAGAGTTAATGAATCACCAACATATTATCCATCATTAATGATACTGTGTGATTATCAGAAGAATAGGATTGATTTAATACTCTTTCGACAATTATGAGAATGCAAAAATGAATATAATGAAAAAAAATTTGTAAGTAAGGAAGAATCTGCAGAAAGATTTACTCATTTTTCGCTGAAAAATAATTATTTGCCCTTTTAATTTTGTGCAGTTTGTAGTTAATGATAATTCCAAGAAGTTTAAAGAATGCGTAAGAAAATGAAAATAGACATTTTTCTTTACCTCAGTGTCAAAAAATTATGCAGTCTTTATCGAAAAAAAATTTTCATGCATAATTTGAACAATACTTAAATTTAGTCATTGAATTAAATGTGAATAAATTATTATCGTACTGTTTTAAACCATGCTATTGAAAAAGTTTTTAAAAATATTTTTTGCTGGTTCAATATACATCCCCACTCTTTTAAAGTTTCAAACATATCCAAAAAATATTTTTGTGTTGTATATAACTGAAGAAGTTAAAATTTATTTGCATGCTATTTTTAATACGTAATCATTAATGTGTCAAAGAATCTTAAAAGAAAGATTTGAAAAAAGGTTAGAATCCAACGATGGTTCAAGCGAAATCAAGAAGAAGAATGTAATTAACTTTTTATGAACAAACATATCTACTGAACTATGTTTGAACGCCGTTGCAGACGTCGTAGAAGTCTCCGAAGTGTATTTATGTTTGCAGTAGGTTTTTGTGGGTTATTTGCTTGTTTTTCTTGGTATACTCTACTTTGTTGTAGACCTGGTGTATATACAGAATATGAAATAACTAGATCAGAAACATTCCATACCAGTAATATCCCGCAGCCTTCCTCTTCATCAGTAGACGATAGCCAAAAGCATTCCTTTTCTCCATTAAAAGAAGTAAAGATTAAATCTAGTCCAAAAAGCTCAAAAGCTGAAACAGCTAGTCAAAAGCTTACTAAGCTTACTTTAAGAACATTTCCTAGAAATGGACCCACCAAAGTAAATTTACAGAACACACCTGGCAGCTATGACGAGGGTCTTTCTGTATTGCACTTGTACGATTTTTCCAGATCAAAAGACAAAAACTATAAGACTAACGATGTATCAACAACACCTGTAGTGGACACAACTTTTCTTCCGCCCACTATAGAACTTGACCAGTATGCTGTGAGAGCTTGGTTGCCACGAGGTATTAAAGAAAGGACTGAATCCAGCAGTTCGGAGCTACCACAGACTCTGACAGATTTTACTGCAGACGTCCAACCTGCGAGCGCCATTACCACTCCTGGTTACCACTATGGTGGTCAACACAGAAAGATGGGAGTGGTCAGTCCACCTGTGAAACGGCTGCCACAGGCTCTTATCATAGGTGTTAAAAAGTGTGGTACTAGAGCTCTGTTAGAATTTCTCAGGGTACATCCGGATGTCAGGGCTTCCGGACCGGAAACACATTTCTTCGATAGACATTACCATAGAGGCCTAGAATGGTACAGGTAAGTTTTGAGACAGTTTTAATTCAAAATTAAATTTTATAAATTATTTTAACTACCCCATTTGTACCCACACTGTTAACAACTTGCAGCAAACTATCCAGTCATTCAACAGTTTTTATACATAA
Organism: Maratus speciosus; assembly: GCA_963932465.1. Taxonomy (NCBI): domain Eukaryota; kingdom Metazoa; phylum Arthropoda; class Arachnida; order Araneae; family Salticidae; genus Maratus; species Maratus speciosus. Next base: position 483,748,034 of record OZ010790.1, on the reverse strand, counting down.
AGCGGTTATATAACCGTAATTTAATTATATTCTGACCATAATATGGGTCAGACCATATGGTCAGAATACAGTTTAATTATGGTTATGTAAGCATTTTCTATAAAAACTGTGAGTTTGCTCCAAATTTTTAACTGTGAAGTTATTACCATTATTGGAACATTAATCATTTGGAAATCGTTTCTATATACTACTAATCGAGGTTTATTCGTGTGATCCGATTTTTCGCATCCCGTTCTCTTTATAAAATTAGACTTTGTCACCTAATGCATAGACTTCGTCTCTTCCGCCGATACGGTGTTGAAAGTATCTTAGAAAGAAATTTCTGAAGTATCTGAAGACTAATAACGATAGATTTAGTACATTACTATCTATACTTGTAGTTTTGTTTTAATTTTCAAATAGTTATGCTATTGGATTGAAACAACAAATTGCAGAAGTTATTCTTATGTTAGTTATTCGCTTGAAATCTTGTTAAATATGCTCTTTTATTTAACGAAGATAACGCCACGTAACTAGGAAGAGAAATAAGATTTTTTTTTAAATATTGCATTTTTCTATCTAATATAATGAATGAATAAACTTCCAACTTCCAGCATAAATGAGTTAAATAAAAGTGAAAAAAATACTATATATTTTTTATGATTTATATCTAATTAGAAATATTAGGAAACTTAAAACATACATTGTCAAAAACAACTACGATGGGTTAGCTATGTTTTATAAGAGTTTTTGCTATAAATATTAGCCATTTATGTATGTCATTGTGTTCAAAAAGAATTTTATTCTTGCCGCATTTCTGCAATATTCTGTTAGAGATTTTTGAAAAGATGTTGTTACTTCGTTGTTGTTTTTTTAAAGCAAGGTTTATTTGTGTTTTTCAGCAGCCAAACGTAGCACTTGCTGCAAAGTTGCCAAGTCTTTGGCTTTTTGCACACCTCTATTAACTTTGAGAAAGTCTAGTTCTTTAAAATCTCCCAAATGTAATAAATAGAACAATATTTTCTGTATTAAGATACTGGTATCCAAAAGCCGGAGACGTGTCAGCCCTGTTGCTGAAACTATAAATTTATGTTTAATTTAATAGAAATCTAAAGATTTGGATCTTCGCCTGTAATTTATGAAATCAAAATTTTATTTATATTTTCAGTAGTTTCATGTCATAACTGCTAAAATCACAAATTTATATTTAGCTAAATAGGAAACTGAAAAGACGAATCTGTCATGTTTATTTTTGAAACCAAAGTTCCATTTGTGTTTTCAAGAGCCGCACGTGATAACTGATGAAATAATAGTATGTATGTATAGTGTTCGTATAGTATAAATTAGCATATTATACTATTGTACAGTTCGATAGAAATCTGAAGAGATAATTTTACTGTGCTCATTTTCTTAAAAAAAAAAAAAAAAAAACAAGTTTTATTTGTGTTTGTGGTAGCTCAACATGAGAAATTTTGAGAACAAAACTTTGTTCTATGTTGAATACAATTTTTATGGCATCGAAAACACATATATATCTATATCACAGATATATCATATAGTTGAGCGCAGATTCCAAATGCAAATATATTGGAAACATTCGCAATATTCGTAAAACTATATTTAATTTTGGTAAATAGTACTTGCCATATTTTCGTCAATATTTATTTTTGTTCCTAATTCTCACTTTTTATATACTTTAAATAACATTTCTTATAGCCAAGTGAAAAAATCCTTAAATCAGAGTTATTGCAAAACAGAGTTAATCTCGGGTTTTCATTAAGGGGGTCCGGGGCTAAAAATTCTCAAAAAAAAAAATACTGCGTTTTTAGCGTTAAATGTCGCAAACCGCATACTTTTATCTTCTTTAGATTCAGATATATAACACCTTTTGTCTTGAGAAGCGATGAATCAGCTGCCCACGAGACTTTAGAAACGAGACGAGAACTTTAACTTCATTTATCTCAAAATGAATTTTTATACGATTTGTCAATTTTAAAAGAATATATCTAAAGTTCCTTGCAAGATATATGTATGAAATTTTCAACAGAGATTTTATGCTATATTTCCAACAAATTATCGTCAGGATTTTTAATTTCGAATGATAATTGTGAAAATATGCTAATTAATGCAAAACTCACTCATAAAAAAACTTCATTTTTTTACTTAAATTTCTTTTATAAAATTCATAATCAATATTTTAAGAAATTGTAAAGACAAATTAAAATGACAGATTTTCTGTACACAAAAGTGTAAAAATTTTGTAAATCGAGTAAGTACTTCCAGAGTTATATCAAAAATTAAATATGTTTAAAATTTTATTTTTATTTAAATATTTAAAAAATTTCAGATTTTTTTACATGCAATATTCTTATTATATTAAAACATATTTCAGAAAAAAATTTCATAACAAAATCTCTATAGATAAAAAAAAAAACAACAGAAATTTTAGCGCCGGACCCTCTTAAATCATAATTACAATACTACATAAAAATAAAATATTACATTAAACTAAACAAAATATTACATTAAAAGGTAGCATTTTATTTTCAAAGTCTTCTAAGTTAAAGCACACTATTTTATTTTTGTGGTATTTAAATTTCACATTGTATCAATATTCAGTATGTAAACACCAGTTAAACGAATCTCATTAATGTTGTTTTCCCCATGTGTGATTACCATTTCCCCCTTTATCCTCCTCTGCACTTTTTTTTTTATAAAAACTTAAAATACTTAAAAGAAAAAAATCAAATATTCTTTATAAAGGAAAATTTGATTTCTTTACATAATGTTGCATTCCCGTATAGAAACCATACATTAAAGGTACAAAATTAATGGATTGTTATGAAAAAAATTTAATTGTATGGTTACTTTTCAAGATATGATAATAGAAAATAAAGTAGTTATATATTACTGCAAATCTTATTTTACATTATTGTAAGATACAAATATTTATTGTTGAGTTAAATGGTGATATATTAGAAAAAAAAAACAGATATGAAAATTATTTAAATTATTTAAGATATCTAAATCATATATGGACGAGAATGAAAAATTTATTACAAAATTCCATCTTTATATACATTACACATTATACACATTATACACATATACACATTATACACATTATACACATATACACATTATACACATTATACACATATACACATTATACACATATACCATCTTTATACACATTATACACATATACACATTATACACATATACCATCTTTATACACATAAAACAGGCATAATTTAGTATAAACAGGCAAAGGCCGCAGGCATTATTAAACGAATTTATACCTTAACATTAATATAAGGCCGCCCCTCCTATCTTTTGAACAGAACAGAATATTTGAAGCACAGAGCGCTTTGTAAGAAATATTTCTGCATATTTCAGTAAAAGAAAATTATTTGCACACTATAAAAAAAAATCTGTAAAGTTACTAAAGTTTTTCTAGGAAACTGGGATTCCTAGAACTTTTTATATAGGAATTTTTGTTGTTGTCGTTACATAAAAAGTTCTAGGAATCCCAGTTTCCTAGAAAAACTTTAGTAACTTTACAGATTTTTTTTTTTTACAGTGTATTAAACCGAACAGAATATTTGAAACACACTCCGCTTAGTAACAAATATTGTTGCATATTTCAATAAAAGAAAATTATTTGTGTTAAACAAAATAGAATATTTTAAATACAGACCGCTTAGTAACAAATATTTTTGCATATTTCCGTAAAATAAAATTATTTGTATTAAACCGAACTGAATATTTGAAACATACTCCGCTCAGTAATAAATATTTTTGCATATTTCAATAAAAGAAAATTATTTGTATTAAACTGAACAGAATATTTGAAACACACTCCGCTTAGTAACAAATATTTACGCAAATTTCAGTAAAAGAAAATTATTTGTATTAAACAGAACAGAAAATTTGAAACACAGACCGCCTAGTAACAAATATTTTTGCATATTTCGGAGAAATAAAATTATTTGCCAAATACAAAAACAAAAATGTAGAATATTGATTTAGAAAATTTCCTAACATCATTTAAATGAATTTATTTGTGGGGCAAATTTTGATTCGGTGTTAATTGTAGTAAACTTAATGAATGAAAAATAAATATGTGTGTATTTTTTAATGACTGAATCATTAAAAAAAAATAGATATCTTCTGAAATTTATTTCTACATTTTTAAATTATGCAAATTTTAAACTTACAGTAATCTTACTAAAATTTTATCTGTCAGGTTGCAGTTACATAAAAAGTTCTAGGCATCCCAGTTTCCTAAAAAATCATTAGTAACCTTACAGATTTTTTGATTAACAGGGAAAACGTGTATCTGTTACATGAATTTTTTCGTTGCGGTTACATAAAATGTTTTAGAAATCCCAGTTTCCTAGAAAAATTTTAGCAACTTTACAGAATTTTTTTTTTTTTTGACAGTGTACACTGTAAAATAGTAATAATAATAAAATCTATGAAGTTACTAAGAATTTTCTAGGAAACGGGGATGCCTAAACGTTTTATGAAACGGCTCCAAAAAAAATTCATGTAACATATTTGCACTCTAATTCAAAAAATCTGTAAGGTTACTCCAAATTTTTTAGGAAACTAGGATGCCTAGAACTTTTTGTGTTACTGCAACCCTTGTTACAGACAAAATTTTAGTAAGATTATAGTAATTTTAGTATATTTTTCATAAAGCTACAGATTTCTGTAGCTTTACAAAAACCAGTTTTGTAGATTTACGTCTTTTTTTTTTGTACAGTGTACAGATAAAATTTTAGTAAGCATACAGACTTCTGCATCTTTACATCTGTAGAATTACATTTTTTTTTTACAGTGTAATAACGGAAAATCATGTATACAGGCGTAGATTATGCAACACTTCAATGGCGGATCCAAGGGGGAGGTCACGGGGGTCATGACTCCCCTCTGAACACCAAAGATATTCTAAAGATCATTTTTAAAAGGAAATATACATTAGAGTCCCTATTATCCGAGTCCCGCTTAACCGAGTTTCCGCTTTAACCGAGTTATTTTCTTCTGATGGACTTTATTATGAAACAGCCATTATAAATGAAGTGTTAAGTGAAGATTGAGTCTGATTTTCTGGTCAGAATGGGAAAAATGGCCATAATAATAATAATAATAATAATAATAATAATAATAATGGATATTGTTTTCCCACTCCAAATACTTCAATGGCGGATCCAAGGGGGTGGGGGTCACGGGGGTCATGAATCCCCTCTGAACACCAAATATATTCTAAACATCGCTTTTAAAAGGAAATATACAGTAGAGTCCCGTTTAACCGAGTTTCCGCTTTAACCGAGTTATTTTATTCTGATCGACTGATGGCTTCCATTATTATGAAACAGCCATTATAAATGAGCTGTTTGGTGAAGATGAAAGAGCAGTCATAAAAAGTTAGAACTCTGATTTTCTGGTCAGAATGGGGAAAAAATGGCAATAATTTTCATCTGGCCCATTCTGACCAGAAAATCAGAGTTCTAACTTTTTACGGCTGCTCTTTCTTCTTCACCTAACACTTCATTTTCATACTAATGGAAGCCACCAGTCCATCAGAAGAAAGTGATCCATTATCCATTCCAAAGGTACAAGTTCGATTGAAAAAAACTAACACTTTGAGCAAAAAAAGGAGGTTACACCTGCAATTTTCATGACACTAATAGAATCACATAGCTGCCAATGTGTACGGCTTTGTTACCTCTAAAATGTACTACAAATTTTTGCCATATTTAATCGTTGACAATTGTTAGATTTTTCAAACTGAAGGAAGTGACCGTCAATTGTTCACCTGTGACGGCATTTCTGTGTCTGTCAATTCGTAAAACGTGGCTAAGAATGCTAAATTTGACAAAATTTTCTGAATGAATATAGTTTCCTTTATAAGAATATGGGAAACCCTTTAATTTCTTGGTATCCGAACAAAATCGGTAAATTTTATATTTTTACGGATATTAATGCACGTTTCTTGTATTTACGAATGAAAATGACTTTGCGAAAATATCAGAAAAGTAGTTTAGATTTGGTAATAGCTTTCAATATAAAAAATTCTCATAAAGAGATGTGATCCCCTCCTACCCAAAAAAAGAAAATCCATGACCCCCCCCCCCCCCTCTAAATGGTGAGCTGGATCAGCCCTTGCAACACTTTCCAACACTAGTAAAGTATTACTAAGAAATTTCAGTTTTTATACGAAGAAATGAGATATTTAAATAAGAATTTTAAATAAAATGCCCCGAAAACGATTCTTCCCCATAAACGACAATGTTAAAAAAAATGTCTTTGAAATTACAGAGTATGTACTGGTAATCCATTATCTTAATAGACCGGCAGGCGGCAGCATAGACAATCACCTCATCGAGTTCACGACTAAAATTCCAGAATTAGTTAAAACTCGATTCGCATATTAAAATGCAATCGGTCTGCCAAGTCATATCTTGGTGGAAAACACCTTAAAACCTGATTTTAGTGGTTGACTCGTACATTTATCATTGTGTTTTCCTGTTCCCAGTCCTCCATGTTTTCATTCCTTTGGATGCAGGAAAACAGAATAGTAAACCTACGAGTCAACCGCTACAATCGGGTTTTCTCTAAAATATCTCTAAAATATCCTATTTTTTAGTGTATAACAAATTTTAAACCAAATTTTCTTCTTTAATATTTCTAATAAAATTCTAAAAGAATTTTAAAAGTATGTGCTTTAAATTACAGGTTATAACAAAAATAAAAATATCTTTAAATAAAGACATGAAAATCCCTACACTGTAAAAAAAAAAAAAGAAAGAAATCTGTAAAGTTACTAAAGTTTTTCTAGGAAACTGGGATTCGTAGAACTTTTTATGTAACGGCAACAACAAAAATTCTGTAACAGCCATTTATGCGTTTCCTTTGAACGCAAAAAACATTCAGCTATTAAAAAGCGATGTGAAAATGTAAAAAAATCGGACATTTTAGTTTTTATAAGGAAAAGAACAGAGGTCCCCGAATGGGAACCCAGGAACCGAAGAGGTTAATAGAAGTAGCAGAGAAAGAATTTTCGTCCTAACATTTAACATACCTACATCGAGTGTTTTTCATATGATAATCACAAGGGGCTACGCATATATAACGATATCATTTTAGGGGGGAGAGGGGTCTGGCACATGATATTATAAGATATCGCTGGGGAAAGGGGGGTTGTCTTCTGATATCGTTATCATTTTTGTTCCAATCAAAATTTTATTTTTTTATGTGTAATTTGTTCTTTACATCAACATTTTTTTTTATTATTTATAACTTGTTCTTTGCATCAAAATATCTTGCAATCTTTTTTTTAGCCTATTATCTATTTTTATGAAAATACAAAGTTATTATTAAACTCATTAAATTATTATAAAATTGTTCATTTCCAAAATATGGAATACCTCAACGTTTCACTTTCCTATTCTTCTGTCATATGCGTATGGACATATAATCTGCTATTCGAGAAACCAGGTGCGAAGTACGTTTGAAATGATACTTGTGTTTACCAGTAAAGAAAAGAGAAAAAATGTTGTCCGCCTGTTTTCTTGATAAAAGGTTATATATTATTATAAATACTTTTAAATAGTAACTATTTCTTTTTCAAGTTTTCTTTGATATAAAATTATTTTACATATAATAATCATATTTTTATGACTTCTCTTTATTTTAATTAATAAAGTATGCAAATAATAAATGTATAACCATATCTGTATATCACTACAAACAAAAGAAAAGGATTGCAAAAATCAAAAGAATTTTTAGACATTCATAACGATATCATTAAGGTGGGGAAGGGGGGGGGGGTCGAGGAATGATAATGTATGCTATTGTAAGGGGGGGGGGGGGTCCAAAATTACCAAAAAGTTGATAACGTTATATATGTATACCCCAACAAGAGATTTGAAAATACAGATTGCTCTCTAAAACAACTTCGATTTAGTAATTATTTATACACAAAAAAATCCCTTAAATTTTTATTCATATTTTTAAATGTTTTGATTTTTGAAATGTTTAAATTAAAAAAATTTGTAATGTTTAAATAAAACTTTTACTAAACGTCTAAATAAATGATCGTAAAGCGCTAAATAAGACTGTTGCCTTTTTTACTTTTACTCACCTCCACATCATCAGAACTTTAAAAGAAGCAGTTCTGAACGAGTTTTGATCTTAATATTCATAATTCACAATTTTTTACTTTCTTCTTTCTAAAGAAGAAAATATAGTAATCGAAATTTTTTTCGACTTCTGGTTTTCACGGATTTACATGTTTTAGGTGTCAGAGATGACGAAAAACATGATTACACAAAATGTCTGTCTGTCCTTCCGAGTGTCGGTATGTCCGCTTTACATCATAGAAAGTGTATGAAGTTACGCACAGAACTAAACCAAATTTTTTGTGTTTGTTTTTGGTTATGGCCAGCAGGTCGCCCTTGAATTTGGAAATATTTCGCCGGAAGGAGACGCTCTAATAGCAATTTTTGTCCATTTTCATTATTTATTGTACTATCGAAAAGTGTATGAAGTTATGCATAGAATTGAACCAAATTTCATGTGTATGTTTTTGGCTATGGCCAGAATGCCCCACGTAAATTTGGGATCAATCCGCCGGAATACCCTGCTATAATAGCGTTTTTTCGATTTTTCATAGTTCTGTTTGTTTTCTTTTTCTTAGTTCTGTTTCACATCGGTTGTATGTGGGGCTTGTTCAGCTCAAGTTAATTGGTAGGCCTACACCCGTAGCTGAATTGGAACTTGTACATAGGTTGTCCGAGGTGGTCATCCTTATCCCCATCCCCGTACATCGGTTGTTCATGCACCGATCGGGAATTCGCATCCAGCTAACCCCGCGATTCTCAAGCAGCTGATGTACAACAGAGTAACAAAAAATATTCATTTTATTAAATATTATGATCGGGATTAACTCTTTTTACTCTGATTAGTAAAATGAAGTAGAAACTTAAGATGAAAATCAAAGTTGGTGTTGTATTGAAACAATAATCACTGAACGATTAACTCGTGCAACAACTTTTAAAAGTATTAACATGTATGAGAAAGAAGAAAGTTTTGGGATTGGCACATCCGATTAGTCGTATGTTGTGAACATAACATAATGTTTAAAACACAGATTGCCTACTAACAAAGCTCCTAATTACTAATAATTTCTAAACCAAAAAAAAAAAAAAATGGTAAATTTCAACAGTGAATTTAATAATAGAAAATGTGATGTTTAAATTAAACTTCTATTAAACATCTAAAAAAATTACAACAAAACATTAAATGCGACTGCTGCTTTTCCCTTTATTTACCTGTACTCTTTATAAACAGCTTTTTTAAAACAAGAGAAAACCGATTTTCATCTTAGCAGTTTACAACAAATATCTTTCGTATATTATAAACATAACAGAATATTTCAAACACTGATTGCTTACTAGTAAATTTTAGATTAATTAATTATTTCTACGCCAAAAATTCCTATAAATTTTTTATGATATTTTTTAATAACAAAAAATAAATGTGAAATTTAAACTTCTATGAAACATCTAGAGAAATTATGGTAAATCACTGAATAAGACTGCTATTTTTCCTTGTATTCACTTCTGCATTTTATAAAAAGCTATTTACCACAAGCAATAGGACAGCAATTTTTATCATAACATTCATACATAATTTTTCGTATGTCATAAAGTCATGAAAACATTTAAAATACATATAGATTAATAACAGAATAGTTATATATTAATTTATTAACGAAATATTTAAATTTTATTTTCTGCGTATTTCAGAGGAAGAAACTTATTTATCAAATGCAAATTTGAAAATGCATAACTTTCTGTGTAGGAAATTCCATAAATCTTTTTAACTGCTTGAAGGGCGTTGGTGCATTTTTATACCAACTAAGTTTAACACTAGAACCGACGGAAATTTTACTGAAGTGTTATAAAAATATCTTACACCGGAATTTTTATTTGAAACTATTTAACTTATGTATTTAACTTATTTCTCTGGGGTACGTTTTAAACTTATTTTAGAAAGAAATTTCTAATGATAATCGAAATATTTTTATTTGGTACCGGTCAAAATGACCGCTACAGCAATTCTAATGTTAAGGGGTTCCGGAGCTAAAAATTATAAAAAAATGCAATTTTTTTATTCGCTTAAAAAAAAAAGAGTTTTTAGCGTTAAAATACCGCAAACCGTATGCTTTTAATTTCATTAGATTCAGAGATATAACACCTTTTTCCTTGAGAAGCGATGCATCAGTTGCCCTCCGATGAGAAGATTAATTTCATTTATCTCAGAAGGAATTTTTTCAGGATTTGTCAACTTTAAAAGAATATATCTAAAGTTCCTTGCAAAATATATGTATGAAATTTTCAACAGAGATTTTATGCTATATTTCCAAAAATTGTCTTCAGGTTGGTTGGTTGATTTTTGACGGCCGATTATCTACACTAGGGATATAGGCCCGGGGGGAGTGCAATTCGTGGGGGTCTTTCTAAGGGAACCTAACCCGTATTTAGGCATGGAAATCCATGGCTCGAAGAAAACCACGAAAACTCCGAACGATTAGGCCGACGGGCGCGATTGGGATCGAACCTAGCACCTCCCGTCTACCAGCTTCGAGAGCAGAACCTCTCAGCCACTGGTGGGGCAATTGTCTTCAGGATTTTTTATTTGAGTGATAATTGTTAAAATATGCTAATTAATCCAAAACTCACTCATAAAAAAACTACATTTTTTTACTTAAATTTTTTTTTATGAAATTCATAATCAATATTTTAAGAAATCGTGAAGACAAATTAAAAAGACACATTTTCTGTACACAAAAGTGTAAATATTCTATAAATCGAGTAAGTACTTCCAGAGTTTTATCAAAAATTAAATATGTTTAAAATTTTTAAATTTATTATTTTTTTAATACTTTAAACTTTTCCCCCACCGGGGGGTAAATTTGAGGTGGGGGTGGGGGGTGGGGAGGTTGGGAGGCACATAGCATAAAAAAGTGGTCACTGTCTTTTCCAACAATATGTCACATGTGTATGCCGGCAAAAGTTAGAAAAATCACCCCCTTTGCGTCTATTATCGCGCCTTCTGGAATACATCCTGCCCCCTCTCTTTGAAACACCGTTTGCATAAATGTGTTACTGCATGGTAACTATATAGAAAAGAACTAGTACAATGTAGCAATTTCATAAATTTTACTCAATTATTTCTATGTGAGGGCAAAAACGTATTGATACAACCTCGTATGTTATTATGATGATGTAAATAAAAGTTTCCTGCTATTCCATAGAAGGGAAAGAAATTCATATTCATAGTTCATAGATATCAGCGGATTCGTGTGAGACTTTTGCACTAAAATCTTTAAGATTGTTTGCCGATACGTTTGTTCATTAATTTTTAATGATCTGCAATTTTTAATCAAACAACATGTCTTAACGAAATGTGTGATGCTATGCCAGAAGCCGCTTTAAAAACCTTTCAAATGATACCTTATTGATTATTGTGCGTTTTTTATATGCGTGGAAAAAGATATGTTGACTACAGAAATAATATATTTGAATAAATCACGAAAAATATGCTCGTATTCACCTTTTACATGGTAAACACCAGTGGTATAGTCGTAAAAAAATCAGAGAGTATACGCTATAGTCAGACACAGAGCATTACGCTATAGCTAAGAAGGGTGTAAGGAGTTATGCAGAAGGTATACGGCATATGCTACCGTATACCTTCCATTACATTCCTCGTAAACACAAAACTTAGAACACGTCGTGAAATCGCGAGTCAAGAAAATAAAGAGGGCGTTCAGAAATATGTATGAAGCATCTAATTAAAACAGCAAATGTTGATTAGATATCGTCACATTCATTAGTTTGAAACTTGTATGTTAAATTCCCCTGTGATCGTTGCAAAACCGATTGCAATCCAAACAATTTATTATGCATAACTCAAGAACCAATTGGCGGAATAAACTGGAATTTTGGATTCGCACACTGAAAGCTTCTAGAAATCAATTTCTTAAAAAATATATCACTGGTTACATTTCATGTTTTTTTTTTTTTTTTTTTTTTTTTTTTTCAAATTTATTTCGATAAAAAAATATTTTTACATAATATTAAAAGACATTACAACAAAAATCACAGAACTAAGAAACGGTAATTTAGTATACATTCATTAAATACATAACATCCATTTGGCGACTTTTGGCAATGAAAGATATTTGCAATGGTAATTTTATTTTAATGGACGGTAATGTAATAGGTAAATGGACGGTAAATGTAATGGACGGGATGATATGTTCGCCGGATTGAATATAATACATATATCCTATACATACACAATATTTATAGTATACATATCTATACCACATTATATTACATAGTTATATCTATTTATATTTTAAAGGACAAACGTGACGTCATTTTGATGTTGGCATGAGCAGACGATTCAATTTCGTTTTTATTACAATTTTTTAAACTTCTAAACATCGCAAATTTTCAAATTTTACACCGTCGAATAAGGAAAATAAGGTACTTTCATATACAATTTATTTGAAAACTGTATCGCAATTTATTTGAAAACTCTATCGCAATGTTCTCAATTTCTATTGTTTTTAAATTAATTTTCTAGCATGATTTTTTTAAAATCTATCTCTACCAAGAGCAGATGATTACGAAAGGTAAATCCATTTGCAATTAAATTAATATAAATTGCAGCATTTGTTTTCAGCTTCTATTCCATAACAAAAAAAAAAAAAAAAAAAAAAAATCAAAACATTCTTTAACCAATAAATAAAACAGTAAAATATAAATGAAACACAAATTTAAGAAATGTAATCGAATTATGCTTTTCATTCCACTGAAATGAACAGGACCAAAAATTTTCATTGTAACTAGCAATTTTTGGAGTTTTCACGCGGCACAATATCACAAGGAAGGCTGAAATATTTGTATTTTACTAATCGGTATTTTTAATGCACATTTTATGTCATAACTTGATGACATGATTGTCCCGTCAAAATGAGAAATTGGCACCCAACTATATTCATATTGTACACAAATATCACGAGGCAGACTGAAATATTTGTATTGTACTAATCGGTATTTGTAATGTGTTAAAATTTGATGCCATAACTCGATGACGTCAGTTCCGTCCAAATGAAGAATGGGCGCTTGCGCCAACATATTATGAGGAAAAGTAAATATTTCTATTTTACTAATCGGTATCCTTAATGTGTTAAAATTTCATTCCGTAAATCGATTACATCAAAATGAGTAATTGGAGCCCCACTCTCTTTATACTGTACCAAAATATCAGAAGGCAGACTGGAATATTTGTATTGTACTAATCGGTATTTGTAATGTGTTAAAATTTTATGCTATAACTTGATGACGTCAGTGCCGTCCGAATGAAGAATGGGCGCTTGCGCCAACATATTATGAGGAAAAGTAAATATTTCTATTGTACTAATCGGTATCCTTAATGTGTTAAAATTTCATTCCGTAAATCGATTACATAAAAATGAGTAATTGGAGCCCCACTCTCTTTATACTGTACCAAAATATCAGGAGGCAGACTGGAATATTTGTATTGTACTAATCGGTATTTGTAATGTGCTAAAATTTTATGCCATAACTTGATGACGTCAGTGCCGTCCAAATGAAGAATGGGCGCTTGCGCCAACATATTATGAGGAAAAGTAAATATTTCTATTGTACTAATCGGTATCCTTAATGTGTTAAAATTTCATTCCGTAAATCGATTACATCAAAATGAGTAATTGGAGCCCCACTCTCTTTATACTGTACCAAAATATCAGGAGGCAGACTGGAATATTTGTATTGTACTAATCGGTATTTGTAATGTGTTAAAATTTCATGACGTAACTCGATGGCGTCAGTGCCGGCCAAATGAAGAATAGGCGCTTGCGCCAACATACTATGAGGAAAACTGAAATATTTGTATTGTACTAATCGGTATCTTTGTTAAAATTTCATGTCTTAAATCGATAACATCAAAATGAGTAATTGGAACCCAGTTCTCTTTATATTGTAGCAAGATATCCCGATACACACTGAAATATTTGTATTGTACTAATTGGTATCTTTAATATGATAAAATTTGATATCGAAACTCTATGAAATGATTGTACCATTGAAATGGCGAATTGGCACGTTCCACGGTGGGAGATTACCGATAATAGTTGGTCAAAACTCTATTTTTAAAAGTTTATCCAAGTGTAACTTATTTTTTGCATGTTATAGTTTAGTAGTTAGGGCGTTGTAACCTGCTATTGGTTTTGACATAAATATACTTGAATGGTGCATAGACTAGTGCAAAGTTGTTGCTTCTTAGTTGGGAATGAATCAATTAATTTGAGTATAGTTGTTCAATCTGTTACTTGAAGCAGAATAAAATATACTGCTTGATTATGGACACTTCCGAACAAAATATGGACTTTATTTTATCGGATTTATGTGCATAAATTTAGCTCATATCAGCTGTTATTTCATAATCTGATGTCACAAAAAACTCTGTATTGCTCTTACATTTTTTTTATTTTTAATATAGAAAAAGTTATATTATAAAGCAAGATTAAGCTCAATTTTTGATATCACTAAGTAGTTTGGATTATTACCTTTTCATTCCAAAGTAATTTGTCTGCCTTTATGAGCCTTCCCAGTTTTTAGAATTGTATTTAGCTTATTAAGACTAAATAAATTTTTTTGAAATTTTAGTTCAAGTACCATTTTCCTTTTATCAAAGTCATCAGAATTTATAGCAGCCATATAAATAAACTTTTGTAACATTATTAAGTGGGAACAAGATTTAAAATTTAACGAAAATGTAAATTTGATTGAAAATGTTTTGTTTATAGAGGAAAATCACAATGAAGGACACGTAAAATTTTGCAAGCGCGAAATGTTTAATTTTATGATCAAATTTGGACAAAAGTTGTCAGTGCAAATATCGAGTGGTTACAAAATTGATCCAGACGAATTCTCCAAATTCAAATTGAATACAATGCAAAACATAATGTAGACCTTTTCCCAAGATGTCTTATGTTTCCCGTTAAGAAAGTAACATTATAATTATCAACAAGAACATAAAATCATGAATCAAGCAGATTATGAAACATTTTTCATCGCATTCAGACTACTACAATAAAACTTCATAGTTTAATAACGCGAAAAATGATATCTAAGTTAGAGGTCTGCATGGGCCCGGGCCGGCGAAATGAAGGCGAACTTTCAAACGAGCCAGGCCGGCAGAATTAGGACAATTTTTTCAACGGACCGGGCCGGGCTGGCAAAAAGATTGAACGGGCCTACAGGGCCGGGCCGGGCCGATAAAAAAATTAAGAGGTCGTACCGGCCCGATATAAAAATTTAAACGAAGCTGATAAAATGAGCCATTTTCAATGAATATGTCTTTCGCGGGAAGAAGTATAAATGTGCGTCACGAGTCGATGCGAGCTTGACAACATCAACAGAGAAATGGAACATGCCCATTGTAGAGATCGGCATCGGACAGTTACATGGTGTCTGTTTCCGGGTTTATTTTTTTTTAGCAGACTCATGCCGGCCCGAGATCAGGCTTGCATTTTCCCCCTACATACTAGTCGTGCCGGAAGGGAACTGGTTTTAATCGTTCTCAGGATGTGTAGAGTAGGCAATATGTTTTGTAAAAGTATTAATAGCGTTAATGAACTTCTGTTAACAGTATCTTTGGAAATACACCTGGAGGTGGTTTTCAAACTCATTGCTCACCAAAACGAAACTTTCATACTCATTTTCCGACTCATTTTTAACTGTAAAGGCATAAAATTGAAAGGCCTGACTATTAAAAGGATTTGGAATCAACGTTGGAATTGGAATGGAATTTTTTCAATCCAACGTTGGATTTGGAATCATCGAAGCGTTTTTTGTCACGTGTCTATAGGTTTTTCTCCTTTCCCGTGCTACTGCTTCTGGAAATTCGATTCAAAACGCTAAATCTGCCAGTATTTTCTCAAAGGTACATTGCTTTTATAAAATATATATATATATATATATATAATAGGAAAAAACGCCATTTACATAGTTTTTGAATAAGAATACCTGCCAATCTTGCGCGTTTCCGAAAAGAACTGAATTCAGAAATGTGTCAGGATGCAGCTCCTTTGGATTTGAGAAAAGCCTTAAAAAATGAAAGAGAAATATTTTCAAAAACTCTACTTTTTATTATACAGCTTCAAAATTTATCATGTGTTTAACCCTATATTCTAAACTACATTAGTTTTTTAATGAATCCTTATTTGAATTTGAAACGTCTAAGACTGCAAGTAATCATTAATATTACTATTGTGCGTTTTCTGTTTTGCGAACACTTAATAATCTAAAATATATGCTTCAAAATGTAACCATAAATATGTATGTAGTATTCATTAAAAGAATCTTAACTGTATGACGAGTAAAAACGGAATTTTTTGTAGAAATTGAGTCGGGCCGGGCCGAGAATTATGAAAATGTAAACGGGCCGAACTTTTAATTTTTACACCGGACCGGGCCCAGGCCTGTAAATTCCGGCCCGTGCAAACCTCTAGTCTAAGTGATAATTTGTAAAATGCATAACACGTCTGAAAACACAATTTTAACCAAATTCCAAAAAACAAATGAAAATTTTGTACATCCCTGTATATGAACTATAGGTTAATCACATGATGCATAATATGCTAAAACTGAGAACAGTTAGGGAATGCATAGCACAGCTGAAAATTCCCCTTCAGCAATTTCCGTCGATAAAAAAAATGTACTTCAGATGTTTTGTGCAGCCCTGTATATGATTTATTGAATTTATGCACACTAAATAGTATGATTTTTTTTTAATTAAAAAAAACCTTTCACAACTGAAAACGCACTTCCAGCAATTATTGTCATAGAGAGAAATATAAAATTTATTTTGTGTATCCCTGTATATGAAAGATGAATGCTATGCACATCATATTCAATAGTAAGCATCTCATAGAACTCTTCGGAAATGATAGATAGAGCAGTTCTATATGTCAATTTAAATATGTTTGAATTAACATAACATGAAAAAAATACACCATACTCTCAGAAAAAACTGTAAATTTATGAGCGTTTGCCCTTCAATTTTCCCGGGCAACAGCCTTATTTGATGAAAAACTATCTGATTCATTAAATAAGCGGCCTTATCCCTTAGATACTTAGGAAATTAAGGGCAATCAGCATATTTTTACAGTTCTAGCCCAAATGTTAGCAAAAATACGGTTTGGTAATTAGATATGGACTTTTTTTTCTTTTTTACGGGGTATGACTGGAATCTCTGCTGCCGGCCTCTGCCCCTAATTTTAGAGGGATATTTTTGTGTGTGCACAATCGATTTTTCTCCATAGACCGTAATATAACGTAATTCTTTTTAATTTCCCTGTAATTGATTGATAAATGATATCCATACCATATTCCACAGAAAGCATCTTGTAGTGTACTTCATAGATATGTATAATAAATATTTCAATGTGTTTGAAATTATGAAACATCATTAAAAACCACAGCAAACGATTTTCCCCCATAAAACGTAATGTAATGGAATTATTTTGAATATCCCTGCAATAGAATTATGACTATTACACACTTCATTTTCGGTACCGAACATGCCATAGTAAATATCAATAACATTTTTCAATTTCACGGCGATGCCACTATATTGTCGTGAAAAATAATTTTGGTCAGCTGCAATCGGTAAATCTCCTACCGTGCGTTATGCTTTTACCGTACCTTTATATGACGAGGCAGGCAAGTCATTGTTGAACGTACACTTAATAATGTGTTCCTGCATAACCAATTCATCTTGAAACTCATCTCATATAGGGCAATATAATATAAAATTTTATATTCATAGTGTCTTAATAGTAATATATGACGTTGTTTTCTCTCATAAATTTAAGTCTGTCGGGTTTTCCTACCAGGATATACCCAGACAGACGAAAATATTTAAAAAGTACTTTGCTCAAGCTTTAATTTGGGATCAATTTCATCTCGTAACTCCATGACGTAATTTTACTGCTAAATTGACGAATTGGCGCCCGCTGCTGCTCATATCGTATACTAAGATGTACCAAGGCAGATCATTCGTTCTTTTTATCTACTGCGAACAACCTTGTCCTACATCATAATTTCATCTCTAACTCGATGACGTTGTCATTTATGTAATCGTTCGCCGCACTGAAAATAAACTAATTTTTGTCAGAACCCTACATTGAAGACGATTTTTAAATCTGTATAAAAAACAGTAGAGAAATGTACTTTATAAAAAACAATAGAGAAATGTAACAAACAAAATATATTAAAACGTTTAAAATAAGATTATATGGGCTGAATGACATAAATGCAACAAGAAAACACAGAAAAAAAAATCCCTAGTTTCTTTTCTCTTACTATTTTATTATTGTAATTCATTTGAGAACAATAAATTTTATTTTTTTTTTAAATCGAGAAATAGAAAATGCAGATAAATTATGCTGAAAATCCATGTATGCGTTACTATTTCCTGCACCCCCCCCCCCTTTTCCATACAGGCGGTCGTCCTGAGAATACGTGGGAGGAAATCCAGAACTGTGGTCATAATCACAGAAAAGTGAGATGAATACCATCAATGGAACATTGCGTCATTTTAACGCAAGTATAGTAAAGCTTTAAGTTTTATGAATGAAAATGTACGTGTATGATGTCATACTTCACTTTCTGAAGTGTTCTCCTGTGTTTTACGCCCCTGAAGCGACTATGTTTTTTGTGACCATGATTGATAACTGACCATGTTTGGCTGTTTTAAAAAATTCTGAATATAGGTGTGAAATACAGTCGCGAGATACATTTAGTCCCTCACACACGCCCCTTCCCTCCTTTCCATACAGGCCCTCGTGCTGAGAATATGTGGGAGGAAATCCAGAACTGGGGCCATAATCACAGAAAAGTGCGATGAATACCATCAATGGAACATTGCGTCATTTTGACGCAAGTATAGTAATGTTTTAAGTTTTATGAATGAAAATGTACGTTTGTAATGTCATACTTCACTGGCTGAAGTGTTCTCCTGTGTTTTGCGCCCCTGACGCGACTATGTTTTTTTGTGACCATGATTGATAACTGGCCATCTTTGGCTGTTTTAATAAATATCTAAATGCAGTCGAACCCGATTAAGACGCGATCCCGCTTAATACACGGATTTTTTCTGATCCCTTGAATATCGCTCATAAGACTAATATAAAAATATCCCGTTTAATACGCGAATGGTTATTACGCGATCCCGCTTAATACGCGATAAACTTTTGGTCCTTTGAGGGAAAATAATCACGCTTAAGACGCGGATTCATTGATCAAGATGCGAATTCCTTCTCTCTTCTCAAGTGTTGGCAATTTTGCGGATTATTTTTATTCAGATAAAAAACGCTGTTTTCGAATAGTATTATTTACTTTATTTAATAACAGATTAATTAACGCAAAAATTACTAATCAGAAATAGTGGTAATATTTGAATAAAACAAAACCCCTCTAAATTAGTAAAACCGCAATTCTTCTTTGATCCTCTGATTTCTCCTTACATTCTTTGTCTCTCGCTTCGTGTATGTTTTTACAGTAGTAAGAGAGATATAGACGAATTGAGGTTACTCAGATATATCATAAAAATTATTATGATTAGAGGTAATCATACCTGTTTTTAGTGAGGTTTTAAATGTACGTTATATCGCTACTATGTTTAATAATGCACGTTATAGGCAAAAAAAGAAAATGAAACTCGTAAATATTAAATAAATATGACTGCGATTGGATAATTCTTTTATGTTTTCTTTACTTTTTGTCATGCTAACAATATTATGTACACAAAGTTTTATAAAAACAGTTTCTTAACTTAAAAAGATGGGTCAACTATAATGGTACTCATTAATACTAGTAGTAAATATGATTTTTAAAACTGGTCTGTGCTTCAAAGATTTAATGTCTTATTCTTTTTGTTAAAAATTATTAGTCTAGTAGGAAAATTATTTTTGTTGTTTTATTTTTGCTTGCACCGTACACATCGACAACGAAACCGTGTTGGAATCCACATTTATTTTCCTTTTTTATTCCAGTCGGTCATATAAAAAGAAACAAGCAGTTAAAGTTGAATACAATTAAATTTTAAACTAAACATATGTAAAAGACACAATTTTTGACCGTAAACATATAAACGAAAGCTCAAAAGTTCATTTAGATGATTAAATGTGTAAATAAGTCCAGTTCCTGCAACATTATACAAATCACGTTTAATATGCGATCCCGCTTAATACGCGACTTTTGTCTACTCCCTTGAAACGAGTCTTAACCGGGTTCCACTGTATATGTGTGAAATACAGTCGCGAGATACATGTATAGCCATTTATTTGTCTTGAGTAACTTTCTGTGACAGGTATTCTTTA
The DNA here is from genome assembly GCA_963932465.1 of Maratus speciosus. NCBI lineage: Eukaryota > Metazoa > Arthropoda > Arachnida > Araneae > Salticidae > Maratus > Maratus speciosus. Next base: position 483,727,558 of record OZ010790.1, on the reverse strand, counting down.
CTACAGATTTAAGTAAAATAATTAGTGATACATAAATAAATAAAGGATATTAATGAAAATTGTTTTTTCATTATTTTTTTCAAATTTTGAACCAGTTTTTTTACATACTATATTTCTGTAAGCGTTTAATGCAAAAGGAACTCCAAAACATAACTTTAGCGTTTTAATCGAAATATACTTTAATTTTAATTTACTTAGTATTCATCTCAGGAAAAGCATTTACCCGACAGTCTAATCACCTAATTACAGTTACAGTTTAAAAGGAATAAAGTTATTGATCGTCTGCGCATTCAAGAAAACAAAATTAAAATGAAAATAATGGAGAAACACAGTTCCGTCCAGTAAAATAACTTTTCAGATGCTGAACATTAAATGAAAAAGAAAGACCTTTTTTCAGTTTCTATTCAGTATATATTTTTTTTCAATTTATGGCATCATTAAATAGCACAATGCGTTTAAGTAGATAATTTTGTAAGTATAAATTTAAAAATTATAATTTTAAATGAAAAGAATGACTCCAAAAAGAAAAAAAAATCGTTTGAAATCATTTGTATAATGAACATTGAGATTAGCAACTAATTAATTTTGAAACATAAATAAAATAATTGTGTTAGATAAAATATTTTACGTGTTTAAATCTTATCAAGAAGTTATCTCATTAAATGATGTTACATTAGATTTTTTTAAAGTTTTAAGAATTAAATCTTTTTAATCTAAATAAAAATAATAATTCTTTTTTATTATAATTTGTTACTTTCAAGCAATGATAATCATGAAAAATAGTTATATTTCCAAAGGAAAAAATAATTAATCAGATTTGAGAAAATTGGTAATCTCTTTTAAGTACTTCCTTTTTGAAGAAAATTTGATAATGTTCTCGACTGTAAAGCAGAAGAGCATTATTATTATTATTTTTTAAAGATTTTATAAAGTGAGACAAAATTTAAATAACTAAAAAAATTAAATTAATAAGAATAAAATATGTCGTCAAAGCATGCATTATTAAGAATTTATTTATTTATTTTTTATTTTCGAATAGTTTTATTTTAAAATCTAAATAATAAGCATTGTTTTTATAGAGTAGAAAAAATTTGAACTAATTGAATAACGGAAATTGGACATAAAAACTGCTTTATAATTGGAAACCTTTTCTCATCTAGCATAGTTTTTAAAAATAAAAAGAATTTCTAATGTGAGTGTTACATCTGATTTATTTTTCTAAAAATAAACAAAAAATAATTTTAAAGTATAAGTAATGAATAAAATACTAATTGTTCGGCAACCGATATTTTTTAGCTTTCCACGAGTGTTTAGGTCACTGAGTAATATATCATTTAAAGCTTTTTTCAGATCTTAAAATGAGAAATATTTATATACTTCTTTAAAAAAAAGTAATTAAATAATGTAAACTTACAAAAGAATGCTTAAAGATAATAACTATTTTAATAAATTATTTAAATTTAGTAAAAGCCCATTTTCTTTTCAATGAGTGATAAAATATAAAATCGACTGAATTCAGGAAAGCCATAAGCCATGCGAAAGCATTATGATATGAAAATAAGTTCTATCGTTTCAATCTGAAGAGTAGGTTGATTACTTGTCTTTTATTTCAAGGTACAGTCTGGGACAATTTGATGATAGGACAATGAATGTTCTCTCACTTTTTTTTTCGGGGTGGATGGGGGGTTGACTTTACAGTCAGCAGTCGCCTCCCCACCCGCCCACCCCGAAAAAAAAGAAAGAGGGAACATTCATTGTCCTATCGCCAAATTGTCCCAGAAAAAAAATGGAAATAAGCATTTGACTGGATATCATGTCTTCTTCGATTTTATATTATAAAAATAAAATTAAGTGTCGTCTTCACAATGAAATCATACCAAACTCTAAAAATTTTTAATACGAACACTTAATTTTACCATTATATTTCGCTTTACCGGTAAATTTTACCTTGAGATACCAAATGGAAAGTAGCAACACCAGTGGCCGAGAGCTTTTGCTCTCAAAGCTGGTAGACGGGAGGTGCTGGGTTCGAACCCAATCGCACCCATAAGCCTAATCGTCCGAAGTTTTCAGTGGTTTTCTTCGAGCCTTGGATTGGATAACCTTGCGTAAATACGGGTTAGGTTCCCTTAGGAAGACCCCCACAGAGGGCACTCCTGCTTGGGCCTATATCCCTAGTGCAGATAATCGGCCGTCATAAATACATAACACCAAATGGAAAGTTTTTCAGTCATGTAGTTTAAGAATAATGAAGGTTGAAAGTTTGCAACTGATAATATTAAATTAGTTTTAAGCTGTTGCAAAATTGATTGCAATGCGTGCAGTTTCTCAATCACAACTCAAAACATACCTTGGTGGAATGAGCTGTAGTCTTGGATTCGCATATTTGGAGCTTCTACTAGTCGATTTTTTGTTAAAATTTTATAGATTACAAATTATGTTTGCTTCGCAAATTACTCTTAGAAAATATATAAATATACGGGAAAAAAACTCGCACGTACATTGCAAAAGTAAACAAAAAAGAGGGAATCTTGAATTTTCTTTCAGTATAAATTTCCGGGCAAAATGTTTTATGCTTATTTTGCAGAAAAGTTACTAAGCTTAAATAATTGTCATTTAAGTTTCTCTAACTTATTTAAATGCTCCAGATACGGGTAATCTTCTTCCCTCGGATAAAAATAATTTATAGCCTTACATTGGGAAATCATAAAAAAGGATAAAATAACCAGTACTGAATTAATTCAGGGTTATTTTAGAGCAGTTAATATTCTTGCCTATATATTTAATATTTAGAAAAATATCGTGTTTTCTCTTTATACGTACCTTTAGTTAACTTCTTTCGTTATTATGTATGTATCGCTATATGTATGTCTGTGTCAAATCTTGCGATCGATTTTTGGCCCATATCCAACGAGCCGATTTTCTTAAAAGTTCATTATGCATAACAATTCAAAGTTCACGTATTGACATAGTACACCGTAAAATTTACTGTAAAGTTATAAAAATTTTCTAGAAAACTGGGATTTCTAGAACTTTTTATATAACGGCAACAACAAAAATTCATGTAACAGATACATGTTTGCACTATAAATCAAAACACTTTTAAGGTTACTAAGAATTCTTTATGAAACTAGGATTCCTAGAACTTTTTATGTAACTACAACTTGGGTTACAAATAAGATTTTAGCAAGATTACTGTAATTTTAGAAGATTCTTTTGTAAAGCTACAGATTTCTGTAGCTTTACAAAAACTAGTTTTGCAGAATTACATCTTTTTCTCTAGAGTGTACAGATAAAATTTTAGTAAGCATGCAGGTTTTCCCTATCTTTACATCCGTAGGATTAAGTCTTTTTTTTTTACAGTAATAGGGGATGGGTCCAGAGATGTAAAAACGTTCTTTTAAGCGTTTGATTGAAATCACATATTTAACGAAATGATTTTGCGCATAGGTTCATTGTCATTAACAACGCATATCCAGTACGTGCCGGGAACTGCCAAGTTATTGAAAACTTAATACTTATAAATAATAAACTGTAGGATGGTTATGTCTTAAAATGTAGTTTTCACCTTGAACTTTGATACATACGCTAAGAAGTTTACTTAAAGAGTAGGTAAAACATATAAGATAAAACTTTTAAAACATTTAAAAACTATAAAAGCTAAAAAGCTAAAATCCTACAGCCACACTGTAGCCATCTTCAGGGTTACACTCTTTCCAGTGTCAGAAACTCCTATAGTGGAAAGTTTAAATACTTATACACTAAAATTATAGCAAATTTCTGTCTTTTGCGTATAATATTGCACTTGAAACAACTATAATTCTTGTAATTAATCATTGTTTGTCAAACGGACTTGTTGGATATTTGACTTTGTATAGACATTTATTTGTAAAATAAAACCATAAACGTACTTGAGTAATATGAAAGGGATTATAGCAAAATTTATAAGTCTGGGGGAAAATTTAACCATTGGTTAGAAGTAACAATTTAAAACTACGTAAAATTAGTTAAAAAAGTGATAAAATTAAAATCTCTTTTGGAATGATTTAAAGTGAATCTAAATAATCTGTTAAAGTAAATTAAAATCAATCACAGATTATTATGGGCTATTTATTTAATAGAATTATTTTTTTGCTGATTTTCTAAGTCTACCATTCCCAAATTTAAATGGTCTAGAACAATATTTCACCCTCGAGTAAATACAAGTTGTATCTTTTCAAAAGCAATTCATCAAAGAAAATCAATGTTAAAATAGTTATTACCAGATGAATTCTGTTTAATATTAGATATATTAATACTCTTCTTGAAGTTAGTTTAGTTCTTGAAGTGGGATCTCCGAGGCCGAGTGATTTTATCACTACATCCCTACTGTTTCCAAACGTATGACGTGACAGGGTTGATTCTTCCAAGATGTAATCCTTCCATGGGTGGTATATTCCAGTTCTTTTTGCTCGTAAAAATCTATCTTGTTCTCGGCCCCCAATTAACCCCTGAAACTAGGGGAAGCACTGTATCATTTTGGATTGGGCACCCTTTTATTTGTGAAAAAATTTGTAAATTCTACATAGGCAGAAATTCATCAATGCTATACATATTAAATATGCTATACAATCAATGCTATACATGTATATTATGTATTGGTTTACCTGAGTTTACACATATTTAAACAGCTTTTCCTATTTCCTTATCTACTTTTCTATATACTGTCCATGACTACAAACAAATTAATGGGTAGTCGGGTGAAACCTTCAATAACTGACACCTTCTTTCTTGTTCAAATCATCATTACAAAGTTTTAAGGGGTCTTACACCTTTTCAACGCGACGAAAATCTGCAAAAACTTTCAAAATTTGAATTGGTGTATCATCAAAATAGACCAGGAGACGGCAGCACAGACAATCACCTCATCGAGTTAACGGATGAAATTCTAGGATTAGTTAAATCTTAATTTGCATATTAAAACGCAATCGGTCAACCAAGTGATATCTTGGTGGAAAACACGTGAAAACCCGATTTTAGCGGCTGACTCGTAGGTTTATCATTTTGTTTTCCTGCACCCAAAGGTATAAAAACTTGGAAGGCTGGGAGCAGGAAAAAACAATGGTGAACCAATGAGTCAGACACTAAAATTGGGTTTTCAGCTATTTTCCACCAAGATATGACTTGGCAAACCGATTGCGTTTTAATATGCGAGTCAAGATTTAACTAATCCTAGAATTTCAACCATGAACTCGATGAGGTGATTGCCTGTGCTGCCGGTCCCGGTCTAAAACATTTTTATGTATAAATATAAAAATTTGACTGTTGATTAAACATGTTAGATTTTTTAATGTACTACCTTCAGAAACTAACTAGCCTTTAACAGAATTTATGGATTATTGAATTCAAAATGACCCTTTTTATTACTCTGTAAGTGATTGCGCGCATGATATCTTGAGAACATATTTATGGATTGCTATAAAATTTGAAATAGATATTAAGCACATTTGTGTGTTTAAAATTACCTACTTTTAAGTGTTTACGATGTTAAGGTTTTTAGTTATGACTAATTTTATTCATTAAAATTTAAAAAAATTGATTTTTTTTCCACAAAAATATTTTTTTTTACATCGTTAATCAACTAATTTTGACCTAAGAGTAGATCATTTTATTAGTTATGTTTTTTTTATTAGTTATATCAAATTTTATAGCAATCCATACATATGTTCTCAAGATATCATGCGCGCAATGATTTACGGAGTAAAAAAAAAGAGCTATTTTTATTTCAACAAAACATAAATTCTATGAAAGACTAGTCTTTTTCTAATAGCAGTATATTAAAAGCAAAATCTGTTTAATCATAGTCAAAATTTCATGTTTATACATCAAAAGGGTTTGAAGATACATTAATTCAAACTTTGAATGTATTTGTGGATATTCAGTGAGTTTATAATGTACAAGACCCCTTAAATCAATTTTATATTTATCTTTGGTTTTGAAAGTAGAGTAGAGATACATTAAAAAATTATTGTTGAAAAAATTTTGAAAAATTATACTTTTTATTACTAAAAATTATTTTTTTTTATAAATAGGGTCAATAACTCCAGTAACTGACACCATCCCTATTTTGAAAAACCAATATTGATACAAAAATTATCGCAGTTAAGACGAATAGGTTACCACTAGATGACATTGCAGAATTTTACAGGAAAGAGCTTATTTGAGTTAGATTTTTGCTGAAGTGTCAGTTACTGGTTAGGTGTCGATAACTGGCAGTTTTACACTATGGGCAATTCCACAGAAAATTATCATTTTTGGGGGGGAAATAAAATTTATAATACGTTTAATTTTAGTGTGTCATTAGAAAGTTTAATATTTTTATGTTCTACAATAAATTCCTAATAAAAAGGCATTGTAAATTACTGTTTACAAACTCAGTTAAGTACCATTATTGTCTTTGTAAAGTCATAATGTTACGTCAGTTACACAATAGAAGTTACGTCAGTTACATGTGTAAATGCCATCTTTTCTTTTTTATTGTTCAGAAATTAATTAAACAAGTTACTGTTATAATTTGGCATTATTAAGTGTTGTTGAGAACATTATATCACTTTTTTTAACGGGATAGGTTTGATAATTTTTACACTTCAATGAAGGCAGATAAAATGTTTGTGTATTTTATGTTACGTTAGTTATAGAATTTTGAATTGCAATTTTCGGGACTAAAAGAGAGATTTAAATATTCTGCAGGTATTTGTGTATTGAGTCCTCAGTAAGAAATATTTTAAATTATAAAAATTTGATAGTAATTATAAAAATTTGATAGCTTTATTAGTAAATTTTCTACACAGTTTTGAAAACAAAATTTGATGATAAAGTGTTACGTCAGTTACGATGAAATTGACCCTATATATAACTGTTGTGCATTTACCCAAGTTGTTTCTAACCAGCATACCGTGATATCATGTGATTGATTAACAGCCATTATCATGTTCATGTTCCTTATCATGTTCAGATTTTCTGGTTTAGATAAAATTCTTAAAGTAATATGGATTCAGGCAAACTTTCAACTGTAAATAAATTCAAAAACGCAAAGTAAAAAAAATAAAAATGGCAATTAGAGGCCTTATTTTACTTGTTGGTCCCCTCTTAAATTTTAGAGGGGAAGCTCATGCTTTATGTGCTTTGTGGATAATCATGCCCTGGTTGTTGGTCTAGGTCTCCTATTTGAGATATTATATTCAGCCCAATGGTTACCATTGTAAGAGTTAAAAAAAAAAAAAAACTAAAATTTCAGTATCTAGTCTAGACTTATTGGTTGACCATGACAACATTACGAGGTGTTGATCCTTATCGGCTATGTTCTTTGGTTTCTTTATCTACCGAAGTTTCGACTAGTGGGAATGTCAACCAGAGAATGAAAATAGAAGCTCGAAATTGGCCGAGGTAGTGGGTGTATATGTGACAATGTAAAAGAAGAACCATTTCAGATTTGTGCCTTTTTTTGTTTTGTTTAAATGTTGTAAATACTTTACGGAAAGTCGTGCTGTGACTAATAAACTGATGTGTTGGGAAATCTTCTAATTACTAGAAGCTTCGACATCATTCAAGAGTTCACAGTATAATGGAATCGGATGCATATGGTTCCAAATTTTAGTGAGTAATGGAATTGGAAATAGGATTCCAAAACTTATTACCATGTTGTCCATAAAATGAAGAGTTTGGACGATGTTCTGGGGTTCGATACCAGTGCGGTATGGGCGACATGGCTGTGTAAGGTTTTCTCAGTTCTCCTTGAGTGAGAACGATGATTCGGGTCACTTTCCTTTCAAACGTTCTCCTATAGGAATGTGACCAAAACTGGTCGATGCTTTAGAAAATTCTTTCCTCGGCTTCCCATTATTTTACCGCTAAATAAGTTCTTATGATTGATTACACAAAATGGGATATATGTGTACAACGAATATTTAGTTGATGAAGACAAAAATGTGAAGATAACTTTTTGCTTAGCGTACTATAATTTAGGCAAAAAAAAATTACTTTCAATTAATTCGAAGATCAGCATCCGAACAGTATCCTAACAAAATAAATTATTTTCTTTCGTTGGTATTAAAAGAGAAGAATAATAAAATATTCAATATCGAATGAATTCGGGTTCATTTTCTAAATATTAATATTTTGCTGAGTATTGCTGATATCAAGAAAAATATCTATCTCTCTTTTAGATTTCTTTTTAAGATCTCTAATTCATTAGCTTATGATAATTTAAGCAATGATTATTTACACGTTTAGTCTAACTTAATTAAAGGGTCTAGACTTGGACAATCTTATTTTCCCCCACTTCGGATGCAAAATAAGTTATTTCCTTTCACTGGGAATTCATATAAAAAATGATAAAGTACTGCATGAATTCTGGTTCCTTTCAGCTTAGCAGAACCCTACTGGAAATGTGCTGATGGTGGCAAACATGACTAACTGAATTATTCATACGCTTCTGAGCCATTTACCGGTTACCACGTGAATGGATGAATGGGTTATTATTTACTCCGGGGAATATGGCAGAGATGAAGGGAGGAAAAAGCTGTTTTCCCCTAAAAAATATTATTTCATAGTTTCTTTTCTTTGGAATGTTGACTTTAAGAGGCATTTGTCAATTGATGATTCAGCTGATTTCAATATATAAAATTATTCATCTTTATAATTGAATATAAGCGATTCAATTGAAAGAGAAATATTTTATCAAATGCTCAGTAAAAAAAAAAAAAAATATATATATATATATATATATGCACAATAATTTTTCAGTAAGATACAACAAATTCTGCTTTTACACTATAGATACGTTCACAAATAATGTGTGGTGAGTAAAAAATACATTTTTGGCTAATGAAACAGAGAAAATTGATTTCACAACCTAAAATATAAAAACATAATACAATAAAACATATGGAATTTAGGGTGTTAAGTTTCTTTTTATAATCTTACATTTTTTACGTGCTGTGCTATTATCTTATAAAGATTGTATATGTATTGAACATATATTATACAGGGGGGTTCAGAACAGATGTTCAGTAATTTTCAGGGATGTATTACAAAATTTTTATAAAAAGTTAGGGTCCCAATCCTTCTTTTAATACTTTCCAACATAGTTTAAAGTGTTTGTGAATTCAGTTTGTCTGTCTGTCTGGCCGTCGGGCAGTGCGCTAACTCTCGTTGATATACTCGGATTGACATGTAATTTTTTAAACATACTTTCTTTTTTAACACTTTTCCACATAATTGAAAAGTGTTTATGACTTACGTTTTGTCTCAGAGTAAAGATAGAAGGAGAGGCCCAATTCCATTGTTCTTTCGGCAAGGTTTTGACTCCAACATCTTTTGCTTTCATCGTCAAAAGGTGCCGTATTTTGGCGGTAATCCCTTTATTGGCAACTTTCGGATTTCATTCTCGCAATAAAATAAATGTAAACATAGAAGCAAAACTACAAGCTGGGTAGGAGAAAAACCGGTCTGGGGCGCTAAATCTGCCTTCCGTCACGTGACGGAGAGCAGAGATGTAGGAGTCAAGAAAAGGTTGCCGATTTGGAGTCTACTTATATTAGAAGTCTGTGGGTTTTGTTTGGCCGTTTCGTAGTCTTTCTTTCTGTCTATCCGCTCTCTAACTCTCGTACTTCTATTTATACGATACTGATATAGGTGATTGAAGTTTAATATAAAATGTTCCCTGTTGAAGATGAAGTATTTAACTCTTGTAGTTAATTTACAGGGGCATACAAAAAAATTTCGTTACATTATGGTCCATAGTAGGGATCTCGCTGGCTTTTGACCAACATTAGCGATTTGGCGAATATGAAATAAAAAACAGTAGCCAAATGAAAAAAAAAAAAAAAATAGTTAGCAAAATAGATTTGGCGTGAAACACTAACAAATATATCTTTAACCTTTTATTGTATCCCTTTTTTTCAATATTTTTTAAAATAACCTATCTTTTTGTAATTGCTTATAAAATAGAAATTCGACTATTTGCTACAGAACCTATTAAAAATAAGTGCATTCTAAATGTGTAAATGGTTCAGACATTCTTTTAGCAGTCTAAATAAAAATTCAAAACAGCTATCTTTGATTTACCATTGTGAAAATATGCACTAAAAATTGCTATGATATTTCGATTCTATTCGATAGAATAAATTGACCGGCCAAGATACTCTGCATACAACTAACAAATAGTACGGTAAATGACTAATTTCAACACTGCATTCCTGCAAAACTTTTCTTTATTTGTCGTTTGATGCGAGTAATTTTGTTTTCATGCAACGCAGGCGTATAGATAATGATTAACTGAGAACAGAGAAATACCTATTGCATATTCCTTTCTGTGTCTTCGGCTGTTGCTATACTGAATTGATGCTGAGTCAGCATCACTATAAATAGAGCTATGTAAATGGGACGGTATGATTAAACACGTAAAGCGACATCAGTCGTTCAGCAACGTGGATAAGAATCTCGACTGTATTGATAAACACAGACACACACAAAGAGAGCATAAATTCAGCACTCGCAATTTGGTGGTTTGATTGTTCGCTTACTCGCCAAACGAAGCATTTTGTTGCGATTTGGCGCAATGGCGAGCTGGAGCGAGAACCCTGGTCCATAGGGAAAAATTGTTTGTGGTGCATTTAATCAGGTTACGATTCTTTAAGCATAATGCAATTGATATATGTCACTGGGGGTTCACTACAGTATGCTTTCTATATATTAGGAGTGCATAGCATTTATCATTCAGTTACAGAAACTCGCAAAATGATTCAGTTACACGACTGACTATGAGCAATAATTTCTGAAGAGTAGTATTCAGTTGTGGTTCTGCAAATTTTGTTAAAATAGCTTCGTTAGTGTTAAACTTATGAACAAAAATCCGGGTTTTCTTGGAGTGTGACACTCCAAGTTTTTAACTGAATAAATGGATTACGAGCATTAATTTCCAATCCAAAAATTTCTTTCTGTGCTGTACCTCCTGGGGTTCACTGCTGCCGAAACGCACTGCAACGCCGGCCGTCTTGGTATTCTTTTTGAGTAAATATGAAATAATGACCTTACAAATAAAACTTGATTTAATTTGATTAAACTTGATTAATCTATAACCAGGTTTTATTTTAATATTAAGTACTCATTAAAATTAAGCTATTTCAACAAATAGAGCATTTTATATTCTGATGTTATAAAGTGTTTAGGAATTTTAGAATATTTTGTTAATTCATAGTACGCGTTAAGTTTATATTTTATGTTTCAACTACTAAATGTTATTCTGGATATCAAAATTGATTAGTTTTATTCGATTTCTCAGTTCCTTTATACTGATAAGTTATTAACCAATTATCAGCTGGTTAAAAAAATAAAAACCAGATTTTAAAAATTAGGCATCACAATAAAAATGGTTTCTTGCGTTAGATAGGCTATCCATAGACAAATCTGTGTCAAAATAGTATCTAAGAACTTAAATTTTGAAAAAGAAGTGGAGTATTTGATGTGGGAAAGATATTTTGTTTTACACTTTTTTAATCAACTCAACTTCTTTTTGAATGTAAGAGGCATATATAACGTTATCATTTCAGGTGGGGGGGGGGGGGAGGTGTCTGGCACATGATATCGTAAGATATCTCTAGGGGGAGCGTTGTTTTTTGTTATCATTATCATTTTTGATCCTACCAAAATTATTTTCTTTTTATTTGTAGAAGTGGAGTATTTGATGTGGGAAAGATATTTTGTTTTACACTTTTTTAATCAACTCAACTCCTTTTTGAATGTAAGGGGCTATGCATATATAACGTTATCATTTCAGGGGGGAGGGGTGTCTGGCACATGATATAGTAAGATATCTCTAGGGGGAGCGTTGTTTTTTGTTATCATTATCATTTTTGATCCTATCAAAATTATTTTCTTTTTATTTGTAACCTTGTCTTTACATCAAAATAGTATGTTATCTTTTTGTAGTATGTTATCTACTTTTATGAAAATACAAATTTACTATTAAAATCATTAAATGATTATAAAATTATTTAATTCCAAAATATGGAATACCCCAACGTTAGGCATTCCTATTCTTCTGTCATATGTAATGCATATATAATCCGCTGTTCTACAAACCATATGCAAAGTATGTTTGAAGTAATACTTGTATTTATCAGTAAATAAAAGAGAAAGAATGTTGTCCACCTGTTTTGCGGATAAGAAGTTCTGTCTTCCCCACCCCGTGCGCGGGGAAATGTAAAAAGACATTATTACTGATGAATGCATTATGTAACAAAAAGCTAGTATTAAATGCTTTTAAATAGTAACTATTTATTTTAAGTGATATTTGATATAAAGTTAGATATAAACTGATATTTTATTGAATTCTCTTCATTTGAATCAATAAAGTATGCGAAAAATAAATGTACCATATTTAATTATAATAATATAATTAATGAATATAATTAATATTAATAATTATATAATTAATTATATTAATTATATAATATAATTAATTAATATAATTAATTGGATAAAATAATTATATTACTCCAAACAAAAGAAATTTTTTTTATGCATTGATAATGATATCATTGCCGGGGGGAGGGGGGGCGTTGAGGGATGATAACGTATGATATCGTAAGGGGGGGGAGAGGGTCCAAAATTACAAAAAAATTTATGACGTTATATTTGTACACCCCTAAAAATGGAATTTTGTAATCGATTTTTTACTTATTTACTGATACTTAGATTTATAAAAAATTACGTATACAAGTGTGTTTTTGATGTCAATACAACATTTTAATATTTTTATGACTTAATCTTAAGACACTTTCCCGTTAGCTACCGCAGGTGATAAACCGAAAAATAATCTTATATAAATGTTCACAAGTTAAAACGATAAAATGAATGATTCTCCAAACCACTCTCGCCAAAATTAGCCAACTGGCTATGAAATTTTAAACACTAAAAGTAGAAGATATAAATAAAAAATAATGAGTGGATACTTTTATATAAAAAAATACTCATTTAGCATTTAATAATTTAATTTTGATAAAATTATGGTTGTACAGTCGTGGAAAAATAAGTAACCACCCCCTGCTAACTCTGCAATAAATTATTGTAGAAGAAATTTACAGGTACCACACGATTAGAAATAAAGTCTAATTTTTAAATGATGCATATAAAATTTGCTTAGGCAGCCATCTATAAATCAAAACAAACCCCAACTTTTTTTTCAATAGTACACTCATGTGCAAAATTAAGGTCACAAACATAAAATCTGTGAAAACTGATGAGCTATTCACTGTGTTGCCACGAAATTTGGCACAGAGGTATATTTCAATGGAAGAAAGAAGATAGCAACATAACAATATGAAAAAGATTTGAATTGTGAATTAAGAAACAGGGTATATCAAAAAGTGTGAAATCATGAATCAAAGATGAAGTCTTTATCTTGGGAAAAGCCCGTCTAATGAGTGTGACCACCGTGCACTTCTATAGAAGCCTCACGACGAGCTCTCATACTGTTTATGAGGGTGTCAATAAATGTTTGTGGCAACAAAGCCCATTCTTCCAAAAGCGCAGCTTTTAACTTCTGGCGGGTCCTGGGAGAGGGGTTACGCTGTGCAATGGCTCTTCCTAGACCATCCCAAATATGTTCAATAGGATTGAGTCCGGAGACCTCGAGGGCCAATTCATACGGCGAATATTCTCTTCTTCAAGAAAATCATCAAATATGTGAGCTCTGTGGGGCTTCGCATTATCGTCCATAAACAAGAAGTCCGGGCTTACAGCAACCCGGAACAACCTCACATACACTTCAAGGACCTCATCTCTATAGCGCTGTGCGTTAAAAGTACCCGTATCAAAGACGTGCAGTGGTCTAGGACTACCCAACATTATGCCGCCTCAGACAAGGATTCATTTGCCACCAAATCTGTCGATTCCTTTTACGTAGGAGGGATGATAGCAAGCTCTACGTTCTCTCCAGATGAAGATTCAACGAGAATCACACTGCATGGTGAATTTCGGCTCATCACTGAAAAGAACACGCCCCCATGCTTGTTGTGTCCAAGACTGATATTTTCGGCTCCACAACAACCGGATCTTCTGTTGGATAGATGCAGTGAAAGGGACACACAAGACTGGACGCCGGGAGTTAGGGATGAGGTGAACAGCATCCTTGAAACCTATGTGAGGTTGTTCTGGGGTGCTGTAGGACCGGACTTCATGTTTATGGACGATAATGCGAATCCCCACAGAGCTCACATTGTTGATGATTTTCTTGAAGAAGAGGATATTCGCTGTATGAATTGGCCCCCGAGGTCTCCGGACTCAATCCTATTGAACATGTTTGGGATGGTCTAGGAAGAGCCATTGCATATAGTAACCCCCCTCCCAGGACCCCCCCCCAGGAGTTAAAAGCTGCACTTTTGAAAGAATGACCATTGTTGCCACAAACATTTATTGACACCCTCATAAACAGTATGAGAGCTCGTTGTAAAGCTTGTATAGCAGTGCACGGTGGTCACACTCCATATTAGACAGACTTTTTCCGAGATAAATGCTTTATCTCTGATTCATGATTTAACACTTTTTGGTATACCCTGCTCCTTAATTCACGATTCAAATCTTTTCCATATTGTTATGTTGCTATCATTTTTCTCCTATTGTAATATACCTCTGTGCCAAATTTCGTGGCAACACAGTGAATAGTTCATCCGTTTTCAGCGATTTTATGTTTGTGATCTTAATTTTGGACATGAGTGTAATACGCAAGTTTGACCCCAAGAATAAGTTCTACACCCGTCAATTAGCCTAAATACAAATTTATGTAAAATTCGTACGATTAGTTTCCGAGAAATTAATTATCTTAAAATAAGCCTATTTCAGGGGTTGTATTCTAATTGAACTTCGGTACTTCAATGTTGGAATGGTACAGAATGACTATGTCACTTCTATTCGTGTATTGTTTCTTTAAAATTGGACCATTTCACTCGCTTAATATGTTCCGACAATTTCGGCCCAAATATTTCAATAAAATGAGTAAGATATATTTTATCAGATTATGCTTTTCTGCACATCATAGACGGCTCTTTAAACCATCATTTTACCGTTTTTTAATGATAATTCGAAATCTCCTTGAAAGAAAAAATTGAAATTGTGAATTCGCAATAAGTGGGACATAATAAATAAAATCTGTCAAAAAATTGTAAGTTACAATTCCTATTTTTTTAATATTAATTTCATAATTTATAATTAATATTGTAAAATTTTTAAAATTACAAATTCAATGTATTTATGGTTGGGGTTTTTAGTATTATAACCACACAAAAAATTATCGCATTAGGATTATAATTTCAGAAGATATTAATAAAAATATGAAAATGTAATTTAACATTAGCAGCTCTAAATTTTGAATGTTTATAATTCAGAAACTTATCATTCAAATTACTAAAATTTTTGTCTCTGGGCATAGTTTGAATTGAAAATTTAAAATATATTGTCAAAATTGGGTATTGCCATTGAAAACTAGTATGTTGTGGCCATCACAAAACTTTCTTCTATATAAATCACGTCAATTAAATCATTTAAATAGTACAAGAAATAACAACGATTTAGCACCAATTCATATGAAAGTATATCTGAATTTAAAGTTGAATGAAAATTCGTACATTAGTTCTTGAGATAGAGCTACAGCGGAAATTCTGAAAAATGTAGCATAGCAGCGCCACCTGTTGAGCGATTTACACCAAAAATAAACAGCACTAAATGATATCAAGGTATACTTGAATCTGAAGTTTGTTGAAAATCCAAGCATTCGTTCTTGAGATAAAGCTATTACGGAAATCGCAAAAATTACAGCACAGCAGCGCCACCTGTTGAGAGATTTACACCAAAAATTAAACACCACTAATTTATACGTCAATTCATGTCAAGGACTAACTGAATCTGAAGTTTGATGAAAGTCCGTGGAATAGTTCTTGAGATACAGCTCTTGCGGAAAGCGTGAAAAAGTGCAGCACAGCAGCGCCACCTGTTGGGAGATTTACACCAAAAATTAAACAGCACTAATTTATATCAGGGACTAACTGAATCTGAAGTTTGATGAAAATTCGTGCATTTTTTCTTGAGTTAGAGCTATTGCAATAATCATGAATAATGCAGCATAGCAGCGCCACCTGTAGCGATTTTAACAAAAAAGTAATCAGCACCAAACTATATCCTGGACTAACTGAATCTGAAGTTTTATGAAAATCTGCGCAGTAGTTCTTGAGATATAGCTATTGCAGAAA
The DNA here is from genome assembly GCA_963932465.1 of Maratus speciosus. NCBI lineage: Eukaryota > Metazoa > Arthropoda > Arachnida > Araneae > Salticidae > Maratus > Maratus speciosus. The sequence continues at coordinate 483,711,272 of OZ010790.1, read as the reverse complement.
TCGTGAAAAATGCCGCATAGCAGCGCCACCTGCTGGGCGATTTTCACCAAAAACTAATCAGGTCCAGTTTATATCAAGGTCTAACTAAAATATAAAATTTTGTGAAATCCCGCGCATTAGTTCTTGAGATAGAGCACCCACAAAATTTTTGTCACATACAGACTCACAGAGTGACAGAGTGACAGACAGACTCACAGACAGACATTTTCTAAAAACCATCAAATTGTGTTCTGGGCATTCTAAAACGTATAAATCCGTCGGAAACCGGAAGTCGAAATTTTTCTCGAATCCAATACTTTCTTCTTGTAAAGATAGAAGAAAGTAAAAAAATGAAGTTTGGATTCGTTTTAATATATAGATGGCCACGTAAGCAAATGTTATATACATCATTTGAAAGTAGACTTTATTTTCAATCGTTTGGTACCAGTAACTTTCTTCTACGATAATTTGTTAAGAAGTTAGTAAGGGTTGTTTACTTTTTTTTTCTTTTTTTTTCCACGACTGAACATAATATTTTACTTTATATTGCCCTATATGAGTTTAGTTTCAAGATAAATTAGTTATACAGGGACACATTATTAAATGTATGGTCAACAGTGACTTGTCTGCCTCGTCATATAACGGTACGGTAAAAGGGGAACGCACGGTGGGAGATTTGCCGATTCTAGTGCTAAAATTATTTTTGCCGTCAACATAGTCGCATCGCCATGAAATTGTAAAATATTATTGATATTAATTATGGCATGTTCGGTATCGTAAATGAAGCGTGTACTAGTCATAATTCCGTTATATATATATCCTGTTTCCTTGATGGTAACTGAATTACAAGATTGTAAGTTGTTCATTTGATTTACGTGTTCAATAAAAATTATTTTTAACTTACATAGAAGACAAAAAATTTTAAGTTATCTAGAAATATTTTAAGAGTGATGCACAAGAGTTTTCAAACGCATACAAGTTTGTAAACCAAAATTAATTAAAAAAGTAATACAATTATTTCCCCCATCCTACACCTCCCTCCTTCTAAAAAAGACTTATACTTTTAGTAGTGAAAGTTTTTATTTATGATTGACAAAAAAGTAACTTAAAATGAAACGGTTTTAGTAATTTTTAGTGTTTAAATCTTTTGAAACTAAATTTTTAGGATGAGAATATATTTCTTGAGTACCAGTTAAAAGTTCTCATTATTACATTGATGATTTTTGATGAAGGTCTTACAACAGTTCAAAATTTTTGTTTGAAATAGTGGATTATTGAAAATGTAACGTTGGTGGTAAAACGAATTTAAATAAACAATTATTTGAGCTTTTAATAGCTATGATTGCTTATAAGAAACTGTTTAGGCATTATGTGTTATTTACTCAAAGGAATAGTATACTACTTTGTCATCATAACGTGATTAGATTTCGTCTCTGTCTCGGAATTTTATTGAAATTAATAAATAACATATACAGTGAAATACGTTTAACACGACACCGAGGGGACCGAAAAAAATTTTCGTGTTAAAAGAATTTCGCGTTAAAAAAAGAACAAAACTCACAAATATTTTCGACGTCATCAAATTTTATTTCAACTTCCTATTAAACTACTAATAAGTTGCAACCATTAGGATAAAAAACAAGTAAACAAAATATTGTTTTTTTGTGGGAAAAATCAGATATCTTTTTTTTGAAGTGTCTTTTTCAACGTTCTGAGATCTAGCTTGTTTGAACCAAATAAATTAAGCTGTCTCTAAATCGTCGTGCTTAGCAGTTCTCATACGTTTCTCTCAGGCTTAAACATACTGCGCTCAAACATTAACGAACGGGATCCCTGTTTTTTATTATTGTTGATAGTGTAGAATTGGCAATGCAAAATTCTTTGCAGATTTCTGTTTTCGTCCTTCCTTTTCATCAGCTGCATTAAGCAGCTTCATCTTCATTTGAAGCGAAATAGCAGTTTGTTTTCGCACCGATTTCTCAGCCATTGTGCTCATAAAACATAAGCTAATTTACAAAAAACACGAAATTCTCTGATTTTCACCAAAAATACAGTGATTTTAACACAAAATTCATCAATTTCAACTTAAACTAGCTCGAAAGCGAATTTTTTTCGTGTTAAGCGATTTTTGTTTCGTGTTAAAAGAACAAAAATGTTTTAAATTGCACCGTATACTGTCCGGACCACTATATCATTTCGTGTTAACCGATTTTTCGTGTTAAACGTTTGCGTGTTAACCGTATTTCACTGTAATTCGACAAACGAAAATTATAAACATATTTTTGACAGAAATCTATCGAATATTGCTACCGACGTTAGGAAAGAATATGTATCCAAACTTTGATATTCATATGCATCCAAACTTTGATATTCAGTGAAAGTGAATAAAAATTATTTCGAAATTTGAATTCAAGATAAAATGTGAAGTTATGTGAAGTGAAGCAATTGCGTGAAAACATGTAAAAAATTATTTTCAAGTATTAAATATTGTAAAAAAAAAAAAAAAAAGAAGAAGTAATGCAGAATTTAAACTAAAGGAGTTCGGTGAAAATGAATGAAAAAAATGTTTGCAAGATTTGAATACAAGAGAAAATTTAAACTATGAATTATTTTATTGGGTGACCTATGCATTACTTTATGCAGATTTTATTCAATCCAGTGAAAATGCGGTGAAAATTATTTTCAAGATCAAACAACAGAGATTCCGAGATACGCAAAATTTGGAGGAAATCTTTCCAGTAAAAATAGCTAAAAAATTCTTTGTAAGATATAAACATAACAAAAAATCGAAGTTAGACAGAATTTAGATTTAAGAAGTTCAGTGAATTTGAATCAAAAGTAATTTTGCAAGATTTGAACAAAACAGAAAATTCAAATTGTGCATTATCTAAAACGATCCAGTTCAAAGAAAATTTTGTTAAAAAAATATTTTTTCAAGATTAAACAATAGAAAATCAGAATAATGAAAAATTTGTATAAATCTTTCAGTTACAATATTTCATTTCAACAACAATTTCATGTTGTGTAGAATTAAAAATATTTTTTTTTAAGTGGGTGAAAAATCGTTTGCACACAAAAGAAGGGACTTTACGTTGTATACAATTGTGAAAAAAAAAAAAAAAGTTGCTAATCAACGTATATTTTATTCCGAGATTTTAAACATAGATGTAAAAATTAAAATCACAAAAATAAAAAATATACTCGACGTTTCGGGTTTCCTTTAAAACCATCATCAGGAGTAAATTTTCTTAAATACAAAATGGCAACAATTATTTACAAAGTTACATTATCGAAGCAAAATTCAAACTTTGTTTCGATAATGTAACTTTCTAGAAAATTTTTGCCGTTTTGTATTTAATAAAATTTACTCCTGATGATGGTTTTAAAGAAACACCGAAACGTCGAGTATGATGTTTATTTTTATCATCATACTTTTTTATCATCAACATAGTTTAACCATTTGTTTTATTATCACATGTAACTTTTTTGCATGTGCAAAAAAGTTCTATCGTTTTGCATGTTTTAAGTATGACTGAAAATTAAAAATTTACGCAAAAATGTATGTAAATATGTAATGTGGTTCTGCGTTGCTTACATAATTTGAATACAACACGCGCTCTAAATTACAAGTAGTTTAAAGAATCAATCTAGGAAAATATTTGAAAATTATTTTTAAGATTTTAGCACAACTGAAAATTCGTGTCAAAATTTGAAGCAAACCCATTCAATAATTCCTGGTGAAAAAACATTTCTGAATCTTATGAAAGACAACAAAAAAAACTAATTAACAATAATTTCTTCTAAACAATGTTTTAAAAAGCCTAAGTTTGTTTTAACAATATAATACTAAGCTTTTTCCACTAGTGATCAAAACTCTTGGAGTGTTAAACTTTGGAATAATAAAAAAATCGTTCAAAAATATGTATTTTTATTTTTTGTTACTAGTTTGTCAGAACTTAATAAGTCAGAAATCGTACATCAAACGTGGAAAATGAGGTGTGTTCGTACTATAACTAGTTTTATAAATCATTTACCATTCACAGATCTTGGTGAAATAGCTGTTGCACTCTTTTGCAAAAATGCATGAATGCAAAATTTATTACAATTATATACGATATTAATAGCAGTAATACGGGAATAATGGGATTCAATTTTAAATAGGACGACATCAGCGTGAGAATCATTATCTATCAAGGGATATCATTGAATTTATTACGTATGATAGGATTTAATAGAATGAAGAAAACTTTTATTAATATCTTTTCAAATTTTGATTCGATTTTCATAAAATTTGAAATGACTCGACAAAATTCTGCAACGATTATATATATATTAAATTTCAAACCATTCGGTTGGGTAGTTTTGCGCTGTTATATGTTGACAGACGGACGACGTACCACACGACGACTGTATGAGCTACGTATTTATATAATTACTAACGCACCTAAAAATAATTATGAAAAACACCTTTAAACAATTCACGCTCTTTCTCACTTCTCAGTAATAGGGGAGACCGGGGCAAGATGACGAATATCTTAACCCTTAAATGCCGGGTGTTGCTTTTCGGCAACATACCCAATTTAGGCATCTCAAATACTATTAGAATAATATTGAAGCTATAATCCCTAATGTTGCCAATAAAATACATTCTGAAAATATTATTAAATCGTTTTTCAACATGTAGATGGCAACACTTGTGCTGTTTAAGAATAAAGATAGATATATTTTTTCAATTGTTGCTACTTGTTCTTTTTGTTTTGTTTGGAAGCTTGCGAAATACTCTATTTTGTTCTGCAGTAAGCAAGTAAAATTTATTTCCTATTATAGTTCCTAAAATTCTTGTGTGTTTAATATTATAGAGTTTTATCAAAGAAAATAATTTTTTCAATTAAAGACCTGTATTGCCGATTAGTAACAAACAGTGTTTTAGCCGTAAACCATACTTGAAACAAAATATGATTTTTTAAAGTATTTTTCCCATGATTTATTTAAAAAATGAAAGTTGAAAAACATTATTACAATGATTTTTGAAAAGTCAGGCATTTAAGGGTTAATTTTTCCGTTTTCTACTAGGTGGCAGCATCGGACACTACTGGCTCTCCTATCGGCCGTTCGTTAAACAATATTATAGAGATGCTGAAATCGCCATTTTTGTATTAGTTGTGAAGCTTTGATTGTTTACCGCTGCCACGTTATAACGTTTATGCATGTGTAAATACGCTCTGCTACAGATACATCTAAGATAAATCGTTTCTCTTTAATATTTAGGAGTAACTTAGTTTAAATACTACCTATTACCATAAATAAATGTCAACTAATCGCCTCCCTTCATGGCAATGAAAAGGAATATTTTTAAACAGGCATTCCGGGGCAAGATGACGAGCTCGTCATCCCCAGACCCTGGTAGTAGAAAACCAACGTATAAACCCTCCAGAAAAACCAGAACTTACGGCTCCGGTGCACCAAAGAAGCTTGTTAATGTTTTTGACTTCAAACCATTGCCTAAAGTAACACAATGTGAGAAAAAAAGAAAAAGCTAAACACTGAGCACAAACTTTCTTTCAAGCATACCCATTAAAGAAATGTTAGAACAAAGGGAAAAGCAGAAGGAAGAACAGAACGTTAAAAAAAAAACAAAAAAGCAAAGAAGCTCGTGAATCTAAAAAGGAAGTAAAAAAAATCAAACTAAGTTCCTGTAGGCCTAAGTCTATTAAATCCAGGCCAAACAGTCCAGTTGCATCAACTTCCAAGAATGGTGTTTTCAGATGTCCTGCTTGTGACGAGGAATATTGTGACCCACCAACAGAAGAATGGATCCAGTGCTGTAAATGCCAAGGGTGGTAGCATGAGGAATGTTCCAATTATGAAAGTGGCATTTTTATTTGTGACTATTGTTAGCTGCACAACTAAACACTTGAACATTACGTTACTGTGCATTATGCTTTGTTTGATACTTTCTAAGACGTAAAAACACAGTTATCATTTGTTAAAAACCATGTAACATATTCAAAAGATAAAATATGTTCAACCTTTTTCAGTTTTGTCATCTTGGCCCAAGGCCAAAGTCATTTTGCCCGAGTACTGGGGCAAAATGTTGTTATGTTATGAAAAAATAAAATTATCCTTTAATTTCTTTATTTGAAAAATTAAATGGCAATGTATTTAATACGACAAAGGAATACTCTAACAGTTCATGTAAAATTAATTTTACTATCCTTAAAAATAAATTAATAAACAACAAAAACTGTTAATATAGTCATCTTGCCCCGATCTCCTCTACATGCGAATTCTTTTGTATATCCCGTATAGGGTCTATAAAATTTGTACACAACATGTGGTGAGCTACAATTAAATTGAACTTTAGGGGATGGTGGACGTTTAAAAAAATGTCTTTTAATTTTCATAATAGAGATTTGAAATTTTGTGCAAATATACATTTCACCATAAGTATATAGAACACCTTAAGAGAAATTTCCAATCTTATTGTAATTTCAAGATCTTTTAAGAAAATTAAAATTTTAAAATAACATTTTAAAATGCTCCTTGCGTATTAATTTTTTAGATATTTCTTCAATTTTAGATTTTAATCACTTAAAACTCTATTACAAACAAATCTGTGTATCGATTTTTTAATCCCTTAAATAGTTAATTTTTTAGAGATATTATTCTGAATTCCATATCGTTTTTCATCAAAATTCTTCGTTATAATAGGTAAAAATCTAATTTAATTGTCTTAATGAAGTCGAATTTTAAAATGGACACGCAGTTTCTTTTTGAGCAATATCAGGATTTTTCCGTATCAGTTTCACGAATTTTGATCAAAAATTAAGTAGCAAGAAGCATTTCAAAAAAAAAAAAAAACTAGTTGGATGTGCCAATCCCAAAACTTTCATCTATCTCATACATCTTAATGTTTAAAAAACTAGTTACACATGTTAATACTTCAATATTATTAGTTCATTACTATACCAACTTTGATTTTCATCTTAAATTTCTGCTCAAGTCAATTAAACGGACTAAAAACGAGTTAATCTATATCACGATATTTGTTAAAATTAATAGTTTTTCCTTATTCTGTTGTTATCAGATGTTTGTGAATAGCCGGCTTAGCAGGAAGTGAGTTCCCGCCTTTGCACGAGCCGCCGATGGACAATAGAACTACGAAAAATCTAGAAAAGTATACAAAACAGAGCCCCGTTACCGCGCGATATTTCCAAATTCAAGGAGGACCTGTTGGCCAAAGACAAAAACATGCACAAAAAATTTGGTTCAATTTGTATGCATAATTTTATACAATTTTCGATTGTACAATAAAGAAAATGGTCGTCATTATAGCGCACCCTTCCAACGGAATTTTTCCAAATTCAGGAAGGACCTTCATGCCATGAACAAAAAGAAACGCAAAAAATTTGGCTCAATTCTCTGCATAACTTCATACACTTTTCGATGATATAATATTCAAAATGGCACAAAAATCGCTATTACAGCGCCCCCTACCAGCAATTTTTTTCCAAATTAAGGAAGGACCTGCTTGTCATAGCCAAGAACTTAAAATAAAAATTTGGTTCAATTCTAAGCATAACTTCATACACTTTTCGATGGTACAATATTCAAAATGGCTGTTACAGCGCCCCCTACCGGCGAATGTTTTCCAAATTGAGTGAGGATCTGCCTGCCAAAGCCAAAAACTTAAAATAAAAATTTGGTTCAATTCTATGCATAACTTCATACACTTTTGGATAGTACAATATTCAAAATCGCACAAAAAATCGCTGTGACAGCGCCCCCTACCGGCGATTTTTTTCGAAATTCGGGGAAGGCCTACCTGCCATATCCAAAAACTTAAAATAAAAACTTGGTTCAATTCTATGCATAACTTCATACACTTTTTGATGGTACAATATTCAAAATCGCACAAAAATCGCTGTTACGGCGCCCTCTACCGGCGAATTTTTTCCAAATTCAGGAAGGACCTACCTGCCATATTCAAAAACTTAAAATAAAAATTTGGTTCAATTCTATGCATAACTTCATATACTTTTGGATGGTACAATATTCAAAATCGCACAAAAATCGCTGTTACAGCGCCCCCTAACGGTGATTTTTTTCCAAATTCGGGGAGGACCTACCTGCCATGACCAAAAACTTAAAATAAAAATTTGGTTCAATTCTATGCATAACTTCATATACGTTTGGATGGTACAATATTCAAAATCGCACAAAAATCGCTGTTACAGCGCCCCTACCGGCGAAATTTTTCTAAATTCAGGGAGGACCTACCTGCCATATCCAAAAACTTAAAATAAAAATTTGGTTCAGTTCTATGCATAACTTCATATACTTTTGGGTGGAACAATATTCAAAATCGCACAAAAATCGCTATTACAGCGCCCCCTACCGGCGAATTTTTTCCAAATTCAAGGAGGATCTGCTTACCATAGCCAAAAACTTAACATAAAATTTGGTTCAATTCTATGCATAACTTCATGCACTTTTTGATGGTACAATGGCGACAGACACACGGACAGACGGACACACGGACACACGGACGCACGGACAGACAGACATTTTCTATAAACATGTTTTTTAGGATCCCTAAAACATGTAAATCCGTCGTAAACCGGAAGTCAACAAAAATTTCGATTACAATACTTTCTTCTATTGAAGAAAGAAGAAAGTAAAAAAGGTTGAAACATCAGTTTTAACATCAGTTGAAACATCAGGGAAAAAGAGGTTTAAAGTATATTAAAAGGCCAAAAATTTGTTTGTGAACAAAATTAAAACACTTGTAACTTTGCGTAAAACAATTGTATCTGCATGCTGTTTTCCACGAATGACCTAGTAGAAATTAGAGAATAATAATACATACGAAAAAAATGTCGATTTTGGGATAGATTTTTGCTCAAATAAAGGTCTACGGTTCACATGAAATGCATACCATAACTGGAAACGCACTTACAGCAATCATCCGTAATCGACATAGACAATACTTTCGATAAAGTATTGTATCCGAAATATTTTATGTGTCCGCGTAAACGATAAATGCGATGCGCATCATATTCTATTTCAAGCATGTTGTGGTCAATGTCAGTAATGTATATCATTCCATCATTTTTGAAATAATTCAACATAATTAAAATACTCTGTAAACACCCCCCCCCCCCCCCGTAGACCTTTATATAGCCGAACTCTTTTGTGTGACCCTGTAAATAAATGGTAAATGATTTGCACTTATTCTACATAAAGCATGTTTTTGTGCACATCAGAAATTCATATCAATTTAATTATATTTGTAACAGAGTAACATCATTAAATAAGCCGCAAACGATTGTTCTTCATTGTCCATAATATAACAGGATATTTTCGAGTTCCCTTGTACCACGTACAGTAACATATAACATATTCCATAGTAAACATCTACTTGGGCTCCTTAATAATATATAAAAATTTCATTGCGTTTCAAATTGTGTAACACTACTAAAATACAATGCAAATTATTTTCCCCCATGGACCATCATGTAACGGAATACTTTTGAGTGCCCCTGTAAATGAACTTTTGATTTGATTTTCATGAAATTTGAAATGTATCGACAAAATTCTGCATCGATTCTATACATTAAATTTCAAACCCTTAGGTTGTGCAGTTTTTGCGCTGTTATATGCGGACAGACATACAGACGGACGGACTAGACGGCGACTATAGGTGTTACGTATTTACAAAACTACGAATGCAACCAAAAGTTAAAAATACATTTCCCCATATTGTCATACATTGCCAGAGGCAAAAAGCATGTTTTCATGCTTTTTAAAGATAATAAGTACTGGAATTAATTTATCAAAATATATTTCAGGTGCTTTTTTCTCAAAATAATGTTTTCTCAAAATAGGCCTTTTTTTTTAATGCATTATGCGTTTTAACTTTGTTGAGAATTTTCTGTGCATACGTTTTGGTATGTTCGTTTATTAAAGTCCTCCAATTAGTATTTAAGAACATTAATGTGAATGTTCAATTAAAATCCACTTTTTTATCATTATTTAAATATATTTTCTTAAACAACGGTCAGTCGGATTAAAAAATGGTTAAACAATTCCTTTAATAATGCTTTTTTAAGAAATAAAATAAAAAAGATGAAATTATTTTGAAATTTTGGAACGCATGGTGAGCATTTTAAAAAAGTCCTTCCGACCAGTGCCGGGAGGAAGAGGTAGCTTTCCTATTCCTTATTTTTAAAAAGCCAACTTATATTATTCAAACACACGAAGCTCAATTAAGTGGAAACCGAATGTAGGAGATTCAATTTTAATTTTTATCAATACTAAATCATTATGAATGAGAATTTCGCGAAATTAGTCAGCTTTATCCAAGTTGCTTTTATTTAAAGTAACTTATATTTGGCTGCTAAATTCGGCTATTTCTTAAAGTGCCTGCCATTTTAAGACAACATGGTGGATGAGGCTAACCCGTGAACTTGGTCGAGACCTTAGTAATTGCTGTGCACATGCTCACTCGCATCGGAATCGGTTGATATATACGAGTGCTGCAGGCAAAAAATCAGATTTTTCAGAATGTCACCCACGTTAAAAATTGAAACTGCTATATCTGGACCATTTTTTAAGGTAAAGACAAACAAAAAATGCCATTGAATCCTTATATCAAGGTCAAATACTTAGGAAAGAAACCTTTTTCAATTTCTAATTTTTTTGCACCTCACTCTAAATATAATTTTTTTTAATTTAATGGCCGCCATTTTGAAACAAGATGGCTGATGAAGCTGGCTAGCGAACTTGGTCGAGATATTGATGTATACTATCCACATGCCTTCTTCCGTCGAAATAGGCGAATACGTGTGGTATCGCGTGACAAATACAAGATCGTTTCAATGTGTTAGCCATGATAGAAATTCAAAGTGCTATAATTCAACCACTTTTTAAGATATAAACAAAAGAACAAATTTTCAGAAACAAAAACTGCTCCAAAATCTTTGTATGAAGGCCAAACACACACAAAAAAAAATCTTTTTCATTTTCCAATTTTTTAATACCTCATTTTAAATTTTAAATTACATTTTTTTTTTTAAATGGCAACCCTTTTGAAACAAGATGGCGTATGAAGCTGGCCAACGAACTCGGTCGAGACATTAGTATGTACTATGTATAAACGAAGTTACATCCAAATCGGTTCATAAATACGCCTTTTATCGCGTGACAAAATTCAGGACGTTTCAAAATGTCAGCTTCGCTAGAAATTCAAAATGCTATAACTCAGCCATTTTTTAAGATATAGACGAAACAAAAACTGCTACGGAGTCTTTGTATAAAGGTCAAATACATAAGAAAAAAATATTTTTCCATTTTCAATTTTTTGGTACCACATTTCAAATTTAAAAATTTTTAAAAATTTGTAAATGGCCGGATGAAGCTGGCCAACGAACTCGGGCGAGACAATGGTATGTACTATGGACACACCGAATTACATCCAAATCGGTTCATACGAGAGTTACAGTGTGACATAGGTCAGATATATATATATATATATATATATATATATCAATTTTGAACGGAGGGTGGTTTCGGGGTCTGGTGGTCATGATCGATGAAAATATACCAAAATCTTTTGAAATCGCTTTCCTTTGAACGGCTGCAATAGGTAGCTTTTTGTAAAGAAAGCTACCTAATAAAAGAAACAGTAATAACAACTGTTAAAAAATAAATTTTCAGAAAAATTAATTTCTTTTCAAACACTTATTAAAGTCGTTTTACCGAATATTGATTGCTTTGAATAATATATTGTTTGAATAGCATAAATAATGAAATATAATTTTCGAAGTTCACACTTTCGTTAAGGGGACCGTGAACCTTTATTTGAGCAAAAATCGACCCCAAAATTGACATTTCATTTTGTGTGTGTTATTATTTTCGAATTTGTACAACATCATTTATGGAAAACCGCATGCAGATGCGATTATTTTAGACAAAGTTACAAGTGTTTTAATTTTGTTAACAAACAGTTTTTTGGCCTTTTAATATACCTTAAATGTGTTTTTCACCATACTGATGTTTCAGCTTTTTTTTTAATTTTTGAAATGCTCTTTGCTACTTAATTTTTGATCAAAATTCTTGAAAATACTAGGAAGCATCCTGATATTACTTAAAAAGAAACTATGTATGCATTTTAAATTTCAATTTATTAAGGCAATTAAATTTGATTTTTACCTATTATAACGAAAAATTTTGATGAAAAACGATATGGAATTCAGAAAAATATCTCTAAAAAATGAACTATTTAAGGGATTAAAAAAATAGATGCACAGATTTGTTTGTAATAAAGTTTTACGTGATTAAAATCCAAAATTGAGGAAATATCTAAAAAATTAAGGCGTAAGGAGCGTTTTAAAATTTGATATTTTTTAAAAGATCTTAAAATTATAATAAGATTGGAAATTTCTTCTATGGTGTTCTATATACTTATCGTGAAATGTATATTTGAACAAAATTTCAAATCTCTATTATGAAAATTAAAAGAGAAATTTTTAAACGTCCACCGTTCCCTTAACAAGAAAACATTTTTGAAGTAAATTAGCCTTTTTGAAAATGAGTAACTCCCTTATAAAATATCTAAACTGCTGAAAATCTAATGCATGCAAAATTTAGAGTACACCGATTCAATGTAGGTGAAAAAAAATCCCTATCATAATTTATTTGAAATCAACAGGAAATTCAAATCGAAAAAAGTACACAGTGTTCATAATTAAACGACCCTACTTTAAAGTTGTCTACAGACAAAACCATTGTTCATAAAGCTGTGAAATTTTGTGAAATACATAATAAAGAGATGGGAAAATGTTTAAGCTAAAGAAAATGTAAATAAAAATAGTTCCAAATTTCCCCACCAGAGGGCGATTTTTAATAAATTACACATTCAGCATTCAATAGTTTAGAAATTTAATTTACAGGATGTTCATAATTAATAGACCCTATTTTAAAGTTGTCAACAGACCAAACTATTGTTCAGAATTTTGTGAAAATTTTCGAGGACATAATAAAAGTATGGGAATTTGTTTGAGCGGAAAAAAATTAGGAGGCCGTTTTTTAACGAATTACACATTTAGCATACATTTATGATAGTTTAACAAATTTTGTTATAACCAAACATGTTCTGCATGACTTTCATCAATTTCAGATACCATCTGGAATCGTAAGATAGCATCTTCCATATTTGACCGCTGTGTGTTCTGGGAAAGGCTAGGAACATGTCGTGAAATACCGTCTTTATAATAAGGTTAAGTTAATAAATAAAATTTCGAAACTATCGAAATGCTAAATGTGTAATTTATTAAAAATGCCCTCTGGGGGCGAAAATTTCAACTACTTTTACCTATATATATTTTTTTTAGCTTAAACAAATTCCCAATCTTTTATTATGTCTTTCACAAAATTTCACAACTTTATGAACAATAGTTTTGTCTGTAGACAACTTTAAAGTAGGGTACAGGTAGTTTATCCACACCCTGTATATTAGACTCACCGCTTTCTTTAAAGTCTAAAATTGCTTTAAAAAGGTGATACTATTACCGCTCAATAAAGGATGCATCATTTAAGAAGTTTTAAGGTAGGGGTGCACAACCTTTTTAAGAGAAGGGCCACATACAAAAATGTTTGGGTTGTCGAGGGCCACATCAGTAACACAAAGAAATTTCTATATCGGGAAGGTACGGGGGAGGGGTAATAAGTCTTTATTCTTGACGAATAATTAGTTTTTGTCTATACAAAAATAAACAAACGGAAATAAATAATTGTATGCAGGAATGCAGGTCTTCTTCGCATCTGTATGAACAATCATACAATACTTTGTTAAGATTAACGGTTCCTTCTTGATAAATGATAACTTGAAGAAGAAAAATTACACAACATTTCGAAATAATTGGATGTTTTTGAAAATTATAAAAAAATTTTATTGAAGAATAACTTCATTTAAAATAAAAGGAAACTTATTTTTGAAATAACAAGGCATGATGGACTAATTATGCTTTTTTTTCTGCGAACTATTTATAAAACTTGTTTCTTTTTCTTTTGTCAATCAAGTGCGACTGATTGACGAAATGCGCGATTTTTTATCAACGACCATTTGACAGACTTCGCGGTAATTTTCCATTGCCGATTGCCAAAATTTGCAATCTCTTCAACCATCCAATTTTCGTTAGCTGCGATAAATTCACGAAAAGCGCGATTTTTTTCAGCGATAAATTTTCAAAATTCGCGATTTTTTTTTCCACAACGGATCAACGAAAACTGCGTTTTTTTTCCGCCCCCGATCGAATTATTTCGAGACTTTTTTGTTCTGCGATCTATCTTCGAAATTTGCAAGCTTTTTCCTTGAACGATTGACAAAATTCGCGATTGTTTTTCATGCGTGATTGGCGAATTTTGCGATATTTTACGTAACGGATTGATAATGTTTGCAATTTTTTTCCAACGACCAATCGACAAAGCGTAATCTTTTCCTGATGTACATTGATATAATTTGCGATTCTTTTTCGCGCAATAAATTGGCGAACGTCGCGATTTTTTTGCGCGCATAATCGATGAAATTTGCGATTTTTTCCTACAAGAAATGTATTTCTATTTCATATTTTTTGGGACTGACACACAAAATTAATAATTTTTTAACATGAGATATTCACGAAATTCACGATTTTTTTTACGAGAGATTGACAAATTTCACAATATTTTTGCTACCATTTGACAAAATTTGTAATTTTTTTCTATCAGTTGTCGAAATTCGTGATTTTTTTCCGTGACAGATTGAGAAATCCGTGATTTTTTCTCGCGATAAATTGACAAAATCGCAATTTTTCCCCAGCCAATCAACGAAATTTGCAATTTTTCGTACCTCATCGACAACATTCGCGATTTTTTTGTGCCCGATTAACAAAATTTGAGATTTTTCAGCGCTGAATCGACAAAATGCGCGATTTTTCCTCGCGTGATCAAAAAATTTGAAAATTTTCCGCGTCCGATAAGCGAAATTTGCGATTCTTAACTGTCTCTGGCGAAATTTGTAATTTTTACCGCGGCAAATTTAGAAAATTCTTTTTTTTTCTTACGATAAACAGACAAAACTCGCGATTTTCCCGCAACTGATCAAGGATCACATAATCGACAAAATTCGCAATTTTTATCGCGACGATCAACGAAATTCACGATTTTTAACTGACTCTGAAGAAATTTGCAATTTTTTCAGCGGCAAATTTTCGAAATTCGCTATTTTTTCTCGCGATAAACTGACAAAACTCGTGATTTTTCCCCAGCCGATCAACGAAATTTGAGATTTTTCAGCAACTCATCGATAAAATTCGCGATTTTTCCGAACTCGATCAACGAAATTTGTGATTCTTAGTTGGCTCTGGTGAAATTTGCAATTTCTTCCCGAGGTAAATTGACAAAATTCGCGATTTTTTCCTGCGACATATGGACAAAAATTACAATTTTTCCAGTTATAAATTGACGAAATTGTGTCAAAAAAAAAAAAAAAAACCCGAAGAAATTGCATAAATTGCGATCGCGGGCCACAAGTTAGACCATGGCGGGCCACTTTTGGCCCGCGGGCTACAGGTTAAACTCACTTTTTTTTAAATATCACATTAAATACTATTCAAGGGCACACTATATGCATTATGGCATATATTTATCATACAAAAAATAAAAAAAAAAAAATCGGAGAAAAGTAAGGAATTCTCCTGAATATTTTAAGCGTTACGAAGAACTTTTCAAAAGGTTCCATGCGCATTCCAAATCAATTAAAATCTCTAATATTTTTTATGCAAATTTGGTTTATATATACAAATGAAACTGTGCATGTTTTTTTAAAGTAAATATGATTTTAAAAGTTAAAGGTAGTTAATTACAGAAATAGGATGTGAAAATGCTGAAAATTTCATAAAATTTGGAAAATATTTTTTTCTTACCTTTATATACCAATATGTAAAATTTGATTTACAGTTTTATTTGAACTGGCATAAAAACTATTGGAGATTTAAATGATATGGAATGCGCTTGGGACGTTTTGAAAAGTTCTTTGTAACGCTTAAAATATTGAAAAATTCCTTATTTTTCTCATTTTTTCCCCAATTTCATGTGAGATAAATATGTGCCATAATGCATATAGTCTGCTCTTGAATAGCATTTAAAGTAAGAAAAAAAAATAATAAATAAAATGAGTTGGAAGCTCCCTTGTCCCCTTAAGGCTGACTTTCCCACTGGCTTTACCTCCAGTCTATCCAAATTGCTTTCGTCCCTTCCCCCTAGTGATGAAAACTCTTCGACAAGGAAGATTTTAAGAGTAAATCAGATCTGTGAAACTGAATGTAAATCATTCATAAGATTTTAAGAATACTGAATACTGACATATAATGAAAGTTAAATAAAATTTAGTAAATAAAAATTCCTTAATAAAAGCCGCAGGAGGAATATCCATGGCTGAATTTATAGTCAGCAGGATTCTAATAGTATTCATGTGGCATATTCATGAGGAAAAATACCCGAAATTCTTTTAAATCATTCATAAGATTTTAAGAATACTGAATACTGAAATCTAATGAAAGTTAAATAAAATTTAGTAGTTAAAAATTCTTTAATAAAAGCCGCAGGAACAGTATCCATGGCTGAATTTATTAGTCAGCAGGATTCTAATAGTGTTCATGTGGCATATTCATGAGGAAAAATAACCGCAATTCTTTTTATAATGCATTAAAATTTGATTTCTACCTGGGAAATTTAACGAAATTAATGAAAAGCAGCAGCGCAGCCATAGTGGGAGACCAGAGGATCTTGATACAACTATTTTTAAGACGTATTCTTCGTCCTGAAGAAATTTCAGAGGTGAAATAAGGTGAAAATAATTATACGCAATTAGTGGTATTATGGTGCGAAATTAGTGCCTCTGGACCTTCACCCTGATGAAAAGCATATAAATAAGCAAACAAACTTAAATTTTTAACACATATTTGGAAAAAGTCAATCAAATATTGTATTATCATTTCGAAAAAAATTGAAAATCAGTTGCTTCATTAAAATCATTTGCAAGATTTAACCCATTTATGCCTGAATTTTTATTTTCTCAAATTTGTATGTAAAATCACTTTAAAACGTTGCAAAATGAACTGTAAAAATAGTAAAAAAAATTACGCTAATTTTTTTGTATTTATTTGATAAAATGTAAACGTACTAAAAATGGGAATATGCATAATTTTTATAACAGTATAATATGCATAATTACATATTTTGTCTAAATTTATGTAAAAACAGCTTTTAAATTGTATATTACGTACTATAATTAGCGTTTTTATGAACTACTAAAAAAATATATTTATTTCTTTACAGAGGTTAATAACATTATGAGTATTATTACTAATAAACTAAGAACAATCGAATTTTAGGCTTAAAAACAATTTCTTTCATAATCATCTTCAAAAGGACTTACATAAAAATAACTGCCCCCTAAATGGCTAATAAAAACACGAACCAATTCACGCCTAGCACCCTATATTTTGTACGTGACAAACATGCATAAAAAATAGGCTTGAACATATAATAATTTCACAAGAAAAAAAATACATATTTCAAAGAAGTCTAAAAGACTTCTTGATTATGACTTATTTTGGATCCTTGGTAGAAAAAATAAATAAACTTACTTTTTGCATTTCGACATCTTGAAAAAGGCTCATTCCACGTAAAATGAGTAAAAATTTAAAAAAAGTCGTGGCCACATAGTAACAGATTTTAATAAAATTTGATATACATGTTCAATTCATATTCAAATAGAGCTCTGCAAAATATCTTCACGAAAAATAAATTATTTTAGCAGTTTTGGACATTTAAAAAACTTGTGATAAAGAATGGCATGTGTGCAATCGTCCAAAGTTGCAGGTTTGAAGTTCTGTATCTTGAAAACTATTTAACTGAAATGAATTTTTTTTTTTAATAATGTAACCTCTGAAAAATTATCTTCTTATTTATTGAGCAATAATAATCTGGTAACACCATGATTATTCTTTAATTGGTTGTAAAAATTGAAAATTTGCAAATTTTGAGAAAATTAAAAACGTAATAAAAATTAAAGGAATTCAAAAACATCTGAGAAATTAATGCCTGATGCAGTTTTACATATTAAGATCGAATTACTAAAGTTTTTAAGTTTCCATGTATTTCCTTCACCTTTAAAAAATTTTAGAAACTTTTTTAAAAATGACAAAATCGTAATTTTTCCACTTATTGACAGGTAAAAAAAATAATGAAGGAAATATCCCACATTACAGTTATTGCACAGAGATAAAGATCAATAAGTCCATAATCTGATAAAAAAAAAATTCAAGCATGCCTTTTTGATTCCTAACGTCACAAAATTAGGTTAAAAAAGGCAATATTAACTATATTCCATGAGCTATTTTTTTAAATTCGCGCGCGTTTCTTAAAATATTGCACGATTTCAAGGTGAAAAAATTTAGTGCTGCCATCTATTTTCTGTATGTGGGTTTAGAAATTAATATATAATTTTCTGTTCAATTAAGCTTTTTTTTCTACTTTAATTAAAAATCTTCTTGAGGAAAAAATAAACTGAAAGCAAGTATAAAAGTTTTATGTTTAAAATATACACTGTTATCTATAATATTAAAAGAATTAAAAGTTTAAAAAAGATTTCTTTCACGTCGAAACAAGCGATAGAAATATTGCATTTTATCCTCAACATTTTTTACTATTTATTTTTTTTCTCATTAAGGAATAAAAAAGGCAAGAATTAAAGTTTAAATATTTAATATATATACTTTTAGCTATAACGTCAAGCAATTTTGATATTGTCAGAGGTGTCCTTCATCTCTATAGAAACGTTGCATTTTTCCCTCAAATTTTTTCAAAAATAATTTTTTTCTCATTAAGGAATAAAAATACAATTACTAACTTACGTCAATCTGTTACTTATCATTCATTCCTAATTATAAATAATTTTTAATATAGTCTTTGCATTCTTAAGGCTAATAACCAAAATTGAAACTTCAAGCATGTAGCCAAAACCACGATTTTGCATCCACTTTTAATATAAATTTTAATACTTAAATAAACAATCCTAAAATCTATTATTTTACATTTACTCATAAATAGATATGATCTACTTACAAAATGATTTTCTTTAAAATCTGTGACATGTCTGCCACAGGTGATTTGCTCATTTTGTATGGAATGACCCAAAATGAAAAATCTATAAACACCGAATAAAGCCATCATTTTAGCAAATAAATATCCATCTTATGCTGTTACCTTTCGGTAACAGATAAAGACATATATTGATAATTATTTCATATAAGTTTCATGTTATAAAGAATGCGAAAATTACACAAATTTATTAAAATTCGAAACGTCCCCAAAATGAAATGCTAAGCATAAATGGATTAAACACAGCAGAAAGATACGTAAAAGTTAAAGTAAAGTGTTTCAGTGAAACTTGTAAAGCAAACGCGTTCAATAATAGCGTGTAAAAAAATCACTATTAAATTTTATTTGAGAATAACCAAGAACTCTAAATTTAGTAGGGATCTTTCAATAACCACTTACGAATGAAAGACGTGCTACGCACGTCGATATGTTTTTATGAATTAGTTGCATAGTTGTCAAATATCATACCACTATTTTTTATTAATAATCTTCGTCTTATTTAATGACAGAAATTTTGAGACTAAATAATACGAATAGTAAATAATAAAAAATATTACAATTAAAAAATTGCGGTAAGAGACTTGGCAGCAATTCAACTAATTCACTGACGTGCGTTGCACAAATTTTCAGCGCAAGTAAAGTCTCAGTCAGCTTTGAAAATCTCACACTTTTCCCTCTAAATAAACTATGCATCGCCTATTTGTGTTTAAACAGATTCTGCCATTTAGCATCGCAGTCTATTTAAATATATGGGAAATTCAGTATGTCTCTAAAGTCCCGTCGCCATTGCAAAGCGATATAACTAATGAAATATTTCATATAAAGATGATGATTATTTTTTGTTAAATTTTCTGCTGTTTCTAAAGTTTATGTTTTTGTAAAGTTTAAAAGTGGCTGGGACGAGAGGGAACAATCAAGGGCCTCTCCCAGGCTCGTTCACCTCATAATACATCCTGAGAATTTTTGTTTATTTATTTTGTGGGTATACGTTAAAACATATGTGTATGTATCAAAGTGGATGTAGTGCATATTGCTACGGCCTTGGGTGTAGTCAGATGAGTTAGGTTGTATTTAAAAAAATCCAAACTGACAAAAAAAAAAAATGTAAAAATAACCTCTTTTTAGTACGAAGATCAGAGTGCTACTCTAACCACGTATTCCGAAAAATAGTCTTTCTCTAATTGGATAGCAGAATGTTTGCCATTACATAAGACAAAGTTTATTACTCAGAACAAGTGATAGGAACGTGTGAAAAATTTAGCAGCATTCTCATTCGTGCTAGTATACATTTGGTTTGAAAATGTGACAAAATTCATACTCTGTAAATCATGCATCGATTAGCTGAGTTTAGGCAAATTCTTCCCACCGGCTTTTTCATTTCAATCTATCCAATCTTCAATTTGCTTATAGCCCCTCCCACTAGTGATAAAAACTCTTTAACAAGAACGGCAGGAGTACGGCAGCAGTTCACGGCTCAATTTATATTCAGCAGTATCCATGTGGGATATAATGTGTCCCGCAGGCATCGTTTGCTGTTGGCTGCCCCCACTTATTTTAACTCCGGCTTCCTCCTAGCCCGTATACTTTCGCTTCTAATGTCCACTTTCGTTTATTTCATTTCGCTTTTGGAGTACATTTTTTTTGTTTGTTTGTTTCCCTCTCAAGTTTTCTCGGGAAAGGAAAAATGTTCATCTGGAATAACAAAGTTCAATTTCGCAGGAATCTGCAATTTTGCGAGTAATGGAAAGGGCCGAAATACCGGCCCAACATTTTGAATTTTATTTCCGTTAGAAGTGCTGAATGAGAATATATAAATTCACAGATTCTGTGTGTTTTCCTACCTTTTTAAGTTCTTTGAATATTGAAAGGGAAAATATGTGTTTGCGAGATATTTCGTTAGGTAAAGTGAAAATAAGTGTTTGGGTATTGAATTCCGGTTTTCAAATTTCATTTCATCGAATTGGAATAAATAGCCGCCGACTTTTGTTATCATTATTTTCCAAAAGTAATCTAAATAGTAATCTGAATAGTAAATTGGGGAGGGGATTAAATAAGGCGAAGATTGCTATGTGGAAACAGAGGCATAAAAAAAGGATAAAAGTTGGCAGCTGTGGAAATAGCATGTAAAAATAAGAAAACGAAAAGCCTTTTTTTGGCCTTCCCATAAGTAAAATAATATAGCGTAACCAAATTATAGATTAATTTATGCCTAAAATATTTTATTTATCATTTTGTACAGACAACTTTTTGTAGTAGTTGGTATAATTCTGTAATATTTTGTACTTTATTTAATAAAATATTAGTATTAGGGTAAAAGTTGCTGTGATTTTAATAGACTTAATCGATTCTTTACTTCGATCAAGTGTAATAATATTTTTATTTTTATTTAGTTTTTCTTTCTTTCTTTTCATGTTATTCAATGGGAATGACTATCAAACAAACGTTTGGTGTTTTGATTATTATAACACGACAATATTATTTAATTTTGATAATTATAATATTATTAAAATATATTTAATTATTTCATTTATTGTAGATTGGTTTTTTAGAACGGTGTCAATCAAAAGTGTTTAGTAACATTTATTTGTTTGGCCTCCAGTTCTTATACATAACAACAGACAACAGACAGAGCGGCCATGCAAACAATTTCAAAAGATTTTAAATGTTTTGATGCCTGCCAATTATCTTAAATCGATAGTTATGTACCCATTGGGATTAACTTAAAAAAAGAAAGAAAGAAATTTTCACTTTATACCTAATAACTTACCCTTTGCACTCGAGAGTGTTTCCAGGTGTCGCGCGGAAATCAGGGCTCCGAATGCACTGGAAACCACTAATTTCTTACTGTTTACTTAGCTATGTTTAACCCCTTGAGGGGCAAGAAAAAATGTCTCTAAATTTTGAATTCTCACCGGAATAATCTAAAAATTTTATTTTTAAATAAGGAAAAGCAATTTTTCAACATTTTTTTCCTAAGTTAAAAATATCAAATTTAGTTAAAAATTTCTGGTGAGAATCTTGTTTAAATTAGGTGGGATATATTTTATCCCACCGCCCCTCAAGGGGTTAATCGGCGATAATTCTACCATTAGGTAAGGCGAAGAAAATTACTTTCAAAAACTGGTGTCCAGAGCATTTGGAGCCTCTGTTTACACGAGAGCCTAGTGGTGAGTGAGAGTCACCCTTCGAGGGCAAAGGGTTAACCCTTTCCGGTGCGGAGTAAACTCTGTTTGTAAAATAGTAAAATAATTGACTCACACCAGAATTTACAAAAGAATTTATTAGAAAATAGATATTTGCTTATTTTCACGTACGTTATAAAAGGAAAATTTTATTTAAATATTCTGTGTGCCAGAAAACTTATAATTGTCCTTTTTTGTGGACCGCGAAAGGGTTTTAACCCTTAAATACGCGATTTTTTTATTTTGTTTCGAAAAAATTATATATGATTCTCTGAAAGGTTTATTACACAGGAAAAATAATGAAAAAATCAGAGATACATTTTTCATATCATACGTCAATCTTTTCTTCTGTTCCACATCTGCAATAGAAGTAAAAACTACTGTCGGGTGGATGTTTTACGGTAAAATATTGCAAATTAGTAAATATTTTAATAAGTATGTCTCCAAATGCCTTAATTTATATAAATATTTATTTTATAAAACTTAACCTTTAACCTTTTAATTCCCATGATAGAATACGTTCCAGAAATTACGTAGTTCAGATAATCTGACATTACACCAGAAAGTTTCAATAGTTAATTCAGCTTTATTTAAATTCGGAATGTCTGTTATTAATTAAAGCAAATATTGCTATTTTAGTTTTCTGGCGTGAATTAGGTATATACGAATAATAAAAAAAAATCTATTAAAATCAAAACCTTGTTGTTTGCATATATGCAAAGCTATGCACTACAGAGCTAAGCGGTCTCATACTCTTTGAAATCTTTCCGCTGTCATTGAAAAGTGATACGGTTTCAAGTTTTTATAACGTTCTAAATATTGAAATTTCATAAATCTCTGCATTATATTTAAGCCGTAGTTAAGGCTTTATATAATATAAAAATAAACATTTATAATATAATATAATAAAAAATACAGTTCAGTTAATATTTCAAAAAGTTTTCGTAAAGTATGTCACAATACTAACGTCTACACAGCGCTTCCTCACAACGGCTCTTATCACAAATGCACCCGAGAAATTCCCTAGCACGGTGCGCAGGCTCATACGATGCTATTATTGTTTACTTTCAGCTTTAAAGCGGAGTGTTTTGCATATCCTGTATTCATAGTTTTTAGAAAAAAAAATTGAGAAAACGGCTTACAAATATCATTCATGCACAAGTTAAATGAGCCTTATTTAAAACCGGATTTAAATTGCTTGATATCATCATTTATTATTATTATTATTATTATTATTATTATTTTAAATCTTAATAAAATCAGCTTATTTTTCCTTTTGGATTGATTTTTACTGGAGACGGGATTTTTTATTTATTCATGTTGAATAAAGGGAATTTAAAACAATATTACAGCTAACTTAAACATATTAATAAAATGAGGTAACATTGTATAAAATTTCTGTCGTTTAGAAAAGAAAAAAAAACTCGCTATTATTTTATGAAAGTAAATACTAGAATACATTAAAAGAAAATCTGCCTTTTAAGTATTGATGCGAGATACAATATTCTTAAAATAAAAGTATATATAAAAATCTATAGATATTATACAAGGCTCCACAAAAAAATATGATAATTTTCTAACTATTGACGGTAATTGCTGACATTGTGTTTTCAAATGTGTTATGCTTTTTCTATGATTTTTACTTAGAAGTCATCTTGCACCATATTAAAATGTTAATTTTTGTTACAGTATTCTAAATGTTATTGAAAGTATTTCATTATCCCAAACATCTGTTTTAGACTATGCTTCCAGTTTAGAAAACATGGCAATTGTTGATCTTTCTCATCTTAGAATCATTTTCAGCAAAATAATTTTTTTTGTAAAAGCTACGAAATTTATTTTGTTATACTATTTTCCTTTCCTATAAGCCGTCTTTAGAAAAAAATATTCTCAGCTCTGATAAATAAAGCAATTAAAATTTCATTTGAAAACTGAAAGGGCGGAGACAGCTTCAAAACTATGAAATTAAAAATATCATGCTTCGATAAGTTTTTGCCTTTTGTTTTCTTTGTCAGAGGATTGAATATTTTTTTCTAAAAATAACTAATATGACCTGGGAACTGCATAAAAGATGAAATTTTGTAACTCCTTAGAAATAATGTCGAAGAAAACATTTGAAACATTTTTGCAAATGAATGTATATTTGATGTCTAAGACTAGTGTTTTAGGAATTAGGAATAGAAGAACGATGAGAGGGGACAACCTGTATAAAGAAATCGTAAACTTCATACAAGAAATTGCATATAATTTTATATAAGATTTTTTCTGCATAATCTATAAGATATTGTTAGAAGTCTCGTAATAAAGTGGTAGAAATTATGATACATTGTTTTTAGAAAAAGAGATCAAACTAAAGTATTAGGATAGAATATGCCAGTCGAATAAAACCTAAAAAACAACAACGAAGTAAAATTTTTGAAAAACGAGAAGAAATGTCATGAATATGTAGCATGGTATAATTTTTAGGTGCGTTCGTAATTATATAAATACGTAGACTATAGTCTCGTTGTCTGTCCGTCCGTTCGCATAACAGCGCAAAAACTAATCAACTGAATCGTTTGAAATTTAAAATATATAGTTGTTGCATAATTTCGTCGAGTCATTTCAAATTTTATAAAAAGCGGATGTATAGTTTAATTACAGGGACAGTCAAAAGTTTTCCGTTACATGACGGCCAATGGGAAAAAATTATTTCAAGTGCATTTTTATGATGTTACAGCCTTTCGAACAGAATGAAATGGATTTGCACAGTACACTAAAATATGCATTCACTACAATATAGTGCAAAAAATATTTATAAAACTAGTTATAGTAAGAACGCACCTCATTTGCCACGTTTGACGTGCAATTTCCAACTTGTTTTAGACATATCATGAAACATCAATCATTCTAGATCAGTTTTAGTCACTATAATTTCTGAGAGAGCAAATATCTGATAGAGATGTCAGCTCGAGAGCCGCACTTACATTTTTGCTGTTCAGACATCTGTACATTATAATGGTCTACTCTTATTAATTATTATTAATACGAAAATATTATTTTTAATCATTGTTAACAATTTAATATTAACTACATCTTGAATAAGGTTTATTTGTTAATAGTAAAGGTCGTCGAAGGTGAGATAAAAGGCTGAAGACCAGACTCGCAATATTCAACTTCAGTATTGGGAATGTTAATTAGAAAAACAATTATAGAATTTTTTATTCATTTTTATTGTGCTATATTTTAAAAACATTAGCAAGGCGATTTAGACATGAATTCAAAATATCACAAAAAAGCCATAAATTATGTTACAGATTTGAAATAAGCGTTATTTTTGTACGGAATAAAATTTCAGTGTTCTGTTCGGGGATTTCATTATTGTAAATCTGCAATAATTCGATTTAAAAAAATTCGGTCAAAATCGATAGTATACTTGAAACGTTAGAAAAATATTAAACTATTTTTGAAAATACTCATCGCCTTCTACCAGATACTTTTTGTGCACATTTTCGTTTCTTTGTGTGTTCCTGTCATTGCCCTACACAAACTCTTTTTTTTTTATCATACAGTGCGGCGCAAAAGTTTATGCACAAGCTAAATATTTTTATAAAATGAAAAATATACCCTGGAATGCTTTGAAATTTTTACTGTATCTAAACAATTTGATTACAAATTCATGTTTCGAATTCGGAAAAAATTCACTGTAAAGAAAATAATAAATTATAAAAAATTGAAAATTGTAATGTCGCAAAAGTTTATGCACAAAAACGAAATATATACATTTCACAAAGCACAAAAGTCCTTTAGTAGTCTAAAGTGTTTCCATTGCACCTGATGAGATTGAATACTCGATTTTCCATTTTTAACAAGAGAGTATGGAAGGTTTGGGAGAGAGTTTGTACCACGATTCCTCGATCGCTGATTTGGGCTTTTGCACTGGGTAATACCGCTTCCCATTCTTGTAGCCGTCTCATGAGAGGATTCCCCAGATGTTCACTATCGGATTGAAATCTGGGCTGAGTGCTGGCCAGTTCATCACGCTGATATTCTGAGATCTAAGTCATCCTTTTGTGCAACGGGAAGTGAGTATTGATGCGTTGTCTTGCTGAAAGGTCCTGTTGGGACCACCTAGGAGTTCTCTAAACGGTCACAAACGCTCAATCAGAGTTTCCTGATACTTTAGTGAATTTTGTCTGCCATTTAGGAAGAGACGTTTGTACATTACAGCCAAAAGCGCCCCATACCATGAGCGAATCACCACGTTGTTGCCTGCTAAATATGCTCTTCGGATCCTTACCCACGGCACGCCAGCAGAATGAGAAATCATTTGGACTATCCAAATTCCATTTTTTTTTCAATCAGCAATAATAACACTAATCCATTCGTCAGATAATCCATGTTCTATTTT
The DNA here is from genome assembly GCA_963932465.1 of Maratus speciosus. NCBI lineage: Eukaryota > Metazoa > Arthropoda > Arachnida > Araneae > Salticidae > Maratus > Maratus speciosus. Next base: position 483,684,515 of record OZ010790.1, on the reverse strand, counting down.
ATCCATTCAAGTCTGGCTTGTTTGTGACACTGTTTCAGAAAAGGCTTACGAGATAATTTTTGTAATTCGATTATTCCTGATTCGGTTATTCGTCTGCATATGGTGTCACGTGATATTTTTTGATCCAAGTCGATGTTTTATCTCATTAAGAGACAAATAGCTAGTTACGGCCCATCTTTTAATTCTTCTATCTTCACAAAATGTGGTTTTACTCGGCTTCTCTGGGCAATATGCATTTTTGAATTGTTTTCTACGTTGCAAAATACTATAAACACTACGTTTAGACCAATTTAAAAAAAGCGAAATTTGCAAAAAAGATTTACCCTCCGATTTAAGCTTCCAAACTTCTACAACTTCTTCTGGCGATAACTGCAGAGATTTTGGCATTTTGATATAACTAGTACAGCGATCTCTACACTTTAAACGCTAGGAAAAAAGTCTCCCCGATCCTCCACCTACCATGTTTAAGGAGATATTTGCATAAAATCTCATTTGCGCATAAACTTTTGCGAAACCACAAAAACTGTTTTCTTGTAATTTCTGATTTTCGTAACGATGAATTTTTCAAAACTTGAGAGATATATTCATGATCATAGTATTCACCTACAGTGGATATTTGAAAGCATTTCGTTGTAAAATTTCATTTTTATTAAAATATTTGCATTGTGCTTAAACTTTTGCGCCGCACTGTAGAAGGTGCAAACTGAACAGTTATTTAGTATCCATCATAATAATGGTGTTCAGTAATACTCAATCAGTGAACAAACATAGGATGAGTACAAATGATGGACCCGATATAAAAAAAATCATATTTTCGAAACTACTGCACATATTACAATAAGTGATACATGAATTTAAAGAGAAATGTACCAAGTTTCTTTAGTTACAAATGTTCGATGTGTGACCCTCTTGTAACAACAAGCGTCTAGCGATCACACTTTTTCATTTTGATCCTGTGATCCTGCGGGATTAGCGCGCTCCGCGCATATCGTTCCGCGCATGACGTATTTTGCATCATACCCATACTGTCCGCGCATGACGTATATTTGTTTATATTTAGATGTTACATAGATGTTTAGATGTAACATAAAATTACTAGAAACATATACAAATTTATTATATTCAGAATTTAAAGTGCCTTTAAATGATTAAAAAATAGATAAATTACTAAATCATTATAAAATTTCAAATTATGAAAAATTATTAATAATTACTATTTATTCAAAATTAAAAGTTCTTTTAAAATGATGATAAAAATTTAAATTATGAAATGTTAAATTATGAAAAGATATTTAATTATTATTAAATTTAAAACATTCTTTATGATTTGCTTATCTTTACACCACTAGATGGCGATATTAAAGGCTTTAAGACTGTTAAAACTACGATCACCATATCAAATATTTGGAAAATTCACAATTAAAAAAAAAATTGTTAATAGTGGTACAAATATTGAAAAATATAAATTTTCAATTTTTATCTTTAAAAAAAATTAGCTTTTTTAAGCAATCTTGACATTCATTTTCATTCAGCTCTGTAAGGAATCGAACCCATGCCATTTTATCTGAAGTTGAACGTCATACCACTACACTACACCATAAAGTTCCTTACATAATTTTGCTTAGATTATTATTTTACACAAACATCGCTACGTTATGCGCGAAACGATATGCGCGGTGCACGCTGATCCCGCAGGATCACAGGATCAAAATGAAAAAGAGTGATCGCTAGACGCTAATCTTGTAACACGGCATACGTCCAATCTGTAATCCAGTTCGTTCCAAACTTTTCTAGCATCAGTTTGTCATTGGTTCTGAATGTTGCACAAATGCGTTCTTTAAGTTCTGGCAGTGTTTTCGGCGTTGGTGGTACATAAACAATGGCCCATACAATTTTTTCCGTGACATCGTACAAAAAACATTCACTTTTGGTGAATCTCTAGGAAACTACACAATCTCACGAGAATTTTAATTTTCCCACACTCTGATATTATGACGATTTACATGTCCTGATAAAAAACTTGGTATATTTCTCTTTAATTTCATGTATAACTTATCGTACTATATGCAGTAGTTTCGAAAATATAATTTTTTTTTTATATCGGCTCCATCATTTTTACACATTCTGTACTTTTTAACGAAACATAAAAGCGAATTCAAGGAATTGTTACAATATAAAATAAATACATTAATACACATACACATACACACATACCATATATGTGTGTGTGGGGGGGTGGTATTTTTATATATTTTATGTTAATTATGTGTTCAATTTAAGGGGACGCATAAAATGCTTCACGCGAGCCGCGTAAGAAGTCCGATTGCATCTATTGTCCCGATTATTACTACCTGTAATTTTGAGAATTTATGTGTTTTTTCATGCTATTTGGAAAATTCTGAATTTACAAAAGGTGTTTATGTTAAAAGATTGTTTATGCACGAATAAATAATTTAATAAATTTATTTGCAAACCGATATATATATATATATATATATTGAATTCGAATGTCAACTCTTCCTTTTTAAATACTTCCCAACATAGAAGAAATGTATTTATGACTTCGTTTTGCCTAACCGTTTGTCTGTCCGTACTCAAACTCACATAAATAGACTTGTAGTCCAGGCAATAGAGATCGTATAGGGACATTACCTAGCAAAATTCATGATAGTTCTGGAAAAAAGCTTACTATATGTTTTTTGGGTCGCTGAATCCGAATTTTTAACTTCCCACCAAAATTTCCCCCGGCAACCCCTCCCTCCCAAAAAAAGGGTTTTATTAAAAAAATCAATGTTTTTATTGTTTTAGGGGGAAAATATCTAGAAATTCAGAAAGTAGACAAAATTTGCAACAAATACGATACATGAAATTATGACGTAGGATGAAGGGAGAGGGGGATCTGCCTCGGAACATGCGCCGCGGTGCTGCGTGGACTAAGTTGCGCAATTTCACTTAACCACTCACATCGTTTACATTCGCCCTCCCATCTCCCCTCCGAACTTTCCCTATAAGGTTTGCTTTTAGTTTTTTGGGTTTCTGAATCCGAATTTTTAACTGTCTCTCAAATTTCTTCCCCCCGCAACCCCCCAAAATAGTTGTTTTTAAATTAAGTTTTGTATTGTTTTAGGGGAAAAGTATGTCGAAATTCAGAAAGTAAACAAAATTTGCAACAAATAGGATACATGACATTATGACGTAGGATGAACAAGGAGGGGGAGGGCTGCCTCTGAACATGCACTGCGGCGTTACGTGCACTAAGTTATGCAAGTCCAGGCAACATTGGATTTTACCTGGCAAAATTAATACTAGTTCTGGATTTCCACTCATTTTATGGTTTTTGGGTCGCTGAATCCGAATTTGTAACTTCCCACCAAAATTTCACCCGGCAACCCCCCCCCCCCCAAAAAAAAAAAAAAAAAAAAAATTGATTTTTTGAAAAAATTTGGTTTTTGAGAACAACGCGCGGGGAATGTTCCGAGGCAGCCCCCCCTCTCCCCGTTTACCCTACGTGATAATGTCCTATATGCTATTTGTTGTAAATTTTGTCTACTTTCTGAATTTCTACATACTTTTCCCCTAAAGCAATAAAAAAATACTTAAAAATTAAAAATTAAAAAAATTAAAAACTACTATTTTTTGTTTGGGGGGGGGGTTGCGGGGGGGGGGAATTTTGGGGTGAAGTTAAAAATTCGGATTCAGTGACCCGAAAAACTTAAAGTAAACCTTATAGGGAAAGTTCGGTGGGGAGACGGGAGGGCGAATGTAAACGATGTTAAGTGAAATTGCGCAACTTAGTCCACGCAGCACCGCGGCCCATGTTCCGAGGCAGATCCCCCCCTCCCCATTTATCCTATGTCATAGTGTCATCTATCTTATTTGTTGCAAATTTTGTCTACTTTCTGAATTTCTAGAAACTGGCCCCCTAAAACAATAAAGAAATTGATTTTTTTAATAAAAACCTTACTTGGGGGCATTTTACCAAAAGTTGGAGGGGAGAGTTGCCGGGAAATTTTGGTGGGAAGTTACAAATTCGGATTCAGCGACCCAAAAACATAAAGTAAGCCGATTTACAGAACTACCATTAATTTTTCCAGGTAAAATCCTCTATTGCCTGAACTATTGGCAGTCTTAAGAAATGTTAGGTATTCATCCCTCTGCAAAAGAACATAACACTGATCAAAACATTTTAGGAAGGTATGTCGTCAAATTTCCCCAATATGAACACAATGAGATGAAGGCAAACTATGTGGTTAAAAAAAGTGGGTGTTTAAAACGGAATTTTTCTCCTGTTCCTTGAATTCCGTCTAAGCAGGTTTGTTTACGCATCACATTTTCCGAAATATTTTTTAATAATAATTAATCTAGGTACCATAAAATTATTCTGCCTTTTTAGAAACTGATTTTATTTCCCTTAATAAATATTTCAATATACACTGGTTATCAAAAATTAAGGAAAAGTCACAAAATGCTAATTTTCAAATACGCGAACACTCAAAAGGAAATAATATAATTCAAGTAATTACTATCTCTACAACACAGCTAGTCCATATAACATCTCATTCATGTCACACATGGTCACAAATATCACAGTCACTACGGTGAAGCAAAAAAATAGGAAATTCCATACATCTCATTATGAGTCTCGAATGATCACTATATGTGACTCCACTGAGACGTCACTGTGACTGCTGCTTTGGGACGAGTCACCATGTGACTTTACAATGTAGTTACATTGTGACTCTCATGTGACTGTCATTTGTAGACTCAATTTCAAAGTCATCGTGAACGCTGCATTGTGATAAGTTACCAAATAATGTCACATTAAAGTCACATGATGACTTTCAGGTGACAGAGAGACTACTGTGAAGTCACCATTGTGCTCTTTTGGGAAAAGTCTCCATGTGACTATAATATGATATTATTTGGTGACTTATCATAATGCAACGTTCATGATGACTATGAAATTGAGCCTCAAAATGGCAATCACATGAGAGTCACAATTTAACTACATTGTAAAGTCACCTGGTGACTCGTCACAAAGCAGCAGTCACATTGACTTCTAAGTGGAGTCACATATAGTGATCATTTGAGACTCATAATGAGATGTATGGAATTTCCTATTTTTTTTGCTTCACCGTAGTGACTGTGACACTTGTGACCATGTGTGACATGAATGAGATGTTATATGGGCTAGCTGTGTTGTAGAGATAGTAATTACTCGAATTATATTATTTCCTGTTGAGTGTTCGCGTATTTGAAAATTAGCATTTTGTGACTTTTCCTTAATTTTTGATAACCAGAGTAAAATAAAGTGGGTCAAGACTCCTATAGGTGAGAAGCTTTGACCTATTATTTTCTCATGTTTAAAATCAATCATTTTTTAATTTCCTATATAGTACACTTATGTCGCAATTTTATTTTAATGACTGTTGTAAAAAAAATAAAATGATATATGAAACTTTATTCTAGGTTCAATATTTAAAAAATAAAAAATCATTTTGTACAAAATGGGCCAACCCTCCCTAGTCTCCCCTCAATACAGGGATGCAGAAAGTATTTCAAGGTACCATTTATGGATAGCAAATGCAGAATTTTCTTTTTTTTTCGAATGTGTTTTGCATTTTACAGCTGGATTAAATTTTTTCAAACCACGCGGAGTGTAACAAAACTTTCTATCATATACACGTCTGCTCAAAAGAATTCGAATATCTTATCGACAGTGAGTTAAATGCGTCTTCTAAAATGTTTATTTACTTATTTTTCTTATTGATTAGTGAAGTTCTGTTACAGTATTCTCATTCTGTAAGTGTTAGAAAGTTTTTCATAATCTGTGCATGACCCGTGATTTTTCTTTCTTGTTTAGCATTCTCCGTACTATCGCTTATGTAGTAATATTAATTGAATCGAAGTCACTGTAACTAAAATTTCGAAGGCAAATTTAACTCCAGAATTTAAACAGTAAACTAATATTTTATATATTTTAATATTCTTTGTTAACTTTAAAAATAATAATAATAAATGTAAAAAAATAAATTAGAAAAAAACCTTAAATGCCTAATAAATAACAATAAAGTGTAACAAAGTTTATAGTCTTTTAACATTATCCCTGTTTCATAGGAAAAAAAATTTTTTTTTGCACATAAATCTTAAAATGTATAACCTTTAATAACTGTTAAACTTAGCTTTTTTTGTAAAATATTTTTTATAAAAAATACTCTTTTAAAGTAATGAAACTTTATATCTGCCTTATAATTACAAAGAACGTTTTTTCTCCCTTGTTTCTTTTTTCCTTCTTTATTCCTACCAGACGATCTATCTTCATGTTAATATGTCATCCAGTATTATTCTCAAGAATTTGCGCTTGTCACGATATAATACGCTTACCATGATATATGGAAGTTCCTTTTTAACCCCCTCTAATTCTAGCCGCAACCGCTAACATTCTCGCTTAGAAAAAGCGTTTTCTTTTCATTTTTAGAAAAATACTTATGACGCCTTCGCCAATTGTTTCAATTGCGGTAGGTCAAACTACATCCCTCTGGCGGCAACACTCATTATGTCACAATTAAGTCATCAACTCTTTTGTGAGGCGTTCAGTCGCGGATAGGAAATACGTCCTTACTGGACGTTTGAATGGAAAAGGCAATGATGAATTCTGCTGTACTATTAATAAAGAGAAGCGACTTTTATTAATTTGCGAGCGGAAAAGCCCTTAAACTATGTTATTAAACAGGCTGAGGTAATTTTACTTTGAAAGGGAGGAAAAGTTATGTGAACAAGAAATTAAAAAAACAAGAACAAAAAATCATGCGTACAGCATAGATTATGGAACACTTTCCAGCACATTCAGAATACTATACCAAAACTTCACAGTTTATTAAGGTGAAAGATGATGTCTAAATGAATAATTTGGAACAAATGAACAAAACGCATAACGCATTTGAAAACCCGTTTTTGCTACGACCATCACCAGTCGGTAAAATATACGATTTTTTTGTGCAGGCCTGTATATGATCTACAGTTGTGTATGCATACTACATAGTATGTTAAAAGTTAGTTCAGCTAAACACATAGCACAGTTTAAAATTTCAACTCAGCAATTTTCGCCAGTAAACGGATGCTGTAGAAAACTTTTGTGCGATCCTGTATAGGATCTATAGAATTTATATACACAAATTAATATTTAAAAAATAGTTAAATTCAAAAAACGCATACCACAACTAAAATATAGTTCCAGCAATTAGTAGTCGGCTCCAATAGTTCAATTATTGCTGCTTTTCTTCTATAGCCAATTTCTTTTGTGTGCCCCTGCAAATGAACTATATGTTCTATGTACATCATATTCTATAGTAAGAACTTTGCAGCACACCTCAGTAATGTATATCAATTTCAATACTTTTGAAATACTATTATATCATTAAAGTACGTGGCAAACGATTTTTCCCCAATAGACCGTAATGTAACGGAATTCGTTTGAGTGGTTCTGTAAATGAACCAAAAATGCTACACGCTTCATTTTCAATTCCGAACATGCCTTAGTAAACCCCAATAACATACATCAATTTCATGTCGATCGGGCTATATTTACGCGAGTTTGAGCACGGACGGACAAACAAACGAATTGATAAACACTTTTCAATTATGTTGGAATGGGTTAAAAAGGAATCGGTCCTTTCAAAAAGTACATGCGTTCAAGTTTTTTTTAAGTTTATTTTTTATTGGAAACGTGTTCTCGAAGATAGACTCACACGTGTAGACAAAAATTATATAGGTTTATTTTTCCTCTGAAACTCAAAATACATAAAAAATTGTCGCTTATTGAAAAAACATCATTTTTCAATGACAATATCAAAATATATTTCAATGATCAGCAACAGAACAAAAAATTAAAAAAAGAAAATTGAAAAAAAAGATACCGATTTGGAGCTTTCTTTCTATGGAGTAGGGTACAATGAAGAATTTTCAAGATTATGAGATTCTGCCATCAAAACAAGTGCGCATTAATGGCCATGATATGAGACTTTAGTAACAAATGTATACAAAATAGGGATGCAATGTGAAAAACTGTGACGAGTGACCTTCTATAAAAAAGGGAGCGTGGTTCAATGGCTCCAAAATTATAATTGAGACTGCGCTAAAGTTTATCTATAATTAAAAAAAATCCCTGCCGGCCCGGCCTACAGGCAGAGGTAGATTTCGAAGTTAAGTATACTAATTTCACCAACAAAAACTAAATCATGATTAGATATAAATCCACTTTAACAGATTTATCTGTCTGCTTTTGACGAGTTTTTATTTCCTTTTTATAAAATAGCTGGTTTTATGAGAATCATGTTAAGGCGATATTAAAAAATTTTTTTTCCATACTCAACAACTCGAAATTTTCTAGCACATTTTCAGATTAATTTTTAATAAAAAAAAAAATATATGAAACATGCTGACGTGATTTTTTAAAACATTTATAAGCGACCTGTGTTTTTATTTTTCTTTCAATTAATTAAAACTTGAGTAATAAACAATTATTTTCTCAGTAGGGCAATATTTTTCGTTTCTAACACAATCGCTTCGGGAAATTCTGTTCAAAATGCCCACTTTGACATCATTTTTTGAAATATATTCTGCCTCTATCAAAAAATCGATCATTACTGTACATTACATAGTTTCTGAATAAGAGAATCTAGCAATTGGATGCGTTTGAGAGCAAAAATGAATTTAAAAATGAGTAAGAAAATAGACAGTTTGGATTTGAATGCACCCTTAATAAAATGATTTTTTTCGTCAACCGCTATGTATTTTTAATTTGTTTTTGCTTTAAGAATTGGCCCTATCAAAAACTTGTCTATATAAATGTTGAAGACAATATTAAGAAGATATATGATAAATTCATGGAGAATTTATATCTTGTGAATTGACGGAGTTATGAAAATTTTTCTTCTTCAACCCCCCTTTTTTGTTTTCGCTTTTTTTTTCCTTGCAGTACGAATTGGCCCTATCAAAAACTTGTGAATATAAAAGTTGTAGATATTATTAAGGAGATGTATAATAAAATTAATTAGATTTGATATATTGAGAACTGACGAAGTTAGAAATTTTTTTCTCAACAAAAACCCTATTTTTTGCGCACCTGAGTCCATTTTTAATTTTATCAAAAATCTGTGATACATAAATTTTTGGTCCTATTTTTAGAAGTAATAAAAACTTTAAACTGATTTGATATGTATAAAAATTAAGAAGTTATGGGGTTTTTTCGGTTTTCACAAAACCCCTCCCTATTTCCATCCCCTTTGTCCGCTTTTGCCCATTAACGAACTTGACCGAGATTTTATGTCACTTGATTTTATGTATCAGTTTGGAAGAGATTTGTGCAGAATTGCGGAAGTTATCGTGTCCAGAAGAAAGTGATAACACAATTGCTTCGGGAAATTCCGTTCAAAATGCCCACTTTGACATAATTTTTTGAAATATATTCTGCCTCTATCAGAAAATCGATCATTGCGGTACATTATATAGTTTCTGAATAAGCGAATCTACCAATTAAATGCGTTTGAGAGCAAAAATGAATTTAAAAATGAGTCAGAAAATAAGCAGTTTGGATTTGAGTGCATCCTTAATGCAATGATTTTTCCAACACAATCCGCTTCGGGAAATTCGGTTCAAAATGCCCACTTTAACAGCATTTTTTAAAGTATATTCTGCCTCTATCAAAAAATCGACCATTACGGTACATTATATAGTTTCTGAGTAAGAAAACGTACCAATTGGAAGCCTTTGAGAGCAAAAATGAATTGTAAAATGAGTCAGAAAATACGCAGTTTGGATTTGAATACACCCTTACTTAGATGATTTTAGGTAGCTTTCTTTACAAAAAAGCTACCTATTGCAGCCGTTCGGAGGAAAGCGATTTCAAAAAATTTTGGTATATTTTCATCGATCATGACCCCCAGACCCCGAAACCACCCTCCGTTCAAAATTGATATATATATATATATATATATATATATATATATATCTGACCTATGTCACACTGTAACTCCCGTAATTATGAACCGATTTCGATGAAATTCGGTGTGTACATAGTACATACCAATGTCTCGACCGAGTTCGTTGGCCAGCTTCATCCGCCGTTTTGTTTCAAAATGGCGGCCATTTAAAATTTTTAAAAAATTTTAAAACTTGAAATTTGGTACCAAAAAATTAAAAATGGAAAAATATTTTTTTCTTATGTATTTTACCTTTATACAAAGATTCCGGAGCAGTTTTTGTTTCGTCTATATCTTAAAAAATGGCTGAGTTATAGCATTTTGAATTTCTAGCGTGGCTGACATTTTGAAACGTCCTGAATTTTGTCACGCGATAAAAGGCGTATTTATGAACCGATTTGGATGTAATTCAGTGTGTATATAGTACATACCAATCTCTCGACCGAGTTCGTTGGCCAGCTTCATCTGCTGTTTTGTTTCAAAATGGCGGCCATTAAAAATGTTTAAAAATTTTTAAAACTTGAAATGTGGTACCAAAAAATTAAAAATGGAAAAATATTTTTTTCTTATGTATTTGACCTTTATACAAAGATTCCGGAGCAGTTTTTGTTTCGTCTATATCTTAAAAAATGGCTGAGTTATAGCATTTTGAATTTCTAGCGTGGCTGACATTTTGAAACGTCCTGAATTTTGTCACGCGATAAAAGGCGTATTTATGAACCGATTTCGATGTAATTCAGTGTGTACATAGTACATACCAATCTCTCGACCGAGTTCGTTGGCCAGCTTCATCCGCCATTTTGTTTCAAAATGGCGGCCATTTAAATTTTTTTTTAAAAATTTAAAATTTGAAATGTGGTACCAAAAAATTGAAAATGGAAAAATATTTTTTCTTATGTATTTGACCTTTATACAAAGATTTCGGAGCAGTTTTTGTTTCGTCTATATCTTAAAAAATGGCTGAGTTATAGCATTTTGAATTTCTAGCGTGGCTGACATTTTGAAACGTCCTTAATTTTGTCACGCGATAAAAGGCGTATTTATGAACCGATTTGGATGTAATTCAGTGTGTGCATAGTACATACCAATCTCTCGACCGAGTTCGTTGGCCAGCTTCATCCGCCATTTTGTTTCAAAATGGCGGCCATTTAAAAATTTTTTAAAAATTTAAAATTTGAAGTGTGGTACCAAAAAATTGAAAATGGAAAAATATTTTTTCTTATGTATTTGACCTTTATACAAAGATTTCGGAGCAGTTTTTGTTTCGTCCATATCTTAAAAAATGGCTGAGTTATAGCATTTTGAATTTCTAGAGTGGCTGACATTTTGAAAAGTCCTGATGTTTCTAACGTAATAACAGGCGTATTTATGAACCGACTTGGATGTACCTTGGTGTACATAGTACATACAAATATCTCGATCGAGTTCGTTGGCCGGCTTCATCCGCCATCTTGTTTCAAAATGGCGGCCATTTAAAAAAATTAAAAAATAAAAAAATTTAAATGAGATACCAAAAAATTGGAAAGTGAAAAAGATTTTTTTTGTATGTGTTTGACCTTAATACAAAGATTCCGGAACAGTTTTTCTTTCGTCTATATCTAAAAAAAAAATGGCTGAGTAATAGCATTTTGAATTTCTCTTGTGGCTGACATTTTAAAACGACCTGATTTTTGTCACGCGATAACAGGCGTAATTATGAACCTATTTGGATGTAACTTGGTCTGTACATAGTACATACCAATGTCTCGACCGAGTTCGATGGCCAGCTTCATTCGCCATCTTGTTTCAAAAGGGTTGCCATTAAAAAAAATTAAATTTAAAATTCAAAATGAGGTATTAAACAATTGGAAAATGAAAAAGATTTTTTTATGTATTTGGCCTTAATACAAAGATTCCGGAGCAGTTTTTGTTTCTGAAAATTTGTTCTTTTGTTTATATCTTAAAAAATGGTTGATTTATAGCACTTTGAATGTCTAGCATGGCTAACATTTTGAAACGATCTTGTATTTGTCACGCGAAAACACACGTATTCGCCTATTTCGATGTAAGAAGGTGTGGTGAGTCGCTCGTATAATATAATCACTCACTTAAAAACACTTTACTACCTTTATTCGTAGAACATTGATAAACGTCGATTCTGACACTCTTCGTATTCGAACACACAAAAACGCAATGTAAACATTTTCGTCTGCGCTGCTATGACAACGGCTCTGGCCAGCTGCCATTCCGAACGAAGAATTTTCTCCCTTGCCTTTCTGCGGCTGCCACAGAGTATCCCCCCAGTGACGTAGGGTACCGAAGAAACGATATACAAGTGTATACTATTTTTTTTTTTTGATTATCTGTGTCAGAATCCACGCTTGTGGAGAAAAATTACAAGGATATTTACATGAAATAAAATTGCAATATATAACAAAATATAGGCATAATGTGTAGTATGCAAAACGTGTAGTATGCAAAATGAACAATTTATCAACAATTTCAGTAAGTAATATAAGATGCCAGTTTTTTAGGAAAATGGACATGTCTGCCCGAACGTGTGACAGTTTTTGTTTGGTCAGGGTTACTGTCCGCTTTAAGAGAGAGTTTTAATTTAGAGTTCTCTGGAACAGTTTTCGTGGACAAGTCTGAAGTAGAAATCAAATGAGCTGGCTTCACTCGATCTATTGATACCGTAGACTTACGACCATTAAGCTCGATTGTTATAGTTTTCCCAGTTCTACTTAGGACTTTGTGAGGACCAGTATATGGTTGACACAATGGAGGTTGTACTTGATCCACTCTTAGAAAGATGTGTGAACAAGATGTCAAGGAAGGGTGTATATAGAACTTCTCTTGGCAGTGAGATGATGTAGCAACTGGACTTAACTGCCGCATGGTGTTTTGTAGTTGCGTGACGAAGTTATCGTTGAAAGGTCGGATCTTGTATTCATCCAGCATATCACAGGGCAATCTCAACGTAGTGCCGTAGACAAGCTCAGCGCAAGAAGCTTGTATATCTTCCTTCACTGCTGTGCGAATGCCTAGTAAAACTATCGGTAATATTTCAGTCCACCTACTGGTTTCGTGAGCTTTGATGGATGACTTTAAATGTCGATGAAATCTTTCGATAATGCCATTCGATATCGGATGATATGCCGTTGTGCGGATCTTCTGTGTTCCCATCATTTTTGTGAATTCATCAAATATTGCTGATCGCATTTGTGGGCCTTGATCCGTGGTTATGAGCGAAGGGCAACCAAATCTTGATATCCAATGCTTTAATATGGCACTACAAATTGTTTTAGCTTGTGTATCAGATATAGGTACGGCTTCTGGCCATCTGCTAAATCGGTCAATCATCGTTAAAAGATAGCTGAAACCGTCAGATGAAGGCAAGGGACCTACGATATCTATATGTATTTGGGAAAAACGTGCATCAGGAAGAGAGAACGTGCCAAGAGGTGCTTTGGTGTGCCTCTGTATTTTTGATCTTTGACACTTCTCACAGCCACGAACCCAGTTTTTGATGTCTCGTTTCATATTTGGCCATACGTATCTGGAACAAATTAGTTTTGTGGTAGCTGCTATGCCTGGATGGGCTAGGTTGTGCAAATGTTCATATATCAGCCGACGAAAGAAACTAGGAACTAAGGGTCGAGGCGTACCTGTTGAAGTATCACATAGTAGGCTACAATCAGAAATGAGGCAAGGTTTCAATTCCAATTTGAGCAATGTACTATTATGCAGGTTCTGTAGCTCTGAATCATTTTCCTGAGCTTTTGCGAATTCCTCAAAATTTAAGATTGGAGATTTTGAAATAAAATCAATTTCAATTCTTGAGAGGCAATCTGCAACAATGTTTTCGGAACCTGGTACATGTCTAATGTCAGTGGAATATTGGGAAATGTAATCTAAATGGCGTGATTGCCGCGGCGAACATTTATGGGGATTTTGCTTAAATGCATAAATTAGCGGTTTTTGATCAGTATAAATTTGAAAAATTCTCCCCTCTAGCATGTGCCGAAATTTTTTTATTGCCGAATAAATAGAAAATAATTCCCGGTCATATGTTGACCAATTCCGCTGACTGTTGTTTAATTTCATGGAAAAAAATGCTAAAGGTTCATAACGTTCCTGATAAAACTGCATAAGGGTGCCGCCGATCGCGACATCTGAGGCGTCAACCCATATACTCAACTGAGCGCCTGGAATAGGGTGCCGTAAAAGAGCAGCCTGAGATATTGCATTTTTGGCAGCTACGAAAGCTTTTTCAGCATCTCCGTTCCAATTAAGGGGTTCTGTTTTAGGAACACGGGAACGAGATTTCTTTTTGTTTGTATGGCCTTCTAACAATTTCACTAAAGGCGCAAGTATGTGTGCAGCTTGATATATGAAAGACCTATAAAAATTAAACATACCCAAAAATCTTCGAAGTTGAGATAAGGTTGTGGGCTGCGGAAAATCGATTATGCATTTAACTTTATCTGGAAGTGGTTGAATACCATGTTCAGATATTCGAAATCCTAAGAAATCAATGGTAGGTTTACCAAATGTGCACTTGGATACATTTATGCACAAACCATATTCTGCTAATTTGGAAAATAGTGCTTTTAAATGATGATAATGCTCCTCGGCATTTTTAGAGGCTATGAGTATATCATCGACGAAAGCATAGACGCCTGGTAAATCACGTATTACCTCATCTATGAATCTCTGAAATGTTGCAGACGCATTGCATAAGCCAAATTGCATGCGTGTGCTTTCGAACAATCCAAAAGGTGTGCATATCGCTGTTTTGGGAATATCATCAGGATTGATTGGTATTTGATGATATGCTTTGATGAGGTCAAGTCGACTAAAAATTTTAGTGACACGTAAATTAGCAGTAAAATCAGCTATACATGGTATCGGGTATCTGTCTTTTTTGGTTTGCGCATTCAAGGCACGATAATCACCTACAGGTCTCCATTCCAAAGTTCCCTTTTTTGGAACCATGTGCAAAGGTGATGCATAGTTGCTACGTGAAGGTCTTAAATGTCCGAGTTGTATCATATTTTGAAATTCTGTTTTAGCAATTTTCAGGCGATCCGGAGCCAACCTGCGGGGTTTTGCCACAACTGGAGGTCCTTTTGTTGAAATAAAATGCATTGTGTTGTGTTTGACAGGCTGATTGGGATCTGGTAATTTTGTAATAGATGGGAATTGTTTAAGAAGTTCATTATATATATTATCAATATTGATTGTTTTTACTGAATGAATTAATGCACATTTCATGTGACCTGTTGTTTCAAATTTTGTTTTTAAATCTCTTAGACATTTGTGGCGGAGATCTGGAACCAATTCGAAATTATGGAGAAAATCTGCTCCCAAAATTGGTGTACTAACATTTGCCACTAGAAAAGTCCAATTAAATTTTCGTTTTAACTTAAAATCTAGAGAAAGGGTTTGTTGACCATAAACATTTATAGGGGAAGAATTAGCAGCCAAAAGCGTTTGTACAGGTGGATTCCGTTTTTGTACATTGTTGGCAGGAAGGATTGACACGTCCGAACCGGTGTCGACCAGAAAAGAAACATTTGTAGTCCGGTCTCTAATGAACAGGCGACGTGACTGTTGAGGACTGTTGAGGAAAGAATAAGTCGCCTCTACTCTTTGCTGGTTTCGTTTCCCGCCCAAGAACACGGCTTTATGCACTTTTCTTCCCTACATTTTTTTCCAAATCGTCTATGATACCAACAGATACTTGAATCCCGATTATCACTATTATTTCGCCCTCGAGGTTTACTCCAGTTTCTGCGGTATGGGGACCGACCACGTGAAACAGCAAGCTGATCGATGCGCTTATTTAATTTTTCGATTTCTTTCAATAATTTACCCTCTATCGCCTGTTCATTCGAGCAGGACACGGCAATTGCAGAAGCTGGGGAAGGGGTAACTTCTGAAATACGATCTGAAATTTCCGCTGCTTTATCAAGGGTTAATTCAGAAACAGCCGCTAAAATTGTCTGAACAGAATTTGGTAATCGTTGCAAAAACAATTCTAACATTAAATTGTCTGGAACATTTAGGGATTCCGCGCGACGTTTCATACTACGTAATAAATCTGAAGGTTTCCGATTTCCTAGTTCTTCTCCAGACAAGAGCTGTCGTATCTCTTGCTGGGATGATTCACCTGAGCGCGCAATTAATTCCTTTTTTAAGACACCATAAGGGTCAGTAGCATCTGGTTGCATTAAAATATCACGAATGATTGATGCAACATCGGGTGGAAGATGCGAAACTATATAATTATATTTTGTAACAGATTCTGATATTGTTTTGGGGGTAGCTAAAGCAAATGTGCTTTCGCACATCACAAACCATAGCGCAGGATCTGATCTGTTATATAATGGAATTTGAACAGCATCGACACTAGACATGATTTATGGTAATAAATATATAAAATAGTACAATCAAACCAAAATAAATTCGCGAGTTAAATTTTTCTAATAAAATAACAGAAAAAATATCAGGAAAATGACTCAGAAGAACTTATCTGCTTTCCATCGAGCCGCTGTAGAACGATGTATTCTTTGAAAGATGAAGATGATCGGATAACATTCCAACTCATCTAGGAAGGCTGATGCTCTATATAAGAACAGTCCATGGTCACCATTGTGGTGAGTCGCTCGTATAATATAATCACTCACTTAAAAACACTTTACTACCTTTATTCGTAGAACATTGATAAACGTCGATTCTGACACTCTTCGTATTCGAACACACAAAAACGCAATGTAAACATTTTCGTCTGCGTTGCTATGACAACGGCTCTGGCCAGCTGCCATTCCGAACGAAGAATTTTCTCCCTTGCCTTTCTGCGGCTGCCACAAAGGCATGTGGATAGTATATATCAACACCTCGACCAAGTTCGCTGGCCAGATTCATCAGCCATCTTGTTTCAAAATGGTGACCATTAAATTAAAAAATATATATATATTTAAAGTGAGGTGCAAAAAAATTAGAAATTGAAAAAGGTTTCTTTCTTAAGTATTTGACCTTGATATAAGGATTCAGGAGCATTTTTTGTTTGTCTTTACCTTAAAAAATGGCTCAGATATAGCAGTTTCAATTTCTATTGTGGGTGATATTTTGAAAAATCTGATTTTTTGCATGCGACAGCACTCCTATATATTAACCGATTCCGATGTGAGTGAGCATGTGCACAGCAATTACTAAGGTCTCGATCAAGTTCACTGCTTAGCCTCATCCACCATGTTGTCTTAAAATGACAGGCACTTTAAGAAATTGCCGAATTTGGCAGCCAAATGTATGTTACTTTAAAGAAAAGCAGCTTGGATAAAGCTGACTAATTTCGCGAAATTCTCATTCATTATATTGATAAAAATTAGTATTGAATCTCCTATAGTCGGTTTCCATTAAATTGAGCTTCGTATGTTTGAATGATATAATTTGGCTTTTTTTAAATAAAGATTATGAAAGCTACCTCTTCCTCCCGGCACTGGCCGGAAGGACTTTTTTCTTCAACCGCTATGTATTTTTAATTTGTTTTTGCTGTAAGAATTGGTCCTATCCAAAACTTGTCTATATAGATGTTGTAGACAATATTAAGAAGATATATGATAAATTCATGGGGATTTTATATCTTTTGAATTGACGGAGTTATGGATTTTTTACTTCTTCAAACCCCCTTTTTGTTTTCGTTTTTAATTTTTTTTTTGCGGTACGAATTTATCCTATCAAAAACTTGTGGATATGAAAGTTGTAGATAATATTAAGGAGATTTATAATAAAATTAATTGGAATTGATATCTTGAGAATTGACGAAGTTATGAATTTTTTTCTCCCCTCAAAACTCTATTTTTTGCGCCCCTTGAGCCCATTTTTAACTTTATCAAAAATCTGTGATACATAAAATTTTGGCCCTATTTTTAGAAGTAATAAAATCTTTAAACTGATTTGATATGTACAAAAATTAAGAAGTTATGGGGGGTTTTCGGTTTTCAGAAAACCCCTCCCTGTTTCCATCCCCTTGGTCCGATTTTGCCCATTAACGAACTTGACCGAGATTTTATGCCCTTTGATTTTATGTATCAGTTTGGAAGAGATTGGTGCAGAATTACGAAAGTTATCGTGTCCAGAAGAAAGTGATATATATATATAGATAGATAGATACATAGATAGATAGATAGATAGATAGATAGATAGATATATAAAGTTTTTTACTGAGGGTGGTTTTGGGTTCTAGGAGTCATGATCGGTGTAGATCTGCAAAAATTTTTCAGAAATTCCAACATAGGAACGATCCCAATAGGTAGTATTTCATACGAAATCTACCTAAAAAATCCTCTATTAAATAAGGAAAAGAACAGTTGTATCTGAGTAACAAAGATAGTGGTTATATACACAACAGCAGAATCTTCTGTGTCAATCTGCAGCAAGCTAAAATTATCACAGACTCAACAATGTTAAATCAAGTTACTGTAATAAGATCTGAGAGTAATCCATAAAATAAGCAAAATGCGATCGCATATGATGGTGATTATGACAATGTATCCTAATGAGTAGGTGCCAAGGATTACGAAATTTGAATACCACTAATTCCAACTAGTATTCTTCTACTTATTTAGTAGCAGCATTCTGTGATTTAATAAGGCGAGTTTTAACATTCTAGATTAGAAAAAGCGTTTTTTTTTTTTTTTTTTTTTTTTTTGAAAATATTAACGCTTTCGCCAATTTTTTCAATTGTGGTAGATCAAACTGCTTAATTAAAGCTCTTATTAATCTTCAGAAACATTGGATGACCAAATCTGAACAAAACTTATTACTTTAAATCTTGTGAAATTAAATTTTATTTACATTTATAACGCATAAAATATAGTAATACATCAAGAAGCTAAAGTCTCAACTCTTTTGGCCCTTGATAGTTGAGACTTGTTAAAACGCTATTAGTTAAAAGTAAGGATTGACAGAAACAGGCTTTTAAGGCCGAAACCGAATCTCGGTAATCTTCCTAGTTGCGGCAGGAAATGAAAATAAAAATGCAAAAAAAAAAAAAAAAAAAAAAAAAAAAAAAAAAAAAAAATTAATACATACATAAATGTACATAATTATTAATTAATTATACCCGTGACCCAAGTCGGCTTTCTGTGCCTCTGACCAAAACTTTTTATTTTCATATAAAATAAAATGTAATTAATGCATCAACGACACAGAATGACTTTCCAACTATACGAATTTCCTCTCATTAAAAATGTTTTAGATACACATATTTCGATTCGTCTTTTATAATGATTTTTGTATATGATCATCTATACTCGACATTTATACTAGAACTTTCTCAAAGAGTATTCGAAACACTTCTGCGGTTTCAAACAAAAAAATTTCTATTACAGTTAAGTTTAATGTAAAACATTCAAAAACTTTCAACATCAGCATTCAAAGCTTTTAATGAGCACGTGAAAAAGTCTTCAAACTTTAATCATATATATATATGCATCTCTTGCCTTATAATTTGCACTCACGTCTTGAGTCAGTCATGACTGATAATTACAAACAGTGAAGTTCATAGCAATAAATAAAAAGTGTCTCATTTGAGCCGATACAGCTCAAGTCAATTAGTAATGTTGAAAATTTCCGAAGGAAGAAACGAGAATGTCGGAATACAGATAGTTTCGTTCCGGCCGAATTTTCAACAGCATTTTCGTCAAAAATGAATTTGAAGCGAAACTGAGATTTTGTCCTGAAAACGAAAACGAAACCGAATATTCGGTTGATCTCTAGTTAAAAGCTATCTTAGTTAACGTATTTATTAATTTTACTACACTGGAAGAAATCAAACGAAAGGTCATTCTTTTAAATCTTACGAAATGAAGTTTTATTTTGTTATGCAACACATAAAATATAGTAATATTGCAAAGAAGTAAAGATATTAATTCTTTTGTTACTTTCTTCTATCTTCAATAGAAGAAAGTATTGCAATCGAAATTTTTTCGACTTGCGGTTTTCGACGGATTTACACGTTTTAGGGGTCAGAGATCACAAAAAAAACATGTTTATACAAAATGTCTGTCTGTCTGTCCGTGTGTCCGTATGTCGCCATTGTACCATCAAAAATTGTATGAAGTTATGTATGGAATTGAACCAATTTTTTTTTAAGATTTTGGCTATGGCAAGCAGGTCCTCCATTAATTTGGAAAATATCCGCCGGTAGGAGGCGCTGTAATAGAGATTTTTGTGCATTTTGAATATTGTACCATCGAGAAGTGTATGAAGTCATGCATAGAATTGAACCAAATTTTTTGTATGTGTTTTTGGCCATAGCAAGAAGGTCCTCCCTGAATTTGGAAAAAATCCGCCTGGAGGGGGCGCTGTAATAGCGATTTTTGTGCAATTTTCAATATTGTACCATCGAAGAGTGTATGAAGTTATGCTTAATTCTAATAAAAATACTAATAAGACTAATTATAATGAAATATTGACATGAGATAGAAGAAAGTTTTGGGATTGGCACATCCAACTAATTTTTTGCTGTACCTAAAATTGGCAAATCTTTTTCTTTCGTTTTTTTAGATGAATTGGTTGCTATCGATTGCTATTGCTATCAGTAAATCTATTCAGTAATATTTAATAACAGAGCTAAATATCTTAAGATTTAGTAAAACGCTATTGATGAAAAGCTATCTGAATTAATTAAAGTTTTTTTTTTTTTTTTTTTTTTTTTTTTTACATTTGACGAAATCAAAAGAAAAGTCATTCTCTTAAATTTGATGAAATGAAGTTTTATTTTCTTATACAATACGTAAAATACAGGATGTGCATAAAAGAATGTTCAGTTATAAAAGAATGTCCCAGTTAATATCTGCTGTAAGCGTTGTAGAATGTTGGTTCAAAGTCACAAATAAACAGTAACACAAACAGTTTTAGTTAAACACATGCGCAAATACTGCTTTGCCATTGATTCCCTTGCAGTGTCACATACTCAAAATGTCGACTTCTGGGCGTAAAGCGTTATTGCTGGGCTAAAGATTTAAAATTTACACTACCAGAAAAAAATTTCCTTTGGGGCTTTATAATACACGGTGTCTAACGTTCGGCCGGTACATAATAATTTCCCAGAATTGAGACACAGGATGGAAGAGGCTATTGCCTCCATTACTCCAGACTTGTTAACCGAAGTGTGGGAAAAATTGAACTTTAGGTTGGATGTGTTCTGTATAACTAAAGGAGCTCATCTTGAATATTTGAAAGAAAACCTAGTAGACCAGGAGCCGGCTGCACAGACAATTACCTCATCGAGTTCACGGATGAAATTATAGGATTAGTTAAATCTTGATTCGCATATTAAAACGCAATCGGTCTGCCAAGCCATATCTTGTTGGAAAAAAAATGAAAACCCGATTTTAGCGGCTAACTCGTAGGTTTACCCTTGTGTTTTCTTACTCCCACTGCTCCCTGTTTTCATACCTTTTGGTGCAGGAAAACACAATGGTAAACCTATGAGTAAACCGCTAAAATCGGGTTTTCAGGTGTTTTCCAACAAGATATGGCTTGGCAGACCGATTGCGTTTTAATATGCGAATCAAGATTTAACTAATCCTAGAATTTCATCCGTGAACTCAATGAGGTGATTGTCTGTGCTGCCGATTCCCGGCCTATAGGTTAGTTTACCCTCAATTGGATGTATGATTTGTTGTAAATAGTCTAAATTAAACTGTTATAATAAACCATTGAAACTGTGACATCCTTTTGTGGATACCCTGTATAGTAGTACCGCAAAAGAATTATTTGTTTTTCTTACTGTACCTAAAATTGAAAAATCTTCCTGTTTTAGATTAAACTATTGTTATCGATAAATCCATACAGTTGTTTAGTAACGGGTTTTAATATCTTGAGATTTATTAGTCTATTACTTCTATTACTTCTATTACTTCTATTGATGAACTTATACTTTTGTTACCTTAGATAGCCAAATCAAAACAAAGATCATTTCTTTAAATCTTATGAAATCAACACATAAAAATATAGAAATACAGCAATAAACAAAAGTACATACTTTTCCTTTGCTATATTTAAAATGGTCAATTCTTTTTCGTTTTTATTATTTTGCTTCATATTTTCATATTTTACGTAAATCCAGAAACCCTTTATTAACGACCATGCTTATATTGAATTTTAGTAAGAGCTATTGATGAAAAGTCATTTCAATTAATCAAAGCACTTATTAATTTCCCCGCCCTTTTGCTGACCAAATCACAACGTAGATCCTTCTTTGAAATCAAACTTCATTTTCTTACACAACACATAAAGTATAGTAGTACAAAGTACAATAGTAGAAGCAAAAATTCTCTTGTTTTTTGCTGTTATTAAATTGACAAATATTTTTCGTTTTTTTACTTAAAACTGTTGTTATCGATAAATCCATTCAGTTATTTAGTAACGGGCCTTAATAACTTGAGATTTAGTAAAATGAGATTGATGAAATGAGATCTCAGTTAATCAAAGCTCTTACAGTTTCGTCACCTTAGACTGCCAAATCGAAACAAATGACATTTCTTTAAATCTTACGAGATCAAACATTATTTTTACATGAATTCTTTTAACTTACAACTATGTTTGTGTGTGACAGTCAAATCATGCGAGTCTTTTTTAATCCACTTCTTATTGACATAGAGCTTTTAAATTTGGAATATATGTGTATACCTGAGGGCAATACAGAAATTAATTTCTCGGTTAACGGTTAACGGTAATAAACGGTTCTATATATTTTCTATGGAGAAATCAGTATCGGCTTCAACAGTGAGTACACTGCAAATAGAGACGTCTTAAATTCAGACACATATGTGACTGAAAAAGAATTTCAGACACTTAAGTGTCTGAATCTGAAAATTCAGACATAATAAATGTCTTACTTTAAGACACATAAGTGTCTTACTATGATCATGATGTAAATGAACAGGAAAATATGTCTTAATTGTGATTATATGTCTGAAATTAAGACATTTAGAAATTCAGACATTTAAGTGTCTGGATATGATATAATAGCATCATAACTATGACGATTGTGTCATTATATTTTTCAGCACCACCAGAGAATATTTTGGATAAATGAAAAATGTTTAAAATACAGTTCTGCACACAAAATTTGGTATTACTTTATAAAAGAAAAAATTTGATTAGAACATAGAACGTGTGTCAGTATTGTACAAATCCATTTATCAAGTTTTGGGACTAAGTTAATTTTATGATGTATTAAGTTATTAAATTATTACTTTTCACAAAATTATAAAGTTTTTCAAAAATTACTTACACTCATGGGTCTACGCCGGAGAATGCGGAAAACTACCACTAAAAGAGTAATATATATATAGCTTGAAAATTGAAATACTAAGATTTGAACGCGAGCAGAAAAAAATATAGGGTTGGTTGGTTGGTTGCGTTTATGACGGCCAAATATCAACACGAGGGATATAGGCCCTAAGGGGGGGGGAGTGCCCCGTGGGGGTCTTTCTAAGGAAACCTAACACGTATTTACACAAGGAAATCCAAGGTTCGAAGAAAATCACGGAAAACTCCGAACGATTACGTCGACAGGAGTGATGGGTTTTGAACCCAGCACCTCCCGTCTACCAGTTTCGAGAGCAGAACATCTCGGCCACTGGTGGGGCAAGAAATGTAGGGAGGAGCAAGACTGAGGAACAGATATGCCTGTAGTCTACTACCTAATTCGCTTTTTAAAATGCAGAACACAAACAGGGGCGTAAATCCTGGGGGGGTACGGGGGGGTGCAACACCCCCCCTACGAAAAAATCAGTCGGAAAATTTCTCGTTTGATCGGAAAAAGTACGTTTAGTCGGAAAAAATGGTATTAACCTAATAAAAACTTATAAATTGGAAAAATGAAAAAATCAGTCGGAAAAATTCCCGTTCGATCGGAAAGAAGTAAGTTTAGTCGAAAAAAAGATGGCATTAACGTATAAAAACTTATGAATTGGAGAAATGTTTTTGTAGTTTTTAATTAGTAAATAAGAAAAACAAATTAGAGCGAAGAAAATCTATAAAATTTTATTCTTAGTCGGATTTTTTCCCTTGTAGTTTTTAATTAGAAAATTAGAAAAAACAATTTAGAACGAAGAAAACCTATATAAAGTTATACTTAGTCGGAAATATTACGGATTTTATTTTTGTGATTAAAACTATTCAGAAAAACTTTGACTTGTCAAATATTGTGAACTCGAAAACCTCGATATGAAGAATATTTATATACATATCCCAGCAAGTTGTTGAAAACAGCTGCTCATCAAGTTTAGTTGTTACAGAAATGTTTGAAATCCTGGAAAACTTATATGTGTTTTTTACTTCCAGCACAAATAAGTGACAGTTTTAAAAAAGTAGAAAACGCCTTAAATTTGAGAAATTTATCTAGAACAAGGTGGATCATGCGGGCAGAATCATTAAATGCTCTGTGGATTAGCTATGAAGTGATAGTAGATACGCTTTGTGTCATAGTAAACTCAACGAAATTTGACAATAAAAGTAAAGTACAAGCAAGTGCATTGTACAAAAAAATTCTTTCATTTGAATTTTTGGTTACTGTCTTTTTTATGAAAAACATTATGTATAAAACAAAGAGTTTAACAGAAAAATTGCAAAGCGAAATGCTGAATATATTGGATGCAATGACACTGACGAAAACATGTACTAGCATGCTTTCTAAGATAAAAGAAAGTGACGAAGAAATTAATAATTTAATAAGTAGTGCGATAGAATATGCTAAGAAACTTGAAATTGATTACAAATCGGAATTCGAAAAGCATCATCGTCGCCGCAAGAAACCTCAACGTATCGATGAAAACCCGGATTCAGAAGCCATTTTTTCTATCTACGAGTATTATAGAAAAGAATTCAGATGTGTTTTAGATCACCTTGTTGTCTTAATGAATGACAATATTATGGCTAGCATTTCTTCAGTAGAAAGTTTCAGCATTTTACAGCCGCCTTTAGAGCTAACAAAGTGTTCTTTAGAAAATGTAAAGCTACTAACAAAACTTCACCCTAAATCATGTGATGTTGATCTATTTGCTTTACAAGCTGAATTGCAACAGTTCGTTTACCATTCTGACGGCAACTTAAATATAGTCACAGTATCGGAAGCTGCGGAATTTGCTTCCAAGAACAAAAGTGTCTTTTCCTTAGTTCATGAGTGTTACCAAATTCTGTTGACAGCTCCGGTGACAGTTGCATCTAATGAAAGAACTTTTAGCAGGCTAAAATTTATAAAGACTGCTATTAGAACAACTATGGCTGATGGCAGATTGGAATCATTGATGCTTTTGAGTTAACACAAAGAATTAACAGACAATATAGATCTGTCCACTGTTCTTGAAAAATGGGCTGATCGTGTTAATCGTGCTGTAAAAGTGTGAATTTTGTTACAAAAGCAGAAATAAAATTTAATAATTCAAATTGCAACTATACAATAATTATTCAAATAATATTGTATTATAGTCATTATTATTATTTTATTAATATATTTAGATGATAATCTTAAATTAGATTTATTCGTACGTAATCCAAGCTTTTCCTGATGATCACAAGGTTTAAAAGGATGTGTTGAAATTACTTATAAACAAGTTTTCATTTGTGATTAATATTAACCCCGTTATTGGTATATTTGTAAAGCAAGCTTCTCCAGAAGCAAGAACTATATGTATATACACTCATGTCCAAAATTTTAGCGTATATGACAAAAACGTAGAAAGGGAGTGTTAAATATCTTACGAAATTATTAAATTTTATAGATGAAATTCACAAGATAATTATGACTTCGCGTATCGTATTGAGATAGTCAAATAATTTTAGCGCTGATGTCGATTCTTTTCGAATTATTAATAAATTTATCTAAATATTAGGGGAGAAAGTCTATGATTAATATGTATAGGAAAATGCAGATTGGAATCAAAAAGTCCTTCCGGACAGTGCCTGGAGGAAGAGGTAGCTTTCATATTCCTTATTTTAAAAAAGCCAACTTATATCATTCAAACACACGAAGCTCAATTTAGTGGAAACCGAATATAGGAGATTCAATACTAATTTTTATCGGTATAATGAATGAGAATTTCGCAAAATTAGCCAGCTTTATCCAAGCTGCTTTCCTTTAAAGTAACTTATATTTGGCTGCCAAATTCGGCGATTTCTTAAAGTGCCTGCCATTTTAAGACAACATGGTGGATGAGGCTAACCAGTGAACTTGGTCGAGACCTTAGTAATTGCTGTGCATATGCTCACTCACATCGGAATCGGTTGATATATACGAGTGCTGTCGCATGCAAAAAATCAGATTTTTCAAAATGTCACCCACAATAGAAATTGAAACCGCTATATCTGAGCCATTTTTTTAAGGTAAAGACAAACAAAAAATGCTCCTGAATCCTTATATTAAGGTCAAATACTTAAGAAAGAAACCTTTTTCAATTTCCAATTTTTTTGCACCTCACTTTAACTATATATATTTCTCTTAATTTAATGGCCGCCATTTTGAAACAAGATGGCTGATGAATCTGGCCAGCGAACTTGGTCGAGGTATTGATGTATACTATCCACATGCCTTCTTACATCGAAATAGGCGAATACGTGTGTTATCGTGTGACAAACACAAGATTGTTTCAAAATGTTAGCCATGCTAGAAATTCAAAGTGCTATAATTCAACCATTTTTTAAGATATAAACAAAAGAACAAATTTTCAGAAACAAAAACTGTTCCGGAATCTTTGTAACAAGGCCAAACACATTAAAAAAATCTTTTTCATTTTCCAATTTTTTAATACCTCATTTTAAATTTTAAATGTATTTTTTTTTAAATGGCAACCCTTTTGAAACAAGATGGCGAATGAAGCTGGCCAACGAACTCGGTCGAGACATTGGTATGTACTATGTACAGACCAAGTTACATCCAAATCGGTTCATAAATATGCCTGTTATCGCGTGACAAAAATCAGGTCGTTTTAAAACGTCAGCCACAATAGAAATTCAAAATGCTATTACTCAGTCATTTTTTTTAGATATAGACGAAACAGAAACTGTTCCGGAATCTTTGTATTAAGGTCAAACACATACAAAAAAAAATCTTTTTCATTTTCCAATTTTTTGGTATCTCATTTTAATTTTTTAATTTTTTTTTAAATGGCCGCCATTTTGAAACAAGATGGCGGATGAAGCTGGCCAACGAACTCGGTCGAGACATTAATATGTACTATGTATAGACGAAGTTACATCCAAATCGGTTCATAAATACGCCTTTTATCGCGTGACAAAATTCAGGACGTTTCATAATGTCAGCCACGCTAGAAATTCAAAATGCTGCAACTCAGCCATTTTTTAAGATATAGACGAAACAAAAACTGCTCCGAAATCTTCGTATAAAGGTCAAATACATAAAAAAAAATATTTTTCCATTTTCAATTTTTTGGTACCATATTTCAAATTTTAAATTTTTTTAAAAATTTTAAATGGCCGCCATTTTGAAAGAAAATGGCGGATGAAGCTGGCCAACGAACTCGGTCGAGACATTGGTATGTACTATGTACACACCCAATTACATCGAAATAGGTTCATGAATACGCCTTGTATCGCGTGACAAAATTCAGGACGTTTCAAAATGTCAGCCACGCTAGAAATTCAAAATGCTATAACTCAGCCATTTTTTAAGATATAGACGAAACAAAAACTGCTCCGGAATCTTTGTATAAAGGTTAAATACATAAGAAAATAATATTTTTCCATTTTTAATTTTTTGGTACCACATTTTAAATTTTAATTTTTTTTTTAAAATTTTAAATGGCCGCCATTTTGAAACAAGACGGCGGATGAAGCTGGCCAACGAACTCGGTCGAGACATTGGTATGTACCATGTACACACCGAATTACATCGAAATCGGTTCATAATTACGAGAGTTACAGTGTGACATAGGTCATATATATATATATATATATATATATATATCAATTTTGAACGGAGGGTGGTTTCGGGGTCTGGGGGTCATGATCGATGAAAATATACCAAAATTTTTTGAAATCGCTTTCCTCCGAACGGCTGCAATAGGTAGCTTTTTGTAATGAAAGCTACCTAAAACTGGTTTGTTACATAGCGATATATCTTGTTACTAAACGTACAAAATTTGATTAACTTTTATTGAAGTACTAAGAAATGGATATAAGTTTTGTTCATTCGAAAATTTTCAATCTTAAATTTTGACTTTTTTATGTTGTAGACGTACATCGTACACTGGTAACAGGATTCCTTATGCTTAATTCAGAATTTGAATTTTTATCCGGAGTGGAGCCTATGTGAATAAATGTGCCATACACAGAAAAAATAAAATGCATTAAGCCCTTTATTGGTAAAACAAGTTGGAAATTGCTCGTCAAACGTGGCAAATGAGGTGCGTTCGTACTATAACTAGTTTTATAATTATTTTTTGCACCCCATATTGTACTGAATGTGTATTTATTTGCAATTCATAAGTGCATAGTCTGTAACATCATTAAAATGCACGTGCAATAATTTTTCCCATTGGCCGTAATGCAAAGAAAAACTTTTGACTGTTCCTGTAATTTAACTATACATCCGATTTTCATAAAATTTGAAATGGCTCGATAAAATTTTACAACAATCATATATTTAAAATTTCAGACCATTCGGTTGGGTAGTTTTTGCTCTA
The DNA here is from genome assembly GCA_963932465.1 of Maratus speciosus. Taxonomy (NCBI): domain Eukaryota; kingdom Metazoa; phylum Arthropoda; class Arachnida; order Araneae; family Salticidae; genus Maratus; species Maratus speciosus. The sequence continues at coordinate 483,655,834 of OZ010790.1, read as the reverse complement.
TTATATGCGTACGGACGGGCAGACAGACGGACGGACAGACGGACGGACGGACAGACAGACGGACTGAACGACGACTATAGGTGCTACGTATTTATATAATTACGAACGCACCTAAAAACGGGCATCGAATCCCCAGCTCTTCAATCATCCAGTTTCATCAAATTTTGTACGTTTAGAAACAAGATATATCGCTATCAAGCAAAGCAGTTTGGAGTTCCAAATCGCAATTTTCTACACATATTAATCATTACTTCACCACTAATTTTTAGAGACATACATTAATAATTCAAAAGGAATCAACATCAGCGCTTTAAAACCTATTTGACTATCTCGATACGCTCAGTCATAATTACCTCGAGACTTTCATCTATAAAGTTTAATAATTTCGTAAGATATTTACGGTATCCTTTCTTCGTTTTTATCATATATGCTAAACTTTTGGACATGAGTGTATATATATATATATATTAATTAGTAGGCATTTTGTTGGCAATAGTACTCGGAAATTTTTCTTCTTGGAGTCGGAAATTTATGAGTCTACACCCCCCTACACGACCAGGGTGGTTTACGCCCCTGAACACAAATATAAAATAAGCTAAACTAAGAATATTTTACTATTATTTTAACACAATCAAACAGATTGGTAAAGTTATCATACGAAAGGTTTTCTGAGCGAAATATGCTGGCTGGTTGTCGGCCCAGTTAGCTTAAATGGAAAAGCATTGGCCTTGTAAGCCAAGGATCTGGGTTCGATTCCCAGCCTGGGCATTTTTTCGCTCAGTTGGAAATATTCATTTCGTATAAGAATATTTTGTCACAACTCCCCATGCAAGACAATTTTTAAACATAAAAGCAATAGAACAAATTTACAATTAAGAAATATTAGATATTCGGAAATAAATTTGTAACAACATTTTTCAAAATCAAGAACTGAAGCAGTTTTTATTTGGAGGGGAAGGGAGGTGGGGGTTCTGTCTTCCTGATCCTTGAAATATAGCACCACAAATAGAAAACCTCTGTTTTAAATAGAAACACGTGAACGTTAAAAGGCGAGCAGAGTTAAATTTTCTCTTCTATGTGGGCTTTAGGGGTGTTTGATTATTCTCTAAGGCACTGGGACGAATGCATTTTAATATTTTCTTAATAATCAAATATAAAGAAAATGCCATTAAATTTCAAAATCTCCCTTCGTAATCCCCCCTCCCCCCCCCCCCCCCCCACACACACACACGCACTCATGGACCTACATTACTACTCAAAAGCTTGTAGAAAAATAAAGTTTTTGATACAGATGTACCTGCTTAAAATAGTAAAATAGAAAAAAAATGAAAAGGTTTATTAATAATATTGTTCGTAAAAAAGTGTATCGCATAAAAACAAAAACCCCAAATTTTATTATTACTAATTTCTATTGTGGAACATTCGACAACTTTCTTAAATGGCAAATCTTTCCATATCGCAGAGACAGAGATAGGTAAAAAAAAAAAAAGAAGAAGAAGCGTAGAATTAGCCGCGCATGCGTAACTGAGACAGTGTCGAATGTAACAGCGGAGTGTTGAAGCGAGAATTCTTTGAGTATTTACAAGTCTTAGCACTTTGTTTTTTATTCATTTTTCTGTTCGAATAATTATTCCCGGCATTTTAATCGTGGAGTTGTACCCTTTCTGCATCCTGTCAGTGTTTTTCGTGGTTGTTGCGTGGTCTCGCACTGTTCATTTCTTCTAATTTCGAACGTTTTAAAACCGCTAAGCCTACCATGTGCCCAGCTTTACAAGCATGGCCGTCGAATCAAGTTCACATCCGGCTGCATTAATTCCGAGATACTTAAGCATGAAAAAACCTACTGTATTAAGGATATAACATTTTTATCGAAAACCTCAATGGAACCATCATCAGTTCTCAAATCGGACCTAGTAGCCTAAATCAACGATTTCTTAATTAAATATCAATCTCCAGAAACAGTAATATTAATCATTCTCTCATGCAACTTTATTACGGTGGATTCATCATTTAAAACTTGTAGTGAGGCGTAAATGTTTTTGAAGACAAGCATTTTCCTATACAATAATAAAGTAAAGATCCCTACCGCCACAATCTTACTAACTGTGCTTGGCATTATTCTACCTGATTATTTAATATTGTGGTATCAATATCAAAGATTCACAGTGTTTATTAATAATGTTTTAATTTAAATAAAACATGATAATGCATAAAAATATGCGTTAAAAATTCTTCTATTGGATTATTGTATTTACAGGTAACTCCTTACTGGTTTTTTATTTTTCTATTTTAGAATGAACGTAATTATTTAATAGGTATATTAAAATAATATATTGCACTCTTAATATTAAAGTTTATCATGCTAATTTGTTTAAATTGCTGACGCTGTCTCTTCTTAAAAAATCTCTTGAGAATTAATAAAATCTTTTAAAATTTTACAATTGTATGTTTAGTGTGTCAATTTTACTTTTTTTTATAATTACCTATGTGTTGCTTAAATGATAATTTTTTTTATGATTGCAAATAAGTAGTATATACCTATATCTTGATTATTAGTGAGAATTTTCGCATTAGTAATTAAGTGTAAATAATGTGTATTAACAAAGGATTATTTTTATACTTGTTTATTCCCGTCCAGTCACGCGTTTAATAAGAATTAAACTTTTTTCTATAACCATGCTTCGTGTGTTAAATTTTAAGTGAATTTTGTGTTTGAAGTTCATGTACTCCTTCAACTTTTCCATAAGATTTTAATCCTATATCGATTAATATATGTTTTTTATATGGCGATAATGGTCCTTGTTATCTCGCAGAATGTGAGTATTGGCCGGGGGCGGGGAGGAAGGATATATGTTGTCATGTGTTAAAATTAATTTTCTTTTATTATTATTATTATTATTATTATATAGTAAAGAACAGAATTTCATTTACGAAACAGCATTTCTCTAAGTTTTTGTAGCCTTAAGACCTTTTTCATCCCCCCTCCCCCTAAGCCAAATTTTGGGTAACTGCAAAGGAAAGTTTGTTTATAGTCTAACAGGAGGGGTAGGGGGGAGTGGTTGTCACTCAAAGTGTTAAAGGTACTTAGTTGAATTTTATGTAGCGGGCCAGTGATGATGACTGTTGACCAGTGAACTCTCATTCTTACTGGCCCTTGGGACCAGTACTCCTATCATTGAAATATATTTTTTTTCATATTGATAAATTTAGAAATTCATATTGAGAAATGTTATCAATCTTTTTTTTCGCTTCATACAGTGGATACAAGAGCATGAAAAGAAATCACAAAAGCATAAGAATGAAAGTTTTTATGAATTTCAGAATAGTTTATAAGTTTCAATTTTCCAATGTGAAATAAATCTCTCCTATAGTATTCAACTGAACGACTATTTTCATTTATTTATTTTTAATTATCTTTATGAAAACTTGTTTAAAAATAGAAAATTATTTATGTATATTTACTGTGTTACATAACATATTTAACCTGGAAAGATTAACACCAGGCCTGACAGACCCAGAGTGCGTATGGTTTTTACAATCGTTACCATTATTTTTTGTTAAATAATCTTCTAATTATTTTATCGCAGAATTTGTAACAATTGTCTGCGACTAAATAAAGTGACGATTATTATTTGTATTTATTGGTGACAAAAACTATTTACACCCTGGGCATGCGCCCGTCCTCCTGGGTTAAATTTTAAAATGGAGCCATATTTAAAAGATGCTTTAAGCAAATAATAAAATCTGTGTAATTAATCCAATATGCGCTAAAAAAATATTTAAAAAATCAAGTTGAGTATCATACACAGAAATGAAAAAAAATATGAGAAAAAAAATTATATGGTTATAAGTAAGACCCATTCGCCCATGACAGGGGAAGATACTTTTCTAATTGTTTACCATCTGATTGGTGAGTTATGTAACTTCGCTGATATTTAAGATTCTGTGAAAGAATGTGCTTTGAAGATTATTCTTTTGATTATGTTTGCTCCGTGTACGTATATATTTTTTCATATTATTCAATTTTTTAATTTATGCCTAAATAAATTACCGTATATACTCACGTATAAGTCGAGAAATTTCTGACAATTTTCGGTAAGCAAATTTGGGGGGTCGACTTATACGCGAGTCAGTTAAAAAAGCAAAAACATAAACATCGAATACTGCAAAATTATGTTCTTTTTATGTGTAAGAATAAAAAAAAAAGTACTATATAAAATATATAAATGATAATAATTTATCATTTAAATAAATTCAATGATTTGTTTTTATTTACTTACTACCTTCTCATTGGCAAGTGAAATCTATGGTTTGATTTTGTGCAAAATTGAAGTAAAAAGTTAGGGGGTCGACTTATACGCGCGTTTTTGATTTTTTACAGAATTTGCATTCGAAAGTTAGGGGGTCGACTTATACGCGAGTATATACGGTATTTTTATTACGATGTTTATAGGGGAAAATATTTTTAGAAGTTTCTTTTCACCTCAAAGATTTTTTTTTTTTATCTGAATGTAAAAAAAAAACAAAAAAAAAAAACATGAAAATTAATAATAAAAAGAAACTAATTTTCAAAAAAAAAATGAAATAGGATTTTAAGTCTATTTTTTATGTTTGTGTTTGATAATGTAGCATCTCAACGCAAGTTATCTTTGTTGCATTTCAATTTTGTTTTTATATGATTAAAAAAAAAAAAAATGTATAAATGCACATTGTAATGCTACAAATTAAATAGAGTAACTTATCAAGTAATTAATTGGTTGGTTTGCATGTATGGATATTTAGATTCATATGATTTAAACTTTAAAGTAACTTTGCGAATATTATTGATTAATGTCAACCGCTGGACCTAGAATTTATTTAGAGCATTATTCCTACACTGTAACAAAAAAACTTTTTATTTAATTAGAATGCGCCTATAAATGAATATAATAGCAAAACCTCTGAATAGCGGACGCTTCGGGAGCACGTAATTAATCCGCTATTTGCTGGTATCCGCTATATATAGAGTAGAATTAACTGGTTCTATGATTTTTTTCTTCATTGTTTTTCTTTTTACACTAGACTGCTTAAAAATGCTGTACAATATATACATAGACTGCTTAGCAAATTTTAATATATTTGGACATTTTCCCAAAATTCTTTCTTTTTTTTCTTTTTCTCACTTAAAAAAAGGGAGTTCATAACACCAGCCTGTTTTTTTTTTTTTTTTTTTTTTTTTTTTTTTTTTTTTTGAGATATTAATATTTGTATGACAAATTTAAAATATTCAGAGAAAGAAAAACCTTTAATTTATCATTAATAGTATTATTTTTGAATTATTATATTTAAACGTTAAAATATTTCAAAGCACACTTCAAGGAAAGAAACTTGTACTTTCTACTAAGAAATGAACAGAATAGTACAAGATATTTACTTTATATCAATTTTAATTTGGTTTCTTTCTCAATGTAGTTAACAATATACCAATCATGTGGATAAGAAATGGCTTTAGTGACTGCCATTGCTTGTGTGACTACAAATTTCGTGGGGAGCAGAAATGAAAGATATTCATTATAAAGGATTTCTGTTTCCAGTTATATTTACTATATTATTTATCGTTTAAAAAGTGTCAAATAGACATGCTGTCCATCCAGAATCCTATAACTACTGTTCATCTCAGCCGCCGATGTGTGATTGTCAAATTTTTCAGTATTTCTTGGTAATGATAAATACATGGCTCGCAGCGTTCCTAAAATTTTCGCATTTTGCTACCAGTATTTAAAGTAAAACTTCTTCGTGTTACATTCCTTTAACATTTATAATAGAAATATACGATAAAGATTATCTTTTTAAAATAGTGGTAGCAAGGATGAAAATTTTAGGAACACTGCGAGCCCTGTAAATAGTATAATAATAAAAATGAAGGAAGAAAAAAAAAGTAAGAGTTTCATACTCAATTTTGAAATAAAAATGCAAAAACTGCTTAAAATAATTCACTGGGAATATCTAATTTCAATGGGAAAAAAATGTACAACAAAGCAGGGAGGGGATTCTTTCTGAAGAAATGAATCATTTTTTATAAATGGGAATAATTTGTTACCATAAAGCAGAGCTGATTGCAGCATGGGCAAACTGGGCTGTTTCTATGGCCCTTTAGCTTTACGGGCCCCCAAATTTGGTATGCAATATCCATAAATCTGACATTTTAAATTTGTTTTGATCTTATACTTATTTTAATAAATATTTTGTATTTTTAGAGCATGATTAGGTTAAAGAAAAAGATATATTTATCCAAATATGTATTGATAGCATCGAGTAGGCTTAATTTTTTTTTCTTTTTTTTTTCTTTTTTTTTTTTTTTTTTTTTTTTTTTTTTTGTAACAGTATATCAAAGCTGTGGGGACGGGCGCGAATGAATATTAGGTCTTTGAAAGTTCGCACTAAAAGTAATAAACATTTTGAAAATATATAGATATTAGTCTATTCTAAAACTACAAAATACTGATTACAATCATCATAAGGTCAAAAATGATTTGAAATATCAGCTTTATGAAAACTTCGTACCGAAGCATCCCAGTTTTACCACGCTGCAATCAGCTCTGCTTTAGGCTAATGTCAGACGGACGTCTTTTTGCACGCTTTTATCCTTACGTATTATCCCTACACAATGCTAGCGGGATTGTGTAGGGATAATACGCAAGGGAAAAAGCGTGCAAAAAGACGTCCGTTTGACATTAGCCTTATGGTAACAGATTATTCCCATTTATAAAAATTGATTCAATGTGGTCAAATATGGCTGCGTATATGGCTTAGAATGAAAAGTGGTCAAAGATGGCTTCCCATTGTTGAAAAAAAAGGCTCAAAGATGGCCGCAATTAAGACATTTGAAATGTCTGAAATTCAGACGCAAGAAGTGTCTTAAAATTTTCAGACATTTTAAAACGTCTGAAAATTGAACACTACGTTTCAGACACTTAAATGACTGAATTTCAGACATTTCAGTTTACAGTGTAATTATTGAAAAGTATTAATTGCAGGGTTACAACAATAGCGCTAAATTTTGACCAACTTTGCAAAATAGCACCAAATTTAGCGGTATTTCGCCAAATTTGGCGACAAAAGTAAGTTGCCATATATGAAGGCAACTTGTCGATAGCTGGTTAAGTTGGCGAAATTCCCAATTCTTCTTTTTAGTGCATTTAAAAAATATATATTTTTTTCTACATTTTTGTGAAATTTTATGAAAGTGTATTTTTTTTTACATTTATACTTATTCTCTATAATAACGCATAAAAACATAGCAAAACAGCAAGAAGCGAAAGAGTTTTTTTTTTCTTCTTGGTATATTAGATTGCTATATTATTTTTAGACAAAACAATTATTATCCGTAAATCCAGCCTGTCTCTATAAACGTACTTATATTGAATTTCAATAAGGTCTATTGATGAAAAATCATCCCAATTAATCGAAGCATTTATCAATTTTTTCGCCTTTGATGACCGAATCAAAACATAGATCCTTCTTTGAAATCCAACTTTATTTTCTTATACAACACATAAAATATAGTAACACAGCAAGAAGCAAAAATAACAACAACAACAAAAAAAAAGCCGACAATAGAAGTATTAAGGAAGTATAAAGGGCGGGAGAAGGGTTCCACAATATAGGCTAACAATATCAATTTGAGTAAATCGGTGTCATTTCCCTTCTTTAGTCGTTCACGCGAAAAATGAGAGATTTTTTTTTTTCCTCCTATTTTTTTCCCTACAAACCAGGATTTCTCGGAGGTTTCGCTCCGTGGAAATTATATGGATAATATCGGGAATTGGAGACGGCAGAAGAAAATCCTAGCCTTAAATAGATAGGCTATTTTGGGAAATATTTTCTATGGTAATTTTATAATGGTGTGTTTCAGTCCAGCAGATATCCATGAATCGATTAAAGTGTCACATTTATTTTAGCTGCATATTTACTGTTAAGTTTAGTTAGCGAATTTCGGAAAGTTATTTTAAAGTATATGTTAATTATCAATTTCTTTAACCCTTTATGTACTGAATTATGAATTCATCAAAAGTGTATCTTGTAAAGCATTTTTCGTGAATTGTTTAAACTACATTAGAAGATTTACATAATCATTTAATAAATTTTAGAAGGATTGGAGGATTTAGAAGGATTCATTAAATTTGAATTTGTAGGGATTTTGTGCAATATTTATAACCCCCACTCAAGCCTTTTATTTTAAATATTTTTCTTAGTATTTTGTGGAATTAGGAAATGTACACATATCATGTTCTTACAATAAAACTATAGAAATATTTCTGAATTAACCCCCCCCCCTCCCCCAACGCCAAGAAAACTGAAAAGATGGAAAGACAAAAGAAATCATCTTTTTAAAATATTTTTGTTTTGTGTAACCAATAATGCTTTCGGAACAAGATAAAGTAATGTATCTATAACTCATTCTAAACTGTATTACAGCTAATCGATGTATTAAATGAATTTTATAACAAATTATTTTAATGGTATTTATGAGTACCGTCAGTAGATAAAGGGTTATTAACTCGCATAATTTGAGTAACAGAATTATTTATTGCTTTCCATTACCGAAAAAACGTCATGTCATTTATGAATAAGTCCCTCGATCATGAAAAAAAGTAATTAGTAGCTATTATTAACCCGATTATTTGGTGGTGTAAATGTATAATGCAACTAGCAAGGCTGTGGAGTCCGAGTCGGAATAAGACCCATTTTTGAACAGAAAAGGCGGAGTCAGGGTCGCTAAAAAACAAGCCAACTCCGACTCCGACGTCCATTTTTTTTTTTTTTTTTTTTTTTTTTTTTTGGCAGTATGAAGTAAAATTAAACCAATTATATGTAATTTAAAATTTTTAAACTGAATTATTGTTTTTTGGACTATTCCAGGCTAAGCAGGCTAAGTTAAACAATCACGAAAAGCAAAGACGTACTGGAGTTCAACTCCGGCACAAATTAAACATTGGTGTGCATAAAGTATCAAGGACTGGGACAGGCTCAAAGTATATGCAGTCTTGAGAAGAGCCGATTATTGTAGGGGTAGAGTTACACTGATATTTTGTAAGAATATTTTTGGCCTGTTTAAAACAATAATTCTACAGTTAAAAAAGGTGAAATTTTCTATAGCAAAATACTTTTGGAAGTTTTCCCCAGCAGTAATCGGGCCCTGGTCTTCACTGTGACAGCTTGCATCCACGATTTATCCAAAGAAATGAAATTAAAAAGAATATCGGTTGATATCCATATATTGCACTTCAAGGTCAAACAGCAATGCGTTAGTAAGTTGCAGTGATACCACTGGGTATTTTTTTAAATTCAGATTGCTTGATTGCTACCACTTTTTTTAAATAGTCAATTTTTTTTAATTTAATGACAAATTTAATGAGACTACTATTATTATTTCAAAACAAGTGGTAGGAATAAAGCAATTCAAATAAAAGGAACCAAACCCAACAGACAATACTAGTACGTTAGTTTTCCCGTAATCGGAGTCTTTAAAATTTCAGAGATTTCAAAGTTGGAGTCGACCATTTTTTCCACCAGAGTCCGCAGCCCTGATAACTTGAGAGTGATGTCTCAGAGAAAGCATTTATTCAGGGATCCAATAAAACTTTCTTATTTAAATGTATAAAATTATCAGGTTGTGTACTCTAAACATTACGACTGAAAATAAAACATTTGTAAGAAAATAGGGGATTCCACACGGGCTTCCTTGGTTGCAGACTACAGGCGAAAATAACTTTTTTAACACTTTCCTACTTAATTGAAAGGTATTTATGAATTCGGTTTGTCTCTCTGCCATTTTCCCTCTGTCTATTAGAGCTCTAGGGCTGATTTTAATCGAAAAATCTTCAAGGGCAATTATCGCCCTTTCCTCTCCAAGCGTTTGTGGTTAATAAAACGAGTGGGTAAGACCGTACAGACCGCACAGAGGGTTTTGTTTAATATGTCTTTTAAAACACTTATCCTTAATTAAGAAATCAAAAATGTTAACTTATAATTATTAGACCATTAAATAAATGACAGCACCATTATATTTAATTTTAAAACAATTAGAAAAATATTTTTAGACCAAATTAAAAATATTCAAGTAAAATTATTTAAATAAAATTTAAAAATCCGAATATTTTTAAATTTAGCATTTTTATATAAAGAAATTCACAAATTTTTTAAAGGAAAAAAATTGTTTAAAACATATTTAAAATGCTGAAATGATTCAGAAAAAATCCATATTAATTCTTTCACTTTTCAAACACTCACTAGATGGCACCAAAAAAGGATTTTAACATTTATTAAAACTTCAAAAAACCCCTATAATGGCTAAAATAATACGAAATTTCTTTTAATTAAATGCATTGGATAATCAAATGAAAAAAACTGAAATTTCCAACTTCCGCCGATGTACTTCGAATCCAGGACCTTCCGGTTAGAAATAACACACTCTACCACAGTTCAACTACCGAGTTCACAAAAAGATGGTTGAAATTAAGATCGTGTTTTGTTATTGCAAAAATGGCGGGATGTCATTACATTAATTTATCTATTTAAAATAACACAACTTTTTAAAAATTTATGATTTTGGGTATGACAGGAAATATTCAGCTCTATGTAAAAAAAAAAAAAAAAAAAAGAATTAAGTCTGTAACTTGAATAGTTACTGAGTACGAGAGCTGCGACGGACAGACAAAGAAGCGAGACTATAAGGGTTTCGTGAGATGAACGAAACCTTAGAAAGGATGAGGAGCTTCATCAGTGGAAAGAGGCAGAGATGCGGAGATGGATTTGAAGAAAATATTTTCGTTCTACAGAATGATACTTCGATATTCTCGAATTGCCATGAGTTTTTAATATGTTATTGAGGTTTACTATAGAAGGTTTGGTATTGAAAATGAAATGTGTATCATTTATATTTCATTGACAGGGACACACAAAAGAATTCAATATAGAATTAATTAAAGTATAATATTTATTTTGTATATAAAAATAATTAAGAAGTTTAAATTAAATGTAATTTAAACATAAAACAAAAGAACAAGGAAACAAAAGAAGGAAATCAATATCTTCAATCAATGTTAAATAACGCGGTCTTTTTCTATTGCTGTGATGGTTTATAATTGTTTTCCGGCAGTTCAGGAATAATCTCATTGGGAATTTTATAAATATTTTTGTTAAAAGAATGTAGAACTTTTTTTGACCCATTGGATAAAGGAGGAAATATTTAAATCGCGTCAAATCATTATATTACGGAGATATCTGCACCTATTTCTGATGGTCTTTAAATTTCTATTATGAATTTTAGACAGGTTTTCCATATTACATTTGAATATGAAATCCGAAATCGAAGAGGCATACGTGATGATAGAGAGAACGCAGGCTTTATATATTAATGTTTTATTGCAAAAACCAGAAAAAAATAAGATTCTTAAGGAGAGATATTTAAGTAATTTGGAAGCTCCGGCGACTTTATCTTTTATGTTAAGAATGCGTTATGTTATCTTTATCAAGGATAACCCCCAGGTATTGGATGTCACCTTTCCAAGGGAAGGTAGTGTTGTTAAGAGGCTACTTCACTCACGCGAAAACGCCCGCCCGCTATACTGTTAAAAAGCTGCAGCAAACTGTCCACTCATTCGATCATTTCTGCAATTAACGATTACTTGACCATTTTATGAAGGTATTATGACCATACTGTTGACCATATTATGGTCAGGATCAATTAAAACCACGGTTAAGTCATCGATATCTACGAGGGTGTGTCAATAAGTTTTTGCCCTCACATAGAGATTAATTGAGTGAAATTTATGAAATTTCTACATTGTATGAGTCCTTTTCTATATGGTCACCTTGCACAGTAACACATTTGTGCTACCGGTATTTCAAAGAGAGGGGGGAGGATGTATTCCAGAAGGTGCGATTGTAGACCCAAAAGGGGGCATTTTTCTAACTTTTGCCGGGCCCCACATCTGACATATTGTTGGTGACCACTCATTCGTGCTATACACCTCCCGAGCCCCTCCCCCAAATTTGCCTTGCGCGAGGCATGAATAATGTCCGCAAAATTTAGAAAAGTGCCCCGGAGGGCAAATTTGGGGGAAGGGGCTCGGGAGGTGTATCACACGAATAAGTGGTCACAGGCCTTTCCAACAATATGTCACGTGGGGGTCGGCAAAAGTTAGAAAAATGCCCCCCCTTTGGGTCTACTATCGCGCCTCCTGTAATACATACTCTCCCCTCTCTTTGAAACAACGGTTGCAAAAATGTGTTACTGTGCGCACTGACTATATAGAAAAGGACTAATGCAATGTAGCAATTTCATAAATTTCACTCAATTATTTCTATGTGAGGGCAAAAACTTATTGATACTCCCTTGTATAAAAACGTTCGAATGACTGGGCAGTTTGCTGTAAATTTTTAACAGTGTAATCTTAATCCTGTGGGAGTTTTTTTTTTTTAATGTATATCTCGTTTGCATTTCAATATTTTTAAAAGATTTTTTTTTACATTGGATTTTTAGTTATTTTTTTACTTATGCGGTTGTGTTTACAGTTTTTTTTTTTTTATTAGGATACTTTCACTTTCGAAACAGGTTTCGAAACAATTGAACAGTTGAATACTTTAGGCGTTTCAGGAGCTTCCTAATTGATGCCAAATTTATGACCTGTGTAGGAGTAGCTGGTATTTCGCAATCTTAGGGAGCTATAAGAGAGAAAAAATATAACTCTAGTCAAAACTATATAAGATTGAGTAGAGGTCGAATTAAAGAAAGAAAAGCGTTTAGCGGATTAAAAATGAAAAATATAATTTCATTAAAAAAATACTCGCACAGTAATTACAATTAATAAACGGTCAAGTGCGAGTATTACTCGCTCTCAGAGGGTTCCGTGCAATAAATATATGAATTATTAACTGCATTATTAAAAAAATTCGCTGCTAAAAGAAATATAAGACTTCGCAGAAAAATATACACGTAGGTTTGGGTATAGCTGTATATACTACAAAAGTATGAATGGGTATATCATAAAATTGCAGATACGAAGCCTAAGTGACATCAAATATTTCTATTCTGTACAACTCTTTTTTTTAAAAAATCTTATCCAGTTTAGATGAACTAAATTCGGTACCGACAGTAAAAGTAGTGCATATTTAAACTTCATTTGGCATTTCATAAAACTAAATTCAGCGTAGTAATAATTTTTTCTTTTTACTGTGTAGCTAAAACAAAACCCTTATTCAAAGTTTAAAATTGCTAAGCGCGCTTCCAAAGGATGTCGCAATTTTGCAACGGCGCCTTGGTCCGTGCAGCGTTTCTCCAGTTAGGTTTTTAATTAACTTATAAAGACACGGAAGGCAAATTGAGAAATCCACTCAATGCAAACTAGTCGCGAATCCCATAGTATTTATGCGATTAATTCTAATTAGATTAGTCTGTTTTTAACAATTTGACGTTTATTGCTTGTATACTGCTACTGGACATTGCATTACACTAATATATCATTAAAAGTTATCTGGGCTTTAAAAGCCGGTGGTGCATAGAGTACGCCGCCCCTGTCGTTATGTATGTCCAAACCGTCCGTGTCCTAAAGGGTTAATATCTCGCCTAAGTACAGGCAATTTTTTTTTTTTTTGAAAATCATTACCAATAATACTTTTATACTTCTGCTACGATAGGTACCTCCAGCGCTTCTCAACACCTTTGCTGAAAGCCTGCAAATCGAATTTTGTCTGTAACAGAAAAATGCGCTTTTAGTAACCTAGGGTAATCGCTGTAGTTTTCCTTCAAGGTTTAAATTATCTAAATTTTTCATAATTTTAGATTCAATAGTTTCGGAATTAGAGGGGACGGGGGACATATGTTTGCACTACATTTTGGACGATATCTCTGAAAATATAATACCTAAAATTAAAAGACATGTGTTTTTGAGTTCAGCGTTCCGAAAGCTTTCACACTATACCCCACACGATATACAATTAAAAGAGTTTTTTTTTCTCAAGTAACTTAATTAGCCCCTCTAAATTTTTCCTAAATATATTTGTGAATGTTTAATAATCTGTAAATATGTGGGTCAATAATCTTTATTACTTTCCTCCAATTTGAGCTTCCCACGTTCCACAGTTTACGAGAAAAATGAGTAAAATGTAAAATGATAAAATGTTCAATTGTTCAAAAGGCAGCCATATATTTTTATATTGTTAGTATGGATATAAAAGTGAAAAATAAAGTATAATAATTGTATATATAAATATTTATATATTTCATAAAAAGTATGCATATGTATGATGTTTAAAATAAATGTAACTTAAAGGAAAGGAAAGGTAAAATTTCTTAACATATTTATGTGCGTTATATATCTAACTTTAAAAAAATAAATTTCTGGTCTGAAATGCATTTATTTAGCACGAATCTAAGGTTTCGACAAAAGTTTCAAAATAACAATAATTTTTAGTTTAAAAAGGATTTTTAACCACACAGTCGCGTAAACATAATCTGTCATTAACAATTTATGTTCCAAATTACGAGTTAATGAATTTTTTACCTCCCAATGCCCCCCCCCCCCCGCTTTTTTAAAATACGTTAAAAGATAATTGATCATTAGAAAGATTTCGTTTATCAAAATAAATAAAATTTCTGAGTTTATAGGTATCAATCAATATTTATAATCATTTGTTAGAAATTATTTTTATCGTCTGCGATGCTGTGGTCTTTTGCTAAAACTGAGTGTTAACAATATTTTTGTGCAAAGTTATTTTTCTGAAAATGACAACGTTTTGTTTTGTTGACATGTATTATTCTATTCTAAAAAGAGCTTTGTAGGGGCTCTGCGGCTGAATGTTCAAAGCGCCAGTCAGCTAATCTCTTGTGCGTAAGAGCTTGTGGGTTCGATTCCCGCTGGTTCCATTGCACACACACTTTGTGCGGAAATCCCAGGGTGTATTTCTCTTGTGTTGTAATATTTCCTTGTGCTATGTTGTCTCCGACTTATAAGCGGGCTCTCATGTCAAGCACACAAGTCGTATGTTTGTTATTCAATAAATAAATAAAATAAGAGTTTTGTAAAACCAAGAGGATTTAATTAAATTGTGATACCGTTCACTTTTTTCTTTAATGTGTGTTCGAGTTATCTTGAGTCCGTATTTTATTTAATACACACCCAGCTCTAACATCAATATTTATAGGTGTATTTGTGGAATATTATACTATTAGAAAATGCATGAATGACTATTATAGCGTTGCATATAAATATGGACATTTTTCCGAACTAAAACTTTCCACACCATGTCTTTCAATGTCAGGAAAGCTAAATAAATTGGAAAATAAACTACCCGTTTAAAAACACTAGGAGTCCTAACCCGGGTTTCCTAAGTTACAGAATATAGCGAAAACTATGTATTTTTAATTAAAAACTCTAATAGGCCAATTACACTTAATATATATATTTTAGATATTTTTTATATATTTTGTTGCCCAGTAACAATTAATATTAATAATGTTTTCAATATATATAAAATATTAAT
The DNA here is from genome assembly GCA_963932465.1 of Maratus speciosus. Lineage (NCBI taxonomy): Eukaryota > Metazoa > Arthropoda > Arachnida > Araneae > Salticidae > Maratus > Maratus speciosus. The sequence goes on along the minus strand of OZ010790.1, from coordinate 483,640,309 downwards.
AATGATTTCAAATAGATAATTTAAATTTAGTAAAAGCGGTTCTTCCATATTATCCACATGACAGGAGTGAATAACCGACAAAATCGCAAAATGTTTTGGTACTTACCGCAGTCTGTTCGATTCTGATAATTTCAGTGGTTTAACTGCGTACTTCGATTGCATATCTTTTAAATGTGTGTTTTATTTATATTATTTTATTATTTTGTTTATTTATTGATGAAGTTTTAATTTTGTTATGGAATATTAGCACAAATGAAAACAAATGCTAAACTATTTATATTGTCTTAAGTGCAACGGGGTTAATATTTCGAATTCGGGGTGAAGGTAATAGATTCAAACAATTTATTTTACCATCCATAAAAAACCTATAAATTGAGACACAATTTTCAAACAATTCTCTTTAGAAAAAAAAAAAAAAAAAAAAAAAAAAAAAAAAAACATTTTCTCCTCTACTACGGTGTAAAAATTGAAACTTTGAGATATTTAGAAGTTAATAAAAATCCGTAAAAGCGAAATTTAATTGTCAGGTATTGGCATCTTTACTACGACGTCAGCGTTATTCAGTGACTTGTTTGTGTTTTATAACAAATATTTATGCTTTGTATAACTAATAATGTTTTTGAAAACTGATCCGTATAATAATCCTAAGCTAAAATTATATTACATATCAAATCGATATGTTACATGAATTATATATACATATATATATATATACACATACATATATATACATATATATATATATATACAGGGTGTCCGGTCTCAACGGTGTCCAATGGCTAATTCCTAAACCGTTAGTCATAGACATATAGTTCCAATTACAAAAATGTTTTAAATCAGGTAAAGAAATATTTTAAAAGTGATTTGGGTCAATAAAAACATTTCTTAAAAAATTACGAAATTTAAATTTTTATACAGTCCCCCGGTCCTATAAGTTATATTTAGTAAAATTTTCCTTTTACGCTGACAAGTAATACAAAAAAAGTTCCGTTGTTCTACGATTAAAATTGACCGAGTAATACCTGTTTAAAGTTGCAACATAATTTTTGCTGCAAATTGGGGGTCATTCACAAATTTAGCCGAAATATGATTTCGTCAGATATATTAAAAAATGGTTGAGAGTAAAAATAACTTTGCAATATAAATTTGAAGTCTTTAGTTATTCTGACATATTAATGCAAAATATACAATTTGTAATAAACATTTAAGAAGAAAGAAAAAACAGAATTTTTGTTAAATAAAATGATGCTAAATTAACAGCCTCAGTTCTTTGCAAAATGATACGTATTTTAAAATATTATTAGATTACACTAGCCTGCAAAAGTTGGGTTATTTCATGTTTTTTAGCTTTTGATAATTGATACTTATGTATTCTATACCGCTGAATCCGGAATTGACATTCATTTTTAGCCATCACATCAGGTTTTTTCGCAAATTGTAAATTTTAAAGTTAAAAAGTTCAAAGTTAAAATTTAATCTCCTCCGCTATCTCATCACACCTCCCAGCTGTAAGAATCCCAAGATAAGGAAAAATATCGAATAAGTTATTGAATAAAATAAAATAAAATAAGTTTTACATATGTTTTATAGTATGAGATTTTCGCTATATTTTAACTTACACATTTACGTTTTGTAAATAAATTCTAACGTGATGGTTAAAAATGAAGGTCATTTTCAGATTTAGTGCTAAAAAGTACGTAAAAATCAATTATCAAAATTTAAAAAATACAACCATCTCCTCTACTTTATAGTATCCGATTTTTGTTATTCTTTAAATACGACAATTTTTGATTTGCGAAATATCTTGACATGATGGTTAAAAATTAAGGCAATTTTCGGATTCAGTTCTAAAAAATACATAAAAGTTAAAAAAAACCCCTACAATCTCGGTCTTGTATTATCTAATCTAAAACTTTTTCTTAAACTTCTTTTCTTAAACTAATCTATCCGAAATTTTTGTGTTATCCTGTAAAATAAGTATAAATGGTAACCACCGAAAATTATAATAATATTAGATTGTTATCGGATTTGCGACAGTATGTAAAATGTAATCTCGATCGGATATTTGAAAGTGGGTTAAAGTTCGAATACAAATTTTGAACTGAAAAAAACATACATAAGATAGTTGAAGTAGCATAAAAACTTATAAAAATAACATAATTTTATTAAAAGAAATCATAAAAGAAACAGTCTCAAATCCTGAAAAAATAAAACATATGTTATTTCAGCCAATCTGAAACTTAATAAATGTTAACATAATCGTAATACTTGTACGATTTTTTTCAAAGCGCAGATTCACATGAAATGAGATCATCGAATACTTTAAGCACTTGGAATGTGATCCCTTAAAACTAAGCCGAACTCATTTGTTTTCAGAGCAGAAAAGTGGCATAAGTCATGCATTTTTAAAGTTTCATAACTCGCACAATTTTAGTGTTATATGAATGGGACTTTTTTTGTCTTACTTGTCAGTGTAATAGGAAAATTTCACTAAATATAACTTATAGGACCGGGGGACCGTATAAAAATTTAAATTTCGTAATTTTTTAAGAAATGTTTTTATTGACCCAAATCGCTTTTAAAATATTTCTTTACCTGATTTAAAGCATTTTTCTAATTGGAACTATATGTCTATGACTAACGGTTTAGGAATTAGCCATTGGACACCGTTGAGACCGGACACCCTGTATATATATATATATGTGTGTGTATGTATTAAATGGCACTTTAAATAACAGTCGGGACATAAACGTTTAAAAAAGTTTCTTTTTTTCATCCTTGTTTAAAATTGAAAATTCCGTAGAGTTTTTTTTTTTTTTTTTTTCTCCTTTAAAAGTTTATCACCACTTTAAACGTAAAATATATATTCTTGTTTTGCTCCATTTATGTAACATACGTACTGTTTGTTCTATTTATCTAATGTTATACATCCGTTATCATAGCGATTTTAACATTGGAGATAACAGTTGATAAAATCAGCGAAAACCTTTTTTAACTCTGGCACTGATTTTTATCTGAAACATATATATACTCTATGTATAGTATATATTTTAAGATTTTATCTATTTGAAAGTGTCCTATGTACCTAAGAACATTACTCTTTTCATAAAAGTTAAACAATCAAAAATCTTTGTTCTGGATTCTATTGAATCGATTTTCCGTTTGTACAGTTTTAGCGTTGACTCAACATTTCTTTGTTTCCAATGAGGAAAAATACTCTAGTTTATTCTCTGTTGCCACTTTATCACAAGAAAAAACCTTTTATATGTATATATATATATGTGTGTGTGTGTGTGTAATAATAAAAATTTTCGCCCTTTTATCTTAATTAACTATTCCTAATTATTATAATATCTACCTTTTTTACTTAGCTTTAATAATATCTTAAATATCTTTTAACTTTTTTCCATGCTTTATTTAAATGCGTATTCTTTTATTATTCTTAAAACCTTAAATCCATTCGTCTAATCTTATAAAACCCATTAAATTACTTTTTTTTTCATTTTATTCTGAAACTAAATTCTTTTTGTTTCGAATGTTTTTAATAGCATTTGTTCTCTGATGTTCTATTTCATAATTCCTTGCAAAGCCTGCCAACATTTGTTTACTTTATTAATCTGACGCCAAGACTAAAGAGTTCACATCGACGTCACGCGTACATTCCCCCTTCCCCCGGAGCTAGTCCTATCGTAAGTTTGCCTCTCGTTGCTTCCTCTCGCTATTCTTACGGGGTTGGTTCTTGCTCTTGTAATGCATTTATACGTGTGCCATTTTCGCAAGTATTGAACCTATTGCATTGGCTAGGAGAGAGAGAAATTTACGATTACTGAGTTGTTTAAATAACCCATGTCACCTGGAGACCTTAGTTTCCTGTATCTTCGTCATGTTGTTCTAATATTTAACATCTAGTGGTTTACATTTTACGACGTAGCATATTGCTAGTGGAGTTTGGTGCAATTTTATGATCATCTAATAAATATTTCATGAATCTAAAGATTTTAGTTATTATTTACGGGAAACTACCAATGAACTTCGGCCTGATCTTCCACTCTTAACCATGATTTTACGACTGCAAAACTTTGACTTCTCGGTTGAGTTGGATAACGAGTGTATGGCTGCTGCTTAACACCGATATGTTTATATGATACTAGTGAAAACGTATCATATATATATATATATATATATATATATATACTTATTTATTTATATAAATAAGCTAACCTTTGTTATTTTAAATGTCCCAACCTATCAATCAGTTTTAACAAAAAGTTCTGTTTACTTCCAAAAAGAAAAAAAAATTCGTGCCTTATTTATATTATTTTATTTATTTATTGATGAAGTTATGGAATATTAGCCGGAAACTAATGCTGAACTATTTGTGTTGTTTTAAATCGTAACAGATTAATTTTTCATAATCGGGCTACAGACGATATTTATATATTTAAAAAATATTTTTAAAACCATAAAAAATCAGTGAATTAAGTTACAGCTTTCAAATAAATAGTTTTAGAAAAAAAATTATTTTCTCTATTCTTTGATGTAAAAATTGAAATTGTGAGATGCTTAGAAGTAAAAACAAAAATTAGCAATGCGGAATTTATTGGTTAGGTATGGCTAGCTGTAATATGACGTCAGCGTTATTCACGGTTGTGCTTTATAATAAATATTTATGCTTTGTATAACCAATAATGCCTTTGGAAACTGATAAAGTAAAGCATCTGTAACACCACCCTGAATTATATTAGATATCAAATCGATGTATTACATGAATTTTATATAAATACATATATTTTAATGGCATTTTAAATTACTGTCGGGACATAAATATTTAAGAATGTTTCCTTTCCTTTCTTTCTTTTTTTTCCGTCCTTGTTTAAAATTGAAAATTCCGTAGATTTTTCTTTTTCTACGTTAAAAGCTTATCGCCACTTTAAACGTAAAATATATATTCTTCTTTTACGCCATATATGTAACATAAGTAATGTTTGTTCAATTTATCTAATATTATACATCCGTTATCATAGCGTTTTTCACATTTGAAATAACAGTTGATAAAATCAGCGAAACTCTTTCTAACACTTGAACTGATTTTTAACTGAAACTTATATATACTCTATGTATATATTTTTTGAAGATTTTATCAATTTGATCCTAGTGCCCTATGTACCGAAGAACATTACTTTTTCCATAAAAGTTAAACAATCAAAAATCTTTGTTCTTGATTCAATAATATCAATTTTAAGTTTGTATAGTTTCAGCGTTGCCTTAGTATTTCCTTATTTTCAAGTAGGAAAAATACTCGAGTTTATTTTCTGATGCCACTTTATCACTAGAAAAAATCCTTATATATATATATATATATATACATGTATAAGCTAACCTTTGTTATTTTAACTGTCCCAAGCTATCAATCCGTTTTAACAAAAAGTTCTGTTTACTTCCAAAAGGAAAAAAAAAAAAAAAAAAAAACCATTCTAATTAGATAGAAAATAACTGTTATTTGTGAAGCTCCTGAAATTTTTTTCTACAAAATGCAGTTCTTACAATAACGGCGAAAAATTCACTTCATAAATCATCTTTGAACCGATTCTGTCGGTTGCCGAAAATTTCTTTTATTTTTCCAAAATTCCCGATACGTAGTTACTCGAATAAAACGGTTCGTTACGTACATGCGTTGTACGTTTACAAGAAGGTAGAATGGGAAGACAAATGTTCAGAAGTAAAGTGGTGCAAAATCAGTTTATGATTTTTCTTTTTAATACTATCCAAGAAGAGCATTAGAATTTTTTCAGGAGTAGAAAGAAAATTATTTAGTTATTTCTTGAATAAATAAGGTAGTAGAAAGACGAAGAAAGTAGTGGAATATGGTTATATGTTTGTTTATTTTAAGGGATTTAAAAGTAGAAAAAATGCAAATCATTCTTAAATTTTCGGACTGCCCGCCTTGGGCAACGCTAATTTAAAACCATATTTTCACTTTCTTCTATCTTTACAAGAAGAAAGTATTGGATTTGTGAACAATTTCGACTTCCGGTTTTCGATGGATTTATACGTTTTAGAATGTCCTGAATACGATTTGATGGTTTTTAGAAAATGTCTGTCTGTGAGTCTGTCTGCCACTCTGTCTCTCTGTGAGTCTGTATTTGACAAAAATTTTGTGGGCGCTCTATCTCAAGAACTACTGCACGGATTTTCATCAAACTTCAGATTCAGTTCGTCCATGATATAATTTTGGTGCTGATTACTTTTTGGTGAAAATCTTCCAACAAGTGGCACTGCTATGCTATATTATATATTTAAAATTTCAGACTATTCGGTTGGGTAGTTTTTGCTCTATTATGTGCGAGCGGATGGACAGTCAGACGGACCGAACGACGGCTATAGGTGCTGTGTATTTATATAATTACGAACGCACATAAAAAGGCAAGAACAAAAGACCGCGATTTTGTCAAAAATAAACTTATAGCAACATTTAGTTAAATTTCGTATAAGCTCCAGAGAAATTATATCCTTTCATAATTTGGTGATAAAGATTTTTTTCAGGTGCTTGTGACTGGAGAAAAGTGGTCGCCCGATTGAAAGTTCACGGCGTGCAACTATAGGTACTCTCCATCGCATATGTCGTATTAGGGTCTGTACATATATAACATCATTAATTTAGGGGAGAGGGGGCTCTGACACTTGATGTTGTAACATATCCTAGGTGGAGGTGGTTTGTCTTTTGATATTGTTATTAATTTGATCCAACTGATTTTTTTTTTTTTTTGGAGGTAGGAGAAGGGGATTTTTTCTTTCCATAAAAATTGTCTATTAATTTTTTTCTTACTCTGTTAACTAATTTTATGAAAATATAAATTTATTATTAAAGCTATTAGATAATTATAAAATCATTTTACTCCAAAATATGGAATATCTAAAAGTTCGTCATGTCTATTCTTCTACGATATGAGCATATAATGTATAGTTAAAGAAACTAGATTCGAAATGATATTTTGTTATTTTTATTAGTAAAAAAAAATGGACATAATATGACGTCATAATAACATGGACATAATAACAATATAATATGACGTCAATTTCGCATGAGAAAATAGCGCAGTGTCTTTTTAAATTGTATGAGGCAATAAGAAAGAAAAACATGTATTTGAAAACAGAAAAAAAAAAGATTTGCATGCAGATAAAATACAGTAAGTGGTTGAAAAAAGGGATAAAGAATTATCTAGGAAATTTGCAAAGTAACGAGTAATTTTTACCGGATTCTAAAGTCCATCAAGTTTCGGTTATCGGTCAAAATTGTAGATTTGTGTAAAGTGTACACATAAAAACTTCGAATTTCTTTTAAAAAGATTTCAGACATTGTAGCTCACTCTGTATCTAATTTTTTATGTACTTCATCAAAATTTATATATTTAAAATGAACTTGAAAATAATCAACATTTCTCCCTAAGAAATTTAAAAGTTCACTTGTGATATTTGCATGTGAAATACGTAAGGGAGAAAAAAAATATTTCGAACAAGGCAATTAAATCATAGTTATAAATAAAATTAAAATTGAATCTAATTGAAAATACACAATATGAACTTTAAAAAGTTCACCGTTTTATTTTAAAGGGGACAAAGATAATAAAAATATAGTTGTTACAAGTTAAAAATATACATTTTAATTAAATTTCCCAGTACTTTCGGTCTGCAATCCCGTGGCATCGTCAAGGAATATTTTTATTAATTGCTATTCTATTCATTCAAACACGTCACTTCGTTTGAAAAGGCAGAGTCTATAATTATTAGGGTAACTAGAAGTAGAAATAGAAGTGCCTTGGATTGAACATATGTAGAGAAAAATTTTAAATGCCGTTCTATTTATTTTAATACATAACTTTGTTCACATACGTCAATTTAAATGCTAATTGAAAGTTTGATTACACTGTAATTAAGAGCCCGTCGGTTGTCAAAATTTCTTTTCTTTTTACAAAATTCTTGATACGTAGTTACCCCAATAAAAATATTTATTACGTACTTACGTTGTACTTTCAGAAGAAGGCAGAATGGGAAGACAAATAAAGTAAAATAAGTGCAAGATCAAAATCATCTTATTTTTTAATACTCTGTTAAGAGAGCGTTGGAAATTTCCGTCTGTCTGGTCCGCCCAACTGTCTGTTCGTCTGTCCGCATATTACAGTGCAAAAACTACCTAATCAAATAGTTTGAAATTTAATATATATAATCGTTGCAGAATTTTGCAGAGTCATTTCAAATTTAAGGAAAATCAAATCAAAACTTAAAAAGATATTAATAAAAGTTTTGTTCATTGTATTAAAGCCTATCATATGTTATTAATTCATTGCTATTCCATGATAGGTAATGATTCTAGGTTGTTGATGACGTCCTATTTAAGATGCATCATATTATTTTCGTATTACTGAATTTAATATATAGAATCGTAATAAATTTTGCATTCATGCATTTTTGTATAAGAGTGCAACAGCTATTGCACCAAGATCTGAATATTTAAGAAACAAGTTATAGTACGAACGCACCTCATTTATCCCGTTTGACTTGCAATTTCTGACCGCTTCAGTCACGTGATGCACGAATGCAGGTGCCCGAAAAGAGTCTCACATGATTCTAGGGGTCTAACGCGAAATGCAGCGCGTCCTTAATCGTTAGCCTCGGAGGCCACAGTCAAAATGGTGATCAAACAAGTGATTTCTTTAATTTGTCACATATTGACTTCCTAGTGACCGCCATATGATAAACCTAAAAGACTTGCAATGGTCGATTTTTTAGTCATTTGCTACTCATTCCAAAATCAGACACTCATTGACCGAAAGAGATAGACCGCGATATTTCCAATCCTCTTGACTATCACGGGATAAAGATAGTCTGAAATGAGCCAAAATCGACGGTGTACGAACCCTGTCTCTTTCTTTAGCAGTGAAATAGGCCATATCAACGTCACATTGATTTACATACATTTGCCAGGTCAGGTGACGATTATGATGACGGTACGGGTCGTATTTTAGATACCGTCGACCGGCTAATTTTGTCTTTGCAGTCTTACTTTAGTCCATCACATAAAAAAAGTTTTTCTTCTTTGTATTGAACAAACAATACAAGATAATTTGGAGTTTTTGCCCTTGAAAAATATTTTATACCCTACTATAGGGTATTTGAATAGTTTGGGGTAATTTTAATTTTTGTTAGTGTTAACAATGGATGTGTTTGTAAACAACTGTTTTCGTGTGTAGATTTTAACTATCTAAACTTTCCATAGTTAAACAATCTGGATAAGAGCTACAAATAAGGAAAGTGTCAAAAAATTACCTTTAGTAATTTGTAACCCATGTGTGATCATAGATTTTCCGTTACCTTTTTATGATGACAGCGATGACCACCTCGGGAACTCAGCTCTTCGCTTTAGAGTTTTAGTGCAACCCCGAGGGGTAGACCACATCCACTCCTCCCGACTCTCAACCAGAGTCTGAGAGGGAGCGTCGGGTCCCTGATCAAGCTGCTGAGATTTATTTCGGTTACTGTGAGATTTACAATTACAATAACAAGGAAATGTTTACATTTTCATAAAGCTAACATGAAAACTAGTTTTTCGGGCCTACTTTCTGCCAGTCCTGGTTTAGCACTAAGTAGCCCCAGTTACATAGAAATGCCTTTTATACAACCAAATCTCTTAAAAAAGGTTTTAAGTAACATTTTTATCAAATCTTACTGCAGCAAAATGTTTTAATATTTACAATTGGTTTATTGTGGTTAAATGTTAAAAAGGATCATATTGCAAGGGTGTTTCAATAGTTCAACCTATGAAATGTATTCATTTTATATGAAACTAAGTGAAGGGGCAAAAGAAGCTCGCAGCAAGGCTACTTTGTTCCAAAACTTTAAAAATAGATAAAATAATAATAATAATTGCCTCTTTAAAACAATACAGTTTGCTTCGTTGTTTCATTTTAATTTTTTACAACTCAATTTCGACGTTAAAAAAATCATACATAATATACAGGGTGTCCAGCGAATAAGACCCTGATTTCAAAATTAAGTATCTCAAAAACAAAGATCAATAGAATTATGCGGTAAACGGTTTGTTTATTAGCTAAGCTGTAAAAATGTTATACAGAAGTTTCAAAATTTAGTTGCAAAAACCGTTAACAGATGGCGCTGTAATCGCAATACTTGTAAATTGCTTCGAAGTCCAGAGTACTAGCTTCTCATTCCCAGATGGCTCCCTACGGAAAAACGAATATTGGGAAAGTCCATTTTTTCATTGCGGTGATGTGCAGAAGTGGAAACATCTGGTCACAGAATTGTTGCATCAGCTTTAATTTCAGAAAATTTCAATTAATAGAATTTTCAATAAAAAGTTTAAAAATCATTATAAGAACTTATTAAATATTTTATTAAATTCAATCTTTAATGCCATATAATTATTTAAATCAAAATGCATATATTTAGAAAAATAATTTTGTACTTTTTATTTATTTTTTATATTTTTAAATCACGGCATAATATTTTGGTTTATACCTGAATTATTAAAAATAAAAAAGTAATTTTTCACTTTTAATTTATTTTTAAATCACGGCATAATACTTTGGTTTTAGCACAACACATATATTTCTTTTCTTTGTAAACAAAGTTTTAGAGACAGAAATTATGCATTAAATTATTTCTTTTTTTAAAGGAATTGATGATAAGTCATATCATCAACGTCAAAGCAAAAGTATTTTGGATGCTGCATTCCTTTCCAACACTTCGGATCCTATCGCTAGAAGCTGCACCATATTTCTGTGCTCAATAAAAAAAAATGAAAATGAGTTTTTAAAATTAAAATTATTTTTTTAACTTAATTAAGTTTTTAGAAATAGAAACTTCGTATTTTTTCATTCGAACTATTCTCTATAATTAAAAAAAAATGATTTATGAATCATTATTATAAATGCTCAATGATTTTTAAAAAAGGGGTTTCTTTTAGCTTAATTAAATTTTAAAACCAGAAACTTTGGATTTTTTTATTCAAACTTTTTTCAAAGTTTAAATAAATATTAAAAAGTAAAGATTTCCATTTTTTTCAAATCCTCCTCTACTTGGATTCGATTTCACGATCTACCAATTAGGAGAGAAAAAACATACCACAGAGATACTGGTATCCGGACCGAAGTAGCTTATAACAAAATTTGAAACAAATCTCAATTCTGTCAACACGTGGCTCCGCTTCTTCACATTACCCAAAATAAAATATTTTAATAAGTTCTTAAATAATTATTGCTAAACTTTTTATTGAAAATTCTATTAATTGAAATTCTCTAAAATTGAAGCTGATGCAATAATTCTGTGACCAGATGTCTCCAATTCTGCACATCACCTCAACGGAAAAGCGGTCTTTCCCATTTTCGTTCTTCCATAGGAAGCCATTGCAACTAAATTTTGAAACTTCTGTATAACATTTTTACAGCTTAACTAATAAACAAACCGTTTACCGCATAATTCTATTGATCTTTGTTTTTGAGATATTTAATTTTGAAATCAGGTTCTTATTCGCTGGACACCCTGTATTTTAGTAATGGAAATGTTAGTGGAACCAGGAAAAAGTGGCCCTAAGTAGCCGGTTGACGGTACACTAAATTCGCATTTTTGTCAAATTATGGTATAAGGAAAAATAATGGCTACTCCAATAAATAATTATTATTACTAATTTAAGGATGATCTTAGGATAGTCTCAAAATTTCTTCCAATATTAACTTTTTCAAAACAATGGTTTAGTTTAAAAATTTATTTAAATTAAGTCGTTTAGAAAGATTAATCTTAAATCACAGCTAAGCTTACATCGCATTTAACATTAAGTTAAAGTGTTCCTATCATGGACACACTTCGCCGTAATAGGCGTGTACATAAATTTTAAAAGATTAAAAAAAAAAAATAGCTAAAAGAATATATTCTGCAGCATAAAATAGATCTTATGTTTAAAGCAGAACGTTCGTCATTTTTTTTTCTCCTGTCTTATCTATGTGCTTCTTACTTTCATTCTCCTCATCTATCATTTCGTATAAATTGCTATAGCTGCAACGAAAAGTTTAACTTCGAAGCCTCGGAATAATTGCAGTGACCTCGGCTTAGATAAAATTTATGCAAATGAAATGACACTTAAAATAATGAGGAATTTTTCAGGCTATCGAGGTTCTTAAACGACAAGGCATTTATTTTAAATGGCTGAATATATTAGAGATTTAAAGTAAATCTGATTTAACTTTTATGTTAAATTTAGGGATTGAGTTACGCTAAGTACATTCATTTGAAAACCTAAGATTTTTTGCTATGGTCTAAAATTGATAACTTTAAATATGGATTTTTGAATATGGGCATTTAGTAGCAATTTGTGTAACGAGAAATAAAAATCATGCATGTATTATCGTCAAACATAGTTTATGAAACAATTTCCAACACATTCAGTTTAAAACGGGAGCGACAGCACAGATAATCACCTCATCGAGTTCACTGCTGAAATTCCAGAATTAGTTAAAACTCGATTCGCATATTAAAATGCAATTGGTCTGCCAAGTCATATCTTGATGTAAAACACCTAAAAATCCTGTTTTAGCGGTTGACGTAGGTTTACCATTGTGTTTTCCTGCACCAAAAGGTATGAAAACATGGATGACTGGGAGCAGGAAAACACAAGGTTAAACCTTCGAGTCAACCGCTGAAATCGGAGTTTTCAGGTTTTTTCCGCCAAGATATGACTTGGCAGACCGATTGCGTTTTAATATACTAATCGAGTTTTAAGTAATTATGTAATTTCAGCCTTGAACTCGATGAAGTGATTGTCTGTGCTGACGTCTCCCGGTCTACACTACTGTAACAGAACTTTACTTTTCAATAAGGTGAAAAATGATATCTAATGTAAGTAAACAATTTTGAAATCACAAAACATATTTGAAAACCAATTTCAGCAATTACCATCTATAGTCGTAAAAATGCTCAAATTTTTTTGTGAATCCCTGTATATGATTTAAAGTTTTCTATATGTACTACATACAAGTAGTATCCTAAAATATAGTTCAGTAAAGAAATGCATAGCATAGTTGAAAATAATCTTTTAGAAATTCCCATCGATAAACGGAAATGCGCAAGAATTCTTTTCTGCAGTCTTGTGTAGGATCTATAATATTTACATACACCAAGTAATATGAAAAAATTTAGTTAAATTTAAAAACGTATACCACATCTGAAAACGCACTTCTGGCAATTATCGCCCCATAGACACTACTGTAACAAATTCTTTTCCGTGTCCCTGTAAATGAACCATGAATGCTATACACACCGTAGTAAACATCTTGTATAGCCCACCTCAGTATTGTATATTAATTTCAATATGTTTAAAATAGTATAACATCATTAAAATACACTGCAAACTAATTTTTCCCATAGACTATAATGTAACGGCATTTTTTGGGTGTCCCTGTATTTTACCTATAAATGCGATACAGTTCATTTTCAATACCGATCATGTCATGGTAAACGTCAATAACAATATATCAATTACATCTCAATCTGAGTATATTTGTGGGAGTTAGAGCACGGCCGACAGACAAAAACACAAACCGAATAAACACTTTTCATAAACACTTTTCAACTACGGGGGAAAGTGTTAACAATTTAATTTCGCCTGTTTGTAAGAAATACATTGATTTCTTGCATATCAAACAAGGTTTGCCCAAGTGGGCCCGCCCGAAAAAAACTGGGTGGTTTTTTCGGGCGAGCCCACTTGAAAAAACCCATTGTAGGTTTTTTCAAATTTTCTCATGTTTTCACAACTTTAACATTATTTAATCTAAGGTATGAGAATAGGTGAAAACTAGAAAATTAGGTTAGTAGTCAGTAGCTGTTAGACAAGGTTTGACCAAGTGGGCCCAGCCTGAAAACTCCGCCCAGGTTAGGTTTTTTCGGACGCGCCCACTTGAAAAAACCCATTGTGAGTTTTTTCAAATTTTCTTGTGCTTTCACAACTGTATCATTATTTAATCTACGGTATAAGAATGCAAAGATAAATGCCAATTTAAATATATTTCAAAAGAACCAGATTTAAAGGAATTTCTAAGCAGAGATAAAAGGACCAAAAAAGAAATAAGCTGTGAAGAAGGAAGATTTCATGCCTGTAATCTAAAATGTACCCAAATGCTTTAAATCTTAAGCATGCAAAAAGATGACACTTGAACCCCATCCTGATTGTTTGCATTGTTATAGCTTTTAAGATTAATCATCTCATTTATTATCCTTCTTCAATGTTCAATGAAAGTGTTATATAGGAGTTTTTAACACAAAAATGGTTCAGATTATGGCAAAGAAGAGTGAAACAGATAAGTTTCCTCCTGGATTTTGTCAGTTTTTCTTTTCTTTTACATGCAGTACCAGCTACCTCTGCTTCAATCGAACAATATTTTTCTGCATTTGGTCTGGTTTGGAGCAAGTTACGTAAGCATTTTGGAGTTGATAAAGCAGCAAAGCTAGTAATAAGTGTATCGCCATTTGCAATCTAAATTTACAAATATCACTGACACTGAATTCCATGACAATCTAATTTAACATTTAATACTATTGCAATGTATATGTAGCAAATTTTGCTAAAATTTTCAAATGTATTATTACAAATCCCATTTCTTTCAAAAAAAAAAAAAAAAGTCTTCAACTGATTTCTGATTTCAAGTGAATGAAAGAAACTATATAAATTTAGCATGTTTAACTTAAGGTAAGAATTATATAAAGAAATCCAGTTGTGGTTCACTTAATATATCCTTAGTGCAGCAAACTAGTCCCATGAGATACAGATGTACCTTTTAAATTAATTTGATTTTTTTTCTTTTTATATATTTTTTGTTAATTCATAATTAATGCAAAATTATGCCCAGGCTTCACTGATAAATGGAGAATTTAGGTATTATGTAGTATATGAAAATTAGTTTAAAGTGTTCTCCAAAAAAACTCAATAAAGTCCGAAAAAACCCGGGTTTTAGACCAGTGGGCCCAGTTAGGCTGGGTTTTTTCTAACCCTGATATCAAATAAACATAAATATTTTCAAAATTAGTATTTTTATATGTTCACCGGAATTAAAGCAGAACATTTTGTCTAACATATTTGATTTTATAAATGTTAAAGTCAAAGCTCTTATGAAATACGAGTAAGCCTTAAAGAACTGTAGAGGATAAGGAGCTATGCATATATAACGTTATCACTTTTGGGGGGAGGGGGGGAGGTCCGGCACTGGATATTGTAAGATATCTCGGAGGGAGAGGGGGTTTGCTTTTTGATATCGTTAACATTTTTGATTAAACCAAACTTTTTTTCCAGTAACTTTTTTTTACATCCATTTAGTTTATTACCCTTTTTTAGTATTATTTTTATATGTTTTTATGAAAATACAAAGCTATTATTAAAGCCATTAAATGTTTATAAATCCATTTCATTTCAAAATTTGGAATACCCCAACGTTTGGCATTCCTATTCTTCTGCCATATGCGCATATAATTCGCTGTTAGAGAAATCAGGAGCATAATATGTAGTAAATGATACCTGCGTTTACCAGTAAAGAAAGACAATGACTGTTGTCCACTGTTTTGTTGATAAGTTTCGCTTTTAACCTCCCCGGGCAGGGGCAAGTGCATAAAGACAATATTACTTTTGAATGCATTATGTAACAATAAGCTATTATTAAACATTTTGAAATAGTAACAACTTTTTTAGATATTAATTGAGATAAATTTATTTCATGCATTGGTATTATTTGACTACTTGAATACGTAAAGCATGCGACTAATAAATGTGTAATCATATGTGTATACCATGTAAGCACATAAAAAGAAAGAAAGAAGAAGAATATAAAAATAAAAGAATTTTTAGATATTGATAACGATATCATCGGGGGAGGGGGGTTCGAAGAATAATAACGTATGATATCGTGAGGAGGGGGGGGGGGGGTGGTTCCAAAATTAGCTAAATGTTGATAACGTTATAAAAGTATAGCCGAGGTAAAAAGTAAAAATATAATATTAAAACAATTTGCAAACTGTAAGAGTCGTTTATCCAGTGGACAAAAGCAGCATCGCCTAGATTGGACCTCATGAACTCTTTCGTCTGCTGCCGAACTCTAGTAAGCCACAAGTGGCAACGGTAGGGCGTTTTGGTGATGTGCTGAATTGTGAATAAATGGGTTAAAGGTTACACCTACGTAATTATTGAAAGTCTGCATGCATCGTTTAAAGTGATTACAAATTAAATTGTTGTTTTAAAATCCAGTCATTTGATGGAACTTATGCAACAGAATCTTACTGGCGTAGTCGGTAAGGATCATCAAAAATCAGCAAATGAAGTTACAGTTTCGATCGAAAGGAATTTAATTTGAAAGGTTTTTAATATATTTTCTCTATGCAGTGAAGTAGCGAATGTAATTTACAGTAAAAGCAAAATATATACAGGGTGTTTGAAAGGTCTTTCCCTGATTACAAAATATAGGGTGTCAGTAAAGCCTTCCTATTCGTTATAGAGATGATAACATGTGGAAGTGGTGCCAAAATATTGGAAAACTAATCAATTTATATTGTTGCAGGTTTCCGTTACGTAGTTGTAGTGTAGCAGTGCTGCCAAAATGTTAAAAAATGAACCAATTTTGTTGTTGTTGTTGTTGCAGATTTCTGTAACAAGGCTTCTAGTGTAGAAGTGTTGCACTGCTACACTATAGCTACGTTAAATCCTGGCACGTGGCTAGTATTAGACGCATGCTAGGAGTTAATAGCCGAAGAAATCACCAAAGATTTCGCTACTTACGATATAGAGGATTTGTGATTCTGATAATTCCAGTGGTTTAAGCAAGTATTTCGATTACATGCCTGTTAAATTTGTTTCTTATTTATGCTATTTTATTTATTTATTGATGAAATTTTAATTTCGTTATGGAATATTAGACGGAAACAAATGCTGAATATTTTATATTGTTTCAAGTACAAGCGGTTAAATCTATCGTAATCGGGCTGCACGCAATGGAGATAGATTTTTAAAAAAAATCACACCTAAAAGTTATCTTAGAAGCTATAAAAAACAGTAAATTGAGATGAGATGCAATTTTCAAACAAAATGCATAAATAACACTGTTTTCCTAATCTATGGTGTAAAAGTTTAAATCGTGCGATGTTTAAAAGTTAAAAAAATTACAGTAAAAGTGAAATTTATTGGTCAGATGTTCCCACACTTAATATTACGTCTGCGGTACTCACGGACATATTTTTGGTTTATAATATAGATATGAAATGTTGAAAATATTTGTTCATTAAACTTGCCTTAAATTGATAGCTATGGGTCATTTTTGTAAAAATATTTACAATAAAACTGGGATTATTTAGCAAATAATATTGTTTTGTTTTTTTTAATCTGCAAAACCGTAAAAAATAATATAAGTCAATTCTGAGTGTAATATTCTGATTTAAAGCGATAAACATGCCTAATAGAGATTTTTTAGCGTAAAAGTTTACACTACTCGCATATCTAGAGCATAAAAAGCTATTCCTATCTAAATAGTAAAGAACATATGAATTTTTAAAAATATTTAGCTAATTAAAACTAATCAGAATAAGGTAAAATATTTTGGATGAAATCAAAAACCTTCTGTTAAATAAATAAATTAAATTAATTTATTAAATAAATTTAAATAACTATTATGCATTACATAACTTATGCTTTAAATAATTATTCCGTATTAAATAATTAATTCGTTTTAAATTCAGTTTATATAAGAAAGTTTAATGGTATTTTAAAAGTGCTTTATAGCCATAGAGGATTAACATTTCTCTAAACTAAATCACCGAGAACGCTAAATTAGGATGTTGCTAAAATATGATAAACTAGTTCCCTCATGCCACTTCGGTTAAAAGGAATTTATTAAATAAATATAAATGTCTTCGATGAACCCCCCCCCCCCCTTAAAGTATTTGTTCTTTTTTAAATTACCATTTTTAAATCAGTAAGTTATATAAATCTATTTTATACTTATCTTTGTTTTTTAAAGTATAGTAGATTTGTTTTGTTTTGTTGAAAAAAATTTGTTGAAAAATTTTTGAAAAATTATTCTTTTAATTACTAAAAGTTTTTTTTTTTCATAAATATAGTCAATTACTCCAGAGACTGACCCCATCCCTACATTGCAAAAGCATAACTTACACGTAAGTTATAACAGATAAGGCAAACAAGACACCATTAGATGACATTATTTTGCAGAATTTTACAGGAAAATGGTTATTTGAGTTATATTTACCCTGTAATGTCAGTTACTGGTTTGGTGTCAATAACTGGGGATTTCACCCTATTACGCATTAAATAAATTAAGCTTTAAATAATTATTACGTATTAAGTAATTATTTCTTTTGAAAAACATTTTATGAAAAAAAGATTTATGGCATTTTAAAAGTACTTTTGAGGCATATAAGATTAATATTTCTCTAAAATAAATCCCCCAGAACGCAAAATTAGGATGGCGCTGAAATATGATAGACAAATTCCCTCATGCCACTTCTGTTAAATAAATATATGAAGGAAATTTATTAAATTAATATAAATAACAATTACGAATTACATAAATTATTTTTTAATTAATTGTAACGTATAAAATAATTATTTCGTTTTAAATAAATTTTAAATAAAAATTTTAATGGTATTTTAAAAGTCTTTTCTAGACATAAAGGATTACTATTTCTCTAAAATAAATCCCCAATAACGCTAAATTAGGATGATGCTGAAATATGAAAGACAAGTTCCCTCAAGCCATTTTTGTTAAATAAATTTAAATAACTATTACGAATTAAATAAATTGTGCTTTAAATAATTATAACGTATAAAATAATTATTTCGTTTTAAATAAATTTTATATAAAAAAGTTTAATGGTATTTTAAAAGTATTTTCTAGACATAAAGAATTAATTACCCGGGAACACTAAATTAGGATGATGCTGAAATATGATAAATAAGTTCCCTCATGCCACTTATGAAAATAAATTTAATAAATAAATTTAAATAACTTTTACGCATTAAATAAATTATGCTTTAAATAATAATTACATATTATATAATTATTTAGTTTCAAATACATTTCATATACAAAAAAGTTTAATGGTATTTTAAAAGTACTTATCGAGGTTAAAAGATTAATATTTCTCTAAAATAAATCCCCGAGAACACTGAATTAGGATGATGCTGAAATATGATAGATAAGTTCCCTCGTGCCACTCATGTTAACTAAATTAAATAAATATAAATAACTATTATGAATTAAATAAATTATGCTTTTAATAATTATAATGTATTTAATAATTATTTAACTTTAAATGCATTTTATATATTTATATAAAAAAAAGTGTAAAGGAATTTTAAAGTACTTTTGACGCTTAAAGAATTACTATTTCTCTAAAATAAATCTCCAATAACGCTAAATTAGGATGATGCTGAAATATGAAAGACAAGATACCTCATGCCATTTCTGTTAAATAAATTTAAATAACTATTACGAATTTAATAAATTGTGCTTTAAATAATTATAACGTATAAAATAATCATTTCGTTTTAAATAAATTTTATATAAAAAAGTTTAATGGTATTTTAAAAGACTTTTCTAGACATAAAGAATTAATATTTCTCTAAAATAAATCACGAGAACACTAAATTAGGATGATGCTGAAATATGATAAACAAGTTCCTTCATGCCACTTTTCAAAAATAAATTTAATAAATAAATTTAAATAACTTTTACGCATTAAATAAATTATGCTTTAAATAATAATTACGTATTATATAATTATTTCGTTTTAAATACATTTCATAAAAAAAAAAAAAAAAAGTTTAATGGTATTTAAAAGTATTTGTCGAGGTTAAAGGATTAATATTTCTCTAAAATAAATCCCCGAGAACACTAAATTAGGGTGATGCTGAAATATGACAGACAAGTTCTCTCATGCCACTTCTCTCCTGAAAACTTTCAGAGCTTTTTTTTTATTTTTTAAAAGGGAGTAGGTGCGTGGGGGATTTTCCTATATTACATAAAGATCTTTAGTTGGAGGCGGACCGAGCTTCTGTGCTAACGAGCTCAGCTTGACAAAGCTGGTATCGATTGAGTTAACAACAGAGGCTAAAGGGAATTAGAGGTGGTCTATCGAATGATCTCTTATTTAACTCAGGGAAAATGAAGCCAGTGTCCAATCAACGAAGGTGTATAGCGGTGTTTAATCAATACAAGTACTTTTTTCGTTGAATCTGGATGTAAACATTTGATTTGATTTGGTTCAGTTTTTCTTAAGGAAATTCATCTAACAGATAATAGGAATAGAGAGAAGACTTAAGTTATTTATTCCCTTTTTTTTTTTTTTTTTTTTTTTAATAACAGTTAAAATAGAGTAAGAATTTAAATAAAATGCTATGAAGTCAGCTATTTTGCGTCAAATAATTAAAATATGCCTAATAATAAATATTCTTTATAAAAAGTTTTGATTCTAAAAGAAATAATGTGTATAAAATGTGAAACAACTGTATAAAGCATTTTCTTTTTGTCTATAAAGCAGCTAAAATAGAGAGGAAATTGAAAAAACACAGTTATGATTTTCTTTTACGTGGGATAGGTAAAATATGTCCAATAGTAAATGTAACGTACCAGAAAATATTAGCTCTCAAAAAAGTATTTGGTCACTGTACATTGAAGTGTGGAAACAAATGTATGAAATTTTCTTCATACACAGGAATCAAACTTAAATTTGGATGGGCTCAAACAACGTTTGAGCGAATAAATACTATATATCCACAGGTGGATATTATGGAGCAAACGTCTACTTATAGTAAAACGACTATGAGCTAACCTACGAAAGTTACTGCAACGCCCCTAGTTGTGAAATTTGGACGTTATTGACCCTATCTAGAAAGCTATGAGACATAACTAAAAGAAGTCAATTACAAAAGCGCAAAGCGTCCTCGATCTAGTATGCAGTGTTGCCGATGGGCTACTTTTTTTTTTATTCAGATTCTTGATTGGCACCACTTTTTTGAAATGGTAAAATGCGCCTTATTTAATTCATATTAATAAATGCGAAAATAAAGGTAATTTTACCATTTCAAAAAAGTGGTAGCAATCAAGAAATCTGAATTTAAAGAAAGTAGCCCACTGGCAACACTGCTAGTATGGTAAGATGAAATATCTGTATTAGAAGGTTAGTTTTTCGATATCAAACTATCGCCTTAAATACGCCACTAATTGCCAGCAGCAGTGTGCTATCATAAAGCATTTATTAATAAATGCACATTTATTAATAAAAAGTAACACAACTAAGCAAGGTACAATTTGTTTTGATAACAAAATTATTTTAAGTATATTCGTTGTATCTACCATCGGGAAAAATACATATGCATTCGCATGTAACTATTCACAAACATGCATTGCTGCAGATGGTGCGCAAATTAAGCATGCTTAACTTAATTTTCTTATTAAAATAAAGTGTCTCTTATTTATATTTTTTATTTTATTTATTTATTTGCTTATTTATATTTTAAAATGTGTATTTCCCTTATAATGCCACAATTCTATACGCTAATAGTATAATTTGTTTTTGTATATTTTGACATATTTAAGCTGGTGATTGAATATAGAAAAACTTACATTTCAGGATTTTTAATAAATTTATTTTGACACATAAGATATCATTTCGTACTAAATCGAGGATCACTTTTGTAACTGACTTGTTTTCGTTATTTCCCATAGTTTTCGAGATTTTCAATTTTACAACTGAACTTACAAATTTCGACAATAGGTGGTACTGGAGCCACTCTCATATTTTAGCGCATAGTCGATTTACTATAAGTAGACACGTGTTTCACAATTCTAATTTTATCCGTTCAAACGTTACTTGAGTGCATTCTGACTTTAGTTTCCACTTTGTACAATGTAATTTAAAATGTGAGAGAAAGTAAAAAAAAAGACATTTTGTTTAGTTTAATTTTTATCAATTTCCAACATAGTTAAAAAAATGTTTATGAATTTGGTTTGTCTGGATGTCCGTTCTCTAACTCATGTAAATTTATTCATATTGCTATGTAATTCATACTCGTATATGTCATTGAGATTTACTGTGACATGTTTGAAAATGAAGTACGTAGCATTTATGGTTCGTTTACAGGGCATTCAAAAGAATTTCGTTACATTTTAATCTATAAGGAAAAAATCTTTTGCAAAGTATTTTAATGATGTTGGGCTATTTTAAACATATTGAAATTGACATTCACCACTGAGATGCACTAGAAGGTGCTTACTACGAATAGACAATATGGTGTGTGCATAACATATATTGTTCATCTATAGGGACACACAAAAAAATTTCGTTAGAGTACTGTCTACAAGCAATAATTTCTGAAAGTGTGTTTCCATTAGCGGTATGTGCTTTAAAATGTAACTAGTTTTTTGCATATCACTTGGTCTGTATAAATTCTATAGATAATATTACAGGGCTACAAAAAAAAATCGATTACATTTCCGTTTACTGACCGAAATGGACGAATGGAAATGCTCAACTGTGATCTGTGTTTCCTAACTAAAATAAACTTTTTTATGCTATGCAGTATATGCGCAAGTATTATAGATCATATACATGGCTGCACAAAAGAATTTGGATAGTTTTCCTACTGTAGATGATAATTGCTGAAATTTTGTTTTCAAATGTGCTATGCGTTATGAAAAATGTTACGTAGATCTTTGTTTATGTAATTTTTCACCTTATTAAACGCTGAAGTTTTGTTGCGGTATTCTGCATGCGTTGGAAAGCGTTTCACAATCTATGCTTAACACATTATTGCCGAAACGTCAGTGAAGGCTTACTGTGGAGACACGAAAAGTTTTGATTTCCGTTTGTCTGTCTGTCTGTCCGTCTGTTCCGCGATAACTGCCGCAAAAAGCATCCGATCGGCTTGAAATTAATGTGGCATGTTGATGAGGTACTCGGACTTAGCTGTATGGTTTTTGGTTAAATTTGATTCATTCGTTCGGGAAATATAGAACATTTTATTTTGCTCTGTAATGCTTTTCAATGGCAAGTCAGACGATTTTCAAATTTTCATTTGTTGAAAGAAATGGCTCATATAAAAAATGGATTTAAATGGTAAATTTTTGATGCTGAAATTTTTAAATAAGAGTATTAAATTATTCCTATTAGTTTGCAATTTTGTCAAAACATTTGCCAGAGCTTTTTAATTAGGTGTATAACTTATGATGGAATTTTATACATGTGTTCGAATAATATAAAACATTTTATTTTATGAATTTACTTATATTTCATTTTTTTTCTTTTAACCGTTGCGTAGCAACTATATCTCATCTAAAAATATCATAAATGTGAAAGTATGTATGATTTTTAAAGTAAAATCAAAGTTAAAAGGAAGGAATTAATGAATGCTTTTGTATAGATATTTGCATATAGATTGATTTAAACGCGGAAATGAAAATAGTATTTATATACTATATAGAATAATATCTTTATTTATGTATTCAACTATTTTGATTATAAAGGAAAAAGTTCGTTATTTTCATACAGAATAAACTGACATTATTCTATTAAACTTTATAAACTTTATTGTTGCCAAAAAAAAAAAAAAAAAAAAAAAGGGAATAACAATTTCTCCCAAAGAGTTCATTTTAATTTGTAAGATTTTCACGTGCAAAGGGAAAATGCAGCAAATTACAAATAATAAAAAAGATAAATAGGACAGGAATGAATACATATAAGCATTTCACACCAAATACCACCTAAATTAATTTTTGTAGTGGTATTTTCCCGCACTACGAAGAAAGATTCCTCGATTTACACGATTTTACTTGGCCTTCCTTTTCTCATTGGTTGCGATTTCATTTTCGCAATTGCGTATATTAATTGGCACAAAATTTCACATTTTTATGACTGAGGTATATGTAAGGCCATACAAATAAGAAATTCCGTATTGTTTCCTATAAAATGTGATAAAGTGTTGGTTAACTATATATGTTTCTATTAAGAGGAGCAGGGCTGCCAAGCCTCCGGCGTTCTGGATACCAGTATTTTAATACAAAAAATGTTACTTTATTTAATTGAAACATTTGCGCGATTTAAAAGAACAACATTTTCTGTAAGGTAATAGTGTTGTGCAAAAAGCCTGAGACTTGCCATGTCTGGTGGTGAGTGAAATGTTTTATTTAATGCATTTATCTCTATTTTAATGCTACGTGAACAACGTCCCGTGTAACAGCTTGTAGAGTGTAAAATAAATTATTAAAATAATCCCTATTACGAAAAATGAAACAAAATGCCCGGCTAAGGGAAATAAAAGGTTAGTTAACCTTTCGTAATTTGACCTGAACACAGGTGTGCATCAAATTTCAACGGTGTTTGTAACATCACGATTTTAAATTAAATGTGGATACTATTAAAAGGCTATCACAAAAAATACTTAACGGCGCCATATCACGTTTATCTATTTAGTCAATTGGAAGTGGACACGATGATGAATTATTAACCGTTAGGTTTAGAACTCTCCCTACTTTAGGGTGATTTTAGTAAGTTAATGCTATCGAGTACATTTTTAGATATTTAGATTAGATCTTAGATATAAATATTGCAGAATGGTAATCAAAATTATTATTAGTTTTCTAAATTAGATGTCTCAGCTTACATTTCCAAAAGTTCTTTATCCATTAGATACAGATGTTTGTGGTTAGCAGGCAAGTAAATACTTCTGTATGGATATTAGAATAACGTAAAATGCTTGACCAAATTGTTGCTTATCCTTATAAATCGCAGTGTAAAAATGAATTTAAGATATAGGATAATCATTAACTCAATCAATAGAAAATTACAATTGCAAAATAAATTACACAACGGGGGGTTCAGGGGGGGGGCGCACCCCCATGAAGAAATTTGCTTTATTATATAAAAATTACTAGAATAAGTAGCTCGTGAGAATTTCAGAATATCATTACATAACAACGTGTTTAATTTAACGCTTCTAATGTCTGAAACCATCGAAATATTTTTTTCGCCTTCTATAAATGTTTGTGTAATTTAAAAGTTTAAATTTTGTTTTTGTAGAAAGATTAATATTAAGCAAAATTTGCTAAAAACAATAAGTTGCAGAGATGACGTTGAGGCTCTTGATCTGCAGATTTACTAGTTAGGGTTTCGTTCATCTCACGAAACCCTATTCGTCTCGCTCCTTTGTCTGTCTGTCTGTCCGTCACAGAGCCCGTTCTCAGAAACTATACATGTTAGAGACTTGAAATTTTGGCTACTTATAGCTGAACACCTCACATCAAACAACAAATCATAAAATTTTGAAAAAGTTGGTAATTAACCGAATTACGGGCTAATTAACTTCTAAAATTAACCAATCCACCTTTTTAACGCAAATTCAAACGGACTTTATCGAAATCATCCCTGTTTCTCCTAAGGGTTGCCAGTAAAATCAGCCGAATGCACGGTTACCACGGAGGAAATTAAGCCGAAAAATGAAGTGGAGATTTTAAAGCGAAATCGTATATCAGAGAATATTGGTCCGAGAAATTTGTAAATGGAATAGACAGACGCAGAAAAAAATCTACTTTCATTTGGTATAAAGTTCACATTTCTGTGATGTGTACAAGTTAAAATATCCACTAAAAATCGATTGATAAAAATTTAATTTCTTTAATTGGAAAGACAAGGAAATAAAAAGATTTCAATTCGACGGGAAAGCAGGTAGACATGACGACGCTGCGGTTTTCCATAATAGCATATTTTAATACGAAATTTTAACTTTTTAAATATTAAATTTTTTGATTCAATTTTTTGGCATCCCGATATCAAATTTCTCGCTGATTTCATTGATACCCATATCTAAGTCCTATCTTAATTACAAGCTGAAAATATTAATTTATTATTTAATTAATCGGTTTATTGCTATCAAATGCGTCGATTAAAATGAAGAGACGCGCTTATTTAACCACTTAAATTAGGAAATCTAATAATTTGCCTGGGCTTTTTGAACAGCGATATGAGATAAGTATAACTCATTCATCATCAGAAAGTTTACTTCATACCACTATTTTCTAATAGTAATTTCAGGAAATATTTTGAATTATTGTTTAAGACCGCCACTCAGTCTGTTTGAAACTTTAAGATAGTTTCTAACACATAGAAAAAAGTGTAAAAAAGAATGGAGTGTGATATTTCGAGGAGGGGGTGGGGGGGAGAGCTAGAATTATTTTAAAAATCTTAGCGTTTGTTACCGCAGCAAATATTTTAAATTCTTGTTTATGACCGCCACCATCCCGACCCATCTATCTACGGAAAGATTGCGTAAAGGAGTTTCGTTCAGATATGCTTTTGTTAAGAATAGAGTGCATTCCCTGGTGGTGGAATGTGGAACTAACATAACGCGATTTTGTTAAAATTAGGAAATCTAACAAGTCGATCTGCTTGAAACTTTAAGATATTTTATAACACATAAGATAAAGTGTAAGAAAGAATGACACGCGAAATTCCGGGGAGGGGGGGGGCGCTAGATTTCTATTTAAAAAATTAGCGTTTCTGACAGCTTTAGGTGACTTTTTGAGGGAGTCCTGAGATATATGCTACTTATTTAATATAAAATTGTCTAAAGTTTAGTTACCACTATTTCCTAATAGTAATTTCAGCAAATATCTTAATTTCTTATTAAGACCGCCACCACCTCGAGTAACATATCTACTTATAGGTTGTTTAACGGAGTTTCCTTCCGATACAGTTTTGTTAAGAATAGAGTGCGCTCCGTGGTGGAATGTGGAACTAACATTTTTGTTAAAATTAGGAAATATAACAAGGCGATCTGTTTGAAATTTTACGATAGTTTATAACACATTAGAAAAAGTTTATAAAAAATGGCGCGTGAAATTTCGGGAAGGTGGGGAGAGGGGGAGGAGCAAAATATTTCTTTTTTGTTTCATACCGTTTCAGGTGCGTTTTTTGATGGAGTCCTCAGATACATGCTATTTATACTTATTAAATATAAATATGTCAAAAGTTAAATTACCACTATTTCCGAATAGTAATTTCAACAATTATCTTAAATTCTTGCTGAAGACCGCCACCCCCTCGAGTAACATATCTACTAATGGGTTGTGTAAAGGAGTTTCGTTCAGATACGCTTTTGTTAAGAATACAGTGCGCTCCCTGGTGGTGGAATGTGGAATAACAGACCGCGATTTCATTTAAAGTAGGAAATCTAACAATTTAATCGGTTTTAAACTTTAAGATACTTTATAACACACGATAATAAATTATAAAGAAGAAGGGCGCGTCGCATTTCGAGGAGGGGGGGGGGGTTGAGGGAGGTGCGCGAACAAAATTAGGAAATATAACTGCACGATCTGTTTGAAACTTTAATATGGCTTATAAAACATAACATAAATTTTTAAAATCAGGCCGCGTCAAAAATCATGGTGACCATCTGCCCACTCCCCCCCAAGGGGGGCACTTTTCTAAATTTGGCAGATACCCGGCATGTGATATATCGTAGCATTTTTTTTGGGGGGGGGGCGAACAAAATTAGGAAATATAACAAGGCGAATATGTTTGAAACTTTAACATAGTTTAGGATGTGTTTGCCAAAATTTAGAAGGTATTCCATGGCGATAAATGTACTGGACGTTTTGAAAGAAAGTGTTTTGAAAGGAATATTAAACGAAACCCTTTGTGCGATGTATGATCACACTTACCCACTTGTTTTTCTTTCTTGTTAATTTTTTGTAGTAAAAGTGATTTGAATTACAACATGCATTAGATTTACATTTTTATTAATGAAATACGGCTTTTGAAAAAAAAAATCACAACAAAATAGGTTTTTTTTTCTTTTTTCTTTCATTATTTTATGATTGCTTCAACTACCCGGATTTCTGCACATCCGGATTGTTTCCAGAGCGCATAAGTTCTGATAATTGGAGTTTCACTGCATTTACCTTTGGTCCAAAAGAAATAACACATGAAGATTTTAGAGAGCTTAAAAAAAAATTCTATCTTGTATTGTGTATTTTTCAGTTGGCTGACAAATTACCAACTTATATTAACGATGAAATAACAAATACGAACATTGGAAATGATAAAAGAATACAATGTAAATTTGTTTTCAAAATTGCAGACAAAACTTGCATTGATTGTATGCAAATAGAAATAAACGCAGTGAAATATAAAATCTATACTAATATACAAATTTGAAATGCTTGTCTGTGATTTTCAGGAAAACATTTATTTCTAAGTTTATTAGACTATTTATTAGACTACGTATAGTAAAAAAAAATAAAATTTTAAATAATGTCAGACTGTCCGAAATAGGGTCTGAAACAGGGTTGCCGGTTTTTAACCATGCCAAAAAAACCCGACTGGCTTTTTGTTTTAACCATTCAAAAAAACCCGGTTTTTATTTTCTTAAAGTTAGTTTACAGCTAATTCATGTTAAATTTTGATTAATTTATTTTTAATACGCTTATAAATATTTTCTACCAAAAAAAAAAAAAAAAAAAAAAAAAAAAAAACATAAATTTCTATGAAATTTGTCAAATAAATAAGTCTATATAACCGCTGGAAGTCAACTGTGAAGGCATTATGTATGAAAAAAATATTTAAATGTTGAAAAAAATATGAAAATAATTTTCAAAATGGTGTTTTGAAATTCTATA
Source organism: Maratus speciosus (assembly GCA_963932465.1). Taxonomy (NCBI): domain Eukaryota; kingdom Metazoa; phylum Arthropoda; class Arachnida; order Araneae; family Salticidae; genus Maratus; species Maratus speciosus. The sequence goes on along the minus strand of OZ010790.1, from coordinate 483,611,576 downwards.
TTACATAGCTCCGCATATATTACACATTTTAAAGATTATATTTAAGTAAATACTGACAAAATGTAACACATCAAAAGGGATACATTCTTACATGTCCATATGGAAAGTTTAAGTCATAGAATGAACAATGTTGAAAGTGAAATTATGAAGGATATAACATTTGAGGAGAATTTAGTACATAAGTGTATAAAAAAAGAGAGCAATTAAATAAAAAAAACATATTCTTTAAATAAAATTTGTTGAATTAAAATTTTGAAAAGCTTGTTGCTAAAAAAGTGCATATTCATGCATAAATTCATGCATAAATTCATGCATATGTTATTTATAGTACTGTTTTTAATAGTGAGAAACTGTATTTCTATTAAATGGCTTTATGTATGATTTAAATGTTTACGAGAAATAAAATAAGACTTTTATATTAATAGCTCTTAAAATTAACTAAGTAATAAAACATGTAACTAATTAACCATTGTTCTCTTTAATTTTTAAAGCAGTAAAAATGGAAGAAAAGGTGGGGATAAAGGACAGTGTAAATCAGATAAAGCAGTTGCTATGGCCCTTTTAAAATTTAACTGTCATATTTGCATTTCTGTCTACAAATTACTAGCAGCTCCATCTATGTGTTATTTCAGTATTAATGCCTTGATTATTGAGAAATTGGGTTATTTATTAAATTCTAAGTTAATTAAATGTCACTAAAACTAATTAAAAAGCACTTAAAATTTTGTAGTTTATAACTAAAATGCTTCGGTGTATAAAAGCCATTTATGGCCGAAAAAGGCCAATTATGGCCAAAAATAGCCGGTTAAAACCAATAAAAGCCACCGGCGTGGTATTTTAAAATTTTATCCTAACCCTGTTCCGAAACGATTGCATAAAATACGTTAAACGTATCAAGGGCAGATAGAGATAATTTCTAGCTGCAGTTTGTCGCATTCCGATATCTAAAAGAGAAAACAGATAAAAACTCGGAGAATTAATCAACAAATAATTGAATATTCAAAAATTCTAGTAATAATTGATCAATTTTAAAGGATCGTACAATTGGCAGATCTAATTAAAATTTATAAATGAGGATAATTATATTTTTAGCTCATGACTTATACATTTGAATTGTAAACATGAATTTTTACTTAAATAAACTTCGATTGAGTATTCCTTATGGCAAATCGAATTATTTGAACGCTAAATTAGGAATTGATTTGTAGTGTATCAAATTACGGAAGTATAGGTCGGTATACGAGATAAGTTGTTTTAAAGCATGTTTGTAAATAAGACTGAGTATTATCTTATATATTTTAAGCACAAAACTGAATTCTTACGACCTATTTCGGCCGATCTCAGCGCGCAATGTGTATTTTAGAGTGTCTTTCTGTCACTAAATGGAGTGGAAACGCGCTTTGAACTACAGTAGCCTTCCTCTTAACCAGCCTCCTCTTAACCGGAACTCCGCTTTAACCGGCCGAATTTTTTTCCCAACACCAGGCAAAATTCAGAAAGGAAAATTTCGGTTCTCATTTCTGTATGGTTAATTAACAAGGGTGTTTCCAGACTTTTCTCACAGGGTGATATTTTTGTAAATTGCGAATTTTTTCTTATATTTGTGAAAATTCTAGCCATATTTTTGTGAATTTGAAATTATCATTATATTCAGGTTCTACCCTTCTGGTCATATATGAAAAGCCAAGTAATATGTCCGTCGATAAGTTCAGCTGTTTTGTTACAGGTCAGATTTTATTTTTAAATGATGAAATTTGTGAAAGGTTCAATTTGAATGTGGAAAAAGTCTCTGAAAGGTCTATTTATAAAGCAAAGAATTTTGCGAAGGGTACTGTTTTGGAATGAAATATTTTGTGAAGTGTCCCATTTTAGGATAAAGAAAATTGTGAAAAGTCCTTCTATGGACCTAAAATTTTCCTATACCCTGATTAACTCAGATTTACATAATGTAGAATAATTTCAACTTCTTATAAAGGTATGTAATAAGATTGTCAGCAATTTAATTTGTACTAAATACTGTTCATTATTTGTTATTAGTGATAATTTTTATTTCAATTCAGTTAATTACAACTAGTATTCTTTTCACAAAGTATAGAAATTCTGTACTTTTTTAATACTACACAAATTGGAAAAACTAAATGCATCCTACGTATTTAATTAATTAAATATGCAGTTACTTATTTAATTTTTTTTACTTCTCCGGATTAACCGGTTTTTCTCTTAACCGGATAACCCTCGGTCCCGTTTGGGGGTCCCGTTAAGCGGGAGGCTACTGTAGTTTCATTTCAGATGAAGGCTGTGGTTTAAGGGCCCAGAAAGAAGCATTCTAATTCACTAAAAGGGGCGTGAGTTCGAATCCATCTTTAGCATTAGACATTTCCCTGATATTATTAGTGTTCTGATAACAATGTTCAATAATGCAAATTATATTTCAGGAGAAAAAGTTATAGAATTTGTTTTTTCTTTTATTATCGTAAATAAAAATTTATTATTACCAATATATCTTTTAATTAATGATTTTGTATTTAAAATTTTAATTAAAAGTTTTGGCATGTAATGATCTATTAAATAAATTGAAATGATATAGAACCTTGTTGTATATTATTTTTTATTACAATTGATCGATACGGCATGTATAACAAGAAAAGCATGTGGTTAATCTAAATATATATACATATGTATAGAGAAAAAAAAAGAAAAATTATCTATATAAAAACTGTGGTACAATCTTTTGGTATTATAATGCAGTTAAATCTTTATATTTGATAAAATTAATAAAATTTTAACTTCAAAGTTTCTTTTATGTGTAAAATTTTTAAGGGAAAAAAACTTGCAGTTGCTCTTTTTTTGGGCTTGAAAACTGAATTCTGTGGAAATTTTTTTGCTTTCTGTATTCGTGTAAAGAGAATTAATATGTAAACGGTTCCCAGTTCGGTTATAAAAGGAGAGGTCATTATTTCTTTTAACTATTGCTAACAAATATTCTCTAAGAAATTCTGGCATTTTTATGATGTTATGAACCTCTTTCCTGTAGAACATTTAATTTCTTTAACGTCAAATATGACGGGTACTATCTAGTACTTACTTATATTACATTATTTATAATATCTCTAAATGTATAAATGTATAAATTTGAAAATATTAATCATTCTATAATTTTGATCCAAAAATACATGTATGAGAGTATGCATTAAACACATTTCTTTAAAAATATTCTGTTAAAATAATATCAAATTATAATTGATTATATTAGCTATTAAGTGTCACTTGAAAAGTGTTAAATTACAGATGGGATACACTGAGATTCGAGATAATTTCTGCAATATTTTTGTTTCAAAATGAATTAATTTTATACCTACTTGTACAATACAAATTAGTTGCATTAATTCAAAAATAAAATAAAATGGAAAATCCAAAATTTAAAAATGTTAAGTATTATTTAATTTTTGATCCATGAATTAAGCATGAAATATATAAATTAAATTTCTGTCTTTATATATATATATATATATATATATATATATATACATACAGTGAAACCTCCCTTTAAGACCACCTCCATTAAGCGACCACCTACCTGCACGACCACTTTTCATGGAACAAAATTTATTCCCATAAGCTCAATACTAATTTTACCTCCATTCAGAGACCATCCCAGTTGAACTCCCTCCATGAGTGACCCAATTCTTTGAAGAAAATGAAACAAATTCAGTTTTTTCCTGGTCGCTTAAAGAAGGTTTTATTAGAAAAATAATTCCGGAGAGCGCGTTATTCTTCAAACTTCTAAACTAAGTTTAGAATATTTTTTTATTATTCCGGTAACTTTTAAGTGTTTAAACCCCTTTGTGCCTTTTTAGGCAATGAATTTAACTCTGATGACAAATTAAGAATGACGGTCAATAAACTCCCCTGCCCTATTCTGCCAAGAAACTCTCAAAGAAATAGATAAATTAACGAAATCGTCATTATTTATTCCTGGCAAAAAAAAAAATTGCATTTATTTACTGAACTTCGAAAGGACTTGGAAATAAAAGTTATAAAAGATAAAACGGTAAAATCACAACAAACGTTAATGTATTCATTTTTTAAACTCTGCGGTAATTAACTTATGTAATTAACTTTTGTTTTGATACTTAAATTTTCATATTTTTTCCTAATGTGAAAAATAAATTTTAGTAACATTAATTGTTACCTTTTTTCAACAATTAAAATCTAGATTTAAACATGACCTCCATTAAGAGACCATCTCTCGGAGCGACCAATTTTTACTGGAACGGAACGTTGTCTTTTTAGGGAGGTTTTACTATATATATATATATATATATATATATATATATATATATATATATATACGTATATAAAATCTTTCAATATTATTAAAAGATTAACGATCTTTTAATATTAAGTGCCTATATGAATATGTATTAAGATAATAAACGGTCAAACGTCCAGTCTCCCACTTTTCTCATTTGCTCTATTGTCTCAAAGTGTTTCGGGTGTTTATATAATTAGTCTATAAATCAAAGCGCCTTTTCTCTTTAGTCTCTTAATAGGCACTAAAATCAGACACTGATAGCGAGGCATATTTAAAAATTTTTATTAATGGTCAAATATACCAGTGATAACGAGGGGGCTAATAATGAACAATAGCTTTTCGCCCCATAATCTCACCCTCTTCTGTTAGACAATTTTCACTTCCAGCATTTGATTAGACTACCAGCTATCAGGAGGAAAAATGAGAGGGATCGTATAAAAATAACTAAAGTGGAACACAGTACCTTTACGAAGAATAAATATTTCAATTCCTATTTTGAATCAATTTTGATTAATGACAAGATGAATTGTTCGTTGCGAGAAAAATTTGACTGTTGTTTCAAATAAAGTAAAATCTGTGAAAACGAGATCATATAAATATGTCTTAAGTGAAGATCAGTAACTTAACCGTGCAGTTTACAATAAATATTTCAACTCCTATTTTGAACTGATTTTGATTAATATCAAGGCGAATAGTTAGTTGCGAGAAGAGTCTGAATGTTGTTTAAATAAAGTTAAACATATGAAAACGAAATCATATAAAAATGTCTTAAGTGAAAAACAGTAACTTAACAGTACAGGTTAGAATAAATATTTCAACTTCTATTTTAAATCGATTTTTATTAATGACAAGACGAATAGTTAATTGCGAGCAATGTTTGAATATTGTTTCAAATAAAGTTAAACTTGTGAATATATATTGTTTTCATACTTTATAGACTATAAATAAAAACTTCAGATAGTTTTTATATCATATAAAAATGTCTAAAGTGAAGACCAGTACTTTAACAGTACAGTTTGTGATAAATATTTAAATTTGTTTTTTGAATCGATTTTGATTAATGACAACATAAATAGTTAGTTGCGAGAAAAGTCTGAATGTTGGTTCAAATAAAGTAAAACATGTGAAAACGGGATCATATAAAAATGTCTTAAGTGAAGATCAGTAACTTAACAGTACAGTTTAGAATAAATATTTCAACTCCTATTTTGAATCGATTTTGATTAATGACAGGATGAATAGTTAGGTGCAAGAAAAATACTGAATGTTGCTTCGAATAAAGTAAAACCTGTGAAAACAAAAACTGTCTTTAACGGAGTCTTGTGTCTACCTATTCGCAACTTTTACACTTCTTCCAATTCTTCGATACCGGTTTAAAAAATATATAATTTCCGACTTATGTAATTGCTGCGAATCTACGCTTAAATAAGGCAGAAAATGATGTATTAAAATACTGATGTTTAAAATCAAGCATTTCGCGTACTCTAAGTGTACACGTATACGAGCTTCTCGTCCCGAAACAGCTAAACGTAAAATTTAATGGTCCCGGTGAATAGAATTGCAATAGTTGGCAGAAATGATAAGCCGGAAACATGTCGAAAACAGAATTTTTCCGATCCTTTAAAATTACGTCAACAGAAGTTAATGTAGTATGTTAGAGTATGTTAGATTTTTGGATTAAAAATTTTATTCAGGATGCCAGCAATCATCATAAAAAATGGGAAGGGTTCTATAAAAATTTCTAATATGAAAACCAGTACCTTTACAGTTCAGTTAATTATAAAATTTAATATATTTTTATTAGTGATATGGTTTTTATTAATAAAAAAATTAATAATTAATTATGAGAAAAGATAGAAGGAAGTTGCATTGCAGCTCACGACAAAGCCTTTTTTTTTAAATTTTTGCATTATTTAATTTATATTTTGCTGCTTTTTAACGAAACTTTGAATTACTACTATTTGGACAAGAGTCAATATGAGTTACTTATGAAACGCAATGCTTTAATGAGTAATTTCTCTATAATATATTTGACCGAAAAACCGGTTTTTGGAATGAAAATTTTTATCAATTATTTTCGAACCGCAATTGAAAAAAATATATAAAATAATTTAAATTTACGAAAAATATGGATTAAATGCATGTTTTGTAGCATATAAGTGCTTTTTTAACTACGAAATTTTAAATGTTTAAATATATAATGAAAAGTAAAAAATAAAATAAAATAAAAAGAATAAAACCGCATATTTTTATGCCTATAGACCAGAATTTTTTTGTTGTCATTTAAAATTATTTACAGTTATTTCAATGAATATCAACAATTTTTAACAGATAAATAAATTAAAATAAGTGAACAAATATAAGGTTTGTTGGGGTAACTGGAACCACGAGGTAACTGGGCCATAGGCTATTTTATAAAAAACTGTTGGTGTTTTTTAAGTTTTAGCTTTTGTGAGCAATGCCCCTTTATCTCTACTTCCTAAAACAACGTGTATCAACTCAATCATAACTCTCACTTTGCTTTGATAGGTTGTCAAAAATTTACGTTTCTTTTTTAAAAAACCAACGTCAATATAGTTGAACTTCCTCGGATTTTTATTAAAATACTGTAAGTACTTTTATTAAACAATCTTTTTTTTTAAAGATTAGACATATAACTACATTAATATTATTAGGTATCTATACATATTTACTTCATTTTTTAAATGTAAGCCCGGTGTCCCAGTTACCCCATAAAAGTTTCAAGAATGGGGTAACTGCGTCAGGTATCCGGGATAACTGGGCCATGATGGATCCAGTTACCACAATAATTATAAATATTTTTTTGTGTTTCTCTTAGTACGGGAAGTAAATTTCTCCATTGGTTTTTGCTCACAATAAAGAAAATGATAGAATACCTTATTAAAATAATGTAATGAAATTTTTAAAAAAGCATATTGAGTGGTATCAAACCAAATTTCTTGGCCCCTTGAGAGGCGCTGATGCCGTTATGGCATCACTTAATTTTAATTCCTAATTGCCACATTGGTACCTGAATTTTATAATTAAAATTTAATCTTTATTAAGTATGCGAAAATATACTTTTACATGTTTTCAGATAGATTCTCTTATAAATATTGGTGTCATTAAATTATTTCAACATTTTACGAATGCAAGTACCTTGCCCCTGAAAGCCAGATAGCCAGACCTTGAAATTGTACTATACACAGGGGTCGCATTCTATAGGCATAGTTGCCAATTTTTACGCTTTCTTGCTACCACTAAAATTTAATAGAGATTTTCGTTTTGTTTAATCATAAGATTTCGACGATTAAATAAGATAACATTTACTATAATATTTTAGTGGTAAGAGGAAAGCGTAAAAGTTGGCAGCTATGCTATAGGGAATCTTTTATCGTCCCTACCACTATTTTGAAAATAATATCTTCATCGCACCTTTCTTTAAGGAGCAATAAAATTTTCCCTATATAATGCGACCCCTGGATAAAGATAAAGTACTTAAGTACTTACGTAGCCTTTTGTTCAGAGATTTACCTTGCTATTTTTTTCTTTAAAATACCCATGTGACTTTTATACTTATTATCTGTACTTTTAATTAAGTTTTATATTTTTGGTATAAATAAATCTAATATTTTCACTTTTAGTGCTTTTTTTAGGCACACTGACAGCAAAGGTTTCCCTTACAACGCTGTTTATTGACATATAATTTACATGATCTGCCTGGTTTAAATTTTTTAAAGTTGTTTACACTTTTTCAAACAGGACCTGATAGCCTATATGAAAAAATATAAACGCGTGTGGAACATAGACCCCCCTGGTCCAGTTACCCTATTTTTGGGGGCAACTGAACCCATGAGGAAAGAAAGATGAAATATGCATATTTTTATATTATTAAATATTAAAATGTAATTTTGAGCATTTCTGTCTGATACAGGGAACCTAAGTGAACACATTTACAGAAGTTCAGACTTTAATTGAAAAGAACATTAGCTTTTTGAAGCTGAATTGTCAGAAGCTCCAGAGTTACATTGTAAAATCATGTCCCAGTTGCCCCAACTAACCTTATTATTTTCATTTTGTTTACTCATTCAAATACTTCAAATATTGCATGGTTTATTAAAAATATGCTTTTATATTTTTAATATTATTTTTTAAAGTTTGGGATTCTTGATTTTTAATTAGGATAAGCGCCTACGTAGTAATTTCTTTCGGAAATCATTTTTTTTCCTTGTTTAATATTTTTCTATAATGGAGTTTAATTATATAAATAAAATTTTAGCAGCGAATCTTTGCATGTTTATATATTCAATGAAAAGTAAAGATAAAATAAATAATAATAATAATAAACAAACTGAAAAAAAGTTAATTGGAACTGTCATAGACTATAAAATTCAGCTAATTTTAAAATTTATTAACTCTTACTTACATAAATAAGCTACTATTTTTTACAGTGAAATATATATATCGTCTTTTACCAATTAGCTTTTTAACTTTTGAATTTTTTAAATCTTGGATTCTTATGATTATAGTTAGAATAATTGTCTTTGTGCTTAAAAATAAGTTTTAAAAAGATACTGGATTGCTGAAAATAGTTATTATGTAGGTAATAATTACAAAACCAAAAATCCGAAAAAAAAAAGCCATCTTAAGAATTTTAAAAAGTGTATTAAAAAATCATCAAATATTCGAAATACTTTCATATAGAAACAAAATTAAAATAATATAGTTATTCACGCAATTATATTATGTGTTTTAATTTATTTCTCTGTGAAAAATAGTAGATTATTTATTGAAATAAGTGTAAATAATTTTAAATAACAATAAGCAATTTCTGGTCTATAGACATATAAAATGCCTTTTTTTCTTTTACTTATCATTATATATTTAGACATGCAAAATTTCGTAGTTAAAAAAAAAAAAAAAAAAAAAAAACTTATATGCTACAAAACATACATTTAATCCATATTTTTCATAAAATTCAATTATTATACATATTTTTTCAATGGCGGTCCGAAAATGATTGATAAAAATTTTCGTTCCGAAAAACAAGTCCGAGCCACATTTGAACTCGGGTAGGAAAATCTCAATTCCAGCTTGCTGCCGACCGTGCTACTGAATATCTTGTCAAAGAAGGAAATTTATCCGATTAGAAACTGTAGCTTAAATTTTGCGACTTATTTTCTCAGTATCCCCTGGGGGTTGCGCTTTATGGTGGTCATATATTTATATAATAACTATACTCTATAAATACACAAATGTTTATCGCATTCGGTGACACCAACCTCGGACCCTCTCCTTGTAAGTTACTTTGGAAGGCCTTGTGCATTTCTATATTTTTATGGTGTTTTTAAGATCCTTTGCCCTTATTGCACCACTCTAGCTTATATCAACATTAAAAGTATTTGCATTGCACAAGATGCGACTACTAATTTCAGCATCAATTATCAGAATTCAAAGGTCGTCTGTTGATTAACGATGGTATTTGAATGGTCACGTATCTGCGCCGAGCGTCGTTTTGTTTTACTTTCTTTGATTGAAACGCGCAAGCAAACGTTCGCTGTCAAAGAATTGTTGTTGAAATGAAGGAGTAGTGAAGCAACACTATTATTTTTTTTTCCAAATTGGCAAAAAGTGCCATCGAAACACGTAAAATGTTGCAGCAAGTGTGCGGTGATAAAACATTATCACGCTCTTGAAATTTCGGATGGTTTCGACGTTTTCGAAGATTTCTGGATATTGATAACATCAAGGGAAACGTGACGTCCGAAATCAAGAGGATTCCCAAAGATGACTTTGCAAGTTGTTGCAAACAATTGTACAGCCGCGCGCAAAAGTGTATTACGTCAGGCGGAACTTACTTCAACTTCAAAATGTATTAAACAGTTATGTACTGCACATCCAAATTTCAGAAGTTATTTCACCAGTTCTGGAAATTAATAGCCACACCTTGTATCTAAAGGTAGATAGTTTCAGAATTTGCAAGTTTTAATCATTTTTTACAGGGTGGCTACTAAATACTGTTACAAATATTCAGTCATTTTATTTTACAAATATAAAATAGAAAAGGATAACTACACTAACATGATGAACATCATAGATGAAAGTTTACAGGGAAAAAATTTTACTCGAATTGACCGCCATCTTTAACGATTACCACAGATAATCTCTTATGACATTGTCAGACTGCGGCACGAATCCTTTTAAGAGGTAATCGGTAACATTCACGCAATATGGAAGCTTTGTGAGAGTCCAAACTTCTGTGTTTGTTGCTGTTTACTTTAGCCTCTAAAATCCCCCAGACGCAATAATCTAAAGGATTTAGATCTGGTGAAGAAGGTGGCCAATCTTCTTGCATGATAAAGTTTGGATAATTGACAGGGAGCCAAGCCCGTGTGTATTTAGCTCGGTGCGAAGGTGTAGAATCTTGCTGAAATGCCCAATTCTGTTTCGGATACAACATTTCAGCTTGTGGGAATAAATGTGTAGCCAATATATCCTGTTTGTAATATTCGCATTGATTTTTATCCCTTTATCGATGAACTTCAAAGGCAATTTTCCATTGTTTGACACTGCAGCCCAAACCATAACAGAATTCTTGTTCTGAAAACGTTTAACAGTTCGAAAGGTTTCAGGTATATCCTCGAGGGTTGCTGAATATACGACATCATTTTTAGCATTATAACACTGTTCAGTACAAAATAGCTTCCCATCAAAAAATTTATTCTGTCAACACTCTTCCTACCGTGCCGCTTCATCAATTTCATCCTCCTTTGTAATGTTTTTATTCTTTGTCCAGTAGTCAAACCTTGAATTTTTTCTTTTGCGATAAGGGACATAACCCAGATCTTCATTTATAATAACTTGCATAGTTCTGCGACTCGCGTTCTCTTCTGCAGCCATTTTATTTGCAGAACGTTGTGGATTTCTTCACACCTTTTCACGAATTCTTTTGATGCGCTCTATTGTGCGAACAGAGCGTGGACTTCCAGGCCTAGGCCGATTTTTACATAGCTATTAGTATCCAATAATCCATTTATAGTTCTATATATAAATGTTCCAGTAAAATCAAGGCATTTTAATTGCTTTAAGTTTTCACCAGCGGAAAATCTGCGATCAAAGAGCTCTTTAATCATCATTCTTTTGGCTTCCATCTTTAAAATAATTTAAAATATTTGCTTTATAACAAAATTCGTCTGCACTAATAGAAGATTGCCAAACGTTAAAATAGAGAAATAAATTGTTTTACCAAACGATTAAAATTAATTCGTATTTTTTGGAGTGTAACAGTATTTAGTAGCCACCCTGTATATTCTGACTGCGATATTACATACAATAGGCTATTAATGATCATATAATTGCATATAATAGACAACATTTAAAGCATTTCTACATCAGTAATTATTAAAATATAAAAAATATCATTGTCTCGATCAACGCGAGTTAATACAATAGAACGTCAAATGTCCAATCCCTACTTTTCTCATTTGCCCGCTATTGTCTCAAAGCGTTTCTCATGTTTGCGTAATTAGCCTATAAATCAAAGATCCCTTCTCTTTAATCTCTTAACAGACGTTGAAATCAGACACTGATAGCAACGCATATTTAACATTTTTATTAATGGTCAAACTCTGCAACACAGCAGTGATAACGAGAAGGCTAATAATGAACGACTTTTCGCCCCGCGTAATATCAACCTCTTTTCTTGGACAATTTTCACTTCCAGTTTCTAATAGAACTCCGAGCTATCAGGATGAGAAATGAGAGGGACCGTATAAAAATGTTTAACGTGCAAATCAGTGAACTGTTACTTCAGTTTAAGATAAAGCAGATTTTTTTAATAGGTTTTTATTAATGACAATATAGATAATTAGTTGTGAGAAAAGAGGGAACATTGTTTCAATTAAAATAATATGGGTGAAAACATAACCTAATCTATAACGGAGTCAGCTTACATTTGTAAGTTGTACAGGTAAATATAATGCAATACAATTACAAGAGATTATGTACAATCGTGGGGAAAAAAAAGTAAACACCCCCTACTAACTCCTCAACAAATTATCGTAGCAGAAATGTACTGGTACCGAACGGTTGGAAATAAAGTCTACTTTTAAATGATGCATATAAAATTTGCTTAGGGTGGCCATCTGCATATTTAAAAGAACCCAAACTTCATTTTTTTTTCAAAGGCAATACCAACTTTTAACAAGATATTTCAAACTATGCCTAGACACCAAATTTCATTTGAATGATATGTTTTTGATTTATAAGCATTCAAAATTTAGTGCTTCTAATGTTAAATTACATTTTGATATTTTTATTAATATCTCCTGAAATTGTACTCGTAATGTGCTAAATTTTTGTGTAGCAATAATACTAAAATACCCAAACATAAATATGTTGAATTTGCAATTTTTATAATTTTATGATATGAATTATGAAATTAATATTCGAAAAAATTATGAATTGCAACCTACAATTTTTTGATGGATTTAGATTTATTAAGTCCTGCTTTATGGAAATCCGAAATTTCACATTTTTCTTCCAAGTAGTTTTAAATTATGCTTAAAAAACGGCAAAATGATGGTTTAACACTAGAAAGGCGGGAAATTTTAGTCAAGTTTTATAATAATATTTCACATCAGAATTTTTATTTAAAACAATTTAAATTTTTTATTTAAAGTTTTTCTTACTTGTATCTATAAAACATATTTTATAAAAACATTTCTGGTTTGAACCGAAATTTATTCATATAGTATATATATATATACGTATAGTAGCGATCAAAAGAATATAGTAGCGGTCAAAATGACCGCTCATGGCCGTTCTAGTGTTAAGGCGCCGTCTATGATAGAAGTGACTAGATATTTTGAAATCTCTTATGCAATCCTGTAATCTAGCAGTCTTCAATGACTGCTTGAGTGGCTCTTAAGATGCCTTGATCAAAAAGGTGGCTCTCTCGGTAAACAATCGAGTACCGAACTTTAATTTGTATGCAGCCCCTAAAATGCGCTCGTTTTAAAATAATTAATTTCTCGGAAATTTACCTTACGAATTGCATAAAAAGTTGTTTTTAGGCTAAATGAAGGGTCTAGAGTTCATTTATGCTATCAGAATTGTGCACTTCTATTAAAAAAACAAAGTTATGATTCGTTTTAATATGTAGATGGCCCCTAAGAAAATTTCATATACATCACTTAAAAATATACTTTATTACCAATCGTGTGGTACCAGTAACTTTCTTCTACGACATTTTTTGCACATTTAGTAAGGAGCGTTTTTTAGTAAGGAGCTTTTTTTACCATGACTGTACATAATAACACGATAACTGCTTTTTTTTTTTTTTTTTTTTGTTTCCGCTGTGTTATTGTTTAATTAAAAATTTTAACCCTCGTACCAACTATCAGAATAAGAAATTGAAAGGATTATGTAAAAAGTTCTAATCGGAAGATCCTTATCTTATTAGTTAAGTTTAGGATAAAGTTTAATTCATTTGTAAATCTATTTTGGTTAATGACAAGATGAATAATTAGATATGAGAAAATATTGAATGTTGTTTCAAATAAAGTAAAACCTCTGAAAACGGAGCCTGTGCATAACGGTGTTCTGCCTTAAACGTTAAATTTCATGGTCTCAGGAAAAACAATGCAATGTAATTATAATATACAATTTATTTGATAACATGAAAAATTTGTATAAAACGATTTTCTTTTTAAATCCTCTGCGCTTCCATCTTTGCAGGTTCTACTGATTGTACAAGGTTATTTTTCCATTAAAAATTTTAACCAGGCTGTTTATCGAGGCTTTAACCAATGTAGACAGGATTTCATGAAAATTTCTAATGTAAAAATAAGTAATTTATACGTTCAGTTTAGGATAAGGGTTAAATAATTTTATTTTTCATTAATGCCTAGATTAACAAATAGTTGTGAGAAAGGACGGAATTATTTCGTTGCAATTATTATATTACAAAACCGATTGTAAAATTTTTACCTTTTTAAATTCATATTTTATTGTTTTCAAACGAAACTTTGAATCATTTATATTAGGAAAAATTAAAATGTATGGCTATATTAATGGCTATAATCAAAATTGTAAGGTTAATCAATAATTTATTTTACACTTTTAAATGAAAATCCTCAAAAACACGTGTTAACGCTTCAGGGTGGTTGTCATTTAAAGATATTTTAATTTGTAATGCCGGTAATTCCGCATAGTAATTTTCGCCTTATTTAATCAAAGCAATGTACAAGTAGACAAGACATAAATTACGACTAAAATACCCTACCCTGGTTAAAAACGATATACAACTTATCTAGAACGTATATGTGACACCCGTTTTGAAGGAATTAATGACCGACAGTATATTTTTACTGCAGTCCTAATTACGAGAGAAAGTCAGTATGTAGGTCACAAACCGATATGAGAGGTCTGAAATTAGTAGTAAATTGTTTCCAAATATGCCAATAGGTGGCAGCACTGTCCAACTGTAAGATGTCAATTTCGAATTTATGAGACAATAACTGCACAAGATGAGCAGGGCGTTCAAATGTTGTTGACGAAGAACGAAGAGGTCGTCCTGTTGAGATTGCGGCAGAAGAAACAATGCGGAAGGTTGAAGAAATGGTTAGAGCTGACAGGCGAACAATTCTAGATAGCATTAGCAATTGCAACAGGGTGTTCACATGGTTTAGCCTACAGCCGACTGAAACTGATGCAGACGTTGAATGTGAGGTACACAGATGGCTGAGAGTTCAGTCCACAGACTTTCATGCAGTTTATATAATAAAACTTATAATGAGATGTGACAAATGTATCAATATATATGACGATTATATAGAGAAATAAACATGCCTTTTAAGTATGTATCTTGGTTTCGCTTTTTTTTATTGCCTTTTGTGACCTACTTACTGATTTGCCCACATATTTGAAAGCTAAGTTAGGAAATCCTTTGTAATATAACAACTGACTGTCGGATATGTATGCATTCGAGATAAATTTTGTAACGCATTTTTCGGAATTTGTATAATATTATTTATTTATTTAAGCTAAGTCCCTATGTTTAAAATTAGAAATTTTCCAAAATTGGAAAATTCTATTCAATCAAATAAAATCATAAGACGAAACGCAATATTTCACATTGATTCAAACATATAATATACAATATGAACTTTAAGAAGCCCACTGTTTTACTTAAAA
The DNA here is from genome assembly GCA_963932465.1 of Maratus speciosus. Taxonomy (NCBI): domain Eukaryota; kingdom Metazoa; phylum Arthropoda; class Arachnida; order Araneae; family Salticidae; genus Maratus; species Maratus speciosus. The sequence goes on along the minus strand of OZ010790.1, from coordinate 483,596,065 downwards.
GGTGACTAAAATAATACAAGAAATGTTACAAGTTAAAAATACACATTTTATTACATTCTGTGAAGTATGAGAACAGAGTGATGTCATAAAATAAATGGTACTGCAGTTAATAATCTATTATATATATTTATCTAATGAAGTTCAATCCAAGAAACTGTCACTTCTACTTTCAACTCTAATAATTATTGGCTCTCTCATTTTCAAAACGAAGTCACGTATTCGTATAAATAAACAACAATTAGTTATTAAAATATTCTCTGATCATGAGCTTTGGAAATACAGCCCGAAAGTACTAAGAAGTTTTAACACTAAAGTTACCGAGAGGGATCAAATAACCCCTTTTTAATTTTTTTTTTAATTTCTTAAACTAAAATATTACGAAATTTCTTTATATTTCACAACTTTTATTAAAATATATGATCATATTATTCCTTAAAATGCCTCATCTCCGAACTACAATTTTTATCTGATTTTTTTTTTTTTTTAGGTTTAACTACCGTAAGGGGTCATTATACACCTGAATAAAGTTATATTAAATCATAAAGGTATAAATGTTTTATTTTGTATAAACATTAGTAAATTGCGTAGTTTTGCCATTACATCATTTATTTTACTGTATTACATAATATTTATTTAGCGTGATGGTTATGATAACAAGCTTTCGAAACAGACAAAAAAGAATTGTCAGAAATCTTTAACTTACCCCTTCCTTCAGGTAAGCTCTCATTTGCTTCTGGTTCGGACTGTCGAATTTGATAAGACTTAAATTCTAGTTAAAAATTCACTCTACTCAAATAATACATAACTCGTTATTCTTCAATAATTATATACAATATATTACAAATATGTACAGGATTATATTACTTAACATTTAAGTGTTTTAACTTCAATTGAATCATCACGGAGGCACAACTCCGTTCACAAAAACAAAACATTATTCTCAAAGTTTTTTCAGTTTTTGTTCACTTCACTTCGGTACGTAAAAGTTTTTAAATTCAGGTGTCACTGTTACTGCAAAGGGATACAGAGGGAGCTGTCCGCGACATACTCCCCCGTTGAGTTTTCCCAGGTCAAACTCAACCACAGTCGTGGACAAGTTCAGGAGGTCTAACCGTTCTGGTGTTCGTATCACTCGTCCAAATTTAGACATTCTAGGAGAATGATTTTTAACAGAACCAGGAGAATATTTAAGGTGAGCAGACTCGATGTTTTTCGGAGAAAAGTCATTTGCCTGGAAATTCGCTTCCATCGGATACAACCTTTGTACTGGTCGAAGCAACTCATCAAACTTAGTTCGTAACTTTGCCAATCGCACTATGCCGTCTTTACCTGGAAACAACTGGATGACTTTTCCTAGAGGCCAATTCATTCTTTTTTCTTTTGTACTAATTATAACAATATCTCCAACTGAGAGTTCGGGATACCTGTTTGACTTTTTACGATAATTTTTCAGCTGCGCCACATATTCTAGTCGGAAACGTTTTCTCAAATCTTCAAGAATTTTCATCCGATATTCATATCTTCTTTGAAGATAACTTGCATCTATATTGTCCAGATCAGGAACACCACCTTCTTTAATTTCACGAAGAAACATGGCAGGGGTTAAGGGTTCTAATTCAAGATCTTCAGATATGTATGTTAACGGTCTGGAGTTTACAACATTTTCACAATCGCAAAGAATAGTATTAATTTCTTCATATTTCAATGATGCATTTCCTAAAACTTTTCTGAGAATATTCTTCATCAATCCTATCATACGTTCCCAGAATCCTCCCCACCAAGGAGATGCAGGCGGAATAAATTTCCAAGTAATTCGTTCTACGGTATGTTCCTTAATCACTCTTTCCCAATCTATTTTCTTCAATAAATAATTTGAACCAACGAAATTACTTCCATTGTCTGTATAGACAATCTGAGGTCTTCCACGTCGTGATATGAATCGTCGAAATGCAAGCAAGAAACTGTCAGTAGATAATGAAGTGACAAGTTCGAGGTGAATAGCTCGATATACGGCGCAGGTGAATAAGACAATCCAAGATTTTGACCCATTCTTCAAAAACAAAGGTCCAGCCAGATCGACACCTATGACTTGAAATACAGAACAGTCTTTAATTCTATCTTCCGGCAATGGTGGTATTTCAACATCGTGGGGTTTGGTATCAAACTTCTTACATCTTACACAGTTCTTCAGAACTTTCCGGATCGTTTTACGACTTTTTAAGATCCAATATTTCTCTCTTAAGACTTCCATTAATGTTTGAACTCCACAATGTAGGGATTGATTATGTTTTTTAATTATTAGTTTCGTAACAACTGGGTGGTCAGATGGCAAAATTATGGTAGTCTGAAATCCTCCGAATCTTCTCTCATAATTATTCTGGATTTAAGTCTTATGAACCCATATGGATCAACGAAGGGTTTTAAATAACGTAAGCGTTCATCCTTTTCTGATTTGAAGCAACCTTTTTGCACAATTTTCCATACAATGACTTCAGCTCGGTTAATTTCTTCATTTTTTAAATTCCCAAATTCTCGTTCCTTTTTGTTAGTT